>CM060838.1:76547500-77795000 GCA_030762175.1 Metallyticus violacea
GCGCTACGGCTTCGTAGCCGTATCGCCCATCATGGAGCGGGACGAGGAACACATGGACACCATTTGGAATACCGCAGTGGTCATCTCGGACAAGGGAACGGTCATTGGCAAGCATCGCAAGAATCACATTCCAAGAGTTGGTGCCTTCAACGAATCTACTTACTACATGGAGGGCAACACCGGTCACCCCGTGTTCGAAACGCGTTTCGGTCGCATTGCGGTCAACATTTGTTACGGGCGCCACCATCCTCTCAACTGGCTCGCTTTCGGACTCAACGGTGCCGAGATAGTGTTCAACCCTTCCGCGACCCTCGGCCATCTGAGCGAGCCCTTCTGGGGGATTGAGGCCCGCTGTGCCGCCATAGCAAACGGCTACTTCACCTGTGCCGTGAATCGGGTGGGAACGGAGGTTTACGAAAACGAGTTTACTGCGGGAGATGGCAGCGCAGCGCAGCACAACTTTGGTCATTTCTATGGTTCTAGCTACGTGGCTGCACCCGACGGTAGTCGAACTCCGGGACTCAGCAGAGTTCGCGACGGTCTGCTCGTCGCCGAACTGGATCTGAACTTGTGTCGGCAAGTTCGCGATATGTGGGGCTTCCAGATGACGCAACGCCTGGACCTGTACGCAGACACACTTGCCAAACACGTCGCTGCAGGTCATAAGCAGCAGCTTGTGCGAGAAGAATCTTAGTACAGCTTCTGAGTACTGTCATCTCCAGCTTGTTCTGTGTTACACTTTAAGTGTATCAAAATAATTAACAAATACTCCTGTGCAAATCATTAGTGTGATAAAGGAAATTTAACAAAAAATTGACTTTCTAATAACATTCACGTGAAAGCTGAAATGCTAATTAATTAGTGACATGCAAATTCTGGAATGTATTTATTTGTGGTTGTGTAATTCAAACCTGTTCTTTAAACAGGCTACTGTCGTCAAACCACTATAGATGCATATTATATTCCTTGTCCTTGCAGCACACATTAGCAAGTTTCTTAAATTGACAATTAGGTGATACATGAAAGTTTTTACATTAAGTGAAGTTCTAAAGAGTGTATGAACTATCCAAGGGGACTAATGCAAAGCAACAGCTGGATGGGAGAAGTGGGGGAAATGTTGCAGATTTTATTTATAAGTTTATTAATGAGAATTGTTTTTATATGTTTGTGGGTTCGTGTACTTTACCTCGTTATCTTTATGATAGGTAAATGCATTTGCTTGAATAAGATGATAGGGGAAATTTGGGAATTTGGAGATAAAAGCAAACAAGAGTTCTGGAAGGAAGTAAAGTCAAAGAATTGAAGATATAGAGAGGCAAGAGATTTGGGCTGGTTTTAGAGATTAGAGTTCTTTAAATTTTTACTAATTAAAAAGAAGTAGAGGAGAGAGAAATCTAATGTGGTAAATTTGGGAGGGAAGGACTGGTCTGGATGCGAGCAGAGCATCGTTTTTACGAGGAATCAGAGAAAAAAAAATGGGGAAGAGTGTTGTGTGTAGGGAGCCTGAAGGAATATTTAATTCTTTGTCAGAATATGAAGGGGTAAAGAGATAGAGGGAAGATGAATGGGGAGCGAAATGGGATTATTTACAGAAAGAAATGTAGAATGTTGACTGATATGGAAAAATGAGAAATAAAAGTATAGGGCAATATTTAGGAAAAGTAAGGGAGAAATGGATTTGAATAGTTAAGAAGTATGAGAGAATTGGGGTATGACTGATTGAATACAAGCAGTGCGGGTTTCATTATACACAAACCTGGGGCCTCGTATGGATGGATGTTAGATTTATTATTAATATAATGCAGGTTAAGTATGTTAATTAGTTAAATATTCATAAATGTTTACTAAAATTGTAAATAACAGTGGTTTGTGTATATTTATATTTACGAGTATTGTATGTAGCTGAACATGAATTGACCGGTATGGGTGGCCGAGGTCGTTAAGGCGCAGAGTCGTGAGCAGGAGCTCTGGGTTCAACTCCCACCAGGATCCCTGATTGAGTTTTTTTTTCCTAGGTTTTCTTTAGTCCTCTTAAATGGTAAATGCCAGGGAGGTACCCTAAACTTAGGCCTGAAATGCTTCTTTTCCTTAAAAAAAATATCCTTTCCCAGTTTTATCATTTCATTTCATATATCATCCTCAGTGTTCACCGCCTGCGATGCCTCAGTAGTTAAAACAGGTGTAACACCATTAAAAAAAGAAGTCTTAAGTCTTCAGAAAATTCTAGTGAATTATCACTGATGAATCGAAAACGGTGGGTATTGAATTGAACATTGTGAACTGTTTATGTAGAGATATTATTGGTAAAATAAAATATGTAAATACATTAAGTGTGGTCATCGCTTTCTTCATGCACCATCCTTCCCCACCCCTCAACTCCGGCGAGTGCACACTCCATATAAAATGTAAATGCGTTTTTATATTTGTACCCCATCCGTCACTCTCAACGTGCCCTTAAAGGATAAAGATCGTTGAAGCACGTAAAATCCTAATACCTGTGCTATACTAAACTCCAAAAGTTTATCTTTACTACTATCTCATCGACAAGAGAAGCATTTAGATATTCTGTTGCTCAGTTTTTGAAGGTGCAGCGCTGGGGGGGTTTATCTTACTTGGCATTAGGTGATTAATATGAGTCTTAAGAATGAAAGACGTGCCATGTTAATAAAGGTTTTTACGTTTGATACTTAATGCCACACAGTTTTCTAGTTGATAAAAACATGTGTAAAAGAAGAAGGCAATACAATTATAGACGTCGAGGTAAATGTTGCAAAATAATTTATAACAAATAGTGTTATCCAAATGTTTGCATACTATTGGGGTGATCTAGTATTTATCAGAAATGACTTTATTTAATACAAACAAGTATTAAGTTGATACTCTGTCCCACACTCTACGGATTAATTATATAACTGGGAATGTTTTGTTCTTTTGTTATAATAAGAAGAAAGATTTGTTCCCAGTACGTATAGGAACAACATATGGAATGCCTTCAACAAGAGTGAAATTTACATAAGATTATTGGGTTGTTTAAAAGTAGTGTAGTTCGATCACCTATGTTCGCATACTTTCGCAGTAGCCACGTAGCCACTTAATGACTAGGCATCTGGCCAAGAGGACCAAAGAGCTACCATTCCTGCATGAAAATTAAGAAAGTTCGAGGAAGAGCATTTGAAGGTTCGTGAGTAACAGTTTATAAAGGATAATGTGAAAGAATGGACTGTTTATGCTATTATGTTTATATTCTAAAGTTTTCCATCATACCTTTAAAAGCCATATACAAGAAAGAGTTGGGATTGCTAAGTAGCATTGCTATTTTTCTACAGATAAATCTAATTGAAACTATTAACATCAACTTGTAAGTGCTACTTGATCGAGCTTATTCCTATTATCAACTTTTTTGTTTCATCTCAATAGGAAAAGAAGAAAAAAATTATTTTTTTCTGATCAAGAAATAGTTGAGGTACTTTGAATTGAATTTGATATAAATCAAATAATGAATGCTGGCGGAATATACCTAAGAAGCGGGCAAGGCTCTGGAAAATATTGTAAAGTGGCATTTAAATAAGACATTTTCAGCTGACCAATAATAATAATAACGTACTCTACACAAAAAAGAAGGTATTTGAAGCCTGTTCCATCAGTAAAATACAGCACACATCACTAGCAGTAAGTAGTAGACACTCGTAAATCAGCCACTTGGATGAAAACGTCCAGCCAAAGTCGACTAAATCTGCTTGCTTTCGTCAAGCTGTCTATGTTGGGCGATAAAATTTATTCGAACTTTAATGTGAATCAATTTGAACGGACGAAGAAATAACTAGTCAGCGCACCTTGTCTGGAAAGGTATCGGCTTCGAGAGACACGATACTTGTAACCTAGCGAGTGATTAAAGAAGTAACATGATCGCATTTTGTAAACAAATTCACGTAACTACAACGTGAAAATGGCCTTTCTCTTTCTCACTCTCCTAAACACATTTCCATCCTGCACAACGAATTCCACAACTAAATCAAATGATTACACTGATGGAAATTCGCTTTGCAATATGACGTCATTAATTTCAAATGACTCACGGTGAAATCCGAATAAATTTGATCACCCACAGGTTAGTTGAGGTTTACATTCAAAGTAATTCTCAGTTCACAAATTAGTGGTGGATGAGTCTCCAGGCTTAAAGTATTTGTTCTCATGTCTTTATTGTCTGTTGACAACTATTAAATAATTTACGTCGAAGAATTAAATTAATTAATAATAGTGCAAACGCGTTCGGAGTCAGTTGGCATGTGGTATTTGTCTTTTTGCAACGAGGAGTAAAACTGAAGAAAAACTACCGAGGGCGCGGAAAAAATGTATACACACTTTCACAGTAGATATCTATGTAATATATTTCAAAGTTGGACCAAAAAACAACAGTAATGTGTGTATGATGTTCTGTAAACAGATGTGGCTCACACACATTATGATAGCGTTGCTACGTGACAGGTAAATCAACAATGAACAAATCAAGCCAAGATTATCGTAAATAAACAATGACCAAATAAAGCCATGATTATCGTATGATGTTCTGTAAATAGACGAGACTCACATTACGTTATACTAGCGTTGCTACATCAAAATGAAGCCAATATTATTGTTTGAACAGCGGAAAGCAATTTTGAAGTGGTATTGGAAAACCAAGAATGTTCAACTGAAGTTCAAAGGCAATGGAGACGTGTATACAGAACAGAACCGCCATTGGATTTCTACCTGTGGGGAACTCTTAAGGATGTTGTATACCGTAGAAAATCAGCTATATTGGCAAAACTTCGGAAAGAACTTGAAACGACATGTGCTACAATCGCTGAGGACACTTTCGCAAACGTTGCTTAATCAACAGTGCAACGTACTCAGAAGTGTACGACGCCGATGATGGGCATTTTGAGCATCTGTTGTAACTTTAAAAGTTTAAGAAGATTAGTGCTCATCATTTTCTGTTTGTGTGAATTCAGTTTTGTTATGTTAACACAGCTTTTTCTTTGCTTGAAGTGTGCATACATTTTTTGGCACCATCCGTCTATTTCCTGGTAATGAACTTGGACTTTGTAGTTCTTAATAACGTTTGCATGCGTGTTTAATCAACAAAGAAATAAGCGTTGATAACTTGTGCATATCGGTTTTAATTTTCAAGGTAAGCAGGACACGTAAATGTGATAACCGATAACCGAGTATGTATTAAATGCAAACCTTGCATGTCTAAAGGAAAGTTAATCATTTAAGATTTTTTAAAGTTTAAATTTGTTGTCCCATGCGATGGCCTGTAGGTAAATCCTGAATATCATCAATAGTTTTTCAAATTGATGTCACTAATTAGTCCAAGGTCTGTCAGCCCCTTAAGTTACATGGCATTCAGTTTTTCAGTACCAGGAAAAATTCCTAAATGAAAGAAAGAAATAAAAGCGAGGGGGGGGGGGAGGGTGAGGAACAAAAAGAAATACCAGTCAGGCAAGCAAAGTGGGACTTGTGTTCTCTCTGGAGCTGCTGTGTATACATTTTGCGATAAAGGTCCTGATAGTTACTTCATTAGCTTAAGGTATTCCTACTTTTTGAGGCTTTAACTTGAAGTAAGCTTTTCAGTCCTAAGATGGAGATTTTAATTCTGTCGCAATAAGCAGTAGCTGAAGATTTCTCTCAGCTGCAAGAGCCCGAATCTTATATAAGCAAGCACCTTAGTTGTGCGTTGCTTATTTTCTTTCTCTAATCTTGTCCTCAGTAACTCAGCAATTGACGCATCTGCACCCGCCTCTTCATTTTCTATTTTTTAAAGCTTCTCTTTTTCTTGATATAATTGTTATAGCATTTTTACGTTAATTATATACGATGTATTTCCTGCGCCAATATTTGTCATTTTTTTCTTTTACTCCTCTTTCGTTTTAGTATTTTAATGACTTTGTGCTCTGCACTCTATTAATACATAACGTTTATTTCAGTCCTTGTGCTTTTTTGCTCATTTTTTCATAGTTTTTTGTTTTTGTTTCTCCCTTTAATTGTAATAGTTTATTTAATATTAAAATTCTTTCTTTCTTGATTATTGAAAGTCCTAACTTTTTCACAGTGTTTCATTGTTTTATTTTATTGTTTTATTCATTCATGCTTTTTGATAAGATTTAGAGTCCGAGAAAATGTAGCCCGTTCTCAGATACCCATTGAGGTTATGTTTGGTTGCTTTTCAGGAAATTACATACCGACATAGATGGTCGAGGTCACTAAAGCACGAATTCTAATTGGGAGGTCTGCGGTTCAAATCGCGCCAGGACCACCTTTCTGATGATTTTCTTTTTCAGGTTTTTCTCAATCCTCATCGATAGCAAATGCCGGGGAGGTGCCGTGAACTTAGACCTGGATTACTTCCTTCTTTAAAAAATTAAGTGTTTCCCAATGTATACTTTTATTCCATGCATCAACAATGTCCACCGCCTGTGACGCTACAATAATAAAGAGACGTTAAATAGTATTCAAGGAAACCGTATTCTCTAGTCTGTAATTTGTGTATTATAGTATGATTAATAAATTTATTATATGTTTATTAAGCATTCTGCATAACATTTAAGTAACTCTGGAAACAATGTAACTAAAATAACAAGTACTAGAGATGCAGAAATAGATAAAACACTTAAATAGTAACAGTTATCTCTATATTTCGAATGGTTTGTGGTCTTCAAAAGTATAGAAATAAAAAAGTAAGAACTTTCCCAAAGCTGTATAGCCACATAGCATGAGGATCACTGTTCATGTAAATGTGTAAATGAAGAAGTGGTTTATTAAATCCCACCTTGTCACCTCTTCGTTCTTTTTCTATTTGTTTAATTATAACAACAATAAATTACGTTTTATATAATTGGTTTAAAATATTTATCGTAAAATCGAAAAGATATTAATGAGATTGTTCTCTTTTCGTTAAACATTTGTTTAAAAATAACATTTTTAATATGTGTATAGTTTTTCTTAAGCAGCGTTATTGTCTGATCAACAAAGAGTGAAATATTATAAATACGGTAAACTTAGTTTTTAAAAATAAGGTGTAAAAGGTAAAAAGCCTAGACATTTTCTGTCACTAAACATACTCATTAACAGCTTTAACAAAAAAGTCTTAGAAGGACATGATAGAATGGTGAAAGTAAGGTGACAGCTTATTGGGCTGAAGCTACAGATACAAGGTTGACATTGTCACAGAAGCATGATGTTGGCGAAACATCTTCCGCTGGCCTTGAAGTTGTCCTTTATTGTAACTGACTGATCTTCCCAAGATAAGCGCAACACGAATTTTGTTTCGTTTTAATCTGCCTGGGGACGACATTTCAAGGTTAAGTTAAGCAACAATTCGCTGCTTATATTACTCTTTGTTAAAATTAGCTGCCATATTTGAAGGCGGAACTAAAGAAAATGTGCAAATTTATCATTACACGTAGAATAAAATAATTTCAAAATATATATTTAAAAATGATGTCACCATACAAATCTTACGATAGTAGTATATCAAATAGGTTTTAGAAAGGAGAGAGTAAAGAACGTTTGCTTTGCTATAATACTAATCACCGTCAAAATTCCATTGCTGTTTTTGTTTCTTGATGCTTTTTGTTTCAACAGGGAAGAATTGATTCATGGATATTTGTAAATATTTAAAAGTTATGCAAAAAAAAAGTTGAGCTGCAATTAGAACAAAACTAAAAATTCGGTTTTATGCTTTCCATCAGGATATTCCACAGCTTCCGGCATAAGAAAGATCCTAACTATGCTAACCATTAATACTCGTTTAACTACAGGAAGTTGGATATTTATGAAAAATAAATTATTTTTATGCTATACCAGCCGAAGATCACAAGTGTCAAAAAAAAATATTTGTATTATGTCCCATTGAAAATTCTACCAGATAAAATTCGTGCAGGAATCTAATATGCGCTTTCCTCTGTTTTAGTTGGCCACCGCCGATTTTATATATGTATGTGTGTGTAAACCCAAGAGATGTAGCCCCATAACATTTGTGTAAAGAAGGAGATATAGCAAAAAAATGAAAACTCTCTTTTCATAGTAAATGTGTTACCTTGAGGGAAGATTTTATGTGAGTTTTAAAACATTTAGTATTTCTTGACTTATAAGCATAACTTAACACGAACGGCAGACAGTCGACATTGCAAAAAGAGAGTGCCAAAAATGTATACACTCTTCAAGCAAAGAAAAAACTGTGTTAACATAACAGAACAGAATTCACACAAACAGAACATGATGAGCACTAATCATCTTAGACTTTTACAGTTACAACAATTGCTCAAAATGCCCACCATCGGCATCGATACACTTCTGAGTACATTTAACTACTGATTGAGCAACGTTTGCAAAAGTGTCCTCAGCGATTTCAGCACATGACGTTTAAATTTCTTCCCGAAGTGCTGCCAGTGTAGCTGGTTTTCTACGGTATACAGCATCCTTAAGAGTTACCCATAGGTAGAAGTCCAACGGAGTTAGATCCGGAGAACGCGGTGGAAACTCAATCGAACCTCTTCCTCCTATCCAGTGCCTTGGAAGATTGTCATCAAGATACGCACGTAAATCTAGGTGGTAATGTGGTGGTGCACTATCCTGTTGGAAGTAAAATTCCTCATTTCCATAAAGTGTATGAATAGCGGGTAAGATGGATGTGCGTATCATGTTCAGATACACTGGGTCACTGTTCTTTCAAAATAGAATGACCCAATTAGACCCCTAGATGACAACCCGCACCAAACATTAAATCCAGGTAAATTAACAACCTTTTCCAAAATAGCATGTGGATTGTTTGCACAGTTATGCCGGTTAACAGTTCCGTTCAACTCAAATTGTGTCTCATCGGACCAAACAACTTTCTCTACGAAGGCCTCATCCTTTTGCACCATGTTCCGAAACCACTCACAGTACTGCATTCCCTTAAGGTCATTTTCATTTAATGCAGGCAAAAGTCTTGGGATGAAAACTTTCAACTTTGCCTGTTTTAATAATACGACGTACTCTGGTTCTGCTAATCCCATTCTCACGTGCACATTACTTTGTAGATTTCTGCGGTGAGTGCTCAAAACGTTCCAAAATCATTGACGAGGACGCGGGGCATGTTGTTGTGCGAGGTTTCCCAGATCTGCCCTGATGAACATCGCATACGGTACCACGAGTCTCAAATGTCCCGAATGTGTGCCACTGTTATTTGCGTTGGCGGTTCTGTTCTTACACACGTCTCCATTGCCTTTGAACTTCAACAACATTCTCGGTTTTCCATTACCACTTCAAAATTTCTTTCCTCTCTTCAAACATAATCTTGGCTCCATTTTGTTGTAGCAACGCTAGCATAACGTAATGTGAATCGCTTCTGTTTACAGAACATCATACGATAATCTTGGTTTCATTTGTTTATTGTTGATTTACCTGTCACGTAGCAACGCTATCATAATGTATATGAGTCACATCTGTTTACAAAACCTCATACTACACATTACTGCTGTTTTTATCTAACTTCGAAACATAATAAATAGATATCTACTGTGAAAGTGTGTATACATTTTTTGGCACCTTCGGTATAATACTAGTCAGAATGGATTGTAGAAGTTTTTAATGCACATTCCGAGACCAAATGGTGGGATAGGGGACGTAAAAAGAAAGTTGAAAAAAGTCAGCCTATATAGGCTGCTTGATGAAGGTAAATCCAGCGGTGGTGGGGGGCATAACTGGCAGGAACTGGTTTACTCTGGAAGAAGTAAACGAGGTATGTAAGTGAAAATGTAACGAAGTTTAGTTGTGTTTTGTTACACATAATAGTTTATACTTTACATTAAATAAAGTGGGTCATCTAGATGCTTGTATGTGTGCGCCAAAACAAACTACTGAAAATACCAGGTATTTCTCCGAAATAGACAACCCAATTACGCTGTAAGAGTTGGGTAAAAGAACAACTGTTGTAATAATATCTGACTGCCTACTACACATAACTTCATACATATAATTTATTTTCTTTGAAAATTGTTCTCTTTGTTTCATTAATTGTCATTGCATAAATACTTTACTAATATCAGAATCACTAACAGTTAAATTATACTTAATATAGGTATAAAAGTAGAGGAGAAAATAAGCAAGCATACGTTTGTAACTGTGCATCGATTGAATGTTAGTTTTGTAGTTTATTTTAGAATGGAAACAGTAGAAAAATTGAAAGAAAGAAATATACATAATGTCTATTTCTATCCATCTCTAAAACCCCTGCAAAATGCAAACAATGTGCACGCGTGCCATGAAAGTACATGAGGGCATAACTTGAAAAACATTATTACACCGTGTATATGCGTAACCAGTAATGTATAAACTGCAAAAGCGTTAAAGTATGAAACAATGTTCAAAATGCATTCCATTATTTTTATACACACAAACATAAACGTATATAGAGATTGCTGCTTTTAGTGACTACAATTCTCGTAATTCCATCAATGTTGTCCATGAATTCTCCTTAAACGTACGTTCTTACGTAGGCATCGCCTGCGAACAACAACGAAAGAAGGGATACGGAAAACTTCCTGGAGCAAGCGAGCGTGTTTATAGTTGTATGACTAATGGCTCCTTCACCTTGTTGGATCACCTACTGTGACGTGCGATGTCGAAGCATTTGCAGATTCTTAATATATATAAAACTTCGTGCTAATGAAGTGCGTATATTGATACTTGGTTAACAGTCTGAGAATGCCCGTCATCGTCTTGCAAATCAATCGGAAGTCATCTGAAACAATATTCAAGATTGGACCATTTGCATATCCGACACTGTATAATGAAAAATAATATTCAGCAACACATACTTTTTCTTTTGTAGTGAGAACCGTAATTGCAGCATTGAAATAAGTGTATGTACAATATTGACAAATAAATATGGTCTTGGTGGCTAGATAGGCATGCCCTATAGCGGTTCAATAATTTTTTTTTTTTTTTTGCCCATACTGAGTTTATGTATGCAGCAATACGTACATAAAATAAAATTATTTTTCAGAAGAATTGATTTATTTGGTGTATTTACGGACGCTCTTTAACCTCTCTGGTCATCAGCGCCCCATTCAACTCAGAACGTGAAACGACCGACAAATTTTGCTCAGAGGCCTCTTCTTTCAGGCTTGAGGTTCTTTTTCGTGCCGTAAATGTACGACACGGGATCCACGGCTTTACTTCCTTCCGAAGAAGTCGTACTTAAGATTATCACACCCGAAAAAGTCCATCAATCCTGGCCGGGTTTGAACCCGCGATCTTGGTGCTTAGAAGACAAACATGGTTACCACTACACCACCAGAAGCGACTCTCATAAGGGTAGTAGATGAATAGTAAGATCTGTCATAAATGTTTGATGAACACAACTTTCCTGTACTCTGCAGGCATATATCAACTTATTTATTTATGCATGGATATATATTATATTTTCTGACACTAACACTAGCTGGATCATCAGTATTGAACTCTAACCACATGGCTTCTGATACTTGAAAATGAGTACCAACCTAAAAAGACTCTAGCAGAGTTATGTATTTGAGCTTTCTTGACAAAATAGCAGACATAACGTAATGTTCTGCTGATATAAAGTTATATCAATTATGTTTTTTCATTAGTTTGATATGAAAACTGTAGAAATTCTTTCTTTTCTATCAATGCAAACTACAAATCACATGGCATAAACTGTGATTTGAAGACAAAACCTTTTTGCTTAGTTGAATAAAAAAGGTTCCATGTGATTAAAAACGAAATAGAATAGTAGTTTTGCAATAGCTAGTTAGCTTTATTTTACTTAACTTAATTGATACGCCCGGTAGATTTTGCTCACATGTCTCTTCTCTTAGACTTGAATTGTTTTGTATTTTTTGTTTTGTTTACATTTCTATCAGACCAAATAACATTTTTCTCTAAGTATCAGGTGTTACTTGCTAGAACTGTATCAAATATGGGTAATTTCAGTTTACTTTCGCTATGCAATAGATTAATGGCAAATGATTATTGTGGTCAAATAACTCTACCGAAAAATCGCAAAAGACAGTTGTTTTACTGTTTCTGATTAAATATGTCGGAGTGTGTCAGAGTGGGGCACTTTTGGAAAATGTATATATACCACCACCATATAACCTTGGATAGTTCTGAGATCCATTTTAGAACGTTACACGTGCCTCTCTGATTACTTATGGTGGAACTATATAAATATGGTGTTCTTTTCCTTCATGAATGGGTAAATATTTATTGCACTATTAACACGAGATATACTGAAACCTATATTGAAGTGCTTGTAAAACACTTATGCATCCAATTTCTTCTTCTTTGTGTTTTTCCTCAGCATGCATTTTGCTCAAAGTTAGATTTAGATGTATGTTAGTAATAGAAATGGATCCATCCCATCCATCTTGTGATAGCTTTATTGTTCTACAGCAGTGAGCCATTCAATATAGGTAGGTATTTGTAATTTTACTGATCACATGTTCGTGCATTTTGTGGGGTTTGCTACGTTTCTCTGGTTTTGCAAAACCTAAATGTTGGCCCTGGTGGTGTAATCGTAACCATACTTGTCTTCTAAACCCAAGATCGCGGGTTCAAACCCTGCCAGGAACGATGGATATTTTCAGGCGTAAAAATCCTAAGCATGGCTTCCTTCTGAAGGGAAATAAAGCCGTGGGTCCCGTGTCGTACATTTACGGCACAATAAAGAACCTCAAGCCTGAAAGAAGAGGCCTCTGAGCAAAATTTGTCGGCCGTTTCACGCTCTGAATAGAAGGAGACGCCGATGACCTGAAATGTTAAAGAGCATCAGTAAATAAAAAGAATCAACAAACAAAAACTTGAATACTTTCAGAGATAAACGTTCGTTAACATACTGAGGTTATTACTACAGTGATGCACATTTAAAACCATTCGTAAGTCGACCGCTTAATGGTGCGATTTCTCCGCAATCGCCGGCACTTCAACATAAATGCCTGAGTACTACTAATAAAGTTAATTTTGTACTCGCCTTTCTTATACAAGGTGCACTATACAAAAACTACATCTTAAGAAACTACCATTTACGCTCTTAGTTATTCTTCATTAATGGACTTATTTTTATTTGAGTATTTTTGTTAATTTCGTTTAGGTGTGAGAATTAGCGGTGTACGTTCTGTTTTTCAAAGTTCCTCAGAGATAAAAATCAGTCCTAGATCTGAGAACTAGGATGTCATCAACCTTTGCTAAACCGCTCTAGCAGCATTAATAATTCTTCTTTCACAACAGAACTCGGCTTATATCATTAAAATCAAGTAAGAAAAATAGTTACTGAAAATCAATGAAATCGTAATATTAGCGGGAGAGAGGGGGTTACCCAAAACTTAAAAATTGTTCTAGCTGTATCAATATTTGTTTCTTCACTTGAAAACCGAAATTTAAAAAGCGCTCTTGTATTTACTTTTTTAATATTATTTTAAAATAAAAGGATAAATTAATTCAGTATATTAACTGTGTTTATAAGTTGTATAATTAACAAAAGCATCGTCGTAAAAATGGCAAATGTGAAATATTAATCTAATACGTGTTTGAGAATTATATTTGTATGTAAGAGCACTGTAATAACCTTCAGAAAACGTTTGCGTTACATATTTTTACTACAATAACATTTAAATTAAATTTCATAGTCAATGAAAATCGATGTACCTTTCCATTGTTTGATTTTCTTTGTACATTGTAATTGTTTTTGAATAGTAAAATGTTTTTTTTTATTGAAACATATGAACATCTTCTTAAATACGCGATATAACTGGAAATTTTGTTATATCTTGCTATTTTAGTGAATGTAAAGATGATGTTAAGGGCTCCTAAGAGTTAATAAACATGGTTACGTTTAAAAATGTTTGAAATACACTGTATAGCTTTGATTATCAGTGATATCATTTCATTTAATTAATAGTATACAAGTAATTTTTTGTGGTTAAATGTTCATAGTAATGATAATTCTAAAAATGTGGTTTCCCTTTTACAATACTTATAGGTTGCAAGAATTCTGATTTTGTTCCCCTAATACCACAGATCAATGCCATAACTTATTTCATTAATTAATAAGGCCTAAGTTTAATTTTATATTCCTTTTTATTAAAAATTATGCAACTCTGAGAGGAATCCGCTTAATTTACACAGCTCCTGCGTGATGGACTTTTATCCCCTGCTGCGCCCACTTCAATTTTTTTTTTTAAATTTTATTTAGCATTTAACTTTCTGCATATGTTCATTGCAAAGGCGGTCGATGCTTCTTAAATGTTCCAGAGTTACAGAAACAAATACAGGAAGTTGCGAAAATTTGAGTGATTGTTTTTGCAGAACTTTACTTAAGTTTGAGATGGTATTTAATATTTCGTCCAAAATCACTAAACCTACAATGAAATTGTAACTCATCATTTCTAACAAGATCTCCCTGCCAAACTTGCTAAATTCTCCCAAAGGAATATAAAATGACGTCTTCTAAAAATGGTCAGAATGTTTTAATTTGATCTTCATGGTCTAGTATGGAAGTTATTGTTTTTCAGGGTTTCCAGGTTCAATCGACTTCATTCTTGCAGCAGGCATTTGTTTGCAAAGTTCTCTGTCTCTGGAGATGACTCACATTCGACAGCGTGGGTCAGTGTTTTAATTAGAGTTCTTTTATGAACTGATGGTTGTTCATGCCTTGAAATATCTATCGGCATTATTTATTTATTTTAGTAAACCTTATGTCTTAGAGGCCAGATACCTTGCATCTAACCAGAATATATAGGAATGGAAGTGTGCCATTATTTTCTGTCTCCAAAACAAATGCTATGTTGTGGTGAATGCTATTTAAGTGATCGAAAAAATATGTAACTTTTCTTTCTCATGTGGTCTGATTATGAAGGAGTATCTACGTAATAGAACGAGTGTGTTGATTTTGTTATGCTGTTTACAAACCTATTTTCTCAACGTTTTCCATAAAAAACAATCGCCAAAACCGGACTTCCCATGGCCACTCCTTTCTTTTCGTAGAGGTTTTCGCTTTATTAGAAATAGCTGCCGATTACGATTGATTAACATGCCTTTTTCAGGTATGAAGAGTGGAACATATGTTTGGATCGAACTATGTTCATCAAGGGCACAAAAACAAGTCAAAATAAGAAAGTAACGATATTTTATAACTTCCGAGAGATTTTTTGACCAACTCTATATATGGCAGTGAACTTCTTAATTACTGATGTACTGGAACATTTCTAATTAAATTAAGAATGCTCTGCTGTTTCCTGAAGCTAAACCCCAGAAGAGCAACTGTTAGGCACAGCCAAAGCAAGCAACTAGCATTAGTTCTGCTGAGGTAATTTTATTAAATATCCTGAAGACAAAATTTATTCAGCCCAGTTTTCCTGCTATATACTTATTCCAATTTATGTGTTCATGTATGCAGATTGTTAAGCATATACCATTATTAAATTCTTTTATACTAGTATTTTGCAGCCTGATTTGATGTGTGCTCAGTGTTATTTCTTGGTTTGTTTATATAAACTATTTTACTGGCATTTTACAAAAAACACATTATCAATTAACAGTTTTGTAAAAACTGTTTCTTTGATTTCTCTGTATTGAAGAATGAACGACTGTATTTCTGTGATATTTCTTGGTTTGTTTATATAGACAGTTTCTGACATTTTACAAAAAGCACGTTATTAATTAGCAATTTTGTAAAAACTGTTTCTTTTATTTCTCTGTATTGAAGTATGAACCGATATGTTTGTGTCACTTACCAACAAAACCGTTAGTTAGTATATATCAAAACAATATCGATCCCAAAATTGTCTCCTTTCGAATATAACTTTCTTAACTATAGAATTAAAGTGTACTAAATCTATTTCTACAACTTGATTTCTGCAGTAAAAATAAACTATGAGCCATGCATTAATGTATGCCTTTGATTCCATATTTGTATGGTTTATCAATTAAAATATTTTCCCCCGTTTATGCTCCATCGTATTTTATCCTGACCGCCCATTACCTTTGCCCAGGTAAGCAACTGACAATAAGAGAATTTTAATTTCTACCTGTAAATAAAGCAGTAAATCTAGATGCATTTTTTGAGGCCAAAAGGCGTGCAGTCACAGTCAGATACGAACGTCCAAAGCCCTTGAAAATGAGCACATAAAAAGTATTTACTCAAAGTTTCACTGCCACAACGGAAACCTTTTATCAAGGATATTGCACAACTCTTGAGAAAAATTATTACTATAGGAAATTGTTATCATTGCTGTCAAAGAAAGTGACATCTCTATTGCGCTAGATGGGGAGGGGGGGAGTTACAAAACGTGTGTGCATCTTCGAAAAGAAAAGATCATATGCCATTAAAAAGAACCAACCTTCTTGTATAGCTTGTTTTCTTCTGCATATTTTACATTGTGCCCCCCCTCCCCTCAACAGTTTTTTCGCTAGTTGTCATATTAGGAAAGATGAAATAAGGAGAGGTCGTCGGCACCGCGGCCACGCTGATGAACCTTTTCGCCTCCGGGAGAATGAGATTGAGATTACGGCCAAATCTGAGGGCGGCGATACACAATGACGTTGGTGGAGTCCCTAACGTTTCTTCAAGCGTACCAACACGTCGCATAGCACCAGCCCGACTCGCCTGAAGCTTCTCTACGATATTAAAGCGGAAAATTTCTGGAAAGGAAATATCCATCTCAACATTCGCCTAAAGTAACCATGGGAAACCACAAAAAAAAACCCTAAGTGATTTGAACCCGGGGCCTCTGAGCCACCCCGCTCGGTATTCATACTGTGTAATAATAAATAATTTGATAAAAGCATGGAAAAGAAATTAATGTTAAGCAAATACAATATACATTTCTCATTTTAATGTGTATAAGTTTATATATATATATATATATATATATATATATATACACATACATACTTTATATTAATAAAGTCTTATTTTACAACCGTCTGTGGCCACGTTCTCAAAGGCATCGTCCTTTCGATAACGCCAGAGACAAAAATATGCTTGCGTGGTGTTATAGATTTTCTCCTGCTGTTACATCTTTTATAGCTGACTTCATATGCACGAAACCAGTGGATTTAATCCCTCTAATTGCCTTGTTGATAAACAAATTGCATTGCCTTGATGATAAATAAACATTTCTGTAGAGCAGCAACACTGTGCTCCATCTTGCATGAACAGATATTAAGATATAAGGCTTTTTGAACATTTTCTCGAGTAAATTTTCCCAATAACTCTGAGATAACTGTGCTTCTCCTATGGATTTTCGGCTCCTGCAGACAATGGAATGATTATTTTTTCATCTGTCAATAAACTATTTCTAATATCTCCTCTACATCTACATTTTGCTAAAGAGTCTTCTGTCGTTTCTTTGTTTTATTTTCGGCATGAGTTTTTGGGCTATGATGAAGATCTTCAGTCCTAATACAATTTAGACATGACTGACTCAGTTGCATCTGCTTCCCTTTTTGCCATACTTTGTAATAAAGAGTCGTCGGTCCAATAAATGGTTTTGCAAATTTATTTACAGAACAATGTAATAAAAGGTGTGTTTTGGAAATTAATTTTCCTGCAATATTTCTTTGTCAACCCCATGATCCTTGAACAGGTGCACTGAACATGTCATTAAAAATGAAAAGAAAAGTCTGCTCTTTTCAATGATACATCGATCTTAAGCACATTTTCAGCTACTCTGGGAGAAGCTTTTGGAGTTCTGTATCGATATTTTGGAAAAATAGTATATTTTACACGCTCTTTAAAGTACCCATATATTAATTTACTATGTTGGCTTGCTCGTCTCCTCTCTTTGCCACGATGACGAATAGCACTGAGGATGTACGTTATGGACTCAGTATTACAGTAAATACAATAATTTAATCTGCTTAACATCGACGCCAAATATCTCTTTTGTTCCAGTCTATTCACACTCCAACTTTAATGGAGGTCAGTGGAAGACCTAGTAGCGACTGGGAAAATTTGCCTAAGCCATATTTCTGTACATAGTGTATCTTTGAGATGTCATTTAAACCTGAATGTAAGTAACATGAAATTTCCTGCCTTTATGACTACGAAAATAGAAGCGATTTCTTTACCGTTTAATGATTGCCGTGGCCTCGCTTTACATATATGTAATCTCGTATGAACAACCAAGTTATCATGCTGCTTCAAGTGGCAATGGGCTCATGTGGGACCAGCCTGGCTTCTCTACTGTAATGAGACATTTTACATAACGCCTCCGAATATCTGTGTATACCAAAAGCGAGCTATGCAGCCGAATGCAGCATTCAAGTAATTTATGTAACAACCTTAGACCTGCAAATGTTTCAAGGTCAAAAGAATTTCTCTTTGTGCTGCAGCCTTTAAACATATTGCTTTTGTTCTTTGGTTCCAAATGTCTACTTAGATGCAGGTGGATGCTTAGAAAATAGGCGAGATCCATAAAATAACTGAGAAAAGTATAGATTTTACTCACCTTGGTAAAACACTGTCTAATGACTCTCCTTCTAGATTTTGGTCTGTTATAAATGTTTGGAATATAAAATCATATTATTATTTTAGTTCATTACGAATAATTTTATTATATCCGTTTGTTCAGATTTGTTACTTTTATATTTATTTATATATTTACTCATTTTCACATGGCATGCTTATTAACATACAAGACTTGGTGACTTCCTTTGACATCATGGAGCATAAGTATTATAGATATATTATATTTCTCTTTCATGGGTAGTAAATGTGTACCTACTTCCGGTCAGCTACAAACAGAGAGAAAAACTTTGATAATTTGGAAAAGAACTTTTATTAAAATTGCAAAATGGGCAAATCTTTTGTAACTTGAATTCTTTTGGCAATAATCTACATCTAGGAGTGACAGAAATATCAGCAGAAGTTTTGTTAATATTTATATCTCGGAAAATGGCTCATTGTGACCAATTAGATTAGAGTAGAGTAAATTATTTATAGTGAATTTTTTTGAGGTTAAAAATCCTAAGTATGGCTTCCTTTGGAAGGGAAGTAAAAGCCGTGGGCTTCTTGTCGTAGATTTACGGCACATAAAAGAAGCTCAAGCCAGAAAGGAGAGACCTCTGAGCAAAATTTATCGGCCTTTTCACGCCCTGAATGAAATGTTACTTTTTTTTAATAGTATTTAACGCCCATTTTTACTACTGAGACATCACAGGTGGTGAACACTGACGATATAAGAGATAAAATAATATATTGGGAAAGGATTTTTAAGGAAGGAAACGTTCACGTCTAAGTTTAGGGTATCTCTCCCGGCATTTGCCATTTATGAGGACTGAGGAAAACCTGGAAAAAAAAAAAAAAAAAAAAACTTAGTCAGGGAGGACGGTCCTGGCGGAATTGATCCCCAGACCTCCCGCTCACGAGTGCTCATCTTAAAGACCTCGACCACTCGTGGCGGTAATGTAACGCTGATGACCTGAAATTTTAAATAGCGCCCACAAATAAAACAAATCAACAACAAATCCCACTTGCAATGCATTTAGTTTTGATAATAAATATTATTTAAAAATTAAGAACACTGCAATGGGCACCAAAATGGCACCATCTTATGCCAATTTTTTAATGACTCACTTGGAGGAGGAATTTCTTAAGTCAGAACCTCTAGTACCATTATTATGATTGAGATATATTGATGATATATTTGTGCTTTGGATCCATGGTTCAGAATCTCTCAATCAGTTCCTTACCAATCTTATATTCAAATTTTCAGTTAAGTTCACTACTTCTGTCTCTCTGTTGCTGCTATGCTTCTAGATATTGATAACTTTTCTTATGTCCTTGCACATTAAGCCAACTAATTTACAACAGTATCTTTAGTTTGATAGCTATCATCCCCTGCATACCAAAAGATTATTCCATTTTCTCTTTCAATGCATGGTCTCCTTCTTTGTAACAACTTTTGATCTTTTGACACTATATTAAAAACCAAGCTGCAAAGTTCTGAGACCAAAAATATTATCTTTTGGAATCCTGTATCATCCCAGCATACAAAAAATTCTAATGCAAACCTGAAACTTCCAATAAGAACTTCATTAACCTTGTTACTACTTACATTCCTGGAATTGAGATCATCAAACCAATTTTGAAAGAATGTCCTGAAACTTTATTAATGCATTCATCTTTAAGTGATTTTTTTAAATTTGTACTTTGCTTTACTTTTATAAAACTCCCTAACCTTAAAAGTATATTTCACTGCAACCTATCTCCTTCCAAATTATCTTGGCCCATCACAGACTCCCGCCTGTGGTGCCTCAGTAGTAAAAACAGGTATTAAACACTATTCAAAAAAAAAAAATTGCAGACTCATATCCTTGCCAATGCCCTATATATAAACCTGTGTGCTAATTATGTAATGCCATTTGCTCCACAGCCCAAATTCATCTAGGGAATTCAAGATTACTGTATTTGCTACTTGTTCTTCTAAGAACGTTGTATATATGTTATCTTGTAAGCTTTAAAAGCATTTATTGGCTTAACTTCTATTTGTTTTGTTCCATATCAGTGCTCTGTTAAAACCAAGTCTTCCTTGCCGGTTGCCTAACATCCCCACGTCACTGTAAGAATTTTGATGATGCTTTTAATTTAACACTTTTGATGATGCATTGACAACTCATAGCTCTGAAAGTTTACTCAGAGATAGAGAGATGGGAGCTATATTATTGCATAAAGTGCATACACCACCTGGTTTAAAACTCAGAAATTATATATTTTTTAAAATTACTTTTTATTTATTTCTTTTCCTCTTTGTCACACTCTCTTATTGCTTGTTTAATCTGCTTCATTACATTACATTACCATTGAGATTCAATATTTATTTTTACCACCTTCACTTATTTTTTGCCTTTGAAGGACACAAGTTATTCAAGATACAGTAAAGTTTCTGTGAATAATTAAGTGCTTTTATTTATTTCTAGTTCTTGTTATTTTAGCTATGTTGTTCCAAGAGTTGCTTCATTTTTAATTTTTATTATATATATATGCTTTTCACTATTATAATATATTATATAGTTATTCAGAAGACCAAATAACTGAAAATGATCCATATAAGAATTGTATACTAAATGAGGACAGTTGGGAGAAGCCCAGATACACTATAATTCATGAAGCAGTTGGTTGAATAATAATAAAAGATGACATATTTACTCAAAAATTATTTTACTCAATGATATATTAAAGATGTGTTAAAATCTCATAAAACCTTTCTAATATAAAAATAGGAAAACACTGCAAAGTAGCATTGATTTCCCTGTATATAAAAATAAACATAGTACATGTTTAATGTGCTTGAAATCAGGTGAATCAAAAAGTATGAGTTCTTATGCAGTAATACAGACTTTTAAAGATGATTTAATTTTGTTTTATTTTAGGCATCTGCTATGCTGAATTTGCAGCAAGGGTACCACGAGCTGGATCAGCTTACATATATAGCTATGTTTGTGTTGGAGAATTTGTAGCATTTGTGATTGGATGGAATTTAATTCTGGAATATGTCATAGGTAAGACAAATACTAAGTTACAAGAGGCAACAAAAAGAGTTTATCAGTATACACAAAATTTTGACAATATCATTTTCATATGTTTTAGTATATTATATTCATCAATATGATTTTTAGAAAAATTATGCTTAAAATATCTCCATCAACATTATTTAAAAATTTTCTAAGGTGAATTTATTTATTTTATGAAGGTGATTATACAATTTCTCAGAAGTATTTCATTGAATTTTTGTTTTTTATTTTGAGTCAGAGATTAAATTTGATTTTTATTTGCTGTAAAAATCATAAAGTTATGACACTATCAATACACAATTTTTATCTATAAAATACAAAGTTGAAATACAAAGAATTTCATCTATAAAATGCAATTTCCAACATAAATAGATAGTTTTTTTTTTCTATTCTTTGTTTCTTCCTCTCTTATGATGTATCTGAAGTACACAAAACATTAAGAATGAGCAAACTAACAAACATAATTTAAGGACCTGGATCTACAGGAAATCATATTACTAAATTTATTTAACTTTTAATTGTATACAATGTATATATAATTAAATGTACTCATGCACCAAAATGGTGTCTATATCAATAAAATTCTTTTCCCCCCTTTTTTTAAAAGTGTAATTATATAATCCTTTATGTGTTTAAGGAGGTTATTCATAAAGGTTGCAGCCATAATTATTAATACTTTATTATAAAGACTTTTGGAAAATCTGTAATATATATATATATATAATTAAATGTATTCATGTACCAAAATGGTGTCTATATCAATAAAATTCTTTTCCCCCCTTTTTTAAAAGTGTAATTATATAATCCTTTATGTGTTTAAGGAGGTTATTCATAAAGGTTGCAGCCATAATTATTAATACTTTATTATAAAGACTTTTGGAAAATCTGTGACAATTCAGGTGTACATTAACATTAAATTAGACAGTCTCCATGTCTGCAAATGTACATTGTTGTCATGAGGTCCCATACAGTTCATTTGAGGTATGTAGTAATCCCATTAATGAGACATTGACTAATACATTTTATTAAGTTCACAACATTTATAAATAAGACATATGGAAATATTGATAATGCAGTGAAAGCCATTAATTCAGTTTACTGAATTGGACAAATGAATTTAATATAGTTCAGTGGAATTTTTAACACTTACATCACTTATTATTTAAGGAGGAAAGCAAGGCGCTAATTGCTCTCATCCTCAGTTCCAGGTCGACTCCAAATTACAAATTTGACTCAACTATATTAAATTCATTAGGGTATTAAACATCACTGTTACAAAAGTCCACCACACTTAACAAATTACTGAATTGGAGTTTTACTCAACATATTTTCATACCTAATTTTGAGGTTTTTGCTTTATCTTCTACAAGGAATGCCTAACCAATACCACTATTTTCTCTTCTTTATAGTTTAAACAAATATTTGATGTTATCTGAGTAGAACTTTAACCCGGAAAATGAATTTGCATAGCATTGATTTATAAAATTATGAAATTGCTAACTCATAATCATAATGGCACAACTGCAGCTAAGCTCTTTAGGAACAACTTCACATGATCTACCAACTTAAATTTGAAACGAAATTTTAGTGTAGCAGTATTACAGATTGACTGTTTTTCAAATTAATGGAATGCTATAGCAATCAATATTGTTAGTTCTGCTGCTATAATACACAATAAATTAAATATTGCACATTATAATTGTTGTTTCAGGAACTGCAAGTGTAGCACGAGGATTGAGCAATTATATAGATGCTCTGATAAATAACACTATGCAAGACACTATGAGAGAGATACTACCCATTAATGTTTCATTTCTTTCAAAGTACCCTGACTTCCTTTCATTTGGAGTAGTAATGTTATTGACTGGTAAGCACTTCTACATTTTATACTTTTACATGTATTCTGATATTTTCTGTATCACAAGTTCCTGTTAACAGCATAAGACTTTTCAACATTAGAGTCTAACTTGGTTGCACATGCATAAAATCATATTATATTCATCTGTCCTCAACTATTTTGGAATAGTTTAAACTAAAGTTCAGAGATCATGAAACTGTAGAACAGCAAAATATCACCAGCAGAGCCTGTATTCATTTAATTATATTTTTTCCATTCCTTTTGTTCTTTAAATAGCGATTAATGTGAATTAGGTATTATTACTTTTGGAATATTAAAATTTTATACTGTGCTTTCAAATCTGCAAGAGTACAGCCTTTAAGAAAGTTTGCATTCACATGCACTAGTTATTCACTTTATTTTTCAAGTTCCTCTAAAAATAGAAATCACATACCTACAGTAAGATTCAGGAATTGGGCTGGCAATAATCTCTTATTAAAGACCCTATCCTCAAAAATGTCTCCCGTGTTAAAGCTAATCAGACATCAGCTGTATACACTATAGTGGAGTCTTGTTGAAAAATTGCATGTTTACATTCAATGTTTGATAGATAGTTCTTTGAAGAATGGCACGACTATGTTATCTCTGTATATCTGCAAATTTAAAACATTTTTATAAAATATAGGCCTTATAGGTACTCTGTAAGCATTCATTGTGAACCACACGTCAATTTTTTGATCCTGTAAATGGCATTTCATGTATAATACTGGGTTTTTGTGCACTCCAGTATCTGTTGTTCTGTGTTCCTACTTGGCCATTTAAATAGAACCATGCTGTATCTGTGAAAAAAAGTAAATGTGGATCAATAGAGTAATATTTAACATTATCCAAAACCTAGTTGTCAGGGGTGTAAACAGAAAGTTTTTTTTTGGGAGAGATTCATTATGATAAGTGTTCAAGTTTACCTTAGCAGTTTTTAACTTATGTATATATAAGCTTAAAAAAATTCTAACTAGTTTTAAAACATTATTTTATTGATTCAAAATTTATTAAAAACATTTTAAGTTTATTTATTTGCATTAAGTTCATTACAAAGTTCATACCCATATTCTATTCCAAGCCATACAAATAATAAATGAACCCCTTATCATTATTAAACTTCTTGTTACAAATTAAATTAATCTTATACAGTATAATTATGATCTATAAATGTTATTATTCCTTTCTCCTCATTTACTCCCCATTTCCTTTAACAGATTTTTTAAATTCTTATAGTTCTTATCATACCAATGATTATATCCTCTGAAAGCCTTCCTTGCTTCCAGCTTCATAATACTACTTGCCCAATTTTAAGCTGAATTCAAGTATTCCTACTGCTTTTGTCATTTTATGTTCAGTAACCACCTTATTTATTCCTTTCATACACAGCCTTCCTATTGCAGAATTATCATATTATGAAATTCACCTTCCCTATCATTCATTTATATCTTTCATTTCTCTCTAGTTTACTTGAATTGTTAATTCTGTTATTACTTTCTTCATCCCTATCTCCCATCTTAATCTCTATGATCACTATGAGCACAATTACTGACAAAATTCATCATCCTAAAATTATTTACTATAGATACTAGGCCCTTATCACATAGTACATAATCCACTACACTTTGTCCATTAACATTCATTAAAGTATATTATCCCCATTTAATATCACAGAATTATTATTCTCACAAAAATATATTAAGTTCATCTTCTTCACCCCATCCTTACTATTGCTTTCATTAACAAAATATAAATTATCTTTTATTTTCCTTTCCTCTCTTTCATACCCTCCTACTTTATATTTCCAATTCTTGCGTTAAACTCACATTAAAATCCTTTACATCTTTTTTTTTAAGGGAGCCATAGTTCCCATTGATTTATGGGATGTAAAGGAACCTCAAGCCAAAGAGGTCTCTGAGCAAAATTTATTGGTTATATCAATCCCTGAATTGAATGGGATGCTGATGACCTGAGATATTAAAGAGCATCCATTTGAAATATTTCTCAATGTTGTCAAACTTCTATTAATTGAAATGTGTAAAAGGATTATAGAAAGTAATAAATTCTTTATATACTAAAGCATTGTGACATGAAATGAAGGCACTTAAGTTTAGTAGCATTGATGAATTTGCACTTTACCAAGCGTTTCTGCAATAATAGCGAAATTATTCAGGTTCCAGAATAAATTTTGATATATTAATAGAGGAGTATGAATGCAGTATTTCTACCAAATTTGAACAAAGTTTGATGTATCAACTAAGCAATTACAGGACTAAAATTTAGCAAACCCAAACTTTATGTGTAAGCATGTTACTGTTTACATAAACAATAACTCATTTTGTTAAATATCAATAGCTGGTTTCTCTAATATTTAATAACTCTCTACATTTAAGAATAAGGCATTTAATTAATTATATATTTAAATGGACTTCTGGTATATAAGCATAAACATTCAAATAACACAAATGTTAAGGAAAACAAGTTGACTATAAAATACCCTAGACTATTATGGAACTTGGAATAGAAAGATTATAGAGTGAAATCACGGCTTCCACAGAAAATATCACATCTCTGGATAAAACCTTTCAAATTTCCACTTTAGATAGTAAAAATTTTTTTACATTCATCAACTATAAATTTAACAGTTGAGATGTGAAATATCATTCCCAAGCTTCTTTATAAGTAACCAGGAATTTCAAACCAATATATCCTGCAACATTAAGCAGAAACTATGGTTCACAGATCCTGTATGTATTTGCCTCATTCTTTATCAGTTCTGCCCATTCCTCTGTTCTAAGCCAGTCATATGACATACTTTCTGTTTTCCTGCAGGTGAATATCTTGATATTGAAGAACCTGGCTAAACTCAATGAAGTATTGAAGCTATGGTTAAGCATTCAGTTATCTGCCCAATAAAGAATATTTATGCCATCATATTTTTTTGCCATGTTGTAGGTATTCCATGCCTGTTTGTTCAATATTTTAAAAATATGAGAGAATATTCTTTAGGAATCCTGTGGTCTCCAATAGCCTCTGTTGTGCCATATTCACAAGCTTTAAAATGAGCCGGCAATTCCATTCCAGTTAAAGATTGCCAAAGTATAATTGAAAGGGCAAAGTAAACTGTATAATCACTGTTCAGGAAGCTCATTTAGCATCTGCATTAGAAGAGCAGCAGATTCCAAAGTAGTCCTCATATTTAGAATTGCCATATGAATTTTTCCTTTATAAATATAACATTTTATTAGATAGCCTAGAGTGAGTATGTAGACATGAGACTTTATAGCCAAAGCAAATAGGCATGCCATGATAAAAATATCATCAATATTTATTCTTGACTCTTCAGATTTAAGAATGTTGAGGTTTTCCTGGTGGGTGTGACCCTTTAAAACAATATAGAATAATATGTATTCTATATAATCATGACATAATCTTCTAAATAATTATAATATGATAATAATTATACTGGTAAATCAACATCCATTTGATTTATTTCAGCTTAATATAGCGTTATACACATATAATGTATTCCGTATGTTCTGGTAGCTAGTGCTTTCATAAGAATGCTGTATGCTTCAGATGAGTAAAGGTACAACATATGCGTAATCTATAGTTTAATTTCATAGTGCAATGAAAATTTATCATTTTAGAATATGTTACACTAGTATGTTACACAATCAAAACATATTCTGTCCTGATGGTCTGGTGGTAACCATACTTACCTCATAGGTCCAAGGTCTCAAGCTCAAACCTGGTCAGTGTTGATGGAATTTTTTGGCATAAAATTTTTTAGTAAAGCTTCCTCTGGAAAATAATTAAAGCCATTGTCCCGAGTCATAGATTTATGGCATGTAAACAAACCTCAAGCTTAAATGAAGAGGCCTCTAAATAAAATTTATTGGCCGTTTCATGCTCTGAATAGAATCAGATGCAAATGACCAGAAGTGTTAAAGAGCATCCTTAAATAAAATAAACCTAAATTAACTAACAATCAAAACATAAAACAAAACAGGAAAATTACCTGAAGTACATCATTGATCACCTGCAACATTAGCCAGAGTTAAATCTGCACCAAAACTACTGATCAAGGGCAGAAGCATAATAATATGAGTGGACAGGATTCCCACTTCATTCTTTAACTGATCTAAGTAATGGACAATAAACTCCAGAATAAAACAAAGCATTGGAAGCAAGTTATATGGAAAGTGATAACCCTAATCATATGACAGAAAGATTAAATACCTTTAACAGCAAATAAAAAATAACATTTGATAAAGAATTAACAGTTGTTCACTATATTTCATGTTAGTTAATATGTTAAATTGTTTTAAAACACTCAATACTCAAAATGAATGATTTTTTTTGGTATAATCATAAAATAACTCACTACTCCTCTAATTGTTGCTGTCCCATCCTAAATATTTATTTGTGAGAAGAGAAACAGATTGGCAATAATTCCACCAAATTTAAAGAAAATCAAAGAAGCTATTTTAGAGAAAAAAAAAATATATATATTTTTTTGTATTTTATTATGTTTTCATTGTGATGTAGTTGAGTTTGTTAAGGAACTTTTATATAATTTTAAAGGCATTTTTATTCCTTTTAATATGAGATGTATACTTAATGAGAAATAACATAAATATTAAATTTATGCATTTAATACAAAATTCATTGTCTCCATAGATTATTTGTACAGCTCTTATGAATAATGTACCTAACACCTTCCTCATTAATCTTATTCGTAATACCTTCCTGTTAATAGTATCAAATAATTTTTCAAAATCAACAAAAAGCCTATGTTACACCTTCCCTCTTTTATGTTCTTTTATCTGCAATTGATCTTGTAATAAAAATAATGTTAGAGGTTTTGCTTCCCCTTTGAAAGCCTTAATGAAATGCTGATATTTTTCCCTTTCTTTGAACTCAATCCATCAGTTTCTGTGCTAAAATACCATATACACTTTTCAAATTGCTTCTATTATGGCAGTACCTCTATAGTTTGTAGTTATTTATGTCCCCCTTATTATTATAAAGTAGTACCATCATTCCTGATCTCAAAATCTTTGGCATTTTACCTCCTTCAAATATTATGTTTAACAATATAGTAAATAATGTTATTCCATTAATATGCTCACTCAATGTTCCAAAATTCTCCTGGTATTACATTTGATACACTTGCCTAATTATTCTTTTTATTCTTAATTCATCTTATCACCTCCCCTTTTTAATAGGTTTATCTAATTCTTCAATAAAGAATTGTCTTTCTTCCAGTATCTATCTATATCTTATCAGTATTTAATTACCTAATAATGTTTTAAAATAACTAATCAAATTTCTGAGGATATATTATTTCTTTAAAATGTGTATATATATTTAATTATTGATCGTACATTTTTGTTAGCATTGGTTATTGCTGCATTAATACACTCTCATTTATACCCTATTCCTTCATTTTCTCTTCCAGTTGTTGTCTCTACCCCCAGCACTCTATTAGGTAATTTTGCCTATCATGTAGCTTTCCTGTCTGTCTCCAATGTCTCATTTTCCTCATAACTTTTTCCTTTGCCTTTAGACACTCCTAATTAAATCACCCTTATACTTTCTGTTCTTCTAATTCCATATTCTTAACTCTTTTATTCAGATTCTTTATACTATTCTCCATTATTTTTAGCACACCCTCTCCTTCTTTAATTAAAATTGCTTCTATTCCTTTCCTTCATTTTTCCCTTTGCCTAAAAATATCTCTAACATTTTAGAGAGCTATTCTTTTACTCTCTAAATTTTTCTAACAATGGAAAGGATTGCTTACACTCACTAAACTTAAAACTTCAAAATCTGTAAGAAAACAACCCAACTCATTGGAACACAATATATTATATTTCACGCTTTGACCTGTCTCCCCTAATATCCTTACCTCTCATATACCATTACACATTATTAAATTATTTTATTCATAGAAATGAACCAGCTTCCTACCCTCATGATTACACCACTTATCTTTGCTGGCTCTCTTCCTCATCACACTGATATTTTCTTCATAATCTAAATTCAACTCTATACTTGTTCTTTCCCTTCCCTGGCATTAAAGTCTCCCATTATAACTATCTCTAAGCCTGAATATTTATTTTGTAACTTTTCAATGTCATAATTTAGCCAAAGTTTTTATCATAGTATGTTGTATCCTTGTGGACCACACAGTTCCCAAACATAAAGCTGTCTTATTCAAAAAAATAATTCTGAAATAAACATCACATTATTGCATTACTCCTTAAAGTAGCATCTATATTCACTCTTAACTTCTTTTTCTGTTTAATAATCCCACCTGATGCACATCTTCAACTTTCTCTTTCACTGCACTTTTGCTAAAGAAGTCATAAATGAAGTGATTGTACTTGGTAATGGCTGCTGTTAATATATCTTGGTATAAATTTTAGGTATTTTAGATTAAGTTTTCTATATAAATTCTTTCTGCCTCAGCATTGTAGAAAATGAACACTTGGGTAAATTGCTCAAAAATATATTTGGTTCCCACAGTGAAAAAATAGTATCTTATATTGGCAATTCAATTGATGAAACAGCAGATGCTTTAAATTGTTTCATAGCAGATCTCATTATAGGTAAGTTAGATTCTGAGGCTTCACCCAAACTTTATTTGATTTAGTTTTAAATAATGGTAATTTCCACAGTGAAATATCACATAATAATTGCAAACTTACTTGATTTGCTGCAAATCTTTGGAGGAAACAAATCATTTAACACAATACCTAATTCATGAGTAACAGGCTTTAGGTGCTTTAGCCAAATAACATTAAAGAAGAAATGTTGCCACCAACATGAGTAACTATGGTTGCAAAGGGACAGAATAATGAACAAGAAATCTGCAATTTGAATCCTAACAAAACCACCTTACTTACTGAGGTTTTTATTCCAGATTTTCATCAGTCATTATTACTGGCAAATGCTGGGGAGGTACCCTAATCTTCCTCCCCCCCCCAAAAGTATTTCTCAGTTATCATTTCATGTTATATTTCATCAGTATACAGAGAATACATTTTATATTTCTACACTAGCATCAGTAGTAACTATCTGCATGTGCTGCCATTCAAGATGACACATAGTTGCTGCTGGGACCATTGTCTGTCAATGCCTGCAGTATTCCATTGAGTTTCAGAGTAGTAAGTCTATTATTATGTGCATTGTTGAGTTACATTTCTCTGTTGCTTCAGAGATTTAAAAAACATCATTGTTTGTAGTTACTTACATATCTGGTGAGAGGATAATTTGTACAGGGTTGTGGCCTGCTTAAATTCCAAACTTAATGCCATACAATTTTTAATTATGGGCAGTTTAAAAGACAAGGTCTATAAATCCAATCCAAGAACATTGGATGACCTGCAAAACAACCTATGAGAAGAAAGAGCAAACTTTTAGGAGACTGAATTGCAATATATGTGAATCAAAATGTGTTTAGATGTTACTATGCTATCTTGCAGCAAACAGGGAGTTTTTTAGCATTACATTTGAAAAAGGTAAGTACATTTTCTGTACTGTTGCATAGTAGGTAGTATATGTCAACAAGCCAAAGGTAAATTAGCTATGAAAGCTGTCAGAATAAGTTTGCATAATGTCCCTGCGTTGTCAATGAAATGGTTAGAAAGACTATATGAGACTGTAGTTCAGTCTAAGATGATGTATGCAGTAGAAATTTGGTGGGTGTCAAAGGGTGGATAATGGTTGATGTGATACATAGAATGTTTTATGCAGAAGTTCTGGAACAACCAAAAAGTTCATTGAGAGGGATAATTGTTGATTTTGTTTTATTTATGGATACTCTTTAACATCTCAGGTCATTGGCATCCTATTTAATTTAGAGTGTGAAACAGCAGACATATTTTGCTCAGAGACCTCTTTATTTAGGCTTGAGGTTCTTTTTTGCACCGTAAATGTACGACATAGGACCATGGCTTTAGTTCCCTTCCAAAGGAAGCCATATTTAGGATTTTTATGCTCAAAAAATCCATCGATTCTGGCTGGAATTTAACCCACAATCTTGGATTTAGGAGACAAGTATGGAAACACTACACCACCAGTACCGACTTAAGGGGGATAAGTTTGGCAGAACTAGGAAGAGTGGAAAGGAAAGGTATAATAGCAGAGAGAATCTTGAAATATTGGTACAGATGTCTCAAATTAGACAAAAACAATGTATTAAAAATGTCTTACATATCAAAGAGAGAAGAGAGAGTTGGTCTGAGGAGGTGGGGAAACTATTAGAAGAAATCAGAATGGGAAATGTATGGTGACCTCTACAGTTTTCCACCCTCTGAAATTCATTTCCAGTTTCTCTCTCATGATTAATTCCATTTATCTGTGTCAACCAACTATTAATAGCATCCACTCTTCTTAAAAGACACACTGAACTGACAACCACAAAACAACAATCATTATTGCACTCATTGTCATAGCATACATTTAAATTCTGTTACTCAACTTAAAAGAAATACACACAAAGTAGTAATGTAAAACTTAGAGCAAATAAAACAGTATGCACAACATCACATTTTTGTTGCATGTCTAATGCTTGTTAGATGATTTATACTGCTGCAATGCATTGTGCAGATGATTCATTAGCAAAATGTGATTAATGAAGAAAGGTAAGTGCATTCTTCCAGCTATTGGATTGAAAATTTAAAACCTATGTTTTACACGCTGACTTTTATGAAATGGGAGGAAAATATTTCCCTGGCAAAAAAGGAATTTTTATTTGACAAGCCAAGAAAATCCTTAAGACTAGAGGGGAAATCTCCTCCCCCAACCTCCATTAATTTGAAACCAAATTTATTGCTATTGTAGCATAGAGTTTGTATACTAAAACAACAGGAAATTACCAAAAATTTTTTTTTCAGCTCTCTTATCCATAGGTGTAAAGGAATCAACAATCCTCAACAATGTGTTTACTGTTGTTAATATGCTGACAGTACTCACTGTTGTAATTGCAGGTTCTATCAAGTGTAAGTAAAAATACAGTATCAAATCCATTACCACTTGCTATAATTTCTCTTATTTGCAGAGCAATATTTAAGTTTCATCTATCATGGTAATGTTGCATGTTATGATTTAAGCATTAAGATTAAGTATATGATAATGTTTCCTTTACTTCGTTATTGCTAAAATTTTAGATAGTATGCATAAAAATAATGCAGATATATGAAAATGTATAATGATTCATTAAGTTAGTTGATATTAACACAATACTATAAAGTTATAGGATGTGCACTTGTATGAATTATTATTTTATTTAATTCTATAATCATAATTCTTACATTAAACTTAATATGTGCTCTAATTATGAATTTTCCAGAAATATTTGTTTACCAGCTCAGTGAAATATTGGATAGGGCAACCTTTATTGGTGTTCTAAGCCAATTATTTAGATCCTTAGGAGCATAGATTGCTAAGTTTCAGGAGTAAATTACTTTTGTATAACATGGTAAGTCAGAAGTACTCAAGTAACAGTATAAACTGTCCTTGAGGATGAGAAATAATGCAAGTAATGACATGATGATGATGATGGTGATGATGATGATGATGATGATGGTGGTGGTGGTGATGATGATGATGTGGAAAAAGAACTATCAAAGAAAATAATTTCTTTAGAGTCCTTACCAAATCCTTTCATGATTATCCTTGTTTCTATAATCATCTTAATTCCTATTACTTTTCTATGCAAAAATCCTTTAATGCATTTACTGCTACTGTCACCTGTTAAAACTATGCTACTTGGGTCAAGGGAGTTGGGTAGAGAGGTAACACATTAGCAATGTTTTATATTTACTATTGCTGAGATCTGTTACTTTAATATTGCCTCTTTGTTCTAAGAGTTTCCTTTGATATTCTATCACTTGTAAGATTATAGCTTTTAATAAAAAGGTAATATCAGTTGCCATACTTGTTAGATTTTTTTTCATCTGAAACTGAAACTATCTATGGTTATACTATTTTTCATTAAACACTTTTAGTTAAAATTGTTTTATTAATTTTGGTGATTGTTATCATTCATGTTCAGCTGATGTTCACAACTGGAATATACCTAAATCAGAGATTCCAGAAAATGTGGAGAACGCGGGAGAAGGAGGTTTTATGCCATTTGGAGTAGCTGGAATTATGGCAGGTGCTGCTAAATGCTTTTATGGATTTGTTGGCTTTGACTGTGTAGCAACAACAGGTATGCTATAAACATTTTGCTTCACTGAATGCAAAAGTTCTTCCTAAAAAGACCCTAAAGCTGTGTCATTCAAAGCATCTGTTATTATACTTTCCACCAGCTTAAATAAATACAAGTGCAAGCAAGAAAACATAACCTCTTTGTCAGTATTTAATTTACTTTTGTTAATCTAACACTGAAGGACAATTTGATTTCATGCAATTAAACAACAATTATAACAGGAGAAAAGCATTTACAGAAAAAGAAGAAAAAAATATGTAGGGGCTAAGTAAGCTTAGTATGATTCATATGTTTTATGGTTCCTTTTTTTCAACTTTTTACAGGAGAAGAAGCAAAGAATCCTCAACGATCTATTCCAATAGCTATTGTAATTTCTTTAATTATTATATTTTTGGCATACTTTGGAATCTCTACAGTTCTGACTATGATGTGGCCATATTATCTCCAGGTATATAAAATATCTTGAAATTAGTATATTTATTCACTTAAAATCAATGAATAATGTTATTAAAATAATTTTGATGATTATATTATTTTACATTTTAGGATCCAAATGCTCCTTTACCATATGTTTTTACTCAAGTGGGGTGGACAGCAATAATGTGGATAGTTACTGTGGGGGCAGTTTTTGCTCTTTGCACAAGGTATGTGGTAATAATACAATAATAAAGGTACAAAATTATGCCAAGAATTCTTATATTGTGTATTGCATAAATTTTAATTAATCTCAAAACAGCTACTTTTAAAACTTTTTAAAATTATCTTACAATTGGGTTGTGAATAGGTACCCTATCAGAGATTTATAAGAACTAGTGATCTTAAACATTTAAGAGAAATTGAGAAATTGAGTCGTGATAGTAACATACACACCACTGTTACAAAAGTTCACTATATTTTATACGATCATAAACATATTAAAATAATATGTACATGCTGTTATACAAATGAATTACAGAAATCACAATTAAATAGAAATAAAAATTAATTTCTGTAATTTCCATACACATTTAGATTTACACTTGAACACTTAAATACATAGGATGATGGCTGGGATGATTCATTTATATCACTTATCTTTAAGTAAAGTTTGTGGAAAGCACTGAATGACAAAAGGGGAAGGTGGGCAAGGCAATGAAAATTCTGAAGGCATGTAAACTAATAGCAATTTATATAGTAGCAATAAAGATTACAAGATCTAAAATGTTAAGATAATAAGCAGTTCAATTTTATTGTTAAAGAGCATCTATAAATAAACCAAATAAAAAATATATATAAAAAAAAGCACTCTTGTGTGGTATTAGATTCTAAAACTATTAGCATAACTATGGTTATCTTTTAATCTTATTTATTTACTGTACTACTATAAATATATTTTGTACATGTTTTTTTCTCCTTATTTTACAGTCTCCTTGGGGCTATGTTTCCTCTTCCTCGAATTTTATATGCTATGGCCAATGATGGTTTGCTATTTCGATCCTTAGCAAACATCCACCCATGGACAAAAACACCTCTGCTAGCAACTTTGCTTTCTGGACTCCTGGCTGGTAAGTGGAAGTTGCTTAGATTTGGTATTTTCTGGTTTGTTCTTCAAGAATATAGATTGTGCATGTTTATTGATTTATATCACATACTGTGTTTCTTTCATTTGTTGAACCATAACACTATATACAGTTATTTTTTATTGAATAGTGTTTTACATCCGTTTTAACTTCTGAGACATCACATGCAGTGGACGCTGATGATATATGAGATAAAATGATAAACTGGAAAAGGATTATTTTTTTAAAGAAAGGAAGGGTTCCAGGCCTAAGTTTAGGGTACTTCCCCAGCATTTGTCAATTATGAGGACTGAGGAAAACCTGGAGGAAACTTCCATCAGGAAGGACAGTCCTTGTAGGAATCAAACCCCAAATCTCCCTCTCATGATTCCTCACTTTACTATCCTCAGCCATCTGTAGTGCTTTTTCAAAAGGAAATTATATTTGGATAAGTTAATATGGTGGTTGGAAAGGAAGAATCTACTTGAAAAATTTGTATCATGGCTGGGATTTAGACCACAAATCTTTGGTTTTTCATATCAACACCGTAACCAATTGAACTTCTGTATCATCCTCTAAGCTTGGTACTACAGACTTCCTTCATCTATTCTATATATCCTGAAAACCTCCTTCTGTCTTCATTAATAATTAAAAATCATGCATCTCTTAAGATCAGTGCAGCGAAAGTATTAAAAACTAGAGAAGCAGAAATTAATAAAACACTGAAACAGTCACAAAAATGGTGCAATTGTTATTGTATATACAATAAAAATTAAAAATAAAATAGCTCTTAGACCAATGTAACTAAAATAACAAGAACTAGAGAAGCAGAAATAGATAAAAACACTTTCTTTCTTTCTGATAGAAAGTATTTTTATCTATTTCTGCAATTTTTTGTAGCATCCCAGCAAACCTAAAACTTCCAATAAGAACTTCATTAACCTTGTTACTACTTACATGCCTGGTATTGAGAACAATTTCTGCTTCTTTAGTTCTTGTTATTTAGTTTTATGTATATAATAAGATCTATAATCTCATATCATCCCAGCATACAAAAAATTCCAAAGCAAATGCAAAACTTCCAGAAAGAAATCCATTAACCTTGTAACCACTTATATCCCTGAAGTTGAGAGCATCAAAAACCAAATCAACAATTAGTTTATTTGCTGACGCTCTTTAACATCTCAGGTCATCAGTACTCCATTGAATTTAGGTGTGAAATAATTGGTAAATTTTGCTCAGAGGCCTCTTCTTTCAGGCTTGAGGTTCTTTTACATTCCATAAATCTACGACATGGGACCCACAGCTTTATTTTTCTTTGGAAGGAAGCCATACTTAGGATTTTTATATCCAAAAAAATCCATTGACCCTGACCAGGATTGAATCCATGATCTTAGGTCTGCGAGGCAATATGGTTACTACTAAACCACAAGGACCATAATCATCAGAATCCTCCTAAACCCAAGATCGCGAGTTCAATCTCGGCCAGGGTCAATGGATTTTTTTGGTGTAAAAATCTAAGTATGGCTTACTTCAAAAGGGAAGTAAAGTCATGGGTCCTGTGTCATAGATTTACAGCATGAAAAGGAACCTTAAGCCTGAAAGAAGAGGCCTCTGAGCAAATTCTATCAGCCATTTCATGCCCTGAATTGATTGGGATGCTGATGATCTGAGATGTTAAAGAGCATCAGTAAATAAACCAAATCAATATTCGTCAGAATCAACAATAGTATAAGGAAAACACAACTGGCTCACAAATGAGAGATTGTAGGCACAATCTCCACAACATTTTTGTAATTAGAGCAGAATATATAGAAGCTTCTAGACAGCTCTAGAACTTGAAATTTTTAGCCATCATTGGAATGTTGTTCTTTAGTATTTTCTAATTAGATGAGCAACTTCCAGAAGTTTCAACGTGGTTTAAAGGCAGGTCCTGATGATGCTGTAGTGAAGGATAGGATAAGTTAAATATGGTGTTCAGTGATCAAGAGTATATGCAAATATTATTCTAACTTACGGAGAGGAGATGCAGACTAACATCCGAACAAAAATCCTATTTAAGATATGAAACCATCGATCAGGGTGGTTCTGGAGGTAATGCTTGAGACTCACATTTGGGATGTCCTGAGTTCAATACTTGATGGGCAAGCCATTCTGATCTTGAATATGTTCATGGCATCCCTGGTTACTTAGGCAAATGCTGCGATGAATATTTACATTCCATGAATTTTTCACTATCCCATTTCCTTTCATTCTTACAAGGTAATTGATGCTATGGAATGAAGGGTTGAAACATCAGATGAAGTGTGCTTGATGTGGCAGCATCTTATGCTTGGGAAAAGTTTCTGTCCTAGTATCCAGTAGGTACTATCTGATGGCCACCCTTGAGTAAACACCTAGATGGTACCAGGGGTAGTTCTTGCAGGCCTGCTGGAATCTTGGACCTACCATTTCTAGAAATGTTAGGGATTCTTCCTGCAACCATGCATTATCTCCTTAGATTCCTGGCCACCCAATGATCCACCATCTCATCACTTCTTAAGAAGTGCCCCCTATATATGCACAATAGAACTATTAGGACCACAGTACAAAAATCCTTCTCCTTAGTTAACTCTAAACCTAACCTATGATTTGAGGCTATGGTAAAACAATTAGTAAATCATATTGTGGAGCTTGCATGACAACATGAAGACAAGCATTTTTATCTAAGCCATATGATGTTTTGATATTCTGTCAATATAAATTCTATCCAAACCATTGAGTTGCAATAGATATTAAGGGAAATAGACAATGAGTGTTACATTAGATTTAGTCACCTGGAGAAAGTCAATAAATAATCGTAGTTTCCAGAAAAATGTCATTTTCCCAGAGGGAATAATATTTAAAAATAATGGGATTGTGACCAGAGAAATTTCCAATGTAGGATTGTCAGTATTTCGTGCTAGGGAAGAGAAGAATGTGCTGAAGCAGGAAAGTAATGGGTAGCAATCTTTGGCTTTCTTCTGAAGACAATTTTTTTTAATGGTGTTTAACGCCCGTTTTTACTGAGGCACCACGACGGTCTGAAGAGAGGTAACCTCTCTATATTACTATATACATTTCTGTGTGGCACACCATGGCCAAATGGTTAAACTGCTTGCCTCCCACCAAGGTAGCCTGGGTTCAACTCCAATAGCCATAAGTGGAATTTATGGTGGATGGAACAGCCCTGGACAGTTTTCTCTGGGTACTATGGTTTCCTGTGCCATTCATTCCATTGTTCTCATCATCACGAATTAGCAAAATGTAGTCTGTCAATTTATTGGTGTACACATTACAAATGGTCTTTGCAATTTCCCTCTACCACTAGTGTGTTGAACTCTAATCCCCCTGATCAGGCAAGCAAGTTGGCTTTAGAACAGACACACATTTTCTGTGCTTTGTTTTCTATGGAACTTACTGGAAACAATTCTTAAGAATAATAGCAGCAAATTAATATAATAATGCAAATAAGAGCACAAACATTCCACATTTCATTTATTCATTTAGAGAATGTTGTAGAAATATTTTGCAAATAAGGCAAATAAAACAAATCACAAGTAATTTACAGACAAATCATCAATACATTATATAAGGGCAGTTACAAACTGAAATAACTTGAACAGTTTCCTTCCCCTCTCCTCTTCCCCATTGGAAATTACCACATAACATTAAATCATAAGAGCGATTCCTGTTAGAAGATATAAATTAAAATGAAATTCTTTGACATTATAATTCTATTCACTGCATATTAAATCTGGTGCTGGTCACACATTATTGTGCTCCTTAACATACAATTATAAAAAGCAATCTGGTTGAAGTGAGATTTAAACTCAAGTTCTTTAGATTTGGAATTTAGCACTTTAGTCCCTGTGACCATGATACACACACACACACATAGTTTTCAAGCATTTATTACTATTCATGCTTAGATTGAACCACTCCATAGTTATCTGATTTCAACTGTTAACTCATAGAATGCTCTGTTGACTACAACCTGACAACCCAAGTGTGTGTGTGTGTGTGTGTTTGTTTGTTAAGTAAGTGAGATCAAAACAAAGTACATGCCTGAGGCATTCCTCTGATGAACCTTCCAAGTGGGCCAATAGTTAGTTTCCTAAACTAGGGCCTCCCATTACATGATGGAAGCTGAAACACTCTTACCAGTGCTGTTGCCCCCTGGCTAGGTTACCAGTACCATCTGGCAACACTGATTAGATAGCCTATCTAGCAACAACCTCCTAAAATCTGCATGTGATGACCCAAGCACTTGAAGGTAGTTCACCACCCACATACAGTCTACTCAGTTACCCATGAGTCACTGGAACTTACTGCCATACCATGTGCAACACACCGAGATAACTGTCCAAAGGGAGGGACTAAAAGGTCCATAATGTACTTCTAACACCAGTAGAACACAGCTGCTTCAGAGTCTGCAGAGCTTGCATCACAGCATCTGAAGGGGTTGTAATCCAACTTTTACCTCCTTTGGGAGCCACTGTCCCATAAAAGGCTGTGTTGTCTATAAGCTGACAACTTACACCCAATGCATAAATGATGAAATGGTCAGTTAAATATTTATTATAATGCCTGCCATTATAGTGCAGCTCTGTAATTTTTTTTAATTCATACAGATAACACTTGTATAAAACTAAAATTAGGACCTTAGTTTCTGCAACACTAGATGAATGAATATGGAAAAAACCTAACAAAAATGAATGAAGTGCAAAAAACACAAAATAGAGGAACAGGTGAGCATTTGCTGCCTATATTTGATCAGCCAACTGGACATGAGGAAACTCCAATCTTCCCAAAGCTTAGGAAAATATAGATTTTAGCATAATCTGCTTTGAAATTTAATTAATGCATAACTTGGTCTGCAAGTTCAAAAAGCCATAGTAGCAGACAGTGACAATTATCATTTACTTGACTATTTTCTGAACAGGAAGTCAAATTTTCCAAACATATCCAAGAAATCAAAGCACTATAACTGAAGTTAATAAATTTCTGCTATTATTATTGATGACATTTGAAGGGTACATGGAAATAATAATAAGGATCCATTTTTGAAAGTTTTGAGAAAAAATTATTTTAAAGTTTAAGAATGAAATACTTAGTTTTGAATACTGAAATTTTTATAGTGAAATATAACATAATAAATTATTATTGAGGAAATCACTCAAATTTCACTAATTTTGTTCCACTTACTGGACATGTTTCAAAGGCTGTTGCCTTCATCTTCAGCATCATTTCCTCAATAATAATTTGTAATACCAAATACTTAGTTCCTTTTTATATATTTAATGGAAATTAGCATTTAAAAAATGTAAATAATAATGCTTTCTTATTAAATAAACATGGTGTTTTTTTAATGTTGGACAGCAACAACGTAAGTTGAAATTCATATAACCTATTGTTTAAAGGTGGACAACAACAATGTAAGTTGAAATTCATATAACCTATGTGTAAGCATCTAAATTAAGAATGATAAAAATACACTAAATAAAATCTATACTCTATTGAAACAGTACTTCTAACAATTAGTTTTATAGCAGTTTCAGTTTGTTACCAAAGCGAAGAACTTCTAACTTAAACAATTAATTTTATAGCAGTCTCATTGTGTTACCAAAGTGTAATCTCATTACTAGTATTTTTTTCTGTAACACTTCACTAAAATTCTGTTATTATTGTTATATATTATAATGTTATTGTGTAACTGACTATCACTTTTTCTTCATTGTTTGTTTCACTGGCAATCAGGTTGTGCAGACTGACTACAGATTTGTTTCAGTATTTGTGAGTGAATTCAGGTTGATACATAATGACATCACATTAATCTATTGAGGCATTTCATTTCTGATGCTTTTTTTCCCTCAGATTTCTTTTTAATGATATGAAATATAATTAAATAATGATGATGTAAAATTATTATTAAAAACTAATTTAGATGCTTAAACTATTTGAAAGTAATATACAAGTAGAACATAATAAAATTAATGTGAAGGTATTTTAAATAATAATAATAATAATAATAATAATAATAATAATAATAATAATAATAATAATAATAATAATAATAATTGGGCATGAACAAAATATGCAATAGATCTTGTTGGTACAAAAATTATATTATATTATATATATATATATATATATATATATATATATATATGTACAATTAAAGCAATTTAAAAAACCAAATATAAGATGCTGACTTTCATATGGAACGAGTAATGCTCAGATGGGTAATGCTTGAGACTTGCATTCAGGAGGTCCTGGGCTCAATTCTTGTTGGGCCAGCCATCACGACCTTGGGGTTTTTTTGTGGTCACAGTCAAATGCTGAGTTGGATATTTGCATTTTATGAATTTTCTGCTCTCCCATTTCATGTAATTTTATTCCATTGGTTCTGTTATAAGGTTGAAAGTGCCACAGCTAGTGGGTGTGATTGTGGCTTGCACTTTGGAAAGATTTCTGCCCTGGAATCAGGAATGAAGGTGGGACTCTGATAGACTTGAATAACTCCGGGGGAGGACTCCACTGACATCAGTGTTCCATCTGGAAACATGTTAGGGACTCCATTTGTATCCATGCAGTCACTGTCCATAGATTCTTGCTGCCATGTGTTTACCTGACAGCATTCTTTCCTCCCAAAAGTGTCTCCATTGGAAGTACAGGCACAAAGGGCCAACATGTGCAAGAATCAAATACCAAAATTATTCTTCTCCACCCCAGACCATCCATTAATATGGAATACCAATATAGAATCTTTTTTTACATAATGCATTATAATGGACCACCAGAAAAATGGGTATTTCTTTCTGCAGCACCTATTCAGAAGTTTTCCCAATCCATAAAACATTACAGTAAATTATGATGAATAGTTCATGTTTCTTCCTAGCATTGACAATCTCATTCCTTCAGTCATCAGCCAACCATATCTTGCCTTCTGGTTTATAAGGTCCAAATTTTTATTGCACTCTGGGTGCTTGCTAATGATCTCTTATAGGAAATGTCACCCACGGTCAACCAAATTTCAGCTTTATATGCACTAAGAAATGACAGTGCTCATATACTTACCACAGGGAAATCTGTATTTTATATCTGCTGAATGAGTTGCCTCAGTAATAGGTTTCACTAGCTGATGCATTAGGAACAGAAATATTCTTCTAGTAATCCATACATATTACTTCCTTAATCATAGAATTTGTGGACTTCAAAAGTTTGGAACATTTTATCTGCTAAAACATTTGCTTTGCACTTATGTAGTTCAATTTGAGTCATTATATGTTGTTTCTATTTATTCATATTTTATATCTGAATTACATCTATCTTTTTGTTTATTACTGCATTAAGTTTATTAACATTGGCTTTAAATTTATCTCAAATAGAACATGTGTCAATTCTGGGATACCTAAAACTTATGTTGTACTCATTCACAAAAATACATTGATGTTAATTGTATGGTATATGATTGTCAGTTTTTCTCTAAATATAACAGGTGCAAGTTTTGAATAATTGAGTTGAATTTGTAACACTTACATCACTAATAGTTTAAAAAAGGAAAACTAAGTTTCTGGACTTAATGTAAAATTGGAACTTAAACACAGTGAAGCCAATCATATTAATGGATATCATTGAGAAATGATATCCATTAATATCAAGAATACATCAAACTGACAGAAATTTGCATAAACCAAGCCTTTTTCACTTTCAAAGGAAAATTTTATAAACAAGAAGCAGGACTTACAATGGGCAGCCCCTTATCTCCATTTCTAGCTAACCTCTTCATGAGTAGATTTGAAACACACATCAACACAGCGTTTCCATTCATATTTAAGGTATGGTACAGATATGTGGATGATATATTTGCCATAGTTGACAAAAAACTCATTGACGATGCCTTAAAACTTCTAAATATTCAAGATAAAAACATTTCATTTACATACGAAATAGAAACAGATAACATGCTGCCATTCCTGGATATTAAAATAATGAAATGCCAAGAAAAACTTAAATTTGGAATATACAGAAAGAATACACATGCAGATAATCACATCAAAGCTGACAGTTTAAACCCTACAGCACACAAACATGCAGTAATTAACAGTTTAACACACCGGCTAGTTAACCTACAAATTAGCAAAGAAGAATATTTTAAAGAATACAAACAAATAGAAGAAACAGCAGTTAAAAATGGTTTTAAGAAAGAACTAGTACATAAAAAGGTGCAGAAATTCAAGAGACAAAAACATATCAAAGAAACCACAACACTTTCAGCAAAAAAAGATAAACTTACTTTTAAAAAATTCACATATCATCCATGGGCCACAAAAAAATTTCAGAATATTCTTAAAGATTTTAATATCAGGTTGGCACCGATTAATAGATTTAATGTTCAAAATTTGCTGATAGATAATGTTAATGACAGTATTCCACAAGAAGAAAAATCAGGTATTTACAAAATAAACTGTGCAGAATGTGAAAAAATCTACATAGGGAAAACAAAGAGAAACATTGGCACACGGTTAAAGGAACATTTCAGGAACATAAAGTACAAGCAAATAGAGAAATCAGCAGTAGCATATCATTTTTGGACACAAAATCACGACATAATAAATAAAACAAAATTATTAAAATCAGTACAAGGACCTACGGAATTAGCAACCTGGGAGAAAATCTACATCTACAAATATAAAAACAGCATAATGAACTTCGACATTGTCGGGGATGAAAACATAAACTACAAGTTTATCACACCGCCACCAGAGCAGAATATACATTCCCACAGCTCAACGAATGATCCGACAGTTGAACCTTAGCATGGCTGAAGATGGGAACAAAATGTTCTCGAAACCGGTTCCATACATTTATAAAAAGTAAGTGAAGCTTTAAGAGTGTGTAGTTCAACTAATCATACAATGATATCCATTAATAAGTTTCTGGAGCTAATCGCTCCCATCTTCAGTTCCAGGTTGACTGCCGGCCTTGTTCTTCATGGTGGTTTGGTTTGTCTCTGGTGGCGGTTGGATGAACTTCTGTATTAAGATGGCACTTGGTGGGATTTCAATTTTGAAACTGTTACTTTTGTTCTTCCAGATAAAAATATTTTCCCAGACTGCAAGTTCTATTTTTCCCATAATGTTTTTACGTAGTTTGGGATTCCTGTTTATATTGTTTTTCATTCCAAAAATGCCAAGCTACTGCTGATTTTTCTTCCTGTCTTTGTTTTACGTTCCTGGTGTGTTCTTTTGCTCATGTTTTTATGTTTCTTTTAGTCTTTCCTATGTAAATTTTTTCACAATTGACACATTCCATCTGATATATTCCTGATTTATTCTCTTTTTTTCCTTTATCTGCTTTTAAACTGGTTTGCTTTTTAATGTTCTAATTACCTTTGTGTAGGGTTAGCTTTCCTATTGTTTCTAATTTGTTCAATAATACTAAAACATTGATTTTTTTATTGTGTTTCTCTGTATTTCTGCAAGATTATTAGTAGCAATTTGTATATCTGTAATGTAGTCTTCAATTTTATCGGAGAATTTTACGCATGTTTTTAATCCTTTACATAAAAATTCAATTTCATTTTCAGTGAAGCTTTGCTTAAGAGAGGTTATGGATGTTATGAACATTTTTTGTATACTTTTTTCCTTTGATGGTGTTTTCCTCTCATGTTTCTGGCATAAACTTTCTAGTTTCTGTTTTACTTTCAATGTCTTATTTCTCATTTTACAGTTTAGTGTTGCCTAAAGGTTGTTTTCTAAATTTTTCCAAATTATACTGCCTAGTTCTTTGGTTACTTTCAGATGTAAATGGTATAGTTCATCAGATGGAATGCATCGATTGTGAAACAATTTACATACAAAAGACTAAAAGAAACATAAAAACACAAGCAAAAGAACACTCCAGGAACATAAAACAAAGACAGGAAGAAAAATCAGCAGTAGCATGGCATTTTTGGAATGAAAAACATGATATAAACAGGAATCCCAAACTACTTTAAAACATTACGGGAAAAACAGAACTTGCAGTCTGGGAAAAAATTTTTTCTGGAGGAACAAAAGTAACGTTTTCAACTTTGAAATCCCCCAAGTGACATTGTAATACAGAAGTTCATCCAACCGCCACCAGAGACAAACCAAACCATCACGAAGAACAAGGCCAGAGCGATTAGCTCCAGAAACTTAGTTTTCCTTTTTTAAACTATTAGTGATGTAAGTGTTACAAATTTGACTCAATTATTTAAAACTTATATTTAACATCACTGTTATAAACGTCCACCATATTTAACTAATAACAGGTACAACTTTCAAATGTTAAGATATTCTGATAAATACAATCTTTTGCTGTCATGAATGCTGTAACCAACTCTATGGCCTCTCAGGGACTGTATTTGTTGATGGATTTCAGGAACTGTTTCTGCTTTAGGTTTTTTTAGTCTATTGTTATGATTCCTTTTTGTCTTCCATGTAGAAGCCAATTACTTTTTAAGGGTGATAAAATGTCTAGTAATGATTCCATGGAATGCTAAGAATACTGGTTGACATACCTGAACATCCTGTGTTTGATGTCTATTAATATACACCTTATATACATAAGAAAAGCTGTGGCATTTAACTTTTCTTTGGTCTTTGACATTATTTGCCTCATTGTGAGCTTTGACAGATGAGCATTCTTGTATTATATCAACTAATTTGATTAAATTTCTTTACCAATTAGTTCCTTTCTATAAGAGAAATATTCTGAAAACATCTTAATCGAGAGCACTTACAATCATTTCTGTAACATAACTCTTCATCCATATCCTTTTTGAACACACCCAAGCACTTTTCTTTTCTTTGTGTGCTTGCATTCTGCACAGGACTGGAATGATCATCTTTACTTTCCATTACATCTGATGCCTCCATTTCACTGAATTAACTTTATGCCCAATCTTGGTAACAGCTAACACTAGACCAAAAGAATATTCTGGCAACAAACTGCAATAATAGGAGATAACAGTAAGTTTATTCAAGTGCAAAAAATGTGTGCTTTCATACTCAAAAATGAAAAAGTAATAATTCTCCAAGTCATGATCATTGGAAGATGAATGAATGAAGATGCAGGACTATAAAGTGAAATATGAAAGGAGTGGAAAAAAAAAAGAGCAGAAAATGGACATTGAACATTCCTTCTTCTTACTGACTGGACCCTGGTCATTTTACTCAAGTACATAAAACCTTTAATGCACATTTTGTTTTAGAACCACAATCATTTTAACAGAAATCAAACATAGCCACACTGTAATATCACTAAGATAATGTTATTAACTCCACATTGATTTTTGATGGACCTTGATTATTTTTCATGTGTACCCTTCATTTGTGAATTGCTACTTAGATATTTCTGAATAATGTCTAACATTCCAGTGTTCCATGCTTAAATTAATTTATTTTCAGGGATAATGGCTACAATATTTGATCTGCAGCAGTTAATAGACATGATGTCTATTGGCACATTGTTGGCTTATACCATTGTGGCTATCTGTGTTCTTATTTTAAGGTAAGTTACTTAACATGAAATAATAATAATAATAATAATAATAATAATAATAATAATAATAATAATAATAATAATAATAATAATAATAATAATAAGCTCAGAACAAACTGGAAGAACTTGTAATCAAGAATACTGACATTACTTATATAAATGTGCTAAAATATTGTCATAATTAGACATGGTAGTTTTTAGCAAATACTTTTTTTCTTTTTTTAAGTATTAAACTTTTTAATAATGTTTACTTTTTATCAAAATTCATACAATTTATTAAAGTTTTATGGTGCTCATGTCTATTTTTGTTACTATTACCTATTTCAGGTTTGGTGCCTCAAATGCATATTATGTATTGTATTTTAACAGTTATAGCTTTTATAAATTTTACTGCAACAATAATAAGATTACTGAAAATATTTACAAAGCATATTCTATTATTGGACTCCCAGAATATATCCTCCTGCTTGCAGGATTTTGCATCTTGACCAAGACCAAGATACAAAATCACACAGGACCACCTGTCTGCCTGTCCTTGAAATTCTGAGTAGTAATCAGTCTATATTTGTGCATGAAGATGGCAAGACATTTGACTTTAGAGCAATATTTTTGTCCATAAATGTTATTTAAGTACAAATCAGTTAATTACATTTGTCAGGAACTCATTTAGGCATTTGCCTCCTTTCAGAACTATGTTTCATGATCTTATGAATAAATCTGATACATTGATTCAGTGCAAATAAAGAAACATAAGCAAAGATGTAGCGTTTTAACAAAAGACAAATTAGATGAAATTGGTGCAAATCTTGAATATTTGCTAATAAAATCACTATCAAAATTTGCACAACAAGTTTGGTTTTCAGTATCTTCTGCACATACAGCAACAAAATTGTTAAAATTTACACCTTACAAGTATACAAATGTCCAATGTGTATGACAAGGTGATCCTGTAGTGTGTATGCATTATTGTGAGTGGTTTCTTTCATCAGTCACCGAAGGGTTAATTGCCCCATAGCTTGTGTTCTTTTCAGATTTCCACCAAAATATTTTTATGAACACTCACAGCACTTGCTAGTAGTGTTCTGAAAATCAAAATTGTATATAAGAAACCCCTCTTTATGACAGGAAAATTGAAATTTGGTGTGCGATTAGGGCATTTAGTCTTTTACAAGCAGATAGTAAATGGAGAGAAGTACTGAAATGACATTCTGACCCCATTTTTTGATCAATTGATGGAAGAAGAGAAATTATTTAGGTAGTTTCAACCAGATTCCACCACTGCTCATACAGCACAGGAGTTCATGGGTAAAAGTGGGGAAGTGTTTGAAGATAGAGTGATTATTACTGGTGCAGGCCTTCTTGCTCCCCAGATCTACCAGTTTGGTTTTTATTTATGGGGTAGCCTGAAGGACTAAGTGTACAAAGCAAATCCTCACTCATTGGAATAACTGAAGGAAAATATACAAAATAAATCAGAAACATTACAGTGGTTGAAACTAAATCATGTTAATCTGAATGTGTTTACCTGAAACAATGCGTGTTTAGCTGAGGGAGGACATTTTCAGTATTTGCTGTAAGATAAGATTTTATACATAGCTTTAAGAAACAAAGTCAGAGTATAGGTGTGGATGCAAGCAGTAAGAATATATATATACAAATGTTGGTACTCTTATGTTGATGATGTCTTTGCAGTAGTAAATGAAAAATGGAAAGGGGATGCAATTTAACTACTTAAGCTACAAGACAGCACCATTAAATTCACAATGGAAATAAATAAATAAATAAATAAATAAATAAAATCTGTATCCTCCACCCTGATATCTGATTTCCTAAACTAGGGCATTTATATCAAATTTTCTATTTATTATTATAAATTAAACAATAGAATAATCTCTTACTTCATTATTTTACAGATTTTCCTAATAACTAGACTAAAGTAATATAATAAAATTATAAAAATAACTTAAATTTAATTAATTAATTAAATTAAACCAGAATATAAATTTACTAAACTACTTCCCAATTTAATATTCCAAAATCTACCAAATGAAGAAGTAGAATTAAGAATTATAACTGGTGGCCAGCTATTTTATCCTAATTTATAACATTACTATACTTCTGGCCACTGATATTGATTCCTTTACAGGAATTTCTCTTAAATTTACACTCAACATTTAAACATCACTTATTATTCTTTCAAATCTGTTTAATTCATCTCAATCATACTAATCACTTTTTCTTTAACAACTCACTTCACTTAAAGTTCATTTTTCACTATTAATCTTTCCTACCCATTTCATTTTTTATCCTAACACTTTAACTCATTAAACACTATCACCTGCTTCCATCATATCACTCTCCACCTTTCCTTTCCAATGGTCCCTTCCTCCATCTCTCTTGATCTTCCTGGACCCCTGGTTATACCACTTCTTGCGCTCTGCTCCTCCTCTCTGGACACCATTTCTCCATCCTCCATCTCCTCCTGGCACTGATTCCCATGGATGTTCAACACCTTTTAATGTTCTTCTGTAATCTTCTTTCTTCCATCTTCTTCCCAGTGCCATAATTCTTATAGGTAAAAGTCTTCACTTTCCTCCCCATTCTCTACTTCAGGTTGTGAATCAAAATTATTTCCATCTGTTATAAATTAGATATATTCCTTTCTTTCATCACTTCCTTCTTCCTTGCTTTCATCTTCTCCTCTAACATTCTCTTCCTGTTAATTTAATTAAAGTTGTCTTGCATATTTTCTATTCTTGTCATTTGTGTTTTGGGGTTGTCTTTGTATACTTATGTGTACTGATCTTCTTACTTCTTCCTCTGCTTCTTCATTTCTTCTTATTATCCGTTCTTGTGGTATTACCTATTCCTGTGCTAGATTACTTATTTTGAATGCAGCCTGCTCAAGGTATTTATATAGGCCCCTATTTCTAAGTATATGTGCCACCTCATGCCCACTTAAAATTTCTCTTTCTTCTTTCACGTATTCTAAATAGCATGTACATTCAAATAATACATACTCTGGGTTATCCTGTGTTTTATAAAATCTATACAAATCGTTCTATGTTTTGTTAATTTTTTTCCAGTAAGTTTTGTAAAGCCCATCCTGTAAGGAAATGTACCATACCTTTGGTAGGTTGTATAAATTTTAGTTTTAATCTCTCAAAAATGTTTTTAATTAAGTTAAAAGTTCTCCTCCCTGCCTCAGTATTTTCCCATTCATGCTGCCATTGTACTTTTAGTTTATGTTTTATTTCCTTTAAGTTGTTGCATTGACTACCAATTATTAAATTTACTTTCTCCATGCTACCTTCTTCAAAAAATAAACAGCATCTCTTAATTTAATCAATAAGTTAATTGGCCATATTCCTGTAACTACTAAAAGGGCCATAGTGGGTTATATTTAAATTTTAAATTTAAAATATAACACATGGGAAAACCAACAGTAGCATACCATTTCTGGCAAAAGAACCACAAATTCCAAAGGAACCCAAACTTTTAAAAGCTCTTTAAAAACCTTTAGAATTATCAGTGTGGGAAAATATATTCATATACGAAAACAAGGAAAATTTAGTACATTTGGATCTACCAAACAACAGCAACCTCATCACAAAGTTCATAAAATATAGAGAGTGACAGCTTAATACCATGCTGGAAAGCTGACAGTGGAGCCATGCTGATGAAGCTTACAGCCTTCAATGTCCAAGTACATGGAACAAAATTAGTGAAATTTGAGTGATTTCCTCATAAATAATTTGTTATAGTAAGGACATAGTCTGGAATTCCTGTATATTTATATAATTTATGCAGGTATTTATTACCCAAACTAAATATTTTAAATTATTACAAACACTGTTTTGCAGCTTTTAAAGTTGTGATATATTAGTAAGCATTAGTTATGTTTATTATGCAACACAACGATAATCATAATATTTCCAGAATTTAGACATATAGTGATCATAGAAGACTTATTTGAAAGATTAGGAAGAAGCTATTCATTAATCTATTGTCCATTTAATTTACTAGTAGTAGAAAGAAATATTTTATAGTTATGATAGTGTCTCTCAGCCAAACACTATATCTCAAGTCACCATTGAAGAGTACTTCTGCAATATCAGGCTGAAGGTGGCAATTTTATGTCCATCGCTGTAATAGAAGAAAAAATGTGGAATTCATCACTTCAATTATGAGACCAATAGGCAATCTATGGAATGGTATCATAAACTTCTCTTAGGAATAAAAAGTCCTCCAAGACAATAACCTTAACCAGCAAAGTCATGGCTACAGCATCATGATCATCATCACTACCACCACCACCACCACCACCATCACCATCACCACCACCACCACCACCACCACCACCACCACCACCACCACCACCACCACCACCACCACCACCACCACCATCATCATCATCATCATCATCATCATCATCATCATCATCATCATCATCATCATCATCATCATCATCATCATCATCATCATCAATATCATCATATTTACTCCCAACAAACATAAATAACATTAAAATTAAAATTTACATACTTTAATAATTTCACAAATAGTCAAATACTATTATTAACATTAAACCCTAGTTCCTGATTCCTTTGTTTAATAGATTTGTGATCAGTAGCCTGTATATTACAATCACCTATATCAAAATGATCAAATATGATAATTTAATTGCAAATACATGACTACATTTGGCTAAAATTGTATTAAATATAAGTCTTTGGCTAACAGAAAGCTGGGAATTAAGATGATATTGTACATGACTTATACTTATATTAATAGTATCTGTTTATTACAATTAGTGGACTGAATCAACAGCGCAGAATACACACTCGCACAGCTTAACGAATTATCTGACAGGTGAATTTTGACTGGACTGATTATGAGAATAAAATATTCTCGAAGCTGGTTCTATATATTATGACAAGTAAGTGAAGCATTAAGAGTGTGTAGTTCAACTAAATCATATAATAATATCAATTATATGATTGGCTTCACTGTGCAAGTTTCAATGTACATTTTAATTTTTAAAGAGCTTCATGAATTCTATATTCACACAGTGTATTGAATCAATGCAAAAGCTGTTCCAGCAAAATATTATTTGGCAGTACAATATTGTTATGATTTGGAATTATATATTCCCATCATGGACATCACATAGTGGACTGAATCAATGCAACTTCATAAGCTGTTCTAGTAAAAATGCTATGGACTGGAATTATATATTCTGTATGGATACCACATGAAACAGAAAGATATTAATATTTTTATTTTACATTATGTTGATGGATGGTTCTAGCTTAGCATTGTTAGAGTAATAAGATAAAAGTTTAATGTTAATATATGATGAACTAAACAGAGGAAATTTTATATCTTCATCCTAATACTATGCCTATTCCTAGTTCAGATATAATGTTATCTTAGTTACTGGGTAGTCAACTTTTTCCTCACAGGGAACAATTTTTTAAAATTAGAAATTAATATAACAATTGTATTGGTTTTTGTTCAAATATTGTTTTTGAGGTTGTTGTTAAACATTTAAGTAATAGTGTTTACGTATTTCCAGTTATCAGTAACTGCAGACTGCTAGGTGATAGCCTCATAGTCATTAGTAAGTTAGAAGTGTGAAAACAGTGAATCACTAACCAGATCAAAATATTTTAAAAGGTAGTACTTAGCAAAACTAAAGCAGGGAATTCTGTAAGTAAGAAACCTGATGAAAGTTTTGCAGGATCTGTGATATTACGGCTACCATGCCAATAATTAGTTAAAAGCCACGGATGCAGTTTTATACAATTTTCTCTATAATGGGATAAATAATAGGTTTCAGTGATACATTTACTGTTATTTAAAGAATGGGTAATATCTTTTTCTTTTTTCCCCACAGATATGAGGATCCTGTTTCCTGTGTGTATCAGTATACAACAGTTGAACAGAGCACATTATTGAGAAGGCAAGGCATCATTTCCACAACATTGCATTTCTTAAAGCAGCTATTCAACCTATCAATGATTAAGTATCCTAGTCTTGCATCATCATCTATAACAAAATGGGGAATTTTATTCTTTAGTAAGTTCATTTAAATATAAAACTAATTCTATGGTAAAATTTCTAATGGAAGATTTGCTATAATTAGTTAATCCAGGATTGCTGTACAGATATAGATTTTTATTTAAAATATGTATTATTTTCAGATGGAAAAAGAAAATAGTTCAAATGGTTATTTAAATTATTTCTATTCTCTGATGTATGCAGATCAAACAGATTCACTAAAATCCCATAATAAGACAATATTGATTTTTTCTCAATTTCTCAATTTTTACTTTTAATATTTTTTTTTATCTCTGCAATACTAGCAATGTACTATTGATCAACAGGTGTACTTTCATTGGGTTTCTGTGCTACACTTATAAATGCAAGTGCAGAGCTTCAAGCTGGCCAGTTGTGGGCAATAATTGTGACCTCTGTCCTAGGAGGATTGATGTTAATAACTTTATTTGCCATTGGGCGCCAGCCAATCAGTAGCATGAAACTTACATTCAAGGTAAGGTTTTGTGATTAGAAAATTGTTTTATATCTAGTATAGATAATACATAAGATTACAGACATACTTCTAGTCTCTTCTGTCCTGGAGGGATTAGGAAAGATGGTGAATTTTCCATTATCACATTGCACTTTAACCTTATTTTATGTGTCTTATACCAACTCATATGGATAAGGACATATCTATTTATCATCACAATGCAAATCATTTTCAGGACTTGTGTAAATGATTTTTTCTATATACTTATTGAAACAAAAGTAATGATCAGCTGAATATAGCATATAATAAAGAAAACTTTAGAAAAATTCATATTGAAAATCTCTGGGTATAAATATTGATAATGACTTGTTGACAAAATTACATTATAAACACAATTTTGAAACTCAATAAAGTAATTTTTCTCTACACCAATTAGTGTTATGTACTTACAAATCTTTTGCACTATTTCACTTGTACCTTCAGTATGAAGCAATGACCTGGGGCTCTTCATATAATGCATGCTTCTTCCACATATTTTTATTAGGAAAAAGAGCAGTAAGAATTATTGCAATGATCAAACCTCCAGAGTCATGTATTACTTTAAGAAATTAAAAACAATGCCTTTGTTCTGGATTTATTAAGTTATGTCATACATATATCTGTAAGAATTATTGCAAAGATCAAACCTCCAGAGTCAATATTACTTTAAGAAATTAAAAATAATGCCTTTGTTCTGGATTTATTCAGTTATGTTGTATATATGCAAAATATTCTTTGCATTTAAATAAATAATTTACATTATAATTATTATACCAGGAAACAAGATGCTTTCTTTCTACAGTGATGTAGAAGTAAATTTGGTTAGAAAAATATCAGTTATGCTGGTTCAAAATTTTATAACTTATTACTTATAGAGCTAAAATACATATAAAATATTTCAAAGAAATTTTAATTTACTTCTGTTAATTAACTATTTGTACAATTTACTAATTTTACAACAAGAGTTCACCAACTACTCATTCATTATTGGAAAGAAGGAAATACTAGGATTGCTTTTCGTTGACAATCTCATAATAGGAGCAGTAACCATGATAAGATTACCATTTGGCATTGAGTCAGTCCTGGTGGTGTAATGATAACCATACTTACCTCGTAAACCAAAGATCGTGGGTTCAAACTGGTGGTGGTGATGGTGATGATGATGGTGGTGTTTTTGCCTAACATGGTTTAATCAACTGCCATCTCTCCCTAAACATTTCTTAAATGTAATTACTATTCTCTGTTTATAACACTCCTATTTTTAGCAAACAGCAATAATTTGATTTTAGTTCCATATATAATTTATTAAACAGCAATAATGTTATCTAATGCAAGGAGATGAAACCGTATGAGATAGTTTTCAAAGTTTTAAAGATACTGCACATAAATGCTAAAATGTGTTGTATTCCTTATTAATCACCCCCCATATTTTACCCATTTTTCTCAACTGATCCTGCTTTTCTTATTTTCTCCTAAATTTACTTTCAAAAATGTAATAATAAGAAACACTCTAAAACAATGTAAATGAATGGAATTTCATTCAATATATATAAAACTTTTTAGTTGATGCTCTGAGCTGAAAGGTTTAGAATGTCATTGGTGTAAACATTTGAAGCTAAATTCATACCTGCTTGAGACTATTATTTTTCATCACAATTGTATGTAAACTATTGTTAACTTTATGACCAAATATATTGCAGGTTCCTCTGGTTCCATTGATTCCAGGACTTAGTGTAGTGATCAATTTGTATCTGATGTTGGTACTTGATGCTCATACCTGGATACGTTTTGGTGTGTGGTTGGCAATTGGTAAGTCTGTTTTCTTCACTTATTTCATTCATGATCTCTATTTTTCATTCCTAATTAGTGTTTTCTCATATAAATTTATTCTCTTGTTTTATTTTCTACCCATTCATCTCTATATAAATTTATTTGTTTCTTTTTATGGCTATTACATTTACAGTAATCTCTTTAATATATTTCCAATCTAAAGTATAAGAATGCTTATTCTTTGTTTTTCAGTTAGATAATAATCAGTGATGAACAGAATTCTTCTTGCTCTTATTTTCAACATTGTACTTGGATTCATATCACATATTGTTTATATATAAATTGCAATTAAAATATGAAGATTGGTTATCTTTTTATTTATAATAAGCTTAGTCAGAAAAGAATTACAAATTATACATACCATCATGGTTTTTTTTTATGATTAAGAAAATGAAGAAAGCACATGCTTGAAATGTAACATAATCCTTCTGCAGTTCAATGCACATGCTGGCAGAAAACCAGCCCATTGAATGCTGGGGGGGGGGGGATGAAAACAAACTGTTTTCATTGTGGCCTGAGCCATTTATGGATCTCAGTTTGACCATGAGGAATTTGTGCTGCCAAAACCCTGACACACAAAAAGTCCCGCATAGTCTTACTGGAGACAAGTGCCTTTGGACAAGAGACTGTGATGCTTGCTTCAGATAGCCGTTTTCAGCTCTTTTTTGCAAAGTGACTTTTGCTGTTCACAGTTGGGCCCTTGAGTAGAAATTGCTAAACAATTATTCCATTCTTGCCTGAGAAGACTATTACATCACCTTTTCTGCAGATGCACACTAGTCTTCTTCAGCCTTAAGGAACCGCAATGGCACCATTCTATGAAGCTTCATTTAATTGTTAGTATAAATGGTGCACCCAATTTTATTGGTAGTGAATGATTGAAAAGTGCTTTTCCTTTATATTATATTGATCCATAAGCTTTTGCAAACAGTTAAGCGATTCATCTCTAGTATGAGAAACTGAGGCATGTACCTGGCACACATTTTCTGGTAGTTAGACCATTATGAATGCCCTTATATGCTATGCTCATTGCTGCAGCCACTTTGTAGACAGTAACATGTCAGTTCTGCCAGATAAGATCTTAGTGGCTTGTATTATGTCAGGATTCTCAGTGCAATAGGTGTCCAGGCTGGGGAGTATCTTAAAGGTAATAATGCTCTTTTTTTAATTTTTCTATCCACTTGTATACACTTAGCTTAATTACATAGTTTTCACCATAAATAATGCACAGCCATTAATGAACCTCAAGAGTTTAAAGTCTTCTGCTTGCAAAAGTTGCACATTCCATTCAACTTTGGTGCAACATTCAATTCGGCCTGTCATGTTTGATCTCAGCATACAATGGCTTCTGTGATGGATACACTAAAATACATAACAAGACATCTCCAAGAGCCGGTACTCACTTGCTGTGAGAACTATGATTAGGTACAGTGTTATAACCAGATAATGGATTTTAAAATGCAAAATTATGGTTAGAAAGGGGAAAAATGGCTTTGAAAATTTATAAAAAAGGTTTAAAAAAGATGCTGATAAAATGTCTTTATTCAGATCTAAACCATTTACATTAACATTCTTTATTTGACACTAGAAAATAACATGTAAGTAAGTGGAGTCTAGTGTAAAAAATGAATACCTAAGTTTAGGATAACATAAAGTTATCAATATTTATAAAGAATGTGGCCTTTATTGGTTTCAACCAATTTGTTACATTAGATTACATACAACATTTCTATGTTTTTGAATGTAAGTCATTCCCCTAACTATCGCAAACCAATAAAACTCTAATTCATGCTTTGAAATCAGAAGATCCATAAAGGTACTCAGAGAAACATCACTCAACCTCTACTGAAATCAATGGAACATATTTTGTAAACACATGGGAAGGGTTTATGGAATGTCGGAATCCACACAGTGAAACTTTTGTTAATCTTATTTTGATTTAAAGTAAAACACTAAAAATCATGTCGTCACATTAAAACTCTCTTTAAGTTTCACAAACACACTTACAAAAGTAATTTTGGTACATGTTTCGTGAGGCACTTATAAGTGTGTTTGTGAAACTTAAAGAGAGTTTTAATATGACGACATGGGAAGGGGTTCAATGATAGTTGCAAAGGCTTCCACATTTGGATTATTCCTTAAAATAAATTCAATTTTGGCTTTGAAAAATCTGTCAAGTTGTTAACTTCTCCAACTGTTCCTCTTTCTCCATTCCTTCTTCTTATAAACTCTGAATCAGATTAAGCAAATACTTGTATTTGTGCACTGCAAAAATTTACAATTCTTAAGTTTTTATTGTTCAGCAATTGTTGGGTATGCTTAATGGCTGTTGCATCCATTGAATCTAGAGTAAATATGAAGCTTTTTTTGAAGTTTTTTCCACAAGAATACTGTGCATCTTATGCAAGTACTCCACCTAATTCTTCTTCTTCAAGCCTGGGTTTTCATAGCCCCATATGGGCTTTTGTGTTACCACAACGACTGCTGCATCTTCTACCTCCATTATGTGATATCATTGCAGAGGGATATGTGCTCAGCACAATGCATCCTGCCGGTCGCTAATCACGGGTTACTAGATCAAAGATCGCCACCTCTCCATCAGGCAGCTTCCCAATTGTCCTCATGAGGTTGGATGGACCCCATTCCAGACCTTCCTATCTTAGAAAAATTCCTAAGCAGGTACTGGGGATCGAACCTGAGGCTCCTGGCCAGCAGTCAGCAATGCTAACCACCAGACCAAGGAGGTGGTCACTCCACCTAATTATAATAGGGAATTGTGGTAGGTGAAGCCCCATAACTTCTCAATACAGAAGTTGATGATTTGGAGCCTTTACAAGAATCTTCTTCCCTGACTGTTTCACTAAAATGGTGTAGTTCATGTGCAATACATGTCACATGATTGAAGTTGGTGCATGACCTACAGTTATTGGAAAGTCAGAAAACTGTAGCCTGCTTAATTAATCACCAAACCTGACTTTTTCATATTGTATTCGCTCTGGCCACAGTTTTATGCATGAATCATTGAATAACTGCATTAATGTGCAGGCATCTGTCTTCTCAAATTGGTACTCTCAAAAAGCATGGGTTTCACCCTTTCACCAGATAATGGAAACACCAGAATGTTCAATATATATCTTTGCAGTGCATCAGTACTTTCTTCTAACATAAATGCCAATTCACGTTTGCCAACCACCTCTTTTGTATTCTTGAAAACATTCTCATAGATTGGGTGTGTTATTTTTTCTCAACATGCCCCTATCTGGTATTAACCATTATGTGTATTGCTTCAGTAATGATTTGAATACAGGATTGTTGAACTTGAGGGCTGGAATTCCTGACTGAACTTATGCCATGGTAAGATCTGTAAAGAACTGACTCAATGGCTGCTGCATATCAGATCTTGAAGTGAAGGCACATATCAAGGTAGATTGCTTAGGTTACGACTTGTGCAGTTCAACATTCTTCACAAGTTTGCCATACTGGATGTGCTGATTTATTTCTCTTTGAGACTCCTTATTGATTGCAATATTTACATTACAAATTACACATTGAAGAATTAGACTATCATTTTCAATGAATTGTCTATTGAATTCTTCTGAAACTGCATACAACTTTGCTTTCTGAACTTTTAACATGGTAGAGTATCCAGACTGCAACAACACATACATAATCAAGTACTAGCAACTAGAGAGTTGGACCTTTTTTACATAAAATGTATGCAAACTGCTCAGAGAACTATGATTCTGGCAAATAGCTTTAATTGAAATTTGTGTTTTCTCTTGCAGATTTTGCTATATTAACTTGCGAATTTTTGGGCTGCAAATTATCATATAAATACCATTTAATAGCTCTCATTCTGTTCTACAAAATAAAATTATATGGTTTTCTGTAGCTGCTCTAAAATTGTTTACTTTTCTGCTTAAGAAAAGTGAAAAATCATTTATTTTTAACTAAATTTTTTTTTACAAAACATGAAAGGAAATATTCAAAAACATACTGAAGCATCATAGAGGGGTGAAAAGGGGATAAATATAGTAATCTCATGAAAAAGTGCAAAAATATGCAACAAAATTTGTCTTTCTTGCTTCATCTCATATTCTAAAATACAAATCTCAAATTATGGGCATGAAAAACGCTATAATTTAGTAAAGATGCTGCATCTTAAAATCTGTTTCTTAGTTATAACACTTTTTCAATTATTTTCTGACTGTACCTTATAGATCTACAAAAATAAGCATTGTCTTTCATTTTAGAAATTTGTAATTCTAAACACATAATACAATTGGAACTCTCACAGTAAAGCAAATCCATAATTGTGAAGAGAGAAAATAAACACACCTGTGTTTAATCTCAGTATTAATTAAATTTGGAATCTAACATAGTGAAGCACTCATTAATAATATCTTCTCTAAGTGAAACTATTTAAACACAATCTTTTTGGATTCTTTTACTGGAGATTTACACAGGACATGTTTCATAGACTCTCATCTACATTCTCAGCTGTAAAATGCCTGTTCCACCATTCATAGAAGCTGGGCTGATAGGTGTGTGGGTTGACTCCAGTAGTCTTGCTATAAAATTGAATAAAGAGCTGTCTGCTTCTGAGATGTCAAAATTCATTAGGTTTTGCTAATTTTTTTTATGTAAATCCTTTCCCCTATGTTTAATTACTTTGGTTATTGAAATATTTTTAATAATTTGATGCTTTTTTCTATCTCATAGTTTATATTCCAAAGCTGTGACTCCACTGCCGATTTTTCTATTTGCTTGTAATGGATAATTCTCCAATATTCATTTAACCTTATGCCCATATTTTTCTTTCTTTTTACTATGTAGATTATTTTCTCAAAATTTAATTAATACTAAGATCAAGCCAAACTGAACAAGACTACTGATCAGGTTTGGGTTAACACAAATTGAAGACAAGGTAGGAAATATCCTTTCTACGTATGATGCTTTCAGTCAACATCTACATAATCATAAACAAAAAGTTAAATGATATCTGAAACTAAAAGGGAGAAGGGGATTAAGATCAGCAGACATCCATTTCCTGAACAGATGTATGAAAGAAAAAATATTCCCCAAATTTGTCAGAAAAGTGAAGATATTATAATTATAATAAAGAGAGCCAGGAACAAAAAAGTTACAGAAAAGAAAGTCCTAAACATGGAATTATTCTGTTTATATTTAAAATTATTAAAACTGTTAATCAAAAAAATATGGAAAAATTTAGAAGTAAATGTCTTTGAATGTATAAATTCCTCAGATAAATAGAAAGTCAACTGCCAAAAAAGAAAATGTAATGGATTATATAAAAAAAAAAACTTGTGGATATGAATGTATGGTCAACGTACTCTCCAAACCTAACCTAAGTCATCAACCTTACAAATGATAGTTTCAACGCAAAGGAACTGGAATTCCTTAACAACGACATTAACACTTGTGTCAGTTTTTCACACAATTTGGAGGATTATATAGCATCTATAGAGCTGGCAATAAATAATTTGAACATATCAGATAAAAATTTTGTTAGAAGAAACATCTGAAAAAGTAGCATAGGAAATGAATTAAAAATAATAATTTTGACACAAGAATTTATCAAAAACAACAAAGGCTATGAATAAAAAAAGATGATTTTCATAAAGGCTGATAAGGGAAACAAATTTTTTATTTTAGATGAAAAAGATTAAAAGCAGAGAATAACACATTAAAAAGTGAGTAATTCAATTAAATGTACTTATGAAGTGAATTATATGTCAAAGTTCAAATGGATATATTGAATAATACAAAAGAAGCTTTGAAAAATATTATCCTAATCCAAAAGTAGAACTATATAAAATTAAGGTATATAATCCATTTTTAGCCAGAATAATGGCCTTCTGAAGATCCACAAACTGGGAGAAGTATGAGGCCAATAATTAACAACTTAAATATCCCAACCGTTTAGCAAATTAGTTATTAAATATTTTCATTGACAACCTTAATTTGATAGTTAATGGGTCTGACATACAAAATTAGACCAAGAATTATCACAGAATGACACATTGGTTTTATTTGATGTCAAGGCCATGTTTCTCAGTATACTACAGAATAAATTATTAGATTAAAAAATGGTTACAACAGTCAGTCAGAAGAGTACATCAAATAATACACCAAATCACTAAGAGGTGCTTAAATCAATAATTTTTTTATGGTAAAAATCTTTAAACAAAAAGCAAGGCTAGTAAAGAGAAGTTCATTATTACCTTTACTAGCCAACCTATTTGTGAGCTATTTTGAGATGCACATCACTAGATTTTCCACCTACATTTTTAAAGTTTGTACACATGTAAATGCTGTATTTGCCATAATAAACAAAAAACACGTGTAGATATTTTAAAAATTTTAAATTTACAAGAGTGTACAATTAAATTCACCATTGAAACTGAAACAGAAAATAATAACCATTTTTAGAACTGAGATAATAAAATGTAATAATAAACTTGAATTTGGCATCTACAGAAAAGATACATACATAGACAATTATATCAGTCCATAGATTCAATCTTAGTTCACATAAAGAAGCAGCATTCAACAGCATGATATATAATCAGAAATTTCAAAATATTTCAAGCAGTTTCATATCATCTTAACTCCTCAAAACCAATACAGTGTGAAAATTTGTAAGAAAACAGATTCCAGTCCCAATGGGAAAAAATCTGGAATTTACCAGAGTAATTATCAGGGTTGTGAAAAACTCTATGTAGGAAAAACAAAGAAAAATATAGGCATAAGATTGAAGAAACTTTGGAGAAACATCTATTACAAGCAAATAAAAAAATCAGCAGTGGCATCACATTTTTGTAATTGAAATGAAGAAATAAAAAAAACCCATAAAAACAAACAAGCAAAACGTAATGAATTTTGACATCCCAGAAGCAGACAGCTCTTTATTCAAGTTAACACCACTGGTGTCATCCAGACACCTATCAACCAACTGCTATGAATGATCCAGCAGTCATTTAACGGATGAGGATGTGGACAAGAGTCCATGAAATGTGTATTGAGTAAATCTCCAGTAAGTGAAGCCAAAATAATGTGCTTAAATAATTTGACTCAGAAGAGATTATTATTGAGTGTTTAATTTGAATTATCACAATATATTAATAATTTATTGTTATTATTTATTTGCTTTTGCTCAGCTTCATTGTTAGTTACATCTTAAACTTGTTATCGTGTTGTGGTTTTCTTCTCTGAAACCTTTTTATTTTAATATTGTAAAACAAAATAAATATTCCTTGTTTTTCATAGATATTAAAGGTGCTCATTAGTCCAATACATACAGCATATCAGATGAAGCTTAAACTTACATACAGTACTTATGCAATAGAAATATGCATACAGTAACATGTAAAACTGCATTTATTTCAGTGAGAGACTAAATATTCTACAAGGGGCTAAAAGAAAGTTTCCAGATGCATAACATCTTATCACTACATATTCTTAAAAATATTTCTCTTCAACCTCCATACAACTGGTTTTCTTTTAGAATCATGAGTGAAAGCACTGGTGCTACTGATTGTCCTCAGTAATGCTAAGCTCTTCTTCATATTCTGCCACAACATCTTCTGAGCTTGAATATTGTTTCCCCTGCAGCTAATTTTTTAGCAAAGGGAACAGAAAGAAATCACAGGATGCCAATTAAGGACAGGGTGGCAGCTTTGCAAGAGTACTCTCCAGGAAGTTAAGTGTGGCACTGGTGGAATGGGCAGAGGCATAATCATGGTGCAAATTGATATCTTTAAGTTTGATTATTGACCATTTTTTACCTAGCCTTTGAAAAATTTCAGGTGCCAAACTTTGTATGGCACTCTGCAGTAAATGTCCTTCAAACTTACATGACTGCTAATGGACAAGAATGAACCACATCCTTTGACTTTGACTTTCATTGAAGATGAGTTGTCTGGGAAGTTCCAAGCTAATGATTGATTTGTTTTCACATCATATTGATAGTTCATCATCTCTTATGATTTCAAAAAAATGGTGAGATTCCCCATTATTGTATCATGGAGCATTTCACAGCACCATTCTAGTTAAGCTATTTCCTGCATTTCACTGAAGTTGGGAAGCACCTAAAGAGATAAAATTTTCCTGATCTTTAAATAACCATGTAACATTTTTGAGACACTACCCAATCCAATACAAAGATGATACTTATAGGTCACTCAGGGATCTTCTTGCTGTGTTTCTCATAGCAATAATATTTTCTGCAGTCACTCCTGCCAAAGGTCTTTCCATTTCTCTCTTTGTTTTTAAAAGATATTCAGTCTCACTTAAATTCCACAAACCAGACTGCATCTTATAAAGTATGAGTAAATCTCTTAAGGCTCAGATCCTGATTTAAACTGCTTTTAAAATTGTAATAAATTGTTGCACGTTAATGTTCTCATTTCAGGTTTATTGCATCACATTTAATTACTGGTGTAAGTATTCCTTTCAACCTACTTTGTTGAGGCTACATGGGTAGCTGCAGGCAGAAGTTATGTTGATTTATAGATAGAAGTATGGGCTACCACATGGTATATATTGGGTGATAAAATTTATTCATATTTTACCATAACCAAATTTGAATGGAGTGGGTCCAGGTGACATGGTGGTAACCATATTTACCTCCTAAACCCAAGATTGTGGGTTCAATCTTGGCCAGGACCAATGGCTTTTTTGGGAATAAAAATCCTAAGTGTGGCTTCCTTCTTAAGGGAAGTAAAGTCATGGGTACTGTGTCGTACATTTACAGCACAATAAAGAACATAAAGCCTGAAAGAAGAGGCCTCTAAGCAAAATTTATTGGCCATTTCAGGCCCTGAATTATATGGGGTGCTGATAACCTGAGATGTTAAGAGCATCCATAAATAAACCAAATAAAATCTGTTTGAATGGATAATGTTACTATTGCAGAGTCAGTTTCTATTAGTATAATGACACCAGTAGAGTTATGTCAGTTTGTTTACAAAATGTGATCATGTTATAATGAATTATTATTGAGGAAATCATTCAAATTTCATTAATTTTGTTCCACTTACTTGGACATGTTTCAAAGGCGGTTACCTTCATTTTCAGCATGGTACCATTACTCCCCAGCATGGTATTAAAATGTTGCTTTGTGGATTTTACGAACTAGATGATGAGGTTACTATTGTTTTGGAGATCAAAATTAACCAATTTTCCTTGTTTTTGTTCATGAATATATTTTCCCAAACTGTTAATTCGGTGGGTTTTTGAAGAGCTTTTAAGAGTTTTGAGAGCTATTCAAAACTAGTGATCATATTAGTTCTTTAACCACTTACTAGGTTGCAGGTACTGTACTCTCAAAGTCAGCACACATCGGTCCTGGTGGTGTAGTGGTTACCATACTTGCCTTCTAAACCCAAGATCGCGGGTTTGACCCTGGCCAGGACCGATGGATTTTTTCAGGGTGTAAAAATCCTAAGTATGGCTTCCTTCGGAAGGGAAGTAAAGCCGTGGGTCCCGTATCATACATTTACGGCACGAAAAGAACCTCAAGCCTGAAAGAGAGGCCTCTGAGCAAAATTTGTTGGCCGTTTCACACCCTGAGTTGAATGGGATGCTGATGACCTGAGCTGCTAAAGAGCATCCATAAATAAATCATTCAAAAAAAAAAAGCCAGCACACTTTCATGATCCCTTCAAGGTATGGTGCACTGACTAGCAATTATATCAGCCATTAAAAATGAGTTGCAGTAAAATCTGAATAAATTCAGTCACCTAGAAACATTTTCGTGTCCTGATTGACGGTTTATAAAATCAGACCCCAATGAAGTGCTGATTTTATTTACTTCTGAGTTGTTATCATATACACATGTTAAATGCAAATGTTTATTTATGTAAGTATATTTTGTTCATTACTTGACAGATACATTTAATTTGTTCTAAAGCAAATGCACTTATTGCAATTACAGGTTTTATGATCTATATTTTCTACGGACTTAAAAATAGTGAAGAAGCAAAGATGAAGAAAATAGAAGTTTGTGATAGCAAACCAAAAAGTGAAATTAGTGACAATGCCAGTAATGAGCAGAAAACTATAGTGCTACAAACTAAAGAGAATGAAACATCACTGAAGGTAAATGATGATATACAGAATACTCATTTATGAAACATTTTAATATAAATGCAATCTATGTGCAATTTTAATACACTTACAATAAAAGAATTTCTAGATGGAAGTGTGAAGAATATAGCTAATAAGCTAATTGGCAAGTCTCATGCAATGGAAAATTCAAACACCGAGAGCTTCTTTACCTTTTAGGACTTATGACTGAAGGCTGTATCACTGCTCATCCATAGAACACATCATTACATCTGTAAAACAGATTTTCAGTAATTATACATTAATATAGGAAATAAATAAGCCTTTTAATAGACAGTAGAAATAAATTCTAACATTTTATTTAAGATGTAAATTTGAAAAGTTGTTGATGGTGAATGTTTAGTCAGATCCTATCCCTGACAGCAATACTACAGATCAGATATAACTTTCTTTTAATTTTTATTATACATTCTCAGGTAATTACTACACAAGACAAAATGAATTTATTGCATACAAAGCTATAAATGGAGTCTTGTATAAAAAAAAAAAAAAATCTTAATACCATATTCAAAAGAAATTTTGATGTTTTCAAGTGCCAATGGAGAAAATCAATGAGAAGCCTATAAATTTGTTCAATAATAAACAAGGACATTAGAATTTTAAAAGTAATTTTAATCCTGAAACATAAAGCTCTATTCATTTTAGATATTTGTACTTCAAAAATGTCATTAAAAGCAATTTGGGACATTTAGCATTTTATTGTTTTAAATCATATGAGGACTTTTAGAAAAAGTTCAATAAACATCGAAATTTTAACTAATAATATTCTGAATATTTTTTGTTCTTTACCATGCCAACAAATGTTTATAAGAAGTAAAGACATTGGAAAAATGTTTTCTTTTGAAGAATTTTTGTTAAAATGCTTACTTTCTTTAAATCTATTATTATGATCTCAAAAAAAGTATTTATATATAAGAGTAATGTACAAATAATATATGCAACCAAAGTAAAAAATTTAAGAGAAAGAAGCTTTTAAATTTATGAATAAAATATAAAATCTTCACAGGTAACAGATTATACACATAGATTACTGGTCAAATGATTACTGTTTGTGTTTCATATTTTCATAAAACAATTATAAGCCTGAGCCCTTAAAATTAAGTTATTATGAACTGACTAAAAACCTGGGAAACAGTTTTTTAATCAATATCAAAGCATATATGAGTAATAAAAGATAGAAGAGAATGATGTTGTCACATCATCCTGCAACAAAAAATAATAGTGAGCTGACTCAGTCAGAAGATAAGAATGTAGTTGGCAAAATAAAAATGTAAAACTAAAAAACAGTTTGTAAAAAAGGAAACTTTCCTGGGAACAAATCTGAACTTAGTGTAAAAAAAATCTATGGAGTTGAGAGGATTTCCATTAGACTGAGAAGATATAGGAAGTTATGGTCTAGGAATTGGCAGTACTGGAACCATAAAATATTGTATAATGCATGTAATATTTGCATGTAAAAATTATTTTCCAGATATATACTGATGGATGGTTCTCTCTCTAGTAAACCTTTCAGTGCAAAATGCAGGAGGAACAGTATTAAATTTATATATATTTTTCATTTTATTTATTAAAAAAATAGAATTGTATTGTTTAGTAAATGCATGAAATAATATTGTGTAAATAAATTAGTTTCTCAGCCTAATTAAAATTATTATTCTGTTAAATATTTAGTATTTAGTTCCGTTATGAAAAATGTAAGCTGAAGTTCTTATGTATTTATACAATTCATCATTGTATTTAATATAATTTAATGTTCATTGCAAAAAAAATAATTATAGGTAATTTGTAATTACATATGGAGTTTCAACCCCATTTTGAGTTTTTCTTATAAATTTCCAAATGAAGACTTTTTTTCAAAAGTTGATAAATGCCACAAAGTACATTATTTAAATAAACATGCTTTTTTGTGATTAAAAATATAAACTCCAAATATTTGATTTTTTATGTTTTATTGTTTATTAAGGTACTAACTTGATTATGTAATGAATACTTTTAGTTGTGGTCTAAAATAAGAAGTAAGATTTAAAGTTTATAGTTTTTATTAAAAGCCAAGAGGTTAAGACCTGACATGTTAATATTTAAAGCTGATGAGTGATTAAATTTTTGTAATTCTTACCTTTTATATTTTAAGAAAAAGTGGGGTCTTACTGACTTTTCTGCTCATTTATTATATTTTGTTAATATTGTACATTAAAGTTTGAAAAGTACAAAGTGAAAAAGAATATGGTAAACTTTTTGCAAACACACTCTCTTATTCACTAATAATAATGATATTTTAACATGAACCACCAGTAATATTTTGTTAATCTTTAACTGATTGTGGGATCTTAAAATACTTCATGAGGGTTTTTCTCTTTGTTTACCATATTTTTCTTTGGTGAAGCATATGTCTACATTTCTTTTTGCTTCAGGTTTGACTTTAATACTTTAAGTTCAATGAGAAGTCCATTGTAGATGTCTGCCACAGGCAGAACTTTATTATGTGATTTTCTTTAAGCCTTTCTAGTTAAATTGTGATTTTGAAGGGAATCTAAGATCTCAAGACACTATGATTCCTGGATTTAAAATCCTAAACATTTTGAGGATATCATATTGCTTCATAGTAATGGAAGGAGGTAGGATTTCTTTCTTTTTTCACAAGTTTATTCTATTCCTACTTAAGACTCTGGCAGAGGCCATTTAGCTATGATTAGGAACTGAAACTTGTGGCCACTGTTAAAGTCTTTTGGTTTTACTGGCACAAGAATCTAAAATTATTAACCTCAGAGTCATACTATTGTCTGAATGAAAGTTCTCAAATATATAAAGATAATTTAGTGTTTCAGAGGCAACTTCATCACATGTTTTACAGTCTTCTTTTCCAGCTAAATGTAAAATAAATATATTCTCCTTGTTGGATTGTGTAAGTGAATTACTACACATAATTAACCAAATTTGTCCTAAGTAAATGACTTCACTCACAGATAATTTCAATATCAGCAGTTTCTATTACATATCAAAGCATACCTTTAACATAGTAGTATTTTCTTCTTTCATTATGGCATAGAACATTTTAGCCAGAAGGAATAGTCCTGGCAGGATCCGAACCACATGCCCCCATTCATGAGTTTGTGCCTGAGCAAGCTTGGCCATAATTTAAAATTCTGCCATCCTTCTTCCCTATATTTTATTGTACAGAAACAGTATGCTTCCTTTTCATATTTTAATTTTTTACTCCCTTACATTTTGGCATTTGCTATGCATTTCAATTAGAACTTGTCTTGATAAATTTTATTTAAATCACTTATGCTGGTGCAAAATGGCTATGTCTTCACAAGTTTGATCAAATTTTTCATGCCTTTTACCATAAAGCCATACAATTGAGGTTATATCTGGAAGAACAAATTGTGAACATGCAACATTTGGGACAATCTTATTTTTTTTGCCAGGTTTCCTTAGGGGTTTTATCTTTAAAGTAGATTCTGAATGCTAGCACTTTCAACAACAGGCATGCCATAAGAATAATAGTATGCAATAGCAAGTTCTCACTGTAGTCATTTAGAAGTGGAAGATACAATTAGAGTAATAGAATTTTAATGATAATGCCACCAAGTGTTATCACAATACAAGAGCATAAATAAAGCAAATTAGTTGAGCTTGAAGGAATCATATTTTGGGTATCTATGTTTCATTGTTAAAGCTTGAATTTTATAACAGTATTGTGTGTGTGTGGTTTTTTTGCGGGGGGGGGGGGGGGTAATATAATGCAGTTAGCATTAATCAATTTATTCTTTAAATTATTGAGAGGAAATGTTGAATTTTGCAAAAGATCACAGTTTCTGTTTCCTTATAATTGCAACAGTAATTGGCAGTTTCTAAAACTCATTGTATGGAATATGTGTAATATCAATGTTTGACATGTAATCACCAAAAACTCAATTTTGAAAATTTGGGAATTTGGCAACTTTTGAAAAATGTACCTCAAATCTACATTTTATTATTATGAGTATAGGAAATAGCATTGAGCAGCAGTCATTTTGTTTCAGAGACACTAAAAACTAATTTTGAATTATTTATTGCTGAATTTGAAAACTTTTGATTGGTTATGACTTTTATGCATAAAATATTAATAGTTTTCAAAATTTTGCTAATACTCAATAAAAGTAAATGTATAGCCAGAAATAAACATAAGAAAATACTTGAATATTTGAGTAACTAGACAGGTATAAGCTTGATAATTTTATCATAAATAGGATGTTAAGGTATACTAAAATGTATGAAGTGACTCATCAATTTTGCTGTTTTCTCTTTGGATTTCCTCTTATGCTGTGATCTGTAACATCTCTTACAATAACAACAGTAATCAACTAAGGCATGTTCATAATATTTCCCTTTTATTATTTTTAAATCATGGCTAGGTCCTAATGGAACTGCTCACCATATTTGTCATCAATAACCTCACAGTAGTTGCAAAAAATTCCAGATGAGAATGCAAAAAATGAATTTTGAGGCAGATTAGTTCTGTGCAGCTCTCATTTCTTTTAAGGCCAAGGAAAATTTAAACCACTTCTTAAAATGCTTTCCAAATAACTTTCTCAATAGATATAATATTTGGATAAATTGAATGGTGCAATGAGCATTGCCCACAAGATTAAGCAATGGCTTGCGATGGCAATTTCTGTTCTGTCCAATCTATGGCATATGTTGCTGTGTTAAATGACTTAAGTAAGCATTTGTGTATATATATATATACATAATTATTAACTTCACGGTTTCCATTTTTAGCTAAAATTTAAACTATTTCTGAGTGCTGACATAGGAATTTATTGGTAATAGTGAGCTGTTTCTTAAATCTGCATTCTCTGGTATAGCCCAAACCCATCAGAACGAATTCCGCTGCACTTGCGTCCTCTTTCATAGCTCAGAGGTAGCAAGTACAGCCAAAATGATAATTGGACAGTGCGTAGCATCTAGGGCGGGGAGAAATATGTATAATTAGTATTGTGAGCCCTGCGGCTCGCAGTCATTGTCTTTCAAGGCCAAACAAAAGGAACCCGTCAAAAATATTTGATACCTGGTAAAGAGACAAAATGATCGCGTTGTAAACGCTTTTATTTTGGCGCAGAAAAATATCAACTGTGAGCCCCTTACTCTTTTTTTTTTTTTTTTTTTTTTTTTTTTTTTTTACACATTTTATTGTTCAAGTATATACATGTCATTAGGATGTTGGCGAGCTACTGAGCTAGGCTACCAGAATTTCGCCCGAATTTGTACTTTATTGAGTATTCTTCCCTGGGCTGTTACATGGGGCAGCCTTACAGGTAAAATTTTAACATAGGTTGAACATTTGTTAGACTATTGTGTTGAGTTTCTTTTGTTTAGAAGCCCATACAAGGGCAAAAAGCTTGCTCAAGGGAACAGCTTCTATTGAAGTTACCTGAGCTAGCTAGCAGAATGTAAGGAGTTTAAAAGAAGATACGTAGAGTGGTGAAAATAAGAAGGGTTGTGATTTGTGGAGAAGGTGAAGAGAAGGAAAAGAATTGATCAGAATAAAAAGTGTTGTGATTGGACGGTGTCCGCCGTGCAGCGTGCACTCCGGCGCCCCGTGGTGGTGCGCGGTAGGTTTGGGGATTACATGGTTAAAAAAATCAAGTATATATATTTACAAATATATCAAGAACAAGCATGTTTTTTTTTATATTTTTTATTGTGACATAAAATAACTATTCTTATTTTGATTGTAAGATAATATAACTTTTTAGTTAAGTACATTCATTTACAATTTATTTTTCCCTCTTTTTTATTTTTAATTGTATTATAACATAACTTTTTTATTTTTGTTGCAACATAATGTAACACAACTTTTTTGTTAAGTACTATATTTAAATGTTTTATCTTTTTTATTTTTGGTTGTAGCATAACTTTTTTTTTAGTTAAGTACAAATATAATACAACTACATACATGGATTTTTTTTGGTTAAATATGACAATTACAAGTGTCTTTTAATTTTGTGCAATGAAGTAGTGATAATTGTTAACAATAAATGAAAAGTAGTATGCGGCAATTTTCCACCCATGGTTTCGCAACTAATTAGATGGTTACAGCTTAATCTTGTGTTGTCAGCATCCTGGTGTAGATAGTAGACAAAATTGTCCCGGATGAGGGAAGGTATCGTTGGGAGACCAGTAGATTGTTGCCTGAAATAGAGTAAGAATAGTAAAAAAAAAAGGATAATGCGAAGTGAAGAGAGTGTATGAAGGATAGAAATAAAAATGTTATACTTACCAACGTGTAGGTAGCTCCAGAAAGTTGATAATGTGTTTTCTGTTGCCGTTGGACAGGAATGCTGTTCCGTTGTATATTATCCGGAACGGCGCCTCGCCGAGATGTCGAAAGGTGGCCTCAATAAGGTTGTATGCAGAAATAGGAGGATTTATTTTTTATCCTCAAGTCTCGGTGCGGTACTGTTTCCGTATTGAGTGATCTTGCCCCGACAAACACATAGGGAGTGTTATAGGTGAGGTCTGTTATAGCGATGAATGAAGGTATCAGTGAAAGGTTGGTGAGATCTTGTAACATTTTACGTACATGTTGACACGACGATGTTTAAGGAGAGACTGAGGGAAGAGAAAGTCAGGTTGGTATGTGAAGTCGCGTTTCCGTGCCTCCTCCGCATGCATGCTCAAGGCCTCAAACAGACTGTAACACGCTTAAGGCCAAGTGAGGTCTTCACACAAATCCAGACCTGCGTGGCGCGAACATGTTAATTGCAAAGGAGTAGATTATGCCACAAGCAAGACACGTGTCCTGGATCCCGCACAAAAATTATTTTAAAATATGTCACATAGGTTATTTTGGTAAACGCTACACTATCTGCATCTTCGTCATCACTGTTGTTTTCGATTTGATCTTCCAAGGGTGTGGCACATGTGGGAGTAACATATGGCACAAGTTGCTGTTGAGGATTCCAGAATGGATGGAACGGAGACGACGAAATCGCCGATGGAAACGGTCTAGAAGCATTCCACCTACGTGATTCTTTTTGTCTAGAGCAGGGATCTTTTCGGCGGTACCTAGGTACACGATAGAGCTTGATTTATTTATGGACGCTCTTTAACAGCACACATGATAGAGCTAGCGTCTGTTCCATAGTGAAGTACTTTTGGAGGCAAACATCTGATTTCCATGACGTTGGTATTGTTGACGGAAATTTTGACAGTGACTGTTTTGTCTTCGCCAAAGAAGAAATTTTCAATGGAGAGCAAGCTTATGTCTGGCAGATACTCCTCATATGTTGTGACGTAGTTTTGGGTGTCCAATGAGATTGTTGCTAATGTCCACGGGATCGGTATGCTACACTTACGCTGCATGTTGACACGATGATGTCAAACAAGAAACTGAGGGAAGAGGAATTCAGGTTGACATATAACGTCACGTTTAACCTATAAACAAGTTATCCGTGCCTGCTCAGCTTGCACGCTCAAGTCCATATGACGTCACCAAACAGGTTGTAACACTCCCAAGGTCATATGACGTCACCAAACAGGACGAAACCTGCACAAGATGTCTGGTGCCAAGGTCGTTGTAAATCTTTTCGAACACGCAAGCTAAGTCACCAGACAAGCCGAAACCTTGTGACGCAATGTAAGGAGTAAAAAAGATGATACGGGGAGTACTGTGATTGGTGAAAATAACGAGGGTTGTGATTGGTCGAGAAGATGAAGAGAAGGAATGTGATTGGTTGGAATAAAACGCATGGTCGTAAGGTTTCCAGTGTGTTTTGTCCAGTGTCCCGAGGTGTGGGAAATGAGCATGTAGTCCAAGCATCAGTCAACCAACTAGCAGCGAGTGGCCCATTCTTCGCCTCAGGGCTGCTTAACCTTTTCGCTGATTGGTCATATAGAAACAGAGACAAGTTTACTCATTGGTTTTGTTTTTATTTTGATTTGTGTTAGAATAGGGGTGTACACAACTATGTTGAGTGGTTGGTCTTCTAATTCTAACTTGTTACGCGCTGCCCCTCCCCCTTCACAATCATCTCAGCGAACATCACCGCGTGGTGATAGAACACATCGTGCCGAGAGGGTACAGAACAATACAGGTAAGTTACCCGACGTACTTGTTTCAGACAGACTGGCCTCATTGACAAAACTTAGCAGGCCGTACAGGAGCGAAGTAAGCCTCAAGCCCGTGGGCGCCCTCGTCCATAATCGATCTGCTGTATTGGCAGCTCAATGCAGCACGGCGTGCCACTGCTCGTGACAAAATCTATATCTTTGACAGACTCGATGGCACCCTCCTCCTTCCTAACCCCCCCATTACACCCACACAGACAACTTCTACAGTTACTGTGGAGATTCCTACCCTGTCAATGGATCCAGTTCCCTCTCAGAAGGAAGACATACTCCAATTACCAACAAGATGGCCGCTGCTAATCAACAGCAGGCAGGCAGTTCTGTGAGCTGTCCCTCAGTTGAGGAAAATATATGCAGCAGGGAGACGCGGGCTCCCGAGTCGAGAAGGGACACTGACGTATTTTTGATGGGATACTGTCCATCTTTAAAGTCACCTGATTCGCCAAGAAGATCATAGCTGATTCTTTTCCATCATACCTGACGGTGATGAAGGAGATTGTTGCCATCACTGACAACAGCGTTGAAGCTATAAGACGCCGGAGGAAAATAAGACTCCAAACCTACAGTCAAGAGCATGCCAAGCTGTGGTAGCTTATCTCAAACGTAAAGGAATAGGACACCATACTTTTAATTTAGACAAGTCCAAGAAACACAGAAGACTTTTGCATGAACTGAACCCGGAAACAACGCCGCAATGAAACTTAGATCATTGGATATGCCGGTGAAACAAGTTCACCAGGTGATTAAGACCATGCCCAGTGAAGACCTGGAACGAAAGTGCCAATGCCATTATATTTGGTTGTTGAAGCTGTTGCGCCGGGTCAGGGTTGCCAACTTGAAGGAGTACGAACCCTCTATGGACGGTGTGCTCTGGGAGCAGGTGCACGCGCGAACTGATCCTACGCATATGTGTGTGTGAGTAACAAAAAGTTATGTCAAAACTGTGGGTAAACATTCCTTGCATATAGAGGGAGCAATACAGGGCTGTTAAAACTGATGTGACCAATTTCAATAACCTATTTGTGCATAACTATAGGCAAAATAGTACTAAAACTTTTTGCAAATAAAACAGTAACAATCGATGTTTTATATGTGCACTTCCGGTGGCCCTGCTAACATCCAAGAACATATCAGTGGGATAAGATCTGTAGATCTTGGGGGCCATTTCATCCGTGGCAATCGTCGAAGCCTGAGGTGTTAGTTTAGACACCCCCGTACCCCTAAATGGAAATGTGATGTGGTACCATCCTGCTACAAAATGAAATCGTTACCATGTTGTGTCAGCTGTGGCAGCAACCATTCTTCCAGCATATCAAGGTACATAGTACCCGTCATTGTGGTCTCTCCAAAAAAGAATGGTCCAAATACATTTTGAGCACTCGCTGCGCAGAAAACACGCACATTAGGGCTGTCCGTTGCATAATCAATTATCACATGTGGTTTCGCAGAACCCCAAATCTGCAGATTGCGTCGATTAACCTTCCTGGAGAAATGGGATGTAGCTTCGTCTGAGAAGACAACTTTTTCGAGTAGGTTGTTGTTGTCGAGCATAACTCGGATGTCAGTGCAAAACTGTAACCTCTGTAACGATCATTATACACCACTTCCTGTAACAACGAACATTTATATGTACCCAGGCTTTTCTTTAGCACTGTCCACACAGTTGTCTGGGATAATGCAAGCTCTTTGCTGGCCCTGCTGTTATTCGGATACCATTTGCATGCCTATCACACGCGCTTCGCGGTCCCCTCACTTGTTCTCAGACGCCCAGTGCTTTTTCTTTTGCAAATGCACCTACTCTTTACAAACTGTTTGTACCACTTACAAATGAATAAGCGAGTTGGTACGTTTTGTCATATCGCGTTCGGAATGACCTTTGCATTGCTGTAGCTGACTGTGTTTCGTGATAAAGGGGTACACAGAATGACATCTCTACAGGTTGCAAAGACATTTTACACGTGAAATGCGCATCACGAACTAAAAATAACGTTTGAGTTGCCATTTGACTGTACAGAAGAAAAGTATAATTCCATCTTAATCACTACTCATTTTATAAACGTTCCAAAATAATAAGAGGTGTAAATTGGTCACATCATTTTGAATAACTCTGTATTAGAGTCCTTTGTCTACAACTCCGCTTACACGGTGTGATATGCAAACTAGAATGCCAGCATAGTTGTCCTGTGGCAACAACTCCATAACAGAACTGCCACTTAATGTGTACAGTAGGTAAACATTCACTTTTATATCTGGTTAAATGGGGTGAAGGTGTTGTAAATACTCTTAGTTCCTAGGTTCAGCATTGCTGTGGTCGTCCTATACCACGTAGTTCGCTTGTTATGCTTCTCACTTAGGCTTGACGTAGCACTCCGAGCACTTAGTGTCTGTTTTGTGTGTTTAAGGACCTCGTTCAAGGTACAGAAAAATAAATACGAGATACTCATTGGCGCATCAAGTTGTTCATGCGATGGCGAGCTAATGGAGGACTTTTTGAATATTTCATGTTATTTTCGGTTTCCCACAGATCTGTTTTTCAATATTCTGTTGTGCTGTATAGGTGTAGAACAATACTTGTAACAAGGAAATAAAACAATTCCCGTTCCATGTTCATATTATATTTTTATCCTATATATGTGAGAAATGTTTCCACAATTTTGACATGTTTTTTATTACGCTCTGTATACATAATTATGGAAATGCAGTTTAAGTATATGTTTTATTTCCCTTTTGCTGACATTGCTCCATAAAAATGTACCACAATTCAGGTGGGAGCTGAATATTGCATAGCACACTTGCTTTAAAGACATTATATCCATAACCTGTTGTACTTGTCAAATCATATAAATTTTTATGTTTAATAATTCTTTTTATTTATTTCTTTTATGGGAGTATGTCAGATTTTTGTCAATGGTGAACGCTAGAAATTTGATGTGTTATACTTCTGGTATTTCTGTGTTTTGTGATACAGATTTCATATTATATATTATAAATTTCATAACAAAAATTATGAAACACCACTCTTAATTGGATTAAAGTTTCATTAGATTATGAAATTGTAAACTTATTTAATTAACTTCAGATGAAAATAATATAGGACTATATCACAGAATTATTATTCCATCAAATAAGATGTTATCTTAATAAAAGCTGCTACCTTATTATTTGCTACTCCGTGTACCTCTCAGATTAAATTACATCTATACGTTTTAACAATATTTAAGGTAATATCAAGAAAATTTTAGTTACTTTGTACATCATTCATTAGTTGATTTGCTTTCTGATTTACACCATCTACTTTTGCATCTGTTATAATTATAGTGATGTCATCAACATAACCAATTACTTGCCCTCCCTTTTGTGAATTACTTAATGTACCTAATTTATGTTAATAAAACAGAAATTGTACCAACTTGATCCTTGTGGCACATCCTGTTTCATGTATGAGAGATGTAACGTTTGAATTGTTTATTTTCATATTTATATTTAATTTCAACACACTAGACTAGATTCTGCAGATATGATGCAATACATTCAAATGGAGGACCTCTTATGTCATATTTTCTCAATTTTAGTCGATAAAGATTTTATGTTTGCACAGTGAAAAGTTTTAGTGAGATCGAGGAACATCAACAACTTATTTCTTATCCAAAGCATTTATTATAGTATAATTTTATTATTATGAAATTTATAATATATTATATGAAATCTGTATTATAAAACACAGAAATACCAAAATGGCAACTGGAGGTGCACATATAAAACTTTGATTGTTACTCTTTTATTTGCAAAAGTTGTAGTGCTATTGTTGTCTATAGTTATGCACAAATAAATGATTGAAAATGGTCAGATGGGTTTGAATAACCCTGTATTGCTCTCTCTATATGCAAGGAATGTTTACCCAAAGTTTTGACATAACTTTTTGTTACACACACACACACACACACACACACACACACACACACACACATACATACATGAATATATAAACAAATATAAATATCTCCAAACCACTCTAATGGATTGTTGTACAACAGGAAGTAAAAACAATGTAGCAATATTTTACAATCTACTGCTAACTAAACATAAAAAAATAAATAAAAAGAGAGATACTGAAACAAATGGAAATTAAACACACTATTTAATAAAACAAACATTTTATTTAGCCGAAGAATACAAGACAACTAGAAGAGATGCATACTTTCAAAGTATGAAATATTTCATATGTATGTGTAAAATGAGTACTTTAATGTTTGTTCAGAATTTTTAAAACAAACCTCTATATATTTTGACTTGAAATCACTATTTAAAACGATTTTTTTTGGCAAACTTCTTTTGAATTTTATACTTGTATTGACGATATATATATATATATATATATATATATATATATATATATATATATATATATATATAATTACTTATATATAAGTAATTATAATAGTAGAAAAGGATAAAACACTAAGAAAAAGTCACACTTGAGATCGCTATATTTGGAACTCGTGGAGTCCTTCTATGGTAAAAAGACAAGGAAGGACTCCACGAGTTCCAAATATAGCGATCTCAAGTGTGACTTTTTCTTAGTGTTTTATCCTTTTCTACTATTGTAATTACTGTTAATTTGTCACATTCTTAATAGTGTTACTTTATTTTTCTTTTATATATTTTACATATATATACATACACTTTGGGCAAATAAAGATATGAAATGAATTGAAAACAACGATTTGTATCAGCAAGATACTTTAACATTAGGAAAGATACCTAAAAAATCGACTCAACAGGGAAAAGAAAATAGCAACGAGAAGCCTATTCGAAAGTCAGAGAAGGAGAGAAGGAGAAAGCCACTAGCTAAAGGTAAGATATTTTTATGAAAAATTATATTGTTGATGCTTCTAGAATTAAGTTTGATATTAAAATTCAAGCTTTAATACAAAATGGGAGCATGTTGTCATTGTAGGTGATTTGAATGTCGACTTCTTATGTGACAGAGAAAATAGTATACTTCAGTTTATGTCAAGAGTTATATGGCCCTCATGTAGTGATTAATGCCCCAACAAGAATGGATTGTAACAGTAAGATGTTGACCCAATAATACTAAAAAACAATTGTGATGTTATTATTTTGGTAACTAAATTAGGTCTGTTACATAATTATACAAAAATTTTGATTCATACATAGAAAATTATTCACTTAAAGGGTAAGATAATGGTAGATATAGGACAATGATAGTAGCAATGTATAGGGTGGTTCGATGGGTGGTGGATTTGGCTTTCTTTCTTCGGAGGAGTTGACACATTCTATGATGGCACAATATTTATTTATATTTAAATCCAAAATAAATTCTTATTGTTTAGCTGCAGGACTTTTCTGTCACAGAATACATATATTTGAACTAGAGATCGTTTTTAAACTAATCTAACAACTTCTGTTCTGTTGATATCAAAGCAAGTTCACTCAACTTGTCTGTCACTTGTGGATCTTGTGTCTTGATTGTTTTTAAAGTTGAAAATGAGCGTTCAATAGCTGTAGTTGTTGCTGGAATTGTACTCGTGAGAAATATAAGGCCAAGTTTGTGTACTCCTGGCATGGCTAATGATACCCTTTTTTTTTTTTTTTTACATTCGTGTATTGCACCATATGATGTACTGGCTTAGTATGCATCTCCCGATCATGAACACAAAATTTTCGGAGAGTATTAAAGGGATTGTTGTATTTCTTCAGCATTGTTGTAAATGCTTCTTCTGTAATATATATATTCTTTTCTCATCTCTGGATAGGCCCTGGAATGAAGAAAAGACAGAAGCTAATCCTGTGATGACTACGAAATATTTTTGTTCACTGAATGTAGAGCTTATCCATGTATTCATTAAAACAGTGCTCTATGAGCTGCTTCTGGGTCTTCGCTCTTTCTTGGATTCTGGTTCGCGTTCTCTTGAACAATGCTGCAAATCTTGTATAAAACATTTGTATGTAAATCTTTGATAACCTCTTTCACATCTTTTATCCTTTTAAAACAATGCATTTTTTATTGGTGTTTAACGCCCGTTTTTACTACTGAGGCACCACAGGCGGAAACAATGCTTCATGTATCTTCTTTTAGTTTTCAGAACATAATAAAAGACATCGGTATGCGAAACGAGTAAAACGAGTAAGAAAGAAAAAATAAATATAACAAATTTAAACAATGATGCAAAACGACTAATTTGTAGATCTGTTTCAAAATCCCATTCATTGGGATTTCAGAAACATTCTCAAAAAGTGAATTCTAATGTTTCACGGTATTTGTAAGTCACAATAATTTTTTTTCTTTCTGTTGGCGCCAACTTAGGTAGTCTCTCCCCCACCATTTTTTCCCTTAAATTAGCCCCTTTAGGCCATTTGAGAAAGAAAGACCCACTTCCTGATAATAGTAATAAAGCAGGTTCTGCTTTCTTTAATTTTGCTGACAGAACGTTGTAGTGTGAAGTCTAATTCACGACTATAACAGTGCACAAATAGTGTCTGAGGATATTTTTATCTAACGAAAACCTCGAGGTCTTCAGTTACACTTGCCATTACCGAAGCTTCATCGTAAATTTCACTTTAACTTTTTTATTTATTCCATATTTATTAATGAAAGTATCTATATGGCAGTAAACCGTGTGTACGTATTAGCGACGCTGATGACCTGAGATGTTAAAGAGCGTCCATAAATAATTAAATAAAAAACGTATTAGCATTTACTATACAAAATTATATAAACATTTCTTGTGCAATTCTTTTGTTGTCGACGTAAAGGAAACAAGTAGATATTTGTGAAATGTTTTAAACAGCAGGGGTTTGCTAGAAGAACGGAAAAAAAGGTCCTCTTTTATTGCTTTCTTAATAGTATCAGTAAGGGGGCAATACCAATATCTTTAATTAAATCTGTCTGAATTTGAGATGATGCACCCCCAAACACTGTGTATATCTTTAAATACCTACTAGGGATGCTTCATATTCCTGTGAACTATAGAAATCCCACGTAATTTCCTTAAATTAACGAATCATTTCCCTCATCGTGTCCTTGCAAAGGTAATTAGGCAGATCTATTCGGATTATTCTGCTACAATATTATACTATATGACATCAGTAATAAGATTATAGATTGACTGACACTGCTTACGACAAATACGCATTTCAAGACAATTACTGTGCCCACGTCATTCAGCTATTTTCATTCATATTATATGTGCATTCTTCATTGCTCCTCTCCCGGCTATGCTATTTGCGTTTCTGTTTGACAGGTCCGCCCTCGAAATGCCTGCGCTGAGGATACAATTGATTTATATTTTAAATTCTACTTATATACTTTTTATTTTGACAAATGCAACATTTATAAGTGTTTTTTTTAACTATAGTATTTAATAATTATGAATCCATGTTTATAGCAGAATTATTAATTAAAATTCAAATATAGTATTATTCATACAGCTGTTTTTATATTTTGGTTTATGGCCGTTTATCTAAAGTATTGCGTTCTATTTTTCTATTGCCTAAAATTCATTTTTTTATTATGTTTTGCGTTAACTTTTCTTTTGAACCCTCTATAATATTGAAATTAAAATTTAAGAAAATTTTACATTCATATTTTAGAACACACTTGTGGTTTAATTAGAGCAATACGTGTTTTAATAAACATACATTGAGACATGTCCGTTTGTTATATATTAAAACGAACCTTCTGTCCTTTGTGTCTGCCAAATTCCTGGTATGTTCTCTGAAAAATATTTTTACAAGTTGAAGTAACAGTTCTTTATATATGGAAATATTAACTAAGGAAGAACGCATTTCTTATGAAATTGTATTTATTTTATGTTTTATCCGATTGAGACGAGAAAGGGTCTTTTCAACATATTTAGTTACAGAGGCAATAGAATAAAAGCGAAAATAATTTATAAACCTCGGAAAATATACTATTATCCTCATGAAGCAGTTTGAACACTTTTTTTTTCAGCAAAAATATCTATGTCTTTCATCTGCATGAAAAACAGTGAATTTGTTTCTAAACTGTGTGTTTTGGAAAATAACTGTCCGAAATATTCTTATAAGCTTTCAAGGGCACCAGAAGGAAAACATCAACTATATATTTTAGACAAGATACGACAATTTTAGAAAAGCTTATATTGTGCAAAGGAATTGTATTCCGCATATGGCTTAATTCAATAAAGTTCTTAGCATTTTTAATATTGTGCTAAAGCGAAGCTCATTCTTTGTGTTTCTCAATGAATCGCGGAAACACTTTAATTGAGACACGCAAAAAATTTATCTCCAATTACCTATTTGGCAAGCTATCAGGCAAAAAAAAAAAAAAAAAAGTAATAAAACATTAAAATACAAAGTAAACTCATATATGTTCATAGCGTTTAAAAAGCCATAGCAGTTTGAAAAAAAAAATTTAACCGAATATTCACAATTATTCTTAATGCTTTCGAAAAGTTATTTTAATCTATTCCAATCTTGCATAATTACATTCAGCAATTTCCAGTTAAAAATACCATTGTGTATCTGTAGCACTAGGTATGCATTAAGCAGATACCGAAGTTAAAACATACTTTTGCTCCTGAGAGTGATGATGAAGTAAAATTTTCGCTGACAGAAGGGTAAAAAATAAAAAGTAAAGAAGGAGGTTCAAGGGGGGGGGGGCATGAAGGAAGGGAATTTTTTTTTTTAAAACCTCTGTTATGAACTTGAACCGCAATATTTAGATGGTACGCCAAACAGTGTATAAAAATTGCAAGTGGAACTTTAAGAGTATTTTTTTTACTCAAGTTCATTCAAGTGCCCAGATATTACGATTGCCCCATTATAACACTGTTTGATTATCTGTTCATATTTAAATGATTGCAAAATACTGTCCAAAAATTAAGTAAAATTTCTGACGATCCTTTAACGTTTTCATCGTATAATCCTAAATAACATATAATCGTTGAATGATTAGTTAATTTTCAATACTCTTTATTCATTGGCAAAACGCTTTGTGTAATTTTGTTGCATTTCCAAAGATCTCCACTAGACCATTTCCAAAGAACTACTATCACTGCAAGCATCTCCTTAAATTGTCCACGAGTTATTGAATCATTTCTTTCAGGAACAAAATGTCAGTTCTTGGTTCCTTTAAATACAACACATCTTTATTAACTATCTGAATAAGAAGTCTATTTAGACGAATATTTCCATTGAATTATACCATACAAGATCCAGGCATTTTGTTTAAAGTTAATAGTGTTTCGATTTTTTGAACGTTTTGAGCTTCAAATGACATTTTATATACTCAGAAGAATCGGAATGTGAATAAAGGTTTTGTGAGTAAGTATTGCCGTATTTATTACACAAAAGCTGAACACAAATATTTAAATAGAACGTAACTTGAACAATTAGACGAACACTTTCACAGATCCCAGCATTTTGTTTATTGGCAATAGTGTTTCAATTTCTTTTTAACGTTTTGAACTTTATTTGGCTCCTTATATACTCAGAGGAATCGGAATATTTGTGTAACGGTCATGTTTTATTCAATAACCTTACAGAAAGGAGGCAAAAGCAAAGATAGGCAATGATGACAAATATATAATAAAGTAAAGATGTGCAATGATATAAGTCAGCAAAACTTTTATCGTTCTAAACAAAAGCTAAAAAGCAACAAAATAATTTTTATAGAACTGGAGGACTGCATTGAAATGCAAAATTCAATAAAGCAAGAAATGCACATTAGGAATTTTTTTCTTCTTCTCATCATCATCATCATCATCATCATCATCATCATCATCATCATCATTATTATTATTATTATTATTATTATTATTATTATTATTATTATAGTAGTGATTGTAAGCGAATTTTTGTGACGTCCACTAAATAAAGCATTTTTTTGTCTTTCCACCGGGAAAATATGGTATCTAATATATTACATACGTTGTCACTAATAGGATTCATGAATTGCAGTACTTTTTTTTTGTTAAATAATATATCTTGTGGTGTTATATCTGTGTCGGTGTCAAATTTTATAAAACTGATTTAAAAAACACTTCCTCTTAAGGATAACTATTAATTCTCTTTCTCTCTTTCTGTTCTCTTACGTACATGTTTTACTAGAAGAAATATTTTTTGTTGAATGAAATTGAAACAATGGAAACATTGCCACTTGTACTCTCCTCTTGCCTAAAAATAAGGCGAAACGGTGAAACTGGTTGTGCAACTGAGAAACGGTACCCATTTAAATTATTTGCGCTTATGAACAGTGAAATACACGGAACTTCTGCTTTGAAGCGCATGGTTTATTTAAAAGTTGATTTTAATGCAACAAAAAAGGACATTACTTTTATGAGTAAACTATCTAAAAAGGTGTTAAAAAGCTTGGAAACTCATTATTCTATTTATCCTTAGCATATATTGCACTTACTTGCAAAATTTGCTGATCCTTCATTTTTGCAAGGGGCGTTAGAACTTAACAAGAAATTACTCCGTGGGTTAACCTTTCTCATTTTATAGGAATGTATTTCAGCTGTGGTTACCTACGTCCTGTATAGCACAACATATCCAGATTCCGCAGTTGCTGTTTAGTAACATTTCTATTTCAAATATTGAGCTTTTTCATATATTAGGAAAGGTGCAGCGATTTTAGTTCCATCACCAGAATCTAGCACTTATTAAATATAAGCGCTATATACTTACTGTGATTGGTTCCTCTGCTTCCTTCCTCGTTCTATTCACACTTATACAATTTTAAAAACGATAAATAACACTGGCAATCCTGATACAGTTTATGTTTGCTACTAGCGCTATAAGCTAAAAAAATATCGTACTATTTAAGCAAGACACCAAGAAAGACGGACGTTGGTCTTGGTTAAGGAAAATTGTTAATACATGCTCTGTTTACCTACACTTTACTTAACAATAGCACAAATAATACGGCATTTTCTTTGTTAAATAACAGCTAGTAAAGGTTGGGAACTGTGACATCGTAATAGTAGAAGCAGTTATCATAGTATTATTTAAAACGATTCCTAACCTAAAAATGACATTAAAGGTCATCGATAGGTATCGATCTTTAAATACAATAAGACAAAATAGCTAAATGGTCTGGAAGCAAGTTATATACATGGCAGAAGAAACCACTGAAGGGTGTTTGTCGACTATTTTTCATGATCACCTGGATGAGGGAGAAATTATACGGAAGTCGCCAGAAGTTTGTTAACATTTGGACTCGTCGATTTGAAGCCTCGCCTCGGACAACTGAAGAAGCGATAGACGATAAAATGTTCGTGTCTGACTCAAATTTACTGAGTAATAACGATTCGGTTAAGTTAACTATTTTGAGTGTAGAAGGCGATTCCTGGACCTTAGATGCTGTTACAGTTTTTACGGTAGAGAAACTGAAAACTATGGCAGTGTGTCATTTTTATAACCCATTGGAATGTTCCAAAACAGCACCGAACTATAAACTTATTTTAGTGTCTGGCAAAAGAGCTCTGGAGAGTGAAAATTCTTTATTGGAAGAAGGATTGAAAGATAATGGTGATTACACTTATTTGAATATATTTACATAAGCTATTTGACTTCAAAACGTTATTCAAATGCAGCATCATATGTAGATGTCATCTGTTTTCGATATATAATAGGTTTTAAACGCACACATAGTATGCATAAAATGTAAAATCATTAAAAAAAATGCACACAAGATGCATAAAAAGAAAGTAAAGGGAGAAATTTCACTATGGGTGTCTCACAAGTAAAACTTATCTAAAATAACAGACTAATATCCCTTGTAAATACTAACCAAATAAACACAACAAATGGCAAAAATTAATTTCCAAAACATCTCATATATACACACACAAGACCTAACCTCAAGTCCATCTTAGAAACTTGAGGGACCATTGGTATATTGTGACCTGAGGGCCTGCACTGACCCCAATTTTGTAAGACAAACCAAGTAAATACAACAGTGGGCAAAATTGGAATTTCTAATCAATTTATATGTACACATAAACTTAATAAAAATAAATCTTTATTGTCAAAATGCTATACACATGGTTAATACAATGTTTTAAACGTAATATAAATAATATGAAACAAAAACAATGCACAAATATTATTTGCTGAAGTATTTACATGCTTAGGATGTATATCTGTTCACACATTTAAATATAAGTAAATATAAGTACAAACAGATGTAACCAGATTCAATAGAACAAGTGAAAACAGTCATTGCTAAATTCAGTAATTTGTTCAATAATTTGTACTATGGGTTATAATGTGTATAAATTATGATGTAGCTATTTATTAAAGGTAACATACAATTTTTTGATATTAGCAAATACAATTGGCTTGCAGTATATTATAATGCACGGCATCACAAAATAAGCATAATATTACAAATACTGCTATACCTTGACTTAAATTTTCATGTTCTTTGCTATTCTAAGAAAAGAACATTACTGAAATGCAACCACCTTGATAGCAACAAACAAATTAATAGATGTCCTTTAATTGTTTTTCCACACATATTTTTAACTATTAAAAATAATATCTGCACACTATGAGGTAAATTTATTAAAAGTTTAGGACCTATATATTGATATTGGTTTTGAGTTTTACAAAGTCTGAAGTATGATATTTCTAAATTGAAATTGTTTCAAATGTTATGATTATGTATAGTATTTCTAGTAGGTATATTTTGGTAGTTTTCTTTTACATATAACAAACAGGCAAGGCTATATATACTCAGTAAGGTTAACACTTTAAATCTTTAAAATAATTTTGTATAAATCTTAAAATAATTCTTGCAAATTGCCTAAAAGCCATATTGGGTCCTTTTCAATTCTCCATGTAGTACATTGTAATTAAAATGAGAGTGAAACAAAGCATAATCAGCTGTGATTTCTCTGTTAAAGAAATTTAGGCTCATATGTACATGCGTCACTATAGCCAGCTTTGAATAAATTTTATTGATCTGTACTTCCCAGTTTAATTTTTCATCTGTATGTATTCCCAATAGGTTTATGGTATTTAACTTATCTTCATGTTTGAGGGTGAATAATATTTTTTATGTTTTCTTGTTATTTGTTGTTAGATCATTTTATTTTCAACCACAGGGCGTGATTTACCCACATATAGTTATTAAGTAGTTCAGCTAACTCCATGTTCTCTACTGCAGTAATCAAAGTAATCAGCAGACAATTTAGATTTATATGGTAGGCAGGTATGTAGGTAATTCATTTATGTATACTAGAAATAGAAAAGGGCCAAGAGCAGAACCCTATGGTACACCTCATCTTACGCTTAAGGCTGTAGACTGTTATCAATAGCAACTATTTTCTGCCAACTAGACAGATATGATTGTATTAAGGACATTTCAGAATATTTTTTCCATAAAATTCCAGCTTCTTTATTAAAATATGTGATATAGTATCAAAGGCTCTGGTCAAATGAATATGTGTTGCACAAGTATATTACATGCTAAATCCTCAATTATAGTATGTATAACATTTTCTACCGTTTTAATGTGGAATATATTTTGCCTGAAGCCATATTGTTAATTATTAATTAAATTGGAGCTGTCAAAGTAATCATTTAGTAGCCTGTCCATCGTTACTTAATTTATTTTATAGTTTATAGTTACTAAGGTTGCCGGCCTCTAATTTTATATATTATTTATTATAGAGGGAATGGTAAAAATGAACTAAGGCGATCTGGATATTTGCATTAGTAGAGGGCTGATTAAATGTATAAGATGGTAACAGAGAATATATATCTTGATTATAAAATTGTGAATATTTGACCTAATCTTACGAGATGATATATGTTTGAAAATATTCCAAATTCCTTTACACTATTATCACTGGTTTCAAAGTAGTTTATTTTTGGCTTCTAACATCTTTATAATATATGTGGAGCTTTTGTTGGGACATGTAGCCTGGTTAACAAAGATTTGCCTGTCCTGTACTGTGCTGTGCTATTTCTAACTGGTTCTGTTCCCTCCTCTACTATTTCTCCTCTCCATATGCCAGGTAATCAGTTGACTTGAAGTTTGTGTTGTGCAAAAGTTTAAACTTGTGAGACCACATGTTTCAGTGTTATAGTGTGTTAATGCTGTTATAATGCGAAAAGGTTTAGCACAATCTTCATGTATGAATCCTATGTGACAACAAACTAATTATAGACAGATTCCCTGTTGTTCGCACCTCGCAGAGAAATGGTTGTAATCTTGTGAACAGATTTAAGGAAATGGGTTATGTACTTGAGAAGAAACAAAATAAATGTCATGTTCTTACATAGGAATAACTCGATGACATCAGAGAAAAGTTAGAACGAAGTCCAAAGAAATCTCTGAGAAAGCTTGCACAGGAATCAGGAATTTTGCAAACCTTGGCTTGAAATGCCACTAAACTTTTAAAAGAAAACCCTTTAAGATAATTGCAATTCAGGAATTGCAAACATGTGATAATGTGAGTAGATTTAATTTCTGCAATTGGGCATTGGAAAATGTTAATGATTGATTGTTAAATGTTAATGAGTGATGGTGTTTCCCCTAGACATGTAGTGTTCCCAAATAATGCCTCATTCATCCCAAAAGAGAGTCAGCATAACCTTCCCTGCAGATGGCTGTCTATAACTTCTTGGGTTTTGGTGAAGAGGAACTGTTCCTTTTCTCTTTCTCTCTTTATTTTGCATTGGTGGTAATGTACCCAGATTGTGTCTGCTGTAATGATTATCATAAGAAAACCACCACCTTCTGCTACAAAGCACTGCAAAAGTTCTTCACAGGCATCAACACATTGCTCTTTCAGTTTTGGAGTGAGCTGCTGTGGCACTCACCTTGCAGAACTTTGTGAAAATTAAGCACGTCATAAATAATGTTCAACTTTGCAGCTATTTCATCCACTGTCACATGGTGATTTTCTATCACAATTACTTTTAACTGTTGAAATGGACTCTAGGTCACAATGATGGGTGCCTGACCTAGGCAGGGAGCATTTGCCACAGAAGTCACGCTGTTTCTGAACTTTCTACTCAACTCATACACTTGCTGCAGTGATCAATCACCATATTGGACCTTCATTCACCAATGAATTTCAATAGATTTCGTACCTTTACTGCATAGAATACATGTGACAGAACATTGTTCTTCCTGGTGCATTTTGCAACATTTGCTACTGGAAAATTCATTAACTGACAAGAAATGGTATTCAGTATTAAAGAAATTTATCAGTCATTTCATGTCATGAATTGAACAGGATGGTGATGACCTGAGATATTAAAGAGTTTTCGTAAATAAGTAATAGTAGTAGTAGTAATAGCAGTATTAAAGGGGTATTGGAGAGAGTTTTGGAAAACTCCCACATTTCAGTCATAGGCTTTTTGTGCTACCCCAAAAACCCTTAATAGTATTCCATATTCTGTGTTTTTGATGAGATACAGAATCTTATTTCCTATCAGGGGATCATCCATATTAGAATATGGTTGTGAACTGAAGAGTTAATGTCTTCTTCTGTCCAGGGCTTCACACTCAAGCAATAAATGCTTTGCCATCTGGTGAGATTCACCACAAAGTCTACAAATGGGCTCTCTCTGGAGGAGTCCCATTTTCTGAAGATGCTTCCTAATTTGACCATGTCCAGTAATTAATCCCACCACTCTCCTTAATTTTTTCCTTCCCAAATTCAGGAGCATTTTTGTGAGTGTGGGATTAGGCCAGCTGATAAGGCTTTTCCCAAGGGCATGTCTTGGGTAATTGGAGCATGTGTTTTATGTTTTTTTCTGACCCATAATTTAATTGTTCTTACTGTGGATTTACCAGCTCAGCAGGCTGGTTCCAGTCCTATTAAGGGGCTAGATGCTCCTTTCTTGGCCAGTTTGTCTGCTGCTTCATTCCCTGTAACTCCTCTGTGACCTTGTACCCACTCAATTGAACAGAGCTGTTATCTGACAGGGATATCAATTTTTGGAGATAGTCTGATACTAACTTGGAACTAAACTGATGAGAGTCATGTACTCAAAGTGCACTATCCGAGAGCATCATAATATATTTTTCATAATAGCCCTTCTCTATGCAATTTTGCACACTGGTCATGATTGCTAAAACTTCTGCCCTGAAATACCTTGCAGTACTTCCCAAGGCTTATATTAATGTTGGTCCTGGGTATTTCACCATAGTTGCCGGCTCCAGCTTAAGAATCCATGAACCATCTGTACACCATAGTAGTTGTCAAAGCTTTCTTTGGCTTTGATCTTTCCAGTCACTCAAGTCGAAATGCAAGATTTATTCTATAGGCTTGTTGAAAACATTTGGGGTAATCATGAGATCAAATCTCATTTCCACTTCCGGACTATCTGCGGCCTCTAATATTTTATTCCTCCATCCTTCTGAATGTACTAATTTATAGGCTGCAAATCTTGCTTCTGCTTTAAGGAATATATCCAATGATGTCAAATTTAGCAGAATCTCTAGTGCAACCATTGGGGTGCTTTTAAAAGCTTCCATTGTGCACATACAAGCATTTCTTTGCAGACTTGAAAATTTTGGTATCACTTGGTTTGCAGCATCTTTGGCCACCATATCACGATTCCATAGGTTAATTGTGGAATAATGAATGAAGTGTATATCCATCTGCAGATCATAGGTCTGATTCCCCATGATGTTCTGATAAAGCAGCTACTGGTCACAAGTGACCATTTGGCTTTTCGGATAACTTTCTCTATATGAGCATTCCATGTAAGCTTCCTCTCCAGCATTATGCTGAGATATTTAGCCGTCATGGAGATTGTCACCTCTGTTGCTGAAAAGTTAGGTTGTAAAAGCCTTAAAGGCTTTTCTTTCTTGTGAATGATATAACCACTGTTTTCCAGGGGTTTGTGTAAGTCCCTCTATGCACCAGTTTTTCATTATCATAAGCCCATCATTCATGATGTCCATTATCATCTGGGAAAATTTTCCCATCACAACTAAGGCTGTGTCATTAACATATGCCTGTAAATAATACCCTTTCTCATTCATGTCCACCAGTAAGACTCCATAGTAAGGGAGGTAGAATTCCTCCCTGTTGGCAGCCTCTGGTCACAGCTATCTCCTGTGTTTCTTCGAGAGGAGTGTTGCTTGTATATTCATGTTGCATTGCATGGAATTTATCCATTTGCAAATGGTATTATCCACGCCTTGTTTGCGAACAGCTTGAATTTTGGACAAGTAGGTGGTATCAAATGCACCCTCCATGTCCATAAATGCAACCAATGCTATTTCCTTCCTGTCCAGAGAGTCCGTAACTCTCACTACTAGATTGTATAAACTGTATCACAGGATTTTCATGACTGGTTGGCAAATAGTATGATGTACATAAATAAACCAAAGCAACAATAGCTACAAGGTGGTATCCAGAATATTCGGAAATGGTGCCGTCATCTGGTCAAAAACTTACTTTGAAACTAATGACTGCCGTCACCCTCGAAGTAGTTCCCTTCTACAAGTATACACGTTTTCCAGCGATTCTGCCATTTTCCATGTGCATCTTGGAAGTGATTTTCTTTGAAGGTTTTAGCACAGACAGCGTTTCTTCTTGAATCCTCTCAATTGTGTCAAACCGATGTCCTTTCAACTTGATTTTCAGTTTGGGGAATAGAGCCTAGTCACAGGGTGCCAAATCAGGCCAGTAGGGTGAGTGGGGAGCAACCGTCATGTTGTTTTTCGTCAAAAAGCTCCTGGTGAACAAGGAAGGGTGCAACAGCCAGTTCCCTTGTTGCCAAAGTTCGGGCTGTCGCAAAATGTCACAGTAGTATGTGAAATTCACTTTTTGATTTGGTGGGACAAATTCTTTGTGCACAATCCCCTTGGTATCAAAGAAAACGAGGAGCATACTCTTGACTTTGCTCTTCACTTGTCTCGCTTTTGTTTTGGTCTTGGTGCGTTCGGGCTCTTCCACTGAGAGGATTGTTTTTTGTCTCAGGGTCGTAAGAATACATCCAGTTCTCGTCGCCGGTGATAACCCTGGACAAGAAGTTTGGGTCATCAGATGCGGCCCGATGAAGCTCCATGCAAACTTCAACATGTTGCGCCTTCTAATCAGCAGTCAGGATCCTTGGCACAAATTTTGCGGCAATACAATGCATGCCTAATTCATCAGTTAAAATTCGTTGGCATGTCCCATAACAATTCCCACTTCATGAGCAAGGTCTTTAATGGTTCGACGTCGATCCTCATGAATGAAATGTTGAACTTTGGCAACAATGTCAGGTGTTGTGCAGCTGACAGGCCTGCCGATGTGAGCATCATCTTCAATAGATGTATGGCCAGCCCTGAAACGAGCATAACTCAAACACACAAGTATGATTCATGCTTTGTCCCCCAAATACTTGTTGAATCATTGTGAGGGTCTCTGTAGCATTTTTCCAGAAATTTGCACAGAATTTGATGCACACTCTCTGTTCTTATGTTGGACTCATCGTAAAATTGCCACACACTACACACAGAGTATCATGAAAAGTACTATAGAATTTCAACAAATCTACCCAGCTGCATGATACTTTAAACACTCACTCATCAGATGTGCTAGTGTTGCCACCTAAAAGTACAAAACTCTACTGCAACTACTATCGAGATGGCAGCACTGGTCCTGAATATTGTGGATACCACCTCATATTTCATTCGTGTGTGAAGGCAGAGCAAAGGGTGTCATTTTGAGAACTGATTGGTGCTGAATGTTCAGAATACATGAGAGATGAACATATCAAAAGCAAAACAAACAAAAAATATTAAAATATGTTGAAATTACTTTAAATTTGGAACAATATTTATGGCAGGACAAGATGCATTATAATTACATCATAGATGTATTAGCAATGAGAGTAATGATGTTATTCTGCCGAAAATATGGTATCATGGAACTCATACTGCTAATTTATTCACGATGCAGCTAAGCTACATATTTGGCCAAAGAATTATTAGCAGCAATTTATGGCCTGCTTATTTCCCAAACCTAACAGTTAATGGTTTCTATCTCTGGGAAACAAAAAAATAAGGTGTATGCAGCTAATCCGGACATATTGGAGGAACCTAAAGAAAACACTAACAACAGAAATTAGGTCCATTAGTGCAGAAGAACTGATAAGCATGAATGATAGTTCTGTAAGAGTGTGTGGATTATGTATTATAGAAAATATGCAATATCAGGATTGTTTGATAAGTCTGGTAAACTTTCATAAAATGGCAAGAACTTTTGTTAAGTGGCACTGTTGCTGGGAAGAGTGAACCATGTAATGGTTTTAGACAATATTTCAGTCAGGTGTGATGTTTGATTAATTGTTTACACCTGTCTGAAGTGATCATTGTCACACATGCCATAAACAGAGAGAGAGGGGTTAGTGTTGTAAAGGATTGGACTGCAAAACACATCAAAGCAGAGTTGGATGAAGTTCATGCACAATCTACACCATCATTAAAGAAAGACCTAGTATTTCTTGGTTGAAGAAGCACCGAAGATGAAGCATGCCCTGACCACCCATTTGAGGCACCACAAAGAAAATAATTGAAAAATCCACAAAATTGTAATGCAAGAGTGCTGATTGAAAGGGTGCAAGATAACTGAGACAATACACATCTTAACTGAACAAGCGCACAATATCCTGCATGAAAAATTAGAAAGCAATATGCATATTAAGAGCTGTGATTGCTGACTCTTGACCAGCAATGCATGTGGAAGAACGATTCAACAGAGAGTCTGGCATTGTTTAACCGCAATCTGCAGGACCTCTTGTGCGAATTTGTGAGTGTGGATGAAACTTGGGTCAACCATTACACCAGAGACAAAACAGCACTCAAAACAATGGATAAAGGTGGCGAGAGCATACCATTGAAGGCAAGGACTATTTTGTTGACTGGAAAAGTGATGCCCAGAGTTTTTTGGGATTCATAGAGTATAATCCTGATAGATTACTTGGAAAAAGGCAGAACCATAATTGAGGTCTATTATGCTTCATTTCTGTATCCTTTAAAATGTGCATTGAATGAAAAACTACCAAGGTTGGCACATAAAATAGTGTTCTTTCAATAGGATAATGCTCCATCATGCCAAGAGGAAGGTACACTTTTTACTTTGTATATTTAAGTTTAGTTAAATTTTTTATTTAGAAGTAATGCCAAACAAAAAATACCTACAGAAAAAGAAACTGTGCTGCAATAAGGTAAAAATATGATACAGAAGCAATTAGAAATTCAGTGTCAGAACTCAATAAACTAAACTTGTGAATAAACAAATTGTAGAAAATTATGTTACTTTATATGTACACTGTCAGTTGTAAATGGACATTGGTAGACGTACTATATTAAATCAAGATGAAAGACAATTAGTTCAAGGCATGCTAGTTGTGGCAATTAGGGTTTTCTGTTCCATCTTTATGATTAAGCTAGTTTCAAAAGAATGTTTTAACAAACAGAAGATTCAAGAGAAGGGATTCCCAAACCACATGACAGGGCTTGGATAGATGAAATTACTTCTTAAAAAGCATTCTGAAGTAAGTGTTCACATGTGTGAAAATATAAGAGGTTAGGGCAGAAATATTAGAAAAGTATAATTAAATATATTAATGAATTAGATATATATCCTCAAGAAGTTTTGCTAGAGAATCTTATAAATTATGATGAGATAGCTTCATTGATGTAATTGTAAGAAGAGGGTGTAAAAATCTTGAAAGAATATTAGGCAGATCTAAACCAAGCACAAAATCCTTTGTAAAAATGTTTCTTAGTAAGTTAAGGCAGAAAAAAAAAATAGCATCTGAAAGCAGAGGAGCAAAAGTTTGTCAAAGCATCATCAAAGAGTTTCTTGTTGACCAGTGCAAAGATATCATCCACATATCTGTGCCATACTTTGAAAATGTATGCAAATGATTTGGTGATGTGCATTTCTAAACTACTACTATACAAATCAACCAGAAAAGGCAATAATGGATTCCCCATCTAAACTTGATTTGTATATGAGTAGTTTAGAACTTAAATCTCTTCCATTGATTTTATGATTTGAAAAATATTATTTTGCGCTGAAAAGTAGACTGTTACAAAATTAAAGTTCACAATCCATCCTTAGCCAAGATTTTCAGCCTCCCTAAGATTCATAAACCTGGGAGAAGTATGAGACGAATCATCAACAACATTAACACTCCTTGCTATCGCTTAGTAAACCATTTAATTCACTTCCTAAATTTGACAGGTTTAAGCTTAAAAAGCTCCTTGGACCTCATCAATAGAATTAAAGATTACAAATTATCTCCTAATGATACTTTGGCTTCTTCCAATGTTAAAAGCTTTTCCTGCATACCGCAAAGTAAATTATTTATCTTTTTAAGAACATGGTTATTTTCTTCCAACCTAACAGAAGAACATTATAATGAATACATGGAACTCACCAAACTGTGCATAAATCAAGCTTTTTATACTTTTGAGGAAAAAATTTTTTAAACAAAAATCTGATGTATTTATCTACTTATAATTTGTGTGTGTAAATTGTTTTTGTATCTTTATAATTTTAGTAATTTATTTTAACTGCAGAGTAAGAGTTCACAGTACATCTTTATGTCGATTCTTGCTTGATTCTTCCATAATGGGACCTCTCTTTGGAATATGCTGTAATGTTGAAAGCCAAAGGTTTTTGCAGCCCCTTACTATGGACATTGCCTCCTTTTATAGCCTAACACTGTTATTGAAAAGCAACCAAGCACACATATAACACCATAAAGGCTATTTTTATTTTTTTTTTATTTTGATATAAAATGTGCAATTCTAAAGCAGAGTTCCACAAGAATGATGGTAAGAAACCACACTGAAGTACAAGCAAATGGGAATAAAACAAAAATTTTGAAGACTTCATCTTATCAACATACTAGCAATGGTTTTTGTCAATGTTTGTAAGCCTCATCTCAAATGAGTAAAGGCCAAAAGGTTAAATTTTGTTATGTTATTCTGAAACATAATATGCAACAATTGTTCTGCAAAGCCCTGAATGCTTTCTGCATCTTGTAAGTGCTAATTTTACTTTCTCATATTCTGTATTTTGTGTTAAATACAGAACTTGATAATAAAGGCCATCACATTCTTGATTGTAATATGTGGATATTTTGCTTAAATACATTTAACGTTGAAAGCTATCTTATGATTATATATCTTAGTTAATATCAGATCGTAATTGATATATCATCCTTATAATTTATATTCTATTGAAAAATTTTTCAGACCAGTAGAATTATTAAGGTCTGTTGTAAATATTTGCACAAAATTGTGGAAAAGATTGCAGTTCTCCAGTGTCCGTAGATTGCCTTTTCTCAAATCTGTTATTTTCTCACTTCCATAACAATTTTGTCCCTTTGCCCATTACTCACCATTTTTTTTTCTGCTGAACTGTCTGAAACAAGGAAATCCCACAGCCCTGGAAGAAAAAGTCATTATTGGAGAAGATCATCAACTATTTTCCATGAAGTGAATAAAACAAAATTGAAGCCTGTTTTCAGTCTGTTAGAAATAGAATCTCTGTTTTGCTTTTAAAAATAGGAACTCGCTTTTATGAATTCTACAAGCCTCTATTTTGTTGATCTGGTACTACATTTACAAATACCTAATTATATTGGCTACAATAAATAATTTCTGAGAATGTGTTCATGCATATAACACATATGTGATTGTTGTTGAGGAGGAATTGACAATACTTTGCGGTAATCACAGTCTCTCTCTAAAAAGCAAACCAAATATGGATTGGTGTTTTGGTATTATTCAGAATTGAAGAGATTGCTGTAAACATGAAGCAAAGAGTAATTAACCTGTTGGACATAGCTCAAGAGTGATGAATTTTTTTAAAATTTATGCTTGATACATAGCTCTCCTTCTGTTTATATTAGGTACTCGGGAGCATTTTAAGACCAATTACATAAAGATGCTCATTTTTGTTAATGCAAGATGCTAACTAGAAACTCTTTCACGTATACTTTCAGATGAAATTCTTTTGGTGGAACACAGGCCATTACCATCTAAAGAACCTTTTACAGAAGAAAATTTACGTGGACCAACAATAGAGGAAATTAACCTAGCTACGCAGCATCTGGAGGAAAGAAATAAACTTAAGCTTCATCCACCCATTGAGTGTACTGCAGATGTAAGGATTAGTAATTAGAATGCCTCTAAGTTATTCAATAATCTTTACAAGCTGTAAGCAACTGCAGCCGGCAGTCCTGAACCGTAATGAAGAAAGCCAGCTGATCGCGATTTTAGTGCCAATTACTTTAGACTCAGTAGATTAGAGCACCATGGTAATGATGTGAGAGTTGTGGGTTCGAATCTCCATTAGCAATTTATTTTTTTTGGTCCTTACTTGTAATCTTTCTTTCTCTGAGAATAAATAAATGTTACTAATTTATATTTTTTAATCTTCATAATTTTTCTACACTATTCTTACTCTAATAAATGTTACTTTTTTCATAGGTTAGGCTAGTTCAGTTTAAGTTTAACAAAAAAATAATAGAATATACATAAAGTAGTAACGTAATAAAATAATAAAACATTATTCATATGTTAGGTTAGTTTAGTTTAAGTTTAACAAAAAAATAATAGAACATATAAAAGGTAATTTTACTACATAATAATACTTTTTTCTACACAATTCTTAATCCAATAAATGTTATGTTTTCATACATTAGGTTATGTTAGTTTAATTTCAGTTTAGCAAAAAAATAATAGTACATAAAATAAAATTTTACTCCACAATAATTCCCCCCCCCTTTTTTTTGCTCTTTAACATCTCAGGTCATTAGCATCCCATTCAAATCAGGGCATGAAACGGCCGACCAGTCCTGGCTGGGATCGAACCTGCGATCTTGGGTTTAGGAGGCAGTATGGTAACCACTACACCACCAGGACCAACACACACACACACACACACAATAACTCTGTGTATCATATCTGAACCAATGGGCTTTCTTTTGCTGTGGTTCGGAACTGCCAGCTGCAGCTGCTTACAGCTTGTAATGTCAAATTATTAGGGACACTCAGAAGGTTTCTGAATGAGATTAGTATCAGGAGGGTTTGATGGAGTTTTGAAAAGTTCTCCAGCATGTCAGCCTTAAGGCTTATTTTGTTGCCCCATTCGGAGGGGTGTCTTCATTGTTTACCAAAATCCATTCCTTGTACAAGTTGCAGAATTTTGGTTCCAATGTTAGCATCTTTTCTCAGAACTTCATTGGTTACAGATGGCTATAGAGAGATTGAGTCTCTTTCTTTCCAGGATTGGACACTCAAACAGGATATGCAAGGCAGATTCTTTGTCCTGTTTGCACAATCTGCAGGTGGGTTCATCTTTAAAGAGACCCACTTTTCTTAGATGTTTTCTGAAGTGACCATGTTCAGTAATTAGTGCAATTACTTTTCTCGTTCCTCTTCTATCCAGTTGAAAAAGAGACGAGGAGAGATTCTTGTTAGGGCCTAGAATGAATGTCCTAGTTTGAATCTGTCCCAGGATAGGTTTGCCACCTTAGTTGATGCTTATTCCCAATCCATGTTCTGGCTGCAGTCTTGGCAGCATAAGTGCTGACTCTAACCACGGGCTCAGGCCAAAAAAGGGTGTGTTGGCTCCCCTTTTTCCAGCTGATCTGCCATTTCATTCCTATAAATGTCCTGATGCCCCAGAACCCACCGCAGTTTTAGCCTGTTGCGGGACACGAGGGGAAACAAGGCATTTTGGCATTCCCATACAGTCTGGATTGTATGTGGTCAGAGGAAAGTGCTTTTAGTGCACTTTTATTATCTGAGAGGATGAGAATTTGTTTCCTCAGATAACCATTCTCCAGTCCTATATAGGCACAGTTCAGAATGGCATAAACCTCTGCCTGAAAAACTGTGCAATGTTTACTAAAACTTGTAGTGATATTAGTCCTGGGAAATCGGACTATATTCCTGCACCCAATTGCAGCCCTTTGTGGGATCCATCGAAGAACCATATAAGTTTATTACCTTCTTGTTTTAGCATAGTTCCTTCTATCCAGTGGTCTCTAGATCCAAGAGTAACTCTAAATGGAGGGAAATTACAGTATTGAGTATTCATTAGGTCTGACCTCATCCTCATTTCTGGAATATCCACGAAATTTAGGACGGAAGTATATTCCGTTTCCGCAAAGTGATAAGCCGTGAGCCTAGCCTCTGCTTGAAATAAATGTCCATGGGAGGAAGGCCTAACAGAATCTCCAGTGCGATGGTTGGCATGCTTCTGAAGGCCCCTGTAACACAAAGACATGCTAATCTCTGTAACTTGGGAAACTTACCTGCTATAGCGGTTTTTATAGTTGTCCACCACCAAACAATGACTTCATAAGATATCCAGAACCTAACTATAGTAACATAAAGTCAATGACTAATATGTGGTTTAAGGCCCCAGGTGGATCCAATAGTGCGTCTGATGGTTATGAGAGACCACCTGGCCCTTTGGAGAGTATTATGAATATGATTGTTCCAGGTTAGTTTCTTATCCAGTTCAAGACCTAAAGACCTAGATATCTGACTTACTCAGAGTATTCCAGGGTTGAACAACCAAGCTTAAGAGTACCTAAGCCCTTGAGATTCCTCCTGTTTATGAATAGAATGACAGCTGTTTTACTAGAATTTATTGATAAACTTCCTGCTTGCACCAGCCTTGAATTTTCCTGAGCCATTGTTCATCATGTCTGATACCATGTTGGCAAATTTCCCTAAAATTATCAGTGCTATGTCATCTGCATAGTCTTGTATGTAAAACCTTTCTTGGGTCATATCTTGGAGTAGACTATCCACCACGAGACTCCAAAGAAGAGGAGAAAGACTACCCCCCTGTGGGCAGTCCCTTGTAGTGACAATTCCTTTTATTTTCCCAAGAAGACTAGCAGGAATATTTCTGCTCCTAAGCATGGAGTTTATCCACCTACAAAGGGTGTCGTTAACTTCATATTTCTGTGCAGCCAAAACCATGGACTCATAAGAGATGTTGTGGAAAGTACCTTCTATGTCTAGGAAAGCCCCTAGGGCTATTCCTTTCCTTGCCATGGAGTCTTCCAGTCTGCTGACAAGGCTGTGTAATGCCATTATGCAAGACTTTGATGATTAATAGGTTTCAATGGAGGAGAGCGTCAGGCAGCGCCCTCCTTTGAATGCATCTTTCAATTAGTCTTTCCACAGTCTTTAAAAGACTAATTGGCCAATAGGCTTTTGCTTCAGTGTTCTTCTGTTATTGGCAGGTCAGCCATTTGACACCATGCCACCCAGTACATCCATGCTCGTCCTTCTAATGGATCTTCTCTTGGATTGCTCTGAAGTGCTGTACAGTGGAGAAGATGATCAGCTGTTGCTTCCTCTTTTGAGCAGAGGGGGCAGATCGGAGAGTCGACTACACCAATTCTGTGCAAATGTTTTTATAGGTAGTTGTGGCTTGTGGCCATCCTGAAGGTGGCCATGGCCACTTCGCGGGGCAGATTGGGTGGAATAAGTTTTGATATAATCAGTTCCCATCTTTTACCAACTGCGCTGCCCTCCAGGAGTCTGCGACGACTTTCTTTATACTGTTTGAAATTACATTGCATATAATAGTGTAGTTGTTAATACCATGTTTAAGTATGAATATACCCGGTAACTCTCTAGACCTGAGGAATGTAGGGCTATACTGGCTCAAGAGCTAGTCAGTTTCTTACTGTAAAAAGGCAGGAAAGATACCATCTCATCCTGGCAACTTAAATGGGTCGAATTTGTTAATGACCATTTTACATTTTGAATAGTGACAACATATCATGCAAATTCCTAATCCTTCCCCATGGCTCCTGGTTTAGGGCTTTTGCATTGGACTGTGGATTCATAGATGTTGTCATCAAAGATACACCAGGGAAGTGTACCTCAAATAAGACTTTCGAGTATTTCTTCAGCTGAGCTCGTTAAACCTCCCATAGGCTTGCAAATTGTTCCTATGGAGTTTATAGGTCCCAGGTCTAAGGCTCCATGTAGTCTGGCGACCTCTGAAAGGCTAGATATTCCTTGATAGAAGGCTTGCCAAGATGACCTTTTGGCTTTGCATATGCCTTTATTATAAAAGTCTGTGAGGGCTGTGTGATATGCCCCGCAGTCATCAGTTCATTTTTCCTTGTTTAAGAGAAATCTCACTCTGCATCTTCTTTGTTAAAGGTCTTTGGTCCACCATGACACCTTTTTGGATTTTATTTGTGATTGTATGGAGCAATTCTCATGATAGCAATCATAAATGGTCTCTTGAATGAGGTAGGCAACCTTATCAGTATCACTGAAGGATCTAATCCTGTCAATCTGCCCAATCCTACCTGAGAGATTCAGCTTATAGAGGCTTCCACCAAGTTCTCCTGGGATTCCTGTATAGATTGACATTTTTATTATATTGACATTAAATGACATATAGTTATGATCCAATTATGATGGTTTGTCTAAGACCCTCCATTCAATAATCTGAGTATAAATATGCTTCATACTGTATGTAATAACTTCCTGCCTTATGAGATTAGCAAAGGTAGGCTTGTTACCAACATTAAGTATGTGCAAATTACTGGAAACAGAAAATCTGAAAGGTACTCATTCTTACTACCTTAGATTTCATAATGGGAGTTGGCGTCACAGCCAAAGATGGTCTGATCCCCTCTCTGAGTACAATGTGCATCCAACTGGTCCAGTTCCATGGTGGGTGGATTACCGCCATAGAACAGGAGATAGACCAAGCTCAGCAGTAGGCCCTTCCTCCCTCCTCCTATGTTGCAGTCAATTTTCACCATGGTGTTGTCACTGGAACAGAATTCTAGAAGAGGTAAGCTTTGAATTCCATTACAGACAAGGATACAACTTCTAGGTCATTTTCCCTTGGTGTAATGTATTACCTTACCTTTACAGTCATGTAGTCCTGTAATTTTGCCCCTGTTAATCCAAGGTTCTTGAATCAGGGCTAGGTCTATGTCTATTTCTTCTTCGTTTAATGTTCTACAGAAGGCAGCAGAAGCCACTTTCAAATGCTGAAGGTTGATCTGGAGAACCTTTAGAGCAATCCTTGGCTAGAGTCTCAATGTACCTCTACTAGGGCCCTTATTTGATCCAGATCTCCTCTTAAGAGTTAATACCTTTGAGGGATGAAATTACAACAGCTGAGGGTTTACAGATATGGTTCTCAGGAGTGAATTATTTATTTTTCGGATGGTTTCCATTCAGGTCCCATGAGAAGCTAGGGAAAATAGTCTGCTCAGGCAGAGCCCCTAATACAGAGTAAAGCTAAATACTCCAGCAGGTCGCCTGGTATTCCGGAGCCTCAGTTTATTGCACATTTTGCATGTACCGTGCACCTCCTTGGCACGGGTCGCATGACACCTTGAGGTTGGATGAATAATGAATAATGAGTGGAAGGTGAAATTGGATGAAAGATGGATGGCTGAAATAATAAAGTGATGAGGTTCAGTTGTTTCATAGTCTGGTCTATCCTCACAACCTGCCCGGCATGGGTGCCCCTGTCGGTAGCAAGGAACCTCCGGTATAGCTAGTTGATTCATAGAGGCTCACGAGCCCCACCGTCACTGACAAGGTCCTGCAACTCCTAGGTGGGGAGATTTCTGGATATAGGCCATACATCAATTACATCTTCTCAAAGTATTTCCCTCAACCTATATACACTTGGTTGTCTTCAGAGCAAGGACAGGAAGCATGAATACCACTTATTATACTCACTGGTGCTGAGCTCCTCTTTATATGATGCTACTGATCTTCTTGCCTTAAAAGTTACTTCCCCTGCAGGCAGTTATTTACCAAAAGGAACAGAAAAAGTTGCAGGATGCCAAAAGCCATGACTGTAAGAGCATATTGTCAAGCATAATAGGAATACCCTCTAGGAAGTTAAATGGTACATTGTGTATGGTCAGAAGTATTGTCATGGTGCAGCCTGAGGCCTCTAATTCTGGCTCTGAGCAGTTTTCACCCTTTTGGAAAGCTTTCGGGGGAAAACTGTTTTTACCACTGTGGCAACTGTCCTTTGATCTTCAAGAAGAATTTTTGCCATATTACTGCTAATGGGGAAGAATGTTACCACCATTCCCTCTCTACATTTCTTGCTCTCTTTGCTACTTTTGTTGGAGATATGTCCTCTGGAAAGGTTCAAACTGATGTTTGACACTATTTTTCCCAATCATATTGATAGATATGTGTTTCATCACCTTTGATGATTTCAGGAATGTGGTGAGAGTCCTCATTATTGTATCTTTGGAGCATTTTGTGACACCATTCCAGTCTAGCAATTTTCGACTATCCACTGAGGTTTTAAGGCACTTGGCAAGAAGAAGTTTTCTGACCCTTTAATAATCTTGTAAAGTATGTGAGACATTTCCTAATCTAATATTAAGGATGCCTCTTAATGCTTATAGGTCACTTGGAAGTTTTCTTGCAACATCAATCATCTCCATAGTGGCAATGTTTCCTGTAGTAATTGCGGTGGAAGAACTTCTGCTTCTGTCTTGGTGTTTGAAAAATGTTTGGCACCTCTTAAAATCTGCAAATCAGTCTTCAGTAGATTTACATGAACAAAGTCCCTAAAGCCTGCGTAATTCTCTCAAGATATATTTTTTGGTTTGACTCTCTCTTAAAATTGTAATAAATTATTGCAAGATAATGTTTTTGTCCTCACTCCATTGCATAACACTGAATTACTGGCACAAGTGTTTCTTTCAACCCATATTTAGATTGTATGGGTAGCAGCTGGCTGAAGTTATATTCATTTACGGACAAAAGTGTAGATTATCACATAGGATATACATAGTGAGCATAAACAAAGCTTCAATTTCAAGATTAATTACAGTGTTCATTAGTATGTGGGCAAGGTGCAATCAGATCACATGTGTCAAAGTTTTCCCTTGGGGTCATGCATATTTCTGGTTAATATCTGCATCACTTGAGAACAGAATGAAAGAAAATGGCACCACCATCTCAGAAGTGGGCTATCATTTGCTACACTAAGATCATCCAGTAAAATACCATATATTTCTTCCTGTGGTGCTTCGTGAAAGACCACATTTGTGTTCCACCTCTGCCCAGACATCTCATGGATCTGTTACAGACATCTCTGTAACTGCATTGCATAGGCTATGGTGCAGTTACTACTGATACACTGCAGCATATGTGGAATGTATTATACAATCGGTTAGATGTGTGGCATGTGACCAAAGGTGTCCATATTAAAGGAATTTAAAAATACCAATTCAAATTTTGACAGTTTATCAAGTAATATAATGTAATTTAACTCAGTTTTAAATATAATAGGATTAAGCTAATTTAGAATTGGAGTGTTCTTTTATGCTCACTCTCTGTATATTTACAAATTATTACTTATGTCTAGAAACTTCCTGAGTGTCCTTCATGACTTAATATCCATCATTCAAGTCTTATGTCTTGTTGCAAAGATCTTAGAATAATGGAAGCTTGATATAGATATGAAAGGATTTGTATTGTATGATCCAAGGGAGCAGGTGTGCTGAAGTTAATATTTTTTAACATAATTAGGTACATGTGCAATATATGAGTGAAAATTTATTTTAAATTCTAATAATATATATATCTGTGTGTGTATGCAACGAATGCTTTTTCCTTCATGGGACTGCTCCATATCCAATGACTGATCAGTTGATTCAAGCTGGTATTGCTGTGAACAGTAGTCAGAATGTCTGCAGCTCTGATTGTTGTGTAAGCTATTCCTAACACTTAAACACATGAAAGATAACTGCCTCCACTAATTTTGCTTACATTTTTGGCATTGGCTTATAAAATTAACTGTTACCCTCTGCAGTTCCCTCAGAGAAATGGAAAAAAGTCTACATGTTATTTTTCAGTTCATCTAATAAGTGTGGATTTACATTGTTAACTTTTTTCTTAATTGCCCCCCCCCCTCCGAGATAAAATTGCAGGGCATGAAATTGCTGGTCTGAGGGTGCCACATGTTGTTATTGATGACTATCATTGAACTTTTCGTGAATAGTATGCAAGGAAACATGTAATGTATGTGCCATTACAGAGTTCTATTGGAAAGTTGCAAATCTAAATCACAGAATTAGCAAAATATTCTGCACATATCTATCTCTATTAATTATTTCTTTAAAATAAATAGGGTCGATTATTATCTTGTCACTAATAGCACACTACACTCCATTTTTTGATCATGACAGGCTTCCTCATGAACCAGGTCAGGTTTTCTCAACTCAGTATCAGTTGTTTTGTGAATTAACATACCGACTTAGGTAGAATCAAGATTTGTCTGTAAAGAAAATTAGATTAGGGTAAATTTCTCCACCATATACAATGTTCAAAATCCATTCATGAAATCTTTTCCTGGATTCAAAGTCACCTACTTTAAATGTTTTGCACTTCAGTAGTTTTATAAGGTTTTAAGTTCAATAGCTTTGTAGCCATTTAAACAGAGGTTTGTTGAGAAAGAATGAAAGTAATTTTTAGAGGACATTCCAACTAGGACATATTTCGGGAACAGTCACTCCCTTTATCAGCTGTTGCCAGACTACTATTACTGGAAATGGTGGCTGAATACTAGGATGCTCCTGTGGCAGTGTCTGATGGTTCTAGTTTGAACTTGTTGAGTTCATCCAGAGGAGGAAAATCAAAATTCATTAAGTTTTTCTTATTTTTTAACATGAAATATTTTTTCCAAATGGATAGATCAATTAGGTTGTGAAGTTGTTCATTTGATAGTGGAAAAACTTTAAAAATAGCAGAATTACAACTGGAGATATAATGGTGTTATTTGACGTAAAAGCCTTATTCCCGAGATACCAACAGAGAATCTTATGCAAACGTTAAAGAAATGGTTAACATCCTTAAATTTACAAACAGAAGAAATAGAAGACTTACTGAAAGTTACTAATATTTGCATTCAACAAAATTTCTTCCATTTCAACCAAAGATATTACCCAACAAGTTTTGGGCCAAGCTATGGGAAACCCCTTGTCTCCATTTCTAGCAGATTTATTCATGAGTTCCTTTGAATGCATATCACCAAAGCCTTCCCTTTAATTTTCAAGACATTGTATAAATATGTGAAGAACATATTTGCAATAATACGGAAAAAAACATTCTCTAATTGCTTAGTAACTTCTTTATCCACAACATAAATCTATACAAAATAAATTTTGTGTTGGAACTAATACAGTGAAGCAATTTAATTTATTCTTAATTAGACAGTGAGTTGATTTAATATTCTTATGCTCCACTTACCTTGAATTATACAGAATATGCTTCATAGGCCTTTGCCAGCATTATCATCTGTGAAACATGTTCTGTATAATTCAATGGTAAGTGGAGTATAAGGGTATTAAATTGACTCACTGTCTAATTAAGAATAAATCCATACAGTTTACGGTAGAAGAAGAGAGAAATGGTTGGCTTCCATTCCTAGATTTAAAAATCATAAAATAGAGATAATCTGAACTTTGGAATTCATAGAAAAGAAACACACACAGAAAATGATATAAAAATGATAGCTATAACCCCATTCCACTTAAATATGCATGTTTCATAGCTTGACACACACATTAATTAACATTCCACTAACAGAAACAGAATACAAAAAGGAATACCAACAGATAATTAAGACAGCAATAACTAATGGTTTCAACAAAGACACAGTAATAAAAATGTAAAAGACAAAAAATCAATAAGAGAGGTTTCCCCACTGAAGAACACCATGGAAAGATACAAATTCTAAAGTTTCACATACCATCCAACTTACCACAACAAATTTAAGAAGATTTTTAAAGAACATGGAATAATGCTAGTCCGAAAGAACAAATATAATATCAAGAATTTATTATGTTGCATAGTAAAAGACACCATACTGACAGAAAAGAAATCAGGAATTTATGAAATCAAATGTGCAGATTGTGATTAAAGATACATTGGAAAAATGAAGAGAAATTTGGAGAAAAGAACACTTTAGGAATCTTATTTTGATTTAAATTAAAACACTAAAAATCATGTCGTCACATTAAAACTCTCTTTAAGTTTCACAAACACACTTATAAAAGTAATTTTGGTACATGTTTCATGAGGTACATTCCTCACAAGTTTCACAAACACACTTATAAAAGTAATTTTGGTACATGTTTCGTGAGGAATGTACCTCATGAAACATGTACCAAAATTACTTTTATAAGTGTGTTTGTGAAACTTAAAGAGAGTTTTAATGTGACGACATGATTTTTAGTGTTTTACTTTAAATCAAAATAAGATTAACAAAAGTTTCACTATGTGGATTCCCAAATTCCGTAAACACACTTTAGGAATATTCAGTATAAGCAGATTGATAAGTCAGCAGTAGCAGCTCAATTGTGGACCAAGAATCATGAAATTAAACCAGAGGCTAAGCTTCTGAAACAACTTCACAACCCAATGGAGCTATGCACTTGGAAAAAAATGTTCATCTTAAAAAATAAGAACAATTTAATAAATTTTGATTTCCCTCCTATGGATGAACTTGGTAAGTTCCTACTAGAAGCATCACACATTGCCACAGGAGCATCAGTGTATTCAGCCACCGTTTCGAGTAACAGTAATGAATCAACAGCTGATGATGGGAGTGATTTCTCCAGAAATATGTCCTGGTTTTATGTAAGAAGTAGAATTAGTGTAGAATGCATTACCACTCCATTGTCTACAGCTATGTAAGTACAATTTATTTAATGTCCACTGTTACTTAATGTTTCTTCTGTACAAGACTATGTATGCTTTTTATCAAGAATACTTCCAGCTTCACAAAATTTATTTGCCAACCTGTGAATCCATCTTCGACTTGTAAGTTGAATATCAGTGAATCTCTCTGGAAACAATTCCAATCATCACGAGCAGATTCTATACGTAGGTGCAAATTGTAAATAAATACTCTTTGGAGAATAGAATACCAGATTGAGCCATATTAACATAATTAATGCACTGTATTATGCTGCCTGGAATACTTAATACACTGTCACACAAAACACTTCTGTATTTTCCTAAAGTTTATATTGACCTTCCCCTCTGGCTCCCTGGATGGCTTTCAAGCATGGGTAAAAAATGAAAACTGCAGATGTGGATCAGTCACTCTAAGGAAAAATCACCCCGTATATTATTCTTTCATACTGTGTGTAGTACTTATGCTAGAAATGAATCATGTTTGAACAATTCAGATCACAGCTGGGATTCGAACCATGGATCTCCAGTCTTCCAAAATTAACCTAACGTAGTTGGTGGTCAAACTTGAAGCCTGGACCATAAGTTCTTGTAGCATTATGATTTGCCTCTTAAAAAATAAATCTCTCATAGTAGGGAAACTTATGACATCCTCAAGGTATACAAAATCAATTGATAGAGGTTTGTGGCTCCATGCTTGGTGGAGGACATGATACCTAGTTGATAGAGCATAAGCTTGGAAGGCTGAAGATACGTTGTTCAAATACTGGCCTTGACCCAAATTTTTTCAAGTCTGATTCTTCATTTCCAATTAATTAAGATAACTATTAATAAACTAACAAGGTAAGGAAAAAATCTAAGGATAAAATTCTTTAGTTTCAGAGTGAAATTCGCAAAATTCTCATTTCTTTGGTTGAGGCTTCTGCTCGTCTCCTCACACCAAGTCAGAGTGCAGAAGAAGTTTTTGAAATCATTAGAGAAAGAATGGAGACTAAGACTAAAGCTCAACCAGATCCACGAGCAGTACGCCAACTGATGGATATGGGGTTTTCAGAAGAAATTTGTACCAGAGCCTTGAGGCTTAATAGGTAAATGTTTAAAGCAAAATGATTTTGAAGAAATGACAATTTATTTTGTAGCAGGATTCTATTTGTGGAACTATTGAAGTTTATCTGGATTATTGTGCTTGTTGTATACTTTAATGCTAAAAGTTTTGTTTTACTACGTCAATATTTTCATTTGCAAACTTGTAATGATCTTTGGCTGGCAAAATTAAATTCATAAATGGATGTTGCAAGTTGGCATTTATCACTAGTCTTCTTGCTGTCTCACTAATGGCATCATATGGGTATTTTCCTTGATTGGTGGCAAAATATGTCATTCTGCATCTATTACAAAGTCATTTTTATGAATAACTAAATTGAACAAACTTTTTCCGTTCTTATATTGAGGCAAGGCTGCATCATTAAAGTAAAAGATTTACAGTATGTTCTCAACTTACCAGATGAAATAAGAAGTAGAAGAATTTTAAATTTAAAATCAGATGAAAACATTAAGGAACTGGGAAAATTCATAGGCAAGGTAAGACAAAAATGGTTATGGGTGTTAAATACTTAAGAAAAGTGCTTGAAAATAGTATTGTCAGATAGTGAGAGGAGGATGAAAAGATTTATTTGGTTTATTTATGGACGCTCTTTAACATCTCAGGTCATCAGTGTCCCACTATTCAGAGCGTGAAACGACCGACAAATTTTGCTCAGAAGCCTCTTTTTTCAGGCTAGAGGTTCTTTATCGTGCCATAAATGTATGACACAGGACCCATGGATTTGCTTCCCTTCTGAAGGAAGCCATACTTAGGATTTTAATGCCAGAAAAAATCCATCGGTCCTGACTGGGATGGAACCCGCAATCTTGGGTTTAGGAGGCAAGTATGGTTACCACTACACCACCAGGACTGACAGGATGAAACAAGTAGGGGAGGGAATGGGACTAGTTATTTAGTATTTGTTAAACAGGATCCTTATACACTAATAACCAGGGTGTTAGTGTGTATAAGGTCCTAAGGAATAAGCAACTCTCAAGGATAGAAAGTTGGACAAATGGGTTTAATTAAAAAAAAAAAAAAAAAGAATGAAGGTTTAGTATTTTAGTAAATATAACTTAATATTGAATATTGTATTGAATGTATAAATTATTTTTAATGTTGTGTTTTGTTTTTGGTTGCATTGGAGCCCGGTCCCCTGGATATTCCAGTAGGTAGCTGATGAACTGGAGACTAGGGGCTGAGCCAATCAAATCGGAATAAATTTTGATTGGAGTTAGTGCCTTCTGGGATTGGCGAAGGCATTGTTCCTAATTGTTATATTTAAAAGTAATGTTTTTTTTATTTGCATTTATTTTGTTTAAAAAAATCTGTAAATTGATGTTGATATTCTCCAATCTGATGTTTTTATGTGTTGAATTATAAGTTTTGGGAAGGGATAAAAAGTGTTGGTTACATGCATCATGTATTCCCTATATACAGGGAAATTGGTTTGGGAATAATTAGTGTTTCATCGTGATGCATCACAGATTGAAGTCACCTGGTTATTTATCTAATGGTAGCCTTGAACCTTGAGCTACGACTGTGTATTTTTCTGAAAGGTCAAATAGTACTCCACATTCATGTTTCTTTAGTGTTTCCTTGCACATTTGCGCATACTGGGCCTGAATATGAGCAAAAATGACATTAAATTATTCGAAGCCTCGATGAGGTCATTGATGAGTTCTTCAAATGGTGTTTTAAATGTACTCAATGTAGAATGGTCTAATGTACCGAATGCTTATGGCATACATTCCTTGTTTTTCATTCCAAGTTTACATAGTTTTTCAAGGCTTGGGCATTTTTCACATTCTGATTAATATTGTGGTCATTTGGAGAAATTTTTTTTCACAATTATTCATTATATGTTTTAAAATTCACACCATGAACTTTACATTTTGGAGTATTAGACACACACATATATCATGTATTTTCTTTCACACCTGTCAATATGCAATACTTTGGCTACAGTTTGGCAACTTTTGGAAAATTCAATTATGGGATTTTTTATTAGAATAATACATCTCTTCACTCTTCATCAAAATCCTTTTTTGCATGGCATACACACGCATACACACCCGTAATAATCATTCTCATAAAATTCAACAACTGGTGTCTTCACCTTCTCAGGTAGAGGATGACCAGTAGAGGATGATCTTGCCTTTCTCACAATACGTTGTGACACTCCAAATTCCCGAGTATCTTTGTCTAATGATTGGCTTCATGGTGTCAATGAAACAAGCCAAATTTTCTCTTGAACTATTGATGCCATTAGTAAGGACATTTTAACAAGGTTGAGAAGGTCCTTATATCCCTATGAAGTGCACATGTTTTATTGAATTTTTTTAATCTTGATTCCATTACAACTTATAGGGCTTTTTCTTGTTTACCTTTGATAACTGGTGAAACATGCTAACTTCTGTTCTGAAGAACTATTTTTGTTCATTACTCAGTCTTTTCCTTTTTAATCCATTCACATCATTTGACAACTAGTAGTCACACGCAGTTTTTAGGCATATAAATTGTATGATGAACTCAGCGCACAATGCTGCATTGCTCTATATAGTTTAGGGTCCTTCTCACGATGTCATTTGTATACAATAAGGAAATGCTGACAAGCAATGTTTGTAACCCCCCTAGTATGACCTCACAAATTGCATCATTGTTAGTATTATTTCACTTGCCTCAGTAGCTATCTTGGCTGCGGAAAGAATCCGTAAGCATGACGAGGAGGGTTTAAGAAAACTTATATAAAGTGTATTAGAGAATGATAGTGAAAGTGGTGATTTTTCTGAATAGGATAGGGAATCTGAAGAAAGTTCTAGTGACAGTGGTGTTTGTAAAGACTTGCTGATTAAGCATGCATCAGAGATGCCATCTGCATTTTCAATGTTTGTAGAATACATGGAATCTTTGTTGGACAAAATTTGTGGTGAAACTAATGCTCACCAACAAGGCAGTTGAACAATCCTGACAGAAAAAAGTTGAAAGACAATGAAAAATGGTTTAACACAATGGCAGATGAAATTGGAGCCTATATTGCTTTAATATTTTGATGTTCCAAGTGAGAAAATTGCATATTCAATTGTACTAGAGCAAAAGCTGATGCATTAACATGCCAATTTTTCGTAAACAATGAGCAGGGAGAGATTCAAACTGAGTTCGCATTTCCTACATTTCACAGATGACAACAAAGGAAATGAAAGTAATAAACTGAAAAAAATTAGATCTATTATCAAATAACATTTCTCTTCATAATTTTAAAAATATATACTCCCTTGTCAGGACATTGCTCTAGACGAAAGTATAATGAAATTCTGAAGCATCGTTTTTTTGTGCAGTGTAATAGATCCATGCAAGCAAGGTTTGGCATAAAATTTTACAAAATTTGTGAATCTAGTTCAGGCCTCTATTTCAAAATTTATGTAGGTGATGATTTGATAGATTCTAGTCTTCCCACCAGTACCAATGTAGTGCTCAGTATGTGTGAACCATTGTTGAATTGAGATCATACATTATTTTTAGATACTTGGTAATCCTCTCCAGATTTATTTAGAAGACTAACTGAGAGACAAACAAATATAATTGGGACTGTGCAACATAACAGAAAAGATATGCTGCTCAATGTTTGCAAAAATAAACTGAAATGTGGGGTGCATGAAATATGGAGTGCCAACAATATCCTATGTGTGAAGGGAGAGTAATAAGTACATTTATTTTCTCTCCATTAAACACAAATTAGCTGATATCACAGAAATGGGGAAGCTAAGAAGAAATGAGACCAAACACCAAGAGAGAAGGTCAAGAAACTAAACGTGCCCTTGAATACCAGAATACCTTGAATACCTTGAATACTAGAAGTGAGAGCTCTATTTCCGAATATGGGATGCCCATTCAAGGGTATAGAAAAATATTTTTATACCTTGTGTATTTTCAACTCGTTTATTGTTTATCATAAGATTACTGGAAAGAAGAAAACAAGCAATGCAGACTTTAGAACAAGTATTGCGCAGCAGCTACTGGAGACTGTATAGCTGTCAGCTGTTTGAGGATGACCTTCATCCAGCACAACACCTATGAAAATGCAGGCAAAAGCTTGGGCTCATTTTCCTATTAATCTTCCCTTCACAGAAAAGAAAAAAACTCACCAAAAGATGTGTTATGTGCTGCTGTAGGAGAAAACAAAGTGAGAGTGTCTGGGAATGTAAAAAGTGTGGTGTTGCTCTTCATTTAGAGGATTGTTTTGAGGCCTACCACGTTCAACAGTTGTATTAAAACAACAGTACTGGTGAGATTATACATTCAATATTATGCATGCACATTTTCAGAAAGAATTACTTATTGGTTAAGTTTTTATAATTTTTTAAGCATTTCTCTGTTACCTCCTCATTACTAGGGAATTTAAATGTATCCTCTACACAGGTGAAAAAATAATCTTGCCTCATGGCTTCATAACTCAGGAGTGATTATGTTCAAACCTGCTCACAGAATCACTATGCAGATTTTAGAAATTGAACTGCTGGCACACCAGTCAGCCTGGGAATAACCTAGCTTACATTCACTTTGAAAATGTTACTGAATAAAGTGCTTCCAGTAAATTTAGCAGCTGCAATTAGTAAATTCAGTGATAATGTTCAATGTCCCTTTGTATAGATTTGCATACTATCGTGGCTGACATAATAGACTATGGCAGTGATCATATGATCACTGTAGTGCGACCATGTCCAATTTTATAATAAGTATAAATTTTAGTGGCTTATATAGTTTTCAGGACTGGATTGTTTCCTTGCAGGTCTGTACCAGACAGCATGTACCTTGGGATTTGCTGTCATCACTTAACTCTGGGTTAGTAGCCTCTTAGTCGTCAGTTGCCGGTTCCCAAGTTTATTATGATTTTTTCTGCTCTTGTACTTTAAAATAGCATTGCCAGTCTCCAAGCCTCACTTAATTGCAGAGTGATGCTTTGATCAAAAATATTGCCCCATAGTTTAACCTTGATAGCTTCCTAATGTTTAGCTACTGCCAGCTTGTCAGGTTGAAGCAAATTAATGTAGTACTGGTGCTCTTTGCATCTAAATTCTATGATTTGGCCTGTCTGTATGACATAAACCAATCCACATTGACAAAGTGTCTCCTATACTCTTGGGGTTTTTAAACTGAAGTCATCCTTAATTGGTTGTATCATCTGCCTAATTTTTTTGCGAGGTCTATAGACTGTTTGCATGTTATAATGTTTGAGTATTCTTCTGATATTATTAGAGAAAGCCACAATAGGGAGTAAATGCTTTTTCTCCTCTCTATTATTTTTCTTGTTGTTTACTTTTATTCTTAACTATTCTTAAATCTCTGAGATGATTAATTTCATTCTTTAAACTATGTGGTTCTAAAATGTTAATGCCTTGTGAAATGGGGATGTCAACATGCCTTGTTTTTTTGATAGTGGCTAATTCTTATTTAAATATAAGTCTGTGTGCATTGACTCTGTATATACACTGTGTCCCAAGATCCCATGAATTCTTTCCCACCTCCTACTTATCCAAAAAAGGCAGGGTTCCATTTACTTCCATATCCATGGTGAAACAAATTATAACTTTCTAGAACATTCAAATCATATCCACCTCATGTGGCCATACCATAAAGGTAATATTCACATATCTAAAGAAGTATCTCAATATTTGAGTTTCTGTTTCAAGGGCTTAATTCTCAAAGGCCTCCATATATAAACTGGCAACTACAGGTAACAAAGGAGAACACATTGTTACTCCATTGATCTGTTCATAAAAATCGTCTTTGTGTATAAAATATTTTGATGTCAGGGCATGCTTGAACAACTTCAATTGGACAGAATATTTCCAGTAGTTTATTGGTATCATTAAGAGATGCCTTAGTGAATAATAATTCAATATCAAAGTTCACTAAAATATCCTCAAATTTCAATTTCATTAAGCTTAATTTATAACATGTAGTTCATTACATAATGAATGCATAAACCCATCAATGTTTGGTGTGTGTTAGCAAGAATATTTCACTAGTTTGTACTTGAATAAATCAAAACACTGACTATTGGCCTGAATGATACTGCTGGCTTGTGGATCTTGTGGAGCCTGTACAATCTTGGTGCTATTACTTACTGTGATGTTACAAATGCGACTACTTCTACTGGCAATCCTGCCATTTTAATAAGCCTTTCCATGCTCCTTACAATCTGCATTGTTGTGTCCTTGGGAAGTCTTGTAGGTTCTATCACTCAAAATACCCTTAATCATATTTTTATAATTATATTATAATTCCCAAATGACATAATAACCATTGTATTTTATTTGCTAGAAAGATGTTAGCATTATTGTCTGGAGGAATATCTTGTAAAGTGGTGTATTCTGTCTTTGTCGGATTCGATTTTGGCAGACTGGTTCTCGAGTTAGTTGCTGCTAACTTTTCTTCTAATTTCTTCCACTAATTTTCAAGGATAATGTCTAATGACCTGTTCCATGCAGCTGGAGTTGCCCTTGATGAACACTATTTTTGGCGCCAGTTTAGGCATTTACTACTGTCAGTTTCAGTTCCTCTTTTGTTAGATTCAACACCAGTCTTTCTGAGGATGAATTTAGTTCGATTCCTATTTGCAAATTTGAAAATCTTCTTGGTTCCTTTTGATGTAATCCATATTGCATGTAATGTGAGACAGCAAAAGAATTCCTATTTAATTCCAAATAGGCATGTTTTATTTTTTCACTAAATCTTGACTGGCATGTCATAAAATTTTATTGCCCTTGAACTTATTAATATGAAGATTCACTCATGCAAACTGCACTATAACCTACTGAACTGTACATCTCAATAAAAATGTGAGATTGCACAGTAGGTTTGCTCTTTTATTCATATTTTTTTCAACTTTGTATACATGTTCTCCATGTAGAGGTGTATAATATAAGGTTTAAAACTTTCTCGGCATTGATTATATATGATGCCTTCATGGGATTGCAGCTGAATGATGGTGACATCAAAATTCTAGCATTTGGCCATCTTTGCTCTGTGGCCTTCTTCATGGTACTGTTATGGATGAGCATCTGGTGTTCATTTATAGTAAACTTTAATATTTGTGATTGACTCGGAACCAACTCTGTATTATTTATTCTAACATGATAACAGAGTTGTTGGTCCTGATGATGTACTGGTAACCATATTTGCCTCCTAAACCCAAGATTGTAGGTTCAATCCTGGCCAGGATCAATGGATTTTTTCTGCAATAAAAATCCTAAGTGTGCCTTCCTTTGGAAGGAAAGTAAAGCTGTGGGTCCTGTGTTGTAGATTTCTGACACAAAAAAGAACTTCAAGGCCATTGAGCAAAATTTGTCATTTGAATTGAATAGGACTCAAATGATCTGAGATGTTAAAGAGCATCCATAAATAAACCAAATGAACAACTAAGCAGAGGGCTGCCTTGTTCCCTTTGAGGTCTGTGCTAGACTGCATGTAGCTAGGGAGTTAGTAGCCTCTTGGTCTTCAGTAGCCGGTTTCCAACTCTTATTACAATTTCTTCCACTCTGGTATTTTAAAAATAGCAATTGCTGGTCTTAAAACATCACTGAATTGCAGACTGTTTTCTTGATTAAAAGTGTTATCCCTTGACTTTATCTTGGTAGCTCCTTGAATAAGGCAATCCCAATAACTGGAGTACCCATAGCATGGTCATTTTTATAAGGGATAGTATCTACACGACTATTCCCAAGGACCCAACACTGCAAATTATAAGCAGCATGAATAGGCTTATTAAAATGGCAGGATTGCCATTGAAGTAGTTGCTCTGTAAGACCATAGTAAGCAATAGCATCAAGATTGTTTGGGCTCCCCAAGATCCATAAGTCAGAGGCCAATAGTTAGTGCTATTGATTTGTCCAGTACAAATTAACAAATATATTTGCAAATACATTCCACCCCTTGATTGGATCATTCATTCATCATGTAACGAACTCCATTGATTTTGTTCAAAATAAGCTGACTGGAATTGGATTTGGGGGATATATTGTTGAGTTTTGATGTTGAATCATTATTCACAAAGGTACCCCTTAACAATACCAATAAATACTATCCAACTAAAATGGTCAAATTGTTCAAGCATGTGCTGACATAAACATATTTTTACATACAAAGACAATTTTTGTGAAGAGAACAATGGAGTAGCAATGGGTTTTCCTTTGTTACCTGCAGTTGCCAATTTGTATATGGAGGCCTTTGAGCATTAACCCCTTAAAACGGTGGCTAAAATATTGAGGTATTACATACTATGTGGATGATACTCTCATGTTATGTCCACATGGGGTGGATATCATTTAAATGGATATCCTAAAAAGTTATATTTTCTAGAACGTTTAAATCATATTCATTCTAATATTTGTTTCACCGTGGAAATGGAAATGGCTGGAGCCCTGCCTTTTTTTGGATTTATTCGAAGTCTGGAAGAATGATGAGACCTTGGAACACAGCATATATAGAGAGCCAATGCACACAGACTTTTACTTAAATAAGAATAACCACCACCACCACCAACACAGAAACATCTCGTTTAGGACTGTTGGATTTTTTCGGGCGTAAAAATCCTAAATATGGCTTCCTTCGGAAGGGAAGTAAAGCCGGGGGCCCCAAGAAAGAACTTCAAGCCTGAAAAATGAGGCCTCTGAGCAAAATTTGTCCGCCATTTCACACCCTGAATTGAATTGGACGCTGATGACTTGAGATGTTGAAGAGTGTCCGTAATAAAACTAAATCAAAAAACATACAGAATCATGGCATGTTAACATTCCTATTTCATAGGGCATTTAACATTTCAGATCCATATAACTTAAAGAATGAAATTAATCATCTCTTTGAAGCATTACAATTAAATGGATATAAGTTGTACATAAGGAGAGTTTTAAGAATGGTTAATAAAAGTACTGAAGCTGAAAGAAACTTAACACAACAACAAGAAAAGAAAGAGGGAAAAAAAGCATTTATCCCCTATATTGGTAAACTAATATCAGAAGAAGACTCAAACATTATAACATAGAAACAGTCTGTAGTCCCCACAAGAAAATTAGGCAAATGGTGTGGTCAGTGAAGGTTGACCTTGGTCTAAAACCCCAGGAGTGTGTGAGATATTTGCCATTGTGGATTGTTTATGTCATACAGGCTGACCATTGAATACAGTTGCAAGGAGCACCAGCAGCTTATTAAGTTGCTTCAATGTGGCAAATCTGCAGTAACTGATTATTGTATACAATGGCAGCATAAGATTTTGTTTGACCAGGCTACATAAATAAAAGTTCCAGTTATTGGGATTGCCTTAAGCTACAGGGCAGCACTTTTAATTGAGACATTAGTCTGCAATAAAGTGAGACTTGAGGACTGGAAATTGCTGTTTTCAACTACAAGAACTGATGAAAAATAATGAAAGTTGGGAGCCAGTGACAGACAACCGAGAGGCTACTAACCTGGAGTCAAGTGGTGACAGCACATCACAAGCTACACACAATCCGGCATGAACCTCCAAAAAACAAGTGTTAGCCCTCTGCTTAAACAGACCAATGATGTATTATTAGGATATTAGGATGAGTAATGCAAATGCATGTTTGGTTAATTGTTCCGAGCCAATCACAAGTATTAAAGTTTACAATAAATGATCATCCAGATGCTTGTCCATAGCAGTACCCTGAAGAAGGCCATGGAGCAAAGATGAGCAAAATCTTGGATGTTAATGTCAACATCAATCAGCTGCAAACCCATGAAGTAATCTTCAATTCTTTAAAATGTTAGTAATGTTGGCAGAAAGATATTCATTGATTTGTGAAATTGATTTTTTCTTATGAGTGTGTGCTTTTTTTTTTTTTTTTTTTCCAAATTTTTTTTTTTTTTACTGTTGTTTAATGCCTATTTTTAGTACTGAGGCACCACAGCGGTGAACGCTGATGATGCATGAGATGAAATTATATATTGGGAAAGAATTTTTTTTAAGGAAGGAAACATTCCAGGCCTAAGTAGGGTACCTCCCTGGCATTTATTAGGACTGAGGAAAACCTGGCAACCTAGAAAGACAGTCCTGGTGGGATTTGAACCCCAGACTTCCTCTCACGAATCTGCGCCTTAACGACCTCAGCCACCTGTGCAATTTGTGAGTGTGCTCTGATATTCGATGATGAAGTAAAGTTCATGACATTGGTCACATTAATGTTACAGAAAACTGTTAGGCGCCAAAATTAATTACACTATTTGGTTCTGATAGAAATAAATTGCTTATATTCCAAATTCTCAAAGACAGACATAATAAATTAAATGTTTTCAAATTCATCTATTTGAAAGGAAGGCAGTTGTACCCACTGCCCCATTTGTGCATATCTAAGCTTATACCTAACCTACTGCATCTAGTAAAATATATTTTATGTAATTTGTTTCCTTTCAGGGTTTGAAATATTAATTTATTGATATTTAAATAACTAAGTGTGTAGATAAAATAACATGTTAATGCAATATACCTTCAGCTTGTCTATCATGTCTTTTATCTTCAAACGATGGGAGAATTCAATCCTCATATACTGTAAAGATTTTTCATCATATTAACGTGTCATAATAATCATCAGATATTAGATTTTGAGATTGTTCTGGCTTCCTAGAATTCTTTTTTATATATTCTTTTATTAAAGGTCCTCCAACTTCCTCTAACCTCTGTGTTATATAACACTAATTTTGCATGCATTCATCTGATATACACATCATATGATGTTCCCAGCTGTTCTTGAATTATTTTATTAACTGTCTTTTGGACTTAATTCTTTTTTTTTATCTAACTCGTTGATTTATTTTAATTATCTGTACTACATTTTCATTCCTGCTGCTTTGACTGTATTGATCTGACCAATATCCAGTTTTCACTGCTGTATAATAGCATCAGCAACATAAAAGCAATAAAAGTTAGCAAGTATTTTTGGAAATAGAGTCAGTCCTGGTGCTCTAGTGGTAACCATACTTGCCTCATAGATCAAGATTGTGGGTTAAATCCTAGCCAGAATCCATATATTATTGGACATAAAAATCCTAAGCATGACTTCTTTCGGAAGGAAAGTAAAGCTCGGATCCCTTACTGTAGATTTATGGCACAAAAAAGTACCTTAAGTCTGAAAGAAGAGGCCTGTGAGCAAAATTTTTGGTCGTTTCATGCCCTGAATTGAATAGGATACTGGTGACCTGAGGTGTTAAAGAGCACACATAAATTAGGCACTGGAAGAAATAAAATAAAAAAACATTTTCTGGGGTTGAAGCTTATAATTAGTACAAAGTAACAAATGGATAAATTTGTTGAGCTTTTTAAATTAGAATTTTCGCACTATATAGGAATTTTGCAGTTGGTATGACATGAGGAGGAACTAAGTATGGGACATGGTTTGCAATTATTGTGGAATGAAGTTATGGTACATACTACTAACATTGTCTTGTCTTCTTGCCATAGAAGAACTCAACGAGTTTGAAATATAGCGATTTCAATGTGACTTTATCTTAAGTGTTTTATCCTTTTAAAGCTTCTATAATTACTGTTTATTTATATATATATATATAATAGCATGATATGAAGTCATTATTCTTTAATTATAAGAAGTACTCCATTATACTTAGCAATCCGTTTGAATTTAAAGCTTACATTGTCATAAGACTAAAGGAATTGTAAAGAAATTCTCAAAATCAGTTGATAATTGAATCCTAAATAAATTTCATGAGATAGATGGATGCATCCTGAAATTGGGTATGCAAATTGAGGAAAAATTAAATTTGCAGTAAAAATCACTTGCCATTGTTTAATTAGAAAATTGGCATAACATAAAATGTGAAACAGGAAGAAAAAACTGCACTCTGTATTTCAATTCTTAATGAAATCTATATTTATTTTAGTATTGATTTGTCTCAAAATGTTTTTTAATTATGTCATTTAAATATGTACAGTTTTGTTCAGAAAATTAACAAATTCATAACTTGAAAATACCATTCTGTTTTCAGATTAACATGCATATAATAGTAGTGTGAAAATTGGGAATTATGGTATTTTTATATTCTTGTGATAAAATGCAGTATGATTTAGGTTCAAAAATAATTTGTGCCATAATTATGCATTTCTGTAAGGACTAATATCCAGTAAGTTCTGAGCATCATACTTTTAATGGTCATCTCTGCTGCCTCCAAGTTTTTGTTCATATCGTTATATTCTGCTAGCATACAAACATAACTAGTTGACAGGAAAGGTGTATTCCACATGTTTGTTTTTCTTCTCCCCATAATTGGTGAAGGATGAACAGGAGTGAAGCACTGGAATGGTTATTGGAACATTCAGAAGAAACTGGTGGTGAAAGTAGGTCGAGCAGTAGTACCTGTAGACCTTTGTTAGAAGCAGCAGTTACATCGCCTATTGCAAGTGCTTCTCTTGAATCTGCTCCTGCCTGTACAAGTGGTGTAGTAATGAATGAACAGCCAGGTAGGGCAAAATTGTTTTATTTAAATTGAATTTTAGTAATATGACACTCCCTATTTGGATGTAGGGAAAATAGGTGATTTCCTTTTAAATTGTTTACATCAATTATAGCAGTTTTAACTTTTTTAGAAAGCTTTTCTTGGCCTTTAAAAATATCATAAAGTGATAGGATAGTACAAAGGAATATGTTTCGGCATCATGGCCACATTGATGACTTTTTTATACCAATGCCTCCAAAGGGGGGAGAGGTCCCTCTGGGAGGAAGGAGTGAAATTAGGGAACACCAGATGGCCAGGAGCCAGAGGAGGCGATTCACAGACGTAGGCAGAATACTAGCATTTTTAGATCTTAAATCTCAAATGACAGCAGGTCTGTGAGAACCATGATGGTCCCTCGCATTGGTGATTTTTGATGGTGCTTCCAGTTAGAATCTGCCAGGTGCTAGGACAGGAATGTTCTTCAAGGCACAAGGCACAATATCACCTCACTTTGCCTTATATTTTTTATCCTCAAACAGAATTATAGAATGAAATGAACCATAGTGGAAAGAATAGATCGACTAAAAAAGGTGAAAGAGGACTGCCCATGACTAATCCTGATTTTTGCTTAAAAATTTCTTCATAAATGAAATAAGCTTGATTCAAACATAATTCTGTAAGATTAATGTATTCATTGATGTGTTTCTCTGTTAGATTGGAAGATGTTAGCCACTTTTTCAAAAGACTTAAAACTTTGTTTTGCGCTATACTAGGGAACAGATTGAGTCATGAGTGCATTTGAAATATGCATTACAAGAGCCTTTTATTTTTAAGATCTGGTATAGATACATGGATGACATATTTGCAATTGTTCAAAACAGACACATAGAGCATGCACTTAAACTGTTGAATTTACAAGAATCTACAATTTACGACAGAAATGGATAATGTTTTACCATTTTTGGATTTAAAGATAATTGAAAATAAGGACAGACTAGAATTTGGCATGTACAGAAAGGATACACGTACGGATAATTATATTAAAGCCAATGGTTTCAACCCAAGAGTGCATAAAGACGCAGCCTTCAACAGTATGATATATAAGATTAATTAATGTGCTGCTGAACAGTATTGAATATAAGAAGGAATACCAGTATATAATAGATACAGTAATTTCTAATTGTTTTAAAAAACAGATGATAGATAAAAAAAATTGTAAGATTTCAGAAACAATATAAAACTAAACAAATTACCACATTGAATGCTATGTCTAAAGATAAGATCTTCAAAAAGTTCACTTATCATACACAATTGAATAATAAATTTCAAAAAAAATTTAATCATTATAATATTACACTGGCTCCTCAAAATAGATTTAGTGTTGGAAAATTGTTGAAACTAAACAAGGTAGATGGCAGACCCAAAGAGGAAGAGTCAGGGATGTGTCAGATAAAATTTAAGGACTGTGAAAAGGTATACATAGGAAAAACTAAGAGAACATTGCTATCAGAATGAAGAAACGCGTGAAAAAATTAGACACAAACAAATAGAAAAATCAGCTGTAGTGGAACATTTTTTGGAACAAGCACCATGAAATTGACAAAGATATTAATTTACTGAGAGCTGTCCAATTTCCTAAAGAACTGAGCATATGGGAGAACATTTTTATTAAGCAAAATGAACTAGACTTATGAAGTTTGAAATTCCGGAAGCCGACAACATTCTGTATAAGTTCTTTCTTCATAGACCACCAGAGTCCCTTACAGTTACCTGCCCCTTCAACTCAGCATGACTCATTAGTTGTATCAGTTGACAATGTGATAGGTCACGAAACATGTCCTGAATTTCAATAGTTTAAATAGTGAATGCTTAAGATTGTTGAATATTTTAACCATTTTAAAATTTTAAAACGTTCCCTTGGGAAAGAAGTTTCAACTCTTTTTTAAGTCTCCTTTTAAGAAAGAGCAATTCCTCTGTAACTTCCTGGTCCATCAATAGACCCTTTACCCTTATGTATGAGGTGTATAATAGCTCAACACCAACTCTCGGGTATTCCCTTGGTCTGTTTAATTGATTCAATAATTTCGTCAAGCACTTTGGTTTTGCTTCTGACACCATAACTGAAAAAATTCTACTGGCAATCCATCTTTTCCTGCTGCCTTATTCTTCTTCCCCTTCTGAGCCGGATTCAAAACTTCTTCACAAGAAAATTCTCCATCCAATACCTCATTGTATCTTAATTCCAATTCCAAATTCCAGCCCTTCATCTCATATCCCTAAATTGAAATAAATCTTTACTCTATCCATTTCTCCAGCACAATTGATGGTCTCCCCACTCTAACTTTTGTACAATTTCTTATAATTTCCTATATTTGTCCAGCTTTCCCCGATCCAAATTTTTGTCTATATTTCTATGGATTTTTTCTCCACCATTCATCTTTTTTTCTAATCTAATAACCTTTTATATGAAACCCTTAGCTCCATCAATCTTCCTGCATCCTTGAGCATTTTCTCTCTACTTAATTAAGGCACCCTTTACTAAGCTTCTCATTATCCTGCATTCATAATCAAACCAGTCATTGTGGTTTTTCCATTTATTTCTCATCCTTTTGAGTATCCTATTTCCAGCTTTATTAAATGCAATTTCTAATAAACTTGGAGCGTCTCCTTCCTTGTCTAATTTACTGTACCAACTTATTTCATAAACACACAATTTTGCCCTTACAGGATTCATAATTAAATAAAATTCTTCAGCCTGTGCCTGATTCCACCTATATCTGTCCACTTTCTCGCCCTGTTCCTCCTTGTTTGAGTCTGGGACCCTCTTCTTGATATTTAATTTGCCCCTCCACTCCACCACTAGGGAAAAATGAGGGCTTTTGCTCACTAGATTCATCACTTTGAAGTTTGTCACTGAGTCTAAAAACTCCTAACCACAAACCTCAAAGTCCACAACACTTTGACCACTTGCACTAATAAACATGAACTCACCTACCTTATCATCCCCCCTAGAGCCATTTAAAATCACCAAACCATTATACTCATAAAAACTGAACTAATTTCCTACTTTCTTGATTTATTATTTTGGTCCTTACTAAGCCTAGTAACACTGCTCATTTCTTGCTCTCTAGCTAAATCTTTAATGCACCCCAATCCTTCTCTTCCAAATTCCCATTTCTTGCATTAAAGTCACCCAGTCCCATTTCTACCATAGGAAATTTCTCTCTGATTTGTTCCATCTCATTTCATAAGTACTGGAAGAGGTCTGGGCTGTATACCCGGAATTTCTGATTTGGCCCAAACTCTTCTCTTTTTTTCCACTGCAATAAACACTAGATTTAACTTGCAGTTTTCATTTTCCAGCCTATCCATCTTAACTTTAATTACTCTTATCTCCTTTTTTAATGTCCCCACTTCTTCACCGCCACAGGTGGCCGAGGTTGTTAAATTGTGGACTCGTGAGCAGGAGGTCGGGGGTTCGAATCCCGCCAGGACGTTCCTCCCTGACTGAGGTTTTTTCTGGGGTTTCCTCAATCCTCATAAATGGCAAATGCCGGGGAGGTACCCTAAATTTAGGCCTGGAACGTTTCCTTCCTTAAAACGGAGTTCAAACCCCCAATGATTAACAGAAATGCCACTATGATTCCATACCTCCTTGTGCCCTTCTTCTTCCCCCAACAAGAGCTCACACAGACACCACCTATCAATATAACTCTCACTTGGCAGATATAAAGTAATGGTCAAAAGTTGGATGGTAAACTCCAATATGTGTTGAAAAACTTCTGCAAAGCTGTGTATGTATATGAAGGATTTGTGAGAATCAAACCATAAATTCTTAGCAATATCACACATAGTTCCTAGAATTATTTTAACCTTTTGGGTAATCTGCTTCATTGATAAAGACTGATTTATACAGACATAATCTTTTCATAAACAAATTATGCTTATAGAGTGTTTTACAAATGGTTTTATTCCCTATTACCAAATAAAAATATATGATCACTTTAGCAAAAATTTGACTGAAGTTTTCTTTTTCCTCCCATAATTATGGTTATTGAGCATTTAACTGAAAATGCTGGAAAATCTGTTTCTAAAAACTTGTAAAATTAGCATAAACTTCTCTGCAGGATTTGCAGGGCTTTATAGGATCTACATGATTTTAAATTAGTGATTAAGTAAAAGTGTTAGGCACAGTTAGTTAGCTTTAGATAGTATCCATTTTAACACTACATTGCATTAAACAATACATTTCTTTGTCTTTTTTTTTTTTTTTAATAGATAAAATTCTAAAGAAGAAGGAGCCACAGTCTGTAACTAAATCTGTAGCAGCTTTATTGGATTCCTTCCGCCAACTGAAACGCCAAGAGTTTAAACCTAATGAGCGAGCACTGAAGAATCTCCTGGACATGGGTTTTGAAGAGAAGGATATACACGATGCTCTTCGAATAACAGGGAACAATCAATCATCTGCAGTCAGTAAATATATATATTTCAGCATAAATGTTAGCTAGTAAAATATGTTATTTCAGAAGAATGCAAAGTTCTCTTAGTAAATAAAAGTTGCATTCTTTTCACCAAAAGATACAAAATATTAGTTTTTCTGAGATGATGAAATAAACATAAAGCACAAAAACATACCATATTAACAAAATTTAACAGTATTTTGGAAAACTGGTATTTGATACATTTCAGTGTGAGTGGTTGCTTGGTGACAGAAGGCCAAGTCTGGAAGATCTTGATACAGGGCTGGATCCAGAAGGACCTATCTACAAAGCTATTATGGCAAATCCTGCTATACAACTAAGTCTCACAAGTCCCAAAATGCTCTTAGGTATGCATCTGTACATTACATATGTGCATGCTTTACTGTACTGTTTAGTTCTAGTAAATGAAGGGGAAGAGGCGAAATCAATCACATAGAAAATTATAGTTATACTTTTGATATATCTAATAGGGACCAGATTAGTTCATTATTACACTAACGAATTTAATATAGTTAAGTTGAATTTGTAACATATCACTTATTATTTAAGGAGGAAAACAAGCTTCAAGAGCTAATCGCTCCCATCCTCAGTTCCTGGTTGACTGCTGACTTTGTTCTTTATGTTGGTTTGGTTTGTCTCTGGTGGTGGTTGTATTAGGATGTCACTTGGCAGGATTTCAAAGTTAAAAATGTGGTTTTTGTTCTTCCAGATATAAATGCTTTCCCAGATTGTAAGTTATGTTTTTCCTCTGATATTTTTAACTAATTTAGGATTCGTGTTAATACTATGCTGTTCCTTCCAAAAATGCCAAGTCACTGCTGATTTTTCTTTCTGTTTTTGATTTATGTTCCTAATATGTTCTTTTGCTCATGTTTTTATGTTTCTTTTTTGTCTTTCCAATGTAGATTTTTCACAATCATTGCAATTTATCTCATATATTCTTGTTTTCTCTTGTGGATTATCATGTTTTAGTTTAGAATTTTGTACATTTTTTATGGAGGAACTGTTTTTAGGGGCTAAAATGATATTGTGTTTTTTGAAGATCCTTTGGAATTTAAAGAAGACTGATGGATGGTATGTGAATTTGTTCTACCTCTATTTTCTTTATGGTTAGGATAACTGTACTGATGTCTTTGATTCTCTTTTTGTTCTTTGCTCTTTTTACTTTCTTATATACAGTTTCTTTTTTAAAACCATTTTCTGTGGCTATGTTTATTATATTGTTCATTTCTTGATCATACTCCTCTTTTTTCATGGAAACATTTATCAACCTATGTGTAAGACTATTTAGTACTGCATGTTTATGAGAGACTGGGTTATTACTATTTTTGGAAGGAACAGCATAGTATTAACAGGAATCGCAAACTACTTAAAAATATCAAAGGAAAAACAGAACTTACAATCTGGGAAAACATTTATATCTGGAAGAACAAAAACCACTTTTTTAACTGTGAAATCCCACCAAGTGACATCCTAATACAGAACTTCATCCAACCACCACCAGAGACAAACCAAACCAACACAAAGAACAAAGCCGCAGTTGACCAGGAACTGAGGATGGGAGCGATTAGCTCTTGAAACTTGTTTTCTTCCTTAAGTAATAAATTATGTGTTACAAATTCGACTCGACTATATTAAATAAGTCCACCACACCTACCAAATCAATAGTTCATTGTTGCAAAGATAACATACAGGGATCCTGAAAAGTAATGCATAATTTTTTTATTCAATACTTTAATGATTTGGATTATTTTAATCAATGTTTAATGCTCCTGTTTACTACTATGGCATAGCAGGCACAAGATACTGATGATGAAATGATAAATTGGAAAAGAAATTAAATTGGGAAGAAAGTTTTCCAGAAGTACCACCGCATTCATTTGCTATTGATGAAGACTTGAGGAAAACCTGTTCTGCCAGGGGGAATATCTTGGTGAAATTCGGACCACAGTCATCTCATTCATGAATCTGTGCCTTAATAACTTGGCCAGCAGCGTTAAAAGGTGGTAGATAGCCAGTTTGTATGAAGAGGTTCAATAAGTAACACAACCCTTTTTTTTTCCTCTCAGCTATCTTGGAAGATTCAATGTTTTATGAGTAGATCAGTAAACCATTGCGCACTATCTCATCTTCTCTGAGATGATAATGATACAGTTAGTGTAATATGAAATCCCATATTGATTTCATTATAAATAAAAATTAAGTTTATGTGGAATATTATATTAAACTAAATATACATGTATATATAGTAACTGGAATTTTTTTTCCCCTTCCCAATAATCATACATGTCTAAAGTGAATACCTTGCACACACAATAAATGTCAATTTGGTAATCAAGTTCCTCCCAAATGCAAAATAACATGGTTCTGTTAATTTTCTGTATAGTTAGCACAAATGTGCATTTTCAAGTCTCCCAGAACAATTGGTAAAGGAGGTTCATGCATTTTGTCTTTAATGTACAGCCAATAAGAAAATACCATAGTTAGTAAGATCCAGAGGATGGGAGGGCCACTTCATCAACTGTTGATGACAAGAATCTGAATGACTGACCGAACTCTGTGGTAGTTATTTGTTTAGGTACTAGCATACCGCAGTGTGCACACTGAATGGTGCCCCATCTTGATGGAAAATACATCTATAACACTCTTTCTGCAGCTTTGCCATCAGCCATCATGTTGAGGTAAATCGGTCCCATAACATTGCTTTCTGTGAAGAAAAATGGATAATACACATTGCTCTGGGAAGCTGCACAAAAACATTTACATTAAGCAAGTCCTGCACATGCTGCCTGTAAATGTGAGGTTTTTCAGCATCCAAATTCTGGTATTCTGCTAGTTGACCTTGCTGCTTACATGAGAGACAACTTTTTAACTGAATATCAGCTTTTAGCAAGGGTATCATTATCCAAGTGCTATTACATTTCAAGAAAGAAAGCATGGCAGGAGGTTATATGTGTTAAATTTTGCAACTACTGCAGGTGATATGAATGTATTTATAAGTACTGATGCCATATGAGGCATGACAACTTGTAGGCTCCCATTGCATGTTGACTTTTTAGGGCTGTGCTGATAAGTTTCTCTAATATGCTGCACATTGTCCTCAGAGATGAAAAGCCCAAACACAGCCAACCCTTTATATTGAATTTCTAATACATGTTTGAATGGAAATCTTGGAAAGTAGGTTCTTGTGAAGTCCACCACATAGAATCTTTACAATCAACCTGGATGTATGAAATTCTTAAGACATAGATGTCCTCTCTTCTCCCTGGTAGCCATTTTTACACAGTACTGCATTGCAGATGGCAGTAGAAGCATGTGAAGAACATGTCTCATGGTATATAATTCAAAACTTGAAAAAATGTTATGTATACACATGAAAAGTTACTTATTTAAACTGTCCTTACATACCCATCCTACAGCTCGGATGTTGCAGCTTCTGATTTTCATTTCTTTTGTGCTCTAAAATATGCAATCTGCAGGAGATCTGATGACGATCATAGCTGCAGTACAGAGAGACAGATTTGCAGAATGGTACCACAGTAGAATATATATAAGCTCTGACATTTAGATAGCACAGAGTCATAGATTTTCAAGGATTACATTGAAAAATAGCATATATAGCCAAAGAAGTAAAAACAATCCATGTATCTGAAACTGAAATAACACAAATTTGGAAGAGAAAAAAGTGTGTTGCATTACTTATTGAACACCGGAAGTGCTGGCAGGTAAAGCAAAGGTACTACTGTAGGTAAAGTCTGAGTAACTTGAGATGGCAGCTCTATGCGCAGTGAAAGAGGGACAAGGGGGAACCAATGTCTTGGAGGGAGGGATCTACACACAATCTTACATTGATGCTGGTTTCAAGCAATAGCTGTTGCACTTGTAGATTCACTGCATCTCCTCCATGTCTTCCTTGTTGTTGTCTTCCCCCTCATCTTCACATGAAATGTGCACTGTCATCTCTTAAATGAATGACTTTTCTGCCCTGCCTCCAGCAGACCTTTGTTGCTCATAAATTGCACTTACTCTCGTTTCAAATAACCACATATTTTTTGCCAATCTTCCACAGAAATATTAGCAAACTTCTCATCAATGTCATCCATTTTGAATGAGAAATTTCTTTCTGCAACCTGATTTTTCACAGTAGCCCAAATGAGTTCTATGGGATCCACCTCAGGATGTTAAGGCAGGAGGCATAAGGTTAAGTTAAGTTATGGTATGGTTAAGCTCATGAAGAATGTTGTCTAATTGTAAGTAGAGTGTTTATGTTTCAGGAGAATTATCATGTAATAAATATCTGGATTATGTAGGCAGTAGAAATAGATGGCACTTAACTGTTCTATGGGCAGGCTTTCGCTAAGCCAGGATATCACTATCTCTTTTCTGGATCATGCAGTAGGCACTTTATTAAGAAGTACATTATGATATAAAGGTTATCAATAACAAGGACGGAATTTGATGGAATGTTCGGAACCAGTCTTTCTTTTATTTCACTTCTGGTAATTGGAGTAATTCATATCATCATGGTACTCACCAGTCTTCTGATGGATTAAAAATGGGCATAAGCATTTGGGATGAAGCTTTGCTCTCCTCCCACATGAATAATAGTCGGTGTTGATCTTTTGTAGCTGATAGGAATCTGTGAATGCTCCCATCACTCCAGACATATGGAGTAGTATGTGATGTATGAATATATGTCTCAACTATATATGAGGGCCATCCAGAAAGTAAGTCCTAATCGCGCCTGGAAATGGAACCACTTGTCGGATAGGAATGCGCATGCGCAGGATTAGAGAGGAAGTATGTGGGAATAATGCAGTAAAGTTTCAGCCTTGTGACGGCCGTGGTTACCGCGCTGTGCTAGGAGAAAATGGCTGCTCTGATATTGTCTCCCGCCAACTGCGAGGTTCGTGCAGTCATCCAAGGTTTGCTCGCTCAAAAGCAAAGTCCAGCAGAGATCCATCGCCAATTGTGTCAAGTGTATGGACACGACATTATGGTAAGACGATGGTGCAGGCAGTTCACTGAAGGACGAACCAATATTCACGACGACCACCGTAGTGGCCGACCGTCCCTGGTGACGGCAGAAGTGTTGGAAAGTGTGCGGCAAGCAATTGAGCAGAACCGGCGCTTCACAATTTCAGAACTCTCTTGTCAATTCCCCAGATGTCTCGCTCCCTTGTGCACGAAATTGTCTCCCGGAAGCTTGACACAATTGGCAATGGATCTCTGCTGGACTTTGCTTTTGAGCGTGCAAACCTCGGATGACTGCACGAACTTCGCAGTTGGCGGGAGACAATATCAGAGCACCCATTTTCTCCTAGCACAGCGCGGTAACCAAGGCCGTCACAAGGCTGAAATTTTACTGCATTATTACCACATACTTCCTCTCTATTCCTGCGCATGCGCATTCCTATCCGACTAGCAGTGCCATCTCTAGGCGCGATTGGGACTTACTTTCTGGATGCCGTAATATATCATAGGGTAACCTTCACCGCTAAACTGTTGAATCATCCTAAGGTATTGAAGCCATTTAGCTCTGATGTCATGGCGCTCCATTAAAACTTTCCAGTTCTTCGTTCTTTTCCAACCAAAGCCCAGCCTCAGAAATGTTTTCTTTCCTAAGTGTTGATACACTGCCTTCTAAGTTGATGGTGTCTTTTAATTTTGCATATACCTTTTTAAGTGTAGGTCTTTGTTTATGCACAATTTAAAACTCAATGGGCACTGCTGCCTCATTGAAACTATCCAAACTGAAAGATTAGGTTTCTTTTTATGTGGCATGAGGAACAAAGTGGAAGCGCCGCTGTGGATGTCTTTGGTTTCCTTAATTATTCTTCTTATGCTTCTTTCAGAAACACCTATTGCCTCTATTACACTTTTTTCAATTTTTCACACAAAAGTTTACCACACCAATCTCTGCATGCATTCCTTATATTGTGCCTTATAATTGGGCTTAATAATTAAAATACTTATAATGAAATCCATCATTATTGTAACAGTAAAGTATTCTTGAAGTCAACAATAGCAAGTTATTTCCATGCTTGAATGGCATGTGTGAAACATAAAAAAGCCAAGCCCTGCACATGCATGACAGAGAAGATTACTTGGCTTCGCTTGTTATCAGACTCTGGCTAGAGACTTAGGCAGGTCAGGATGCAAATCTCCTCTCCCTGCCATTGTAACAGCATCTTACAGGTAACATGCTCTTATTGTGAATTCACGAGGTAACTATTAAAAGGCTACATTAGCAGAATCTGAACTCAACTATCAGTTCATTCTAACTTGTGTTCCCTGTCCCTTATGCATATTTTAACTTAGGGTTTCAGGGATTAAAATCAGGAGTAAACCCCTTTGGATCCAACCTCGTGACAAGTTAACTGAAAAGAATAATACAAAAGCAAGTGTTTTACCAGAAGTTGTGACAGATTTGATATGAATTGTTGGATATACACTGCATATATTTAGAGATGATTTTGAAAAAGTTTTTGTGAGTATTAATTTTTATAATTAACTGACAGTTGAGTTGAGCTGCTGCTATTGCAGCCTTTTAACAGTTATCACATGATTTTGTAACAATGCATTACCTGTAAGATGCTGTTACAGTGTCCAGGGAGAGGAGTTGTGCATCTTGACTAGCTCACATCTCTCACCAGAGTCTGTTAACAAACAAAGCAATCTTCTCCAGTTTGAATGCACAGGGCTGGGCTTTTTCTATGATTCACACATGCCAAACAAGTGTGGAATTTACTCACAATTGTTGACTTTAAGAATACTTTACAGTTAATAATGATGGGTCTCATCATTAGTATTTTAATTATTAAACCTTCCTATGCCACAAAATTTATATACATTACTTACTACTTTGCAGGTTTGCATTACTTTTCCTTTAATTTTACTTTATGTTTATGACAGTATCAACACAAACACAAGAAAACAATATTTGTTCAAACATACTGGCACACATATAATCATACAGATTAAATTATAAAATAAAATGTATTTAAATTGCATAACTGGCTTATAATGAAGTAAGTAAATAAATAAGTACATGGATATGAATCTAAAAACTCTGAAACAGTCACATTATGTGACATCAACAATTATTATCACTAGCATAACTAATTATTCCTCTCCTAACAGAAGAAAAATTAAACTAGCCTGTCTACTGCACATCTTCCTTGAGCTGCCACCCCTCAAGTTAATTGGTATTTAGTAAATATCATTCATAATCAAGTGTTTTATTTATTCTTTTTTATAAGCAAATTGAGAACTTTACTGAGATTCTTATGGAAATGTTGACAATGCATAGTAATGATTGCCTTGAGCCCAGCAAACCCTATTTTTTGAACAGGAAAGTTTTAATTTTGCTGATAAGCCATATTCTTGGTTAACTGTAACTGTTTCAGCAGGATTTGAGCAAGCCATTCAGCACAACCAGCATGTCCATCTGCAACTTTGGCAGAGCATTTAAGTATGTTCAGCATTTTGTACAATAAAGCCTACAGTAATGGGACGACAAATTGCAATATAATAAGTTCAGTACTAATGAAACTGACAGAAGAACAAGCAGGGTCAAAGAATGATAACATCCTTGCACTCTATGAAGTATTAGGCTAGAGGACATGACTATCTGGATGTTATAATGACACTGACTGACAGGTATTGAGGCATGTGCAAAACAAAAGCAGGACAATAGGTATGGAAACATTTGGAGACTGCCACTGAAGAAGTCCAAGAGTTACCCATTCTGTAACAAAATGTACTAATAAAGATGTTCTGAGACATTCTCAATATTCTCCTGCTGGAGTAACTGAAACCATTTTGAATGCCACAACCCATACTAAAAATTAAAAATTGTATCCTGCATTTTATGATAATTATCAAAACAGACAGACTGCAAATGTTAGATTGCTTCACAGCAATGTGGGTGCTTTCGGAACAGAATTGCACAATTCAGCTGTTATATGCTTCAGTAACCACTACAGAGAATAAATTTGGTTCCTCTGGACTTGAATTTGTTTGGTCCTATCCTGGTGGATGCCCAGGTTGCATGAATGGAGCACACTAAAGCTGGTGCAAAATGTTGAAATTTTTGGAACATTTGTGCACGGTTTCATTCCATTGGTCTTCTGATGAAGAGCCACCCTGATGCGATGAGTTGCATATGACACACACATCTAACCTCAGGAGAATACTGTGATTCTACTGGGGCTTGCCTGATGGCAAGCCTATACCCACCTTCATTTTGTAAATATATTGATATTCATACAGATATACATACTAATTTTTCATATTTGCATCCACAGTGTCGCACGAGTGGCTTGCCACAGCAGTTAGGAATGTTTAAGTATAGTGACATTTTTTGTAGAAAAATTGTGTGCATTACTTTTCAATCCCTCATATATTCACCTTTCTAATTAACTGTTCACACTTTTATTTTTTCAGTATTTTAATTTTCAGTAATAAGGTTATTCTGGCTAACAGGCTTTCAGTTGTGTTATGTTTCATGTATGCATATCAAAGAATTGACTATGTATGCATGTTCACAGCATTTTTGTCCATGCTGGAGAACCCCAGTAGTGCCAACATGTGGATAAATGATCCAGATGCCTCACCAGTCCTTAGTCAGATCTTCAAAACGTACCATGCTGAGAAGCATGCGCTGCAGATGAATAGATATGTGGAGCAGCAACAAGTTTGGAACACCAGTTCAACTAGAAATTCCTGAAACGGGTTTCAAAGCATTATATTACAGTTGTGGTGAATACCGAAGTATTGAAAATTGACTGTCATGCATTAAAAAGCTGCTAAATTCTTAGAGTTCTCACAGCATTAATAAATTGTGGCAATGCCAACTATTCCTGTGTAAAGTGAAGTATGATATGGTATTAATTAAAAATATTTGCTTTCATAAAATAAAGCACATGCCCATAATTAGAAGCTCTGAAATATTGAGCAGTACATTTTTCCATCACATTTAAATGCTTATGAGTTATATTTTAAGAGATTTTATCTTCAGGTTTATAAGTAAATATGAACAATTTATAAAATTAAAGCAATTTATAGCTAAAGTAAGACTGATTTAATTATTAAATTTATAACTGATTAAAATCAATTCTTTGCGAGCTTTAAAAGTTGACCTCAGCAAAATACGGATTTTTGCAAGCTTTTGCTTCTCACATATCAGACAGAATGAATGTTCACAATTTAATTAATTTTTAGTACAGATTGAAAAGTATTTATATATACAGTGCCCACAACTTTTATAGAGAAAAGTTTGTAATTCTATCAGAAATTAAAGATATAAGGACCAAATGCTAAAATGCTAGATAAGTCTAGTATGCATGGAAAATGACCCAGAACGAAAAAATGAAAATATTGCATAAAATATCAATTGATTGAAAACTTAACACTTTCTTAGGTTTTTGCTAAGTTTTAAGAAAGACATATTGCTTCCATTTGTCTATTTTAATGTTTTACATTAGCTACTTCAGATTATAACGTTATAATTATGCCTCATGTGGGTCACCTTATTGCTAGATTGCAATTTGGTATACATGCAGGAAATATATCATGACCAATGAGAAGAGCTAGCAGCAGTGAGAACAGTTGGTTACATTACCATCTTATTAATAATGACTGGTTTGTGTTCATACAGCCAAAAGACATACTGCAGCTCCTGGGAGTAAACAAATAAGTTCACTGTATAAAACACAGTAGTAAGGAAGTTGCTGAAAACATAGAGCACCATGTATTCTATTCAGTACAAACTTGTAGAGGATTTTGGCAGGGAACGGTTTATTATAAAAGGAGACAAGACTCTTGCAGTGTATGCCAAAAGGTTGTAAGAGCATACAGAATTATAATCTTTACAAAATTGTTATATGAGTTGAGTTGGGATAAATAAATCTATTCATTCTTTCATACAAAACATAGTGATTACAATAGCTACAATGAAAATATAATTACATAATCAAAAGAAACATTGCATCATCAAAATCAGGTAGAAAAAATCAAAAAGAATTTTGTTGAGATGTGTAACTCTATTTTCATTTTATCTGTAACCATAGGCATTGCCTGGGGGAAGGGAAGCAATAAACATCATTACAAACATACGATTCCAAGTCCTCCCATTTATATGACACCTTTCACTACTACAGTCATATTTAACAGCTTTCACCTTTAGAGACCTACTTCATGAAAGTACAAATTTACAAAATTATGCAATAGTTTATTTAGCTACTAATTACAAATTAATGTGTTTCACAAAAATATCTTTATAATTGTAACAGTTATTTATGAAATCACTTATGTTTACATTTTTTAGGCTATGAATTTCTCAGAATAAATTTCCTTGCATAGCTTTATTTTGTATATATTGAATTCCTATTTTGTTAAATAGGTCACTGCTGGTGTTCTTTACAGCTGTTCAATTAAATATTAAGGGCTTATTACCATTGGTTGGAAATAACATTTTTTTAAAAATTAAAAAAAACACATGCTTTTATTTCTTTGGAGGGCAGAAAATAATCCTAACATAAGAAAAATCCCTTCCACCAGCTGGTAATCGTACTTGGGACCTCTGGATTTATAGTTAGCTGGCTAATAACTAGGACTACAGAGGCAGCAGGTAGTTCTTATTTACATTTTTGTTTATCAGTGTTCACCCTTTTACATTGAATGCTTAAAAGACCAGAAGTTTTTTGCACACTATTGATCGAAGCCCAGATGCTACCTTGCAAAGGTTGTTGAATGACTTCTACAGTACATATTGTAACAGGAAGTGTTCAATGAGGATGAAAGAATGCACTGCAGGAAGAATGGTAAGTAAATCAATGTACATAAAGTCTTCATGTTGACCCAGTTTGTCATTACTTACTTCATACCATGTTTGACCCTCTGCCAGAAAGTTATCGTTGGAGTAAAATTCTTTAATCTCTTTCAAATGAATGAGGTATTCATTGAAGGAAGGTTTTTTCATCAGTTGAGGAGGGAATACCATAAGGGAAAAGACATTTTTATTGCATGTGGAAAAACAACTTTTTAAGGATGTGATAGTTGGAATAGGGAAGGAGTATAGACTTATAGAACATTTGAACTGTTCCTCTTTATCTTCTGGATGGTTGGGTAAGTGCATTTGTCTGGACACTTTTTGTAACACACTCAGTTTTATGTTTAGTTAATTGAAATATCTACAATGGATTTCATCATATTGCTGAAGATTTTGATAGCTGTCTTTCTATGATCCTCAAACACAGCTACCAACTGCAATACATATTCTTGCTCTTACAGATCAGTTTGAACTCCCTGAAAAATGTTAGCCATGGGCTCCAACTGAGAACAGTATTATGCAATAATGTGCAATTACACCAGAAAATGCCAGAAGCTGAGGCTAAGCAAAATAGCATATGTGCATGCAGTATGCTTTATTGTTTCCATCAACTGACAGTGTCTGAAGAGTTTCAATAATGGAAACAAAATGTTCTAAAAATAAGAGAATGACTTTATATTTTCCAGTCTACCTAGTTTTACATAGTAATGGTACATTTGGAATTAATTTTCTTTGGAGTGGACTTTCTCTGAGAATATTTTCTTCAGTATTTTATTTCTGGAACACATTTGAGATCGTTGAATACTAAATTAAGAATATATGCACTACAATGGATAAATACAGTATTAGGACACTGATTTCTAATAACTTTTTGCACTCTTATTTTCCTTACCAACCATGACAGAACAACCATCATATCCCTGGCCAACAAGCTTGTTCATGTCTTTACAAGCTTCAGGTAAAAATGAAGTAATGAGTTTGCCATCTGGAAGCTCTCAGGTCATTAAGAGATGTAAATGCTAGAAGTTTTTCTCTAATAATATATCCAGATTTTTTTTTATTAGGTTTATTTATGGACACTCTTTAACATCTTAGGTCATCAGCATCCCATGCAACTAAGGGCTTAAAATGGCTGACAAATTTTGCTCCGAGGCCTCTTTTTTCAGGCTTGAGGTTCTTTATCGTGCTGTAAATGTATGACACGGGACCCATGGCTTTACTTCCCTTTCGAAGGAAGCCATACTTAGGATTTTTACGCTGGAAAAAATCCATCAGTCCTGGCCAGGATCGAACCTGAGATCTTGGGTTTAGGAGGCAAGTATGGTAACCACTACACAACCAGGACCGACATATATATCTCCAGTGCTATTGTTGTCCACAAAGTGCACTCCTATAGATAACTGCTCTTTTCATGCTGTATCTGCTGACTTTAAGCTAGCACGGAAAATGCAGTATTTTCATTGGATGATTAAATCAATGTCTTGAGAACAATTTGCCTGCAGAGTATGAATCATTGTTTAATTTGGACAGAAATATATTTATTATTTCTGCTCAGCCACCATTTGAATACAGATGCAGAGGAAGTTGCGACTTTCGTTGCACGGTTTTATTTTAAACTATTTACAATAACCAATTATGAAACTGGCATGCAAAGTTTGTCAGACATGGCAAAACCTATGAAAGATATCATGAACCACTAAAATGTAAAATTACTCTATAATATAAATTCTCCTCTCTTCTGAAATGCAGTGCACATTTTAAATTCATTTATATATTTCAATGTCTGAAATTTAGGCTGCTCTTTGTTGATTTTAAAAAAGGAAGGAATACTTTTAAGTCAAATGTAAACAGCAAATAATTGCTATTATAATTTCCTATTGTACTAAGTATTCTTCATTATTACAGATTCAGTATAATTTAGATTCAATACAACTTGTTTAGTTGCTTTGACAGAATTATTATGTAAAATGTCTCAAACTCTATGGCTGATTGCTGATGCATTTATATTAACATATTATGTTTGTCTAAGCACCACCAGTCATATTGGTGGAGTATTGCAAGTATAAAAAGAGTATAACCAAGCCAAAACAATAGTTGTAAAGCTGATCATGAAAAAATATAGAAAATGACAACGATGATAATGATCACAGTAATCATGAAAATATACAGCTGCACACTTAATGATGACCTCCTATGTCAGTGCTTTGCATTTTCACTCATTGCTTGCCCTCCCCTGTTGAGTCGGTCCTGGTGGTGTAGTGGTAACCATACTTGCCTCCTAAACCCAATATCGCAGGTTCAATCTCTGCCAGGACCGATAGATTTTTTTCAAATGTAAAAAGTGTATGGCTTCCTTCAGAAGGGAAGTAAAGCCATGGGTCCTGTGTCGTACATTTACAGCACAATAAAGAACCTCAAGCCTGAAAAAAAGAGGTCTCTGAACAAAATTTGTTGGCTGTTTCACTCCTTGAATTGAATAGGATGCTGATGACATGAGATGTTAAAGAGCATCTATAAAAACATAATAATAAAAAAAACCTGTTGATGCCCATGTGTGTAACTTTATTTTATAGTAGTTGCTTTTACTATTCAGGTCCTGTTACACCTTAACATGGACATAATATATTATAATTATAATAATAATCATCATTATCTTGATTTACTTGTGGGAAAGGTTTTTTTAAATTACTCTAATTTCTTATTTTTTTAACTATTTTTCTCTAACTTGTCAAAAGGATCTCCCTAATCTTTTAATATATTTATCAATTATATTAAATCTAAATCTTTTTTATTCAACATGGTTCTAAATACAATTACTTTTGGTAAATTATCCCTATTTTTACATCATATTTCTCTCCATTTTGTTTTACATTCTAATTTATATATTATGGTTAATTTCCTATTTCTCCACACAATGGACACAAGACTAAATTGTCATCCTCCCTTAATTGTTCAAGATTCAGAACACCTAACTCCAGCTTTCTTTCTAATTGAGATTTATGTATCCAACAACTCTTTCAACAAGGTCAAATATTCCAGAGAGTTTTGGAAAATATGTGGGTTTGACAGTACAATATTTTATAAAACTGTGCTGTTATAATGCTCTGAATCAGACAAAAAACAGAAAGTGTAGACTTTACTGGATGAAATGTTGTTTGTGCCAAATTTGTAGCAAACATTATTGTAGGGAGTTTGGTGCCTCATCATGTTGAAAAGGAAATATTTTAACATCAGAAGGGCTAGAAAAAGTGAACCACATAAACATTAAAAAACTGAAAAATCAATGCATTTTTGGTGGCCAAGGGAATTAAAAGAGAATATATTTAATACTTGTAATGGATTCTGTATCATATAAGTGAAGACAGCTAAAACTCTTCTAATGCTGTGCCCTAAACTAATTCATAACCTATATAGTTCATGCCTTTTATACAGAGTGTATCAGAATAAGTACACCTAATTTCCGATGTGATAGAGGACATTTTTTCCTTAACAAAGCACTGTCCAAAAATGCTTCATTTTCAAGTTATAATGGTATGAAGGAAAAATAAATCTCAACTTGGAAAGTTATTTTATTTAATTTCTATGATTACACAGTAACTTTTTTTTATATCTAATATCAGATGTTAAGAAAATGCTATTGACAAACTATAGGAACTGTTCAAAATTGTGATCACCATTATTTATACACAAAGTATAACACTGTATGATGGAACAATGAATCCTTCGAAGTATCTGTGTTCAGTTACAAAGATTGTCAAAAGGATGAATTATTCTAGCAACTAATTCTTCTGCTGTGTCAGTTGTTGTTTCATAAACAACTGATTCAATAAAACCCCTTTCACAAAATCAACTGGAATCATATCTGGGAAATGTGCCGGCCAAGCAACTGGACCTGCTCTTTTTATCCATTGATTTGGAAAATGTAACTGAAATAATTGAGACATCTTCAAGTAACTGTAGAGGTATTTCTGCAAGAAAAATACAATAAACATGTTCATTCAATCATGTGGGTATAACATATGGCCCCAATAGAAAGCTATCAACAAATGCAACCCAAATATTTATAGAAAAATTCCATTGATTGCAGAGATTCTCTACAGTTTTAGGATTAGCATCACTTAAATGTGACTGTTGTGTGTATTAAAAATGCCATCTCTTGAAAAACATACCTCATCTGTCCAAAATATGCATCTAGCAAAATCAGGCTCATTGTTAATGGTATGTAAATACCATTTAGCAAATTGTTGTCTGTTAGAATAACAATATTTGTACTTTTTGGATATGAAATGGATTCTTTTCATACTCACTTAAGACTCTCCATATAGACATGTGATTGGTATTCATTAAATGGGCAACAGTTTGATTTCTAATTCATGCATTATTTTCAAACCTCTCCAAGGCATAACGTTCTCACAGTTCGATTCACTCCTGGATTTACTTTCTTTACCCACCACTATCTCAAAGACAGGCATTGAGTGAATCAGAATGTTTTGTTGCCGGGGTGAAAATGTTTCAAATATGTCTTTGATAAACACTAATGCAGTTATGTGTGGTATAAATGATATTTGTTGGATTTCAACACTGAGTGCAAATCCATGAACATAAATGCATAATAATAATGCAGCATTATTAAGGGTGTTTCTTGTAATTCAGTACAATGCATTGTAACAAAACATATTTGTATGTAAGTATTTTTGTTTTCTCAAACAGAACATTATTATTATTTTAGAATAATAAAGCCTGTATACTTCATTCTAAATTTATGAAATATATGACATGCAATTGTTGTACTAGTTAGGTATAAATTATATTGTAAGCATGCATATTTATTTAGTGCCTTACTATACTGGTAACGTGTTAATACAGAGTTTGTGAAGGCAAGCCCCCAACCAACACAACAGAGTGGTCCTTGTGTTCCTCTCTTTATGCATTTTGTTACCCACACATGAGGCTTAGTTATAATGTTCAGAATTTCTAAAGAATATAGTAATTTTTCAAAAATAAATGACCAAGTCAAGCTAAAACTCTGAAACCTAATAAGCAAACTAAATTCCTCTCTTGTTATGTGAAGCAGTGCAAAAAACTTGTTAAATGAATAGATAAAATGGGTCATTCACTATATAATATCTATAAATACATATATAAAAATATTGCAAAATCTGCATGCATTGTCAAAGTAATTCATGATGGGAAAATATACTAAAGTGTATTTCAAATGACTTCGGTCATGGCCCCTTAATCTAAATCTCAGTGCAGAGTTGCAAATTCTCTTTTGCATGAACAGACAAGCAACAAATTACAATTATCACATAAGACTTTATTTCAAATATTTAAGTTTAATTTTAGAATTTTGAAATTAATATAAAGCAGCTAATATTGAATAATCCATATTTATAAGTTGTAATAAGCATGTAAGAATAGAAACTAAGATGCAAAATGAAATGGGTGCGCACACTTGATATCCTGCTGTTACTTGCTTTGGAAAACTAGAATATAATTTAATGGATTTAATTTCATTAAATTAATAAAAATTGGAATTCTCATTATTATTACAGTGATTAATTGTTGAATGATATTATATACTGGTTCTAGTGGCCATGCACTTTCTCTCTCAGTCTAGAAGCAATGTTTTGTCATATATTCACTTCTGTCATAGAATTTTAAAATCACTTTTCTCACTATCTCTTTCTCAAAGTATATAGATCTGTCATTTTTTTTGCCATGTTAAGTTGTTTCTTGATGACACAAATGTTAGCCTCTCCTAGCAAAATATCTCATTGCCTTCATCCTTAAACATATGTGATATTAGTATACCTCAAGCCTTGGCTGTAAGCTCTTACATACTTGCAAAGTTGATGTAACAATGCTTTTTGGATTTAATTTCCAGAAAGAAATTGTAAACTCTAAACACAACCTGTTTAGTCCTGCTGTAAAGTACTTGAAGACAATAGCCACTGTCCTATCCCTGAACACGAAATGCTTGGTTTGTGTAATGTCTTTTAATTAAATTCTAATTCTAACTTCTGATAAGGATGGCTTCACTTACTTGGACACTTCATATATTATTCAATAAATACTAAATGTAATAAATCAATAAAAGACTAAATCTTAACATGCAATATTTTTATGCCAATAACTACAATAATTTTTAATGCTAGGCACATTTGTTAATATAGAATGCTCACACACTTCATTGTGATGCATATCTGTGAAATATTTTGAATTCAAGCATTTCATTAGCAGTTATAATTATGAGTGATGTAAGATTAGAAGAGAGAATGAGTTTGAAACAAAGACATTTGCTATTAAATTAAACTTTAGTAGAAAAACTGTCAAGAAGGGGAAAATTATTGCTTTCACCAATATGTACAGAAAAAATTGGTTATCAGAACTTCTTATCAGCAATAGTTCATTGAGGCATCTGTAGAATTTCAATAGTCACACTAGCAGTAATGGAGCATAAGATGCAAACTGGGCAGTGTTACTTAAACATAAATGACTGATGGTTTTACTGGCAAAGATAATACTGTGCCTATATGAACTGAATCATATAATAAATGTTTTAATACTCCCCCTCTGCAAGAAGCTGAAACTGACAGCTGCGAAAAAAGATATTTTAAGTTCTTATCTAAAAGCACAATAATGGCTTGTGATTTTATATTTAAAATTTTAAATATTTTGTTCACACACATGTATTCTTTTTGTTATTCATTTAAAAGATAGAAAAGAAAAGATAAGTGCAATAATGTTAGCTATGCTACAGTGTAATAATCTGCAGCTGTAAATAATGTAATTAGAAAATATACTAGATAATACATGATGGGAGAACAGTTTTTTTAATGTGTACATTATTATAAGAAATAACCCTTTAGATAGATCTGTAATTGCATAACTACATGTCTCATGAAAGTTAAGATTGAACTTGTACAGAATTAATGCTCAATTCATGTTTTATCATTAAGAAATATGTATTTCTATTTAAAAGTCTACTAAAGGCATGTGCAATTCTCAATTTGTTTAAGATTCCCCATAAATTGTAAGAATGAGCACCCTTGTGAATGAGTTCAGGAGGTTCAAGTAACTCTAATTCCCTGGAATCTGCACTGGGTTGCTCATGCTGTTGATCCCATTAGTTCTAATTATGGCACATAGCACATCAAAATGAAAAAGGGATGCCATATATTTTAAAGCATTTATCTATAAGTATATAAAAGTGGGGTAACTGATGTGATGCTATCAGTGGGTATGTCATTAGTTGTCGGTGAGAAATACCTATTATTTGTGGGAAGTAAATTGATTCCATAACAACTGACTACATTTAATTTTTATACTTACCCAGTCAAGCAAAAGGACTAAAATTGTCAATCCCAATTTATAACATGTAGCTGCTAATGAAATTGAGCACTAGCTTTTTTTTAATAGTGTTTAATGCCTGTTTTTACTACTGAGGCACCACAGGTGATGGACAATGATGATAAATGAGATGAAATCTTAAATTGGGAAAGAATGTTTTCTAAGGAAGGAAACATTCCAGGCCTAAGTTAAGGGTATCCTCCCCAACATTTGCCATTTATGAGGACTGAGGAAAACATGGAAAAAACCCTAGTCAGGAAGGACGGTCCTGGTGGGAATTGAACCCGAGATCTCCTGCTAACGAGTCTGCAGTTTAACGACCTTGGCCACCCGTGGCAGTAAGAGAGCACTAGCTGCAGTTCCTTTAAAAAATGGATGAACCTTTATCAATTCCATCAGGATGTAGGATTTAATTATACATTATTTTATCTTTTACATTTGCTTTTTTACATATCACAGTGAATAAATTCTGAAGATAGAAGAGTAAAGGATCTTTAGCTTTCGATTATTGAAACAATTATAATTTTCAATTGGCATTGCTTAGTTTAAGCATCACATTGTGTTTAGCTCTTGCATCAAAGTTAATTTTATGTGCTTTTAATTTTCAGCAGCAGTCTTGGACATAGCTCTGCAAAAGGCCACACTGGGACATTACATTCTTATTTTATGATTTTTTTATTGTGTTAATTTCTCATGAAGAAAGTGAAATTGCTTTACACACTCAATTCCACAAAGTCTTCATGCATGATTCATGTATATTTTCAGAGAAAGAGTTCAGAGTTGGTTTAAACTAAAGTTTTCTGGTATCAGGAATCCATACTGCTCCCACTATACAGAAGTTATGAAAAAGTTTTGGAAAATATACCTTTAGGTGCAAAAATGCTAGGAAAATGAGAATTTGTAATTTTAACATATACCTGTTAGTTTTTATATGTACATGTGATGATCATAATGAATACAGTTGAAGTTTCATAAATGAGAAATCATCATTAAGAATTATTGTTTTGCCTATCAAGAGCACAAATGCTGTACAGCAATAGCCCCTTCCAACTAGAATGACCAATGCATCTAAGGTAATCTTTTGTTCAAATAAATAAAATTCGTGCCCAGTAATGTAATATATATATATAATGTTGACCAACTAGCATATATTAAAATAAATATTGCTTATCTTTATGCTTTTAATTTTACTATTATTTTAAAGACAATTAATTGCAAAAATCCCATATGCCTATTATTAAAAATGGGTAAATTCCAAGAATTGCTTGGTGACAGTGTGATTTTAAAAGTCTGGAAATACACTCAATTGTTGGAAAATAAAGTAGAAAAAATGTTCGAAGTGCAGGTCACTGACTAGAAGTAATGTAAAAAGGCATTTTCAGGGTGATACTATTGCGAATTCACTTGGTAGCCAGTAATTGAATAATGTGGAATCTCCAAATAATTTGTAATCTCTCGATTTAAATTTACTTGTTAAGTTATATGCTCTTTTGTTGGGGGCCTCTTTCATAAAAGAATACTAAATAAAATTTTCCATTTGCAAGTTAGTTGCATACTGGCACAATCCCCTGCTATCTCTGGCATCTAAGAGATAATGCTGGCAACACTGCATGTGGTGATGAGGGGCCAAGAGACGGTAGCATGGCATGGCTTGGTGTCTGCTGTAACAGCATAGAATATGGTCAGTTTCAGTCATGTATCTACTGAGTAGAGGAGACAGTTGAAGCAACAGTAGTGTGTAATGGATGTGTGCAACAGAATACATACAACTGGTCATGATCAATGATCAACATCACTCTGGTACCTTAGAGAACCTCCAGAGGGCTTGAAAACCATCATGAAAGTTGCTTATGCTTCAAAATAATGCACATCCACATGCTGCCAACACAACACTGTACACACTCCATTATTTATGCCAGGGTCTTATGGATCACCCGTCTTACAACCCAGATCTTTCCTCTTACAACAAATCAATGTGTGATCCATCGAACAAGGCACTGAAGAGTAAGTGTTAACCACTGACCAACAGTTTGCAATGAGGTGCAAAAGTGGTTTTACCAGCAACCAGCATCCTTTGAAGGGGAAATAGAGAAACATGTTCAGCATTTGGACAGGTGCTTGAATGGTGAAGATTCTCTCTTATTGTCATCTGTATGCTCTCTTTGTGGTGTAGTGTATATTGTGTATCATTTCAAATTACCTATAGGTTTCATTTTAACAATCATTATATTAGTATATCTTGATTCTCTGCCAGAAAGTTCAATTGTTTGTTTTCTACCATAAGTCACAAGTAAACATTTCATTATACTTTCCCACATAAGTTTGTTTTTAAATTGACCTTTAAAGCAGATAGAAACAGCTAGTTCATGCTTGTAATTAGTTTTGGTCGATACAGAACCTATTCTACTTGATTTTTGTTGATAACTGTATATTTTCGACATCTAGCTAAAGAAATTTACTCCCACTCTTACATGCTAAAGAAGTTTAGCCCTTCAACCTTCATCATCTTGTGCTATATGCTGTTTCCCTAAATGACTAAAATAGGCTGATGTTCTTCTTTTCTCTATAAACAATACATTCTCAGACATCTTTCCACAAGCTTGTTCATGGTATACATATCTTCACCCATTGCTGACAGTGATATTGATTCTTCCTCTGTTTCTTCTCTAGAGGATGTTAAACTGTCATTAAACTGCTCTTTTTTAAATGTTAGACTTTTTGGTTTTGCTATCAAATATTTTCGATTTTCTTCTTCTTATATCTGGAATTTTTGAAATGGAAAATAAATTACTTCTGGCATTATAGCATTAATTATTGTACTCGGAGAAGACTTAGAAGACAGGATGAATGGCTAATTCTTGCATTGTGTTTGCATATAGTGTAGCTGATTTATTTGCTGATTCTTCATTAAAACTTATTTAAAAATTCAGATTTTAAAGTCCACTTCATTAAAACATCCTATTTCCCACTTTTTGAGAAGCCAGCATCTGCTGAATGCTTCATAAAGGCTTTCATATTAATTTTCAACATCAATTGATGATTAACTACATTTGGGCAACACATTATTGGAAATACATGTTACAAGCAGTGACTTTACATGGAAAGTTATTCTAAGAATTAAGTCATTCTCTTTTTCCACTCACAAAGACTAAAGTGATAGTAGCTTTTGTGGCTATTCATTATGGATATATTTGATTTTTATTGGAATACTTAACATGTTTTAAGAAATGTTCAAAAAATTCAATTAGATTTTCATTAGTCATCCAGCCACTATATTTTAAGTGACCCAAGTTGTTTCTATGCTATTGGTGTTCTGAAAATTCAAATGTAAGTAGGAAGTCCCTCTTTATGAAAGGAAAACTGGAGTTTGGAGTGCAATTAGTGCAAAATGCATAATCAGTCCAATTTTTTAAGAGAAGATGGTAAATGCAGAGAGCAGTACCAAAATGACATTCTGAACTAATTTTGTAATCAGCTGATAGAAAAAGAGAAATTATGTGAGTGGTTTCAACAAAATTTTAGAGAAATCCATGGATAAAATTAGGAAAGTGTTTGAAAATAGAGCGATTAGTACTGTGTATTATGGCCCCCTAGAATTATTAGTACTGTGTATGGTCGGTCCTCTTTCTCCCAAAATCTTAACAGTCTATTAGTTTTTATTTGGGGAGTAGCCTGAAGGTCAAAGAGTGTACAAAGTAAATCTCACATATTGGAAGAACTCAATGAAAGCATACAAAATGAAATCAGAAACATAACAGTGTTGAACTAAATGGTGTCAATTCGAATGTGTTTACCTGGTACAAAATCTGGTTAGCTGCTGGAGGACAACATTTCTTACAAAAGGCAAGATTTTATGCACAGGTATAAGAAGAGAAATTGGAGTTATGGGCATGGTCAGTTGTGACATGTCCAGCTGCCTAGATGCAAAATTCTGTTGATATTTTCTTTTTTCTTACTTGTGTTAGGCTTTATTTATTTATAATTTTGTCATTGCTTTTCTTTTGTGCTACTTGTTTTGATTTTACATTTGCATTATGTGTTTTAGTATACAAAGCAATGACCCATTAACCATGATTATCAAATTTTGAACTTTTGGGTATAAAGGGGAAAGGCTTAAATTGTGTCACCTGCAAATATGGCATACTTATAATCCAGTAACTTTCAGTAGTACATAGGAAAGTAGGAATCTCATTTCATTTATTTTTAGTCACTTGTCATCATTTATTTTTTTCTGTTTTGCAATAAGAGGTACTGAGAAGCAGAATGAACATTGCAAATGCAGATATACACTTATAATAGGAGTGTTCGTAAACTTTTGGAAGTATGACAAATGCACTTTCTCCCTCCCTCGCACACATAAAAATATGCATACACGTTGCTATATAAATTACATATATTTTATCTGATTTGATTCACATTCCATAGAAAACCCTGTAATCCAAATTACAATATTGAATTCATCTTAATAACTTTATTTGGTCATATTATCATCTAAAAGCAATAAAAAAATTGTTATATTTCATTTTCTGTTGTGCAATTTCTCAAAGCTTAATTTTTTCTAATTAAGTCAATGACATAACAGAAAAACATACAATGGCTTGGATAAACTACTGTATTTTTTTTTGAATGCTTTATTTATGGACACTCTTTAACATCACAGGTCATCAGCGTCCCATTCAACTCGGGGCGTGAAACGGCCGGCTAATTTTGCTCAGAGGCCTCTCTTTCAGGCTTGATGTTCTTTTTCGTGCCGTAAGTGTACGACACAGAACCCACGGCTTTACTTCCCTTCCGAAGGAAGCATACTTAGGATTTTTACGCCCGAAAAAATCCATCGGTCCTGGCCGGGTTCGAACCCACGATCTTGGGTTTAGGAGGCAAGTATGGTAACCATTGCACCACCAGGACCGGCACTGTAAAATGGTTAATTGAAAATGAAGATGCTTTTATTAAATAGGAATCTGCATTTTCCATCTACACTTAAGTTGATCTCATTCATGAATAATTTAGGCAAGATGTGAATGTGTTTTTGTAACAAAATGGGATCTAAGATGATACCAGGATCCTGGCTTCTGGGAATACTTGTTCGTACAAACATAGGACAGTTATTTTCTTTAGCCATTTATTTATGCTGTTTTTTTTTTTTTTTTTCTTTGTACTCGTGGATCGTAGTGCTGACCAGCAAACACAAGTTTTATCAGTCAATTCCATACCATTCGAAAACAACGGTTTACGCTGACAAATGCCAGCTTTACATTATCTTGATGCTAGGATGACTTTCCCTATCACATACTGGACATGCAGAAACATCTGCCGATATACCTGCGATGAAAAATGTCACATATACTACACTTTGCCTTTACAGATCAACAGACCAGAAGCCAGAGTATCAAAAGTTCTCCACAGGGACACTCTCTTGGTGTTTTCTATAATAGGAACTCGGTTCTCGATTAGAATCTGCAGAGCCATTGCAAGATGATAATTAAATGGTTTGGAGAATTCTCCCGTCTACCAGAGACTAATTTGCACTGAGCTGTTGGCATCCTATGCTCGTGAACGGGCACATACTTAAAACGAAAGTGCTCGTTCACTCATTTGCAAAAACTGTTGCAAAGAAATTTTTATCTTTAAAAGCGCCTAGAGATTGGGGCATTAAATAATGTTTTTGTTTTTAATATGGGCTGTTCAGCTTCTCAGGAACTGAGATCTGTGGTAACAGATGAGGAATGCTCGGCAGCATCTTCAAAGCTCAGTAAGACTCGGACTCGACTCTACGAGAGCAGGTCAGCTGCCACAAGCAGAAAAGGACCTGAGGTGGCAAAAGTAGCACAACAGCACCGGGCACAAAGGGAAATATAAACACACTTAACTATAAATCAGGAGGGGTCTTATATGTAATGGCACAATTCACTGATTCCCAAAATGCTATTTTATAAAACAGCGGTTTTCTCAAAACTTCATTTTCATGCTTTCAAAATGTCCCATGTGTATCAGCTTTTGTTTAAATTCCATTAAAATTTCCCAGAATGTGCAAAAGTATCCATTATAATATTATATCAGACAAAATACATGTTTATACCAACAATAATTTTGAATAAGTTCTATAAAAATTATTAATTTTAAAGACTATAATTTTTTTATAGATTAGAAATGATCGCAGTTCACTCATCAAATTTGTTTCAAATATTTCTTGGTAAACTTTTTGAAATAGGTTTCAAAGCATTAATTGCAAAAATGTCAATTTTCTCAACTCATGAGAAACTTGGGACATTTGGATTATGCAACACATTTACGTAATACTATTTGAAATAAATTATAGCTCGCAAAGCATTTATCCATTTTGAATTTGTATACATATTAACTTACCAGCAATGCAATTACAGTAAAAATTCCAAGAAAACTCATACAAAAATTTGGAACTTTGAAAATCCACGTCTAATGTGCCTTAAAAGGCAAAGGCCTCCTAACAAGTATCTTCTTCTTCTTCTTCTTCTTCTTCTTCTTCTTCTTCTTCTTCTTCTTCTTCTTCTTCTTCTTCTCCTCCTCCTCCTCCTCCTTCTTCTTCTTGTTCTCCCTCTTCTTCTTTGTCTTAACATGATGAGTTATTCCACGCTAGTTGTTCTTATGCTGTTTCAGATACTCTGTCTGATTTTTTCTTTGTCTACACAATGTCTCACGACATTGTTTATTCACTATATAAGTGCTTCTTGAGAGATTTTCATTTTTCTCCATCACTTGCTTCTCTTGACCAATCGGGCATGCATGTTCCTTGATGAGATCTATCCATCTCCTTCTGGGTCTGCCTGTGTCCTTGTTCCTATCCGGGGGTTCCATATGGAGATATTGTAGGTTCATCTATTGTCCTATATTCTTGCGACGAGGTCACTTCATTGCCATTTGATTTTGGTGGCTAGTTGAGCCGTGTTTGTTGTCAGAGATAAATGTTTGTTTTTAGGTATTTTGTCCTTCAAAGTTATTTTCAGCATCTTACATTTTTCTTTGACAAATTCTGGTTTTGTTTTGTTTTTCTGTTAGTGACCATGTCTGGACCCATAGAGTAATAAGGATATATACAGGTTTCGAGCGTATGAAATATGTTTTTTTTATCAGCATTTGGTTTAATGTATAAACTTAAGAGTCCAAATTCTCTTCTGTTGTTATTGATTTGGTTTATTCGCGGGCACTCTTTAATATCTGAGGTCATCAGCGTCTCATTCTAGTCAGGGCGTGAAACGGCCGACAAATTTTGCTCACAGGCCTCTTTCAGGTTTGAGGTTCTTTTTCGTGCCGTAAGTGTACGACACGGGACCCACGGCTTTCCGAAGGAAACCATACTTAGGATTTTTACTCCCGAAAAATCCATCGATCCTGGCCGGGTTTGAACCCGCAATCTTGGATTTGGAAGGCAAGTGTGGTTATCACTGCACCTCCAGGACCGACTAATGCTCTTCAGGTTAATGGGATTTTTCTTTGCATTTATTTTTCCATTTTATCTTAGAAGAAACCTGCTGTGCTAGGTATGTGTATTCGCTCACATATGTGGGGACTGTTCCATGTATTTCTAGCTTAGTTTGTGCATTCCAAGACGGTGCTAAATGTATATACTTCACGCTCCTCATTGAACATGGTAATACAAGCGTCATTAGTCTTTATATGTGCGTTCTTTCGCACATGCTTATAAATAGGCGAACTTTCACGCGGAAAAGAATTTGTACGCAAATTTATAACAAAATCAGTCACATGTGCTTAAGTGGACCATCTTTACTGTGCCAAACCGCACACGCTCCCAAATTTGCGGTAAAAATCGAAAGTGTAAGGCCTCCAGTGGCCCCAATTATATCGCATAACATCATGAGGGAATTCTATCATAACTACTTTTATATTCAGTAATATAGGGAGACTGTACTGAAAAGTGTTGGCAATCCTGGGCGCGGAGCGCTGGTAAGAACGGAGCCATAATTGAGCGTGTCAGTACAATCAGTGGAAGTAGAGGATAAGTTAAGTTTTATTATTTTAGCATTGGATTGCATGATATAATTGACTGCGGCAACTATGCCGGCAACGCTGACTTATATAGAAGTGGAAAACTTCAAGTCATATAGAGGTAGTGTTTCAATAGGGCCTTTAAAGCCCTTTACAGCAGTAATAGGTCCAAATGGATCAGGTAAGAAAATTGTCAGCATACGGGATTAACAGTGTAATGTAGTTAGTTTAGTTTCTGGATCATTCAGTGAGTTCACGAAGCAGCCACAAACCCAGAGACCTACAATTGCCATTTACAATTACCACAGTAGCACACAATCTACATTTCTACATTTATGTACATCTGCATAAATAGAATAAAAATGAAAATGCAATACAAGAACAACTCAACCGAAACAACAAACACCATAGAAGCAGTAACAGAGAAATCACAATCACACAAATTTTACTACACACGTATACAGTGATATAAAAGTATTGCAGTGTTTTTAACTCTGTATAATATACTGTCACTCATATATTCCTTTACAGAACAGTAGGCCTTTTTACGTAAGTATTTTCTAAGAACAGATTTAAAGAATTTATCAGTGTTTATTAAGGCTTTTACAGCTATTTAAGAGCATTTTATATTTTACATTAAGATGCATTGGTCCTGGCGGTAACCATACTTGCTTCCTAAACCCAAGATTGTGGGTCCAAACCTGGCCAGGATCGATGAATTTTTTTCGAGCGTAAAAATCCTAAGTATTGTTCCCTTCAGAAGGGAAGCAAAGCTGTGCGTCCGATGTCATAGACTTACGGCATGAAAAATTGAAATGAATGGGACCTATGACCTGAGATGTGTAAGAGCGTCCAAAAAAAAAAAAATACCAAAATGCATTCATAGTAAACTCCTTTGTAATGCTATGAATATGTTGAAGCGTTCTATGTACATTTGCTTTTTGTAGCATTCTTGTCATGTATATTTTGATTTTGAATTTTCTTTATTTCTTATATAAAAGTTCATGAGGAATAATATATAGTCCCATAGGAGAGTTAAACTTTCAAATTGCCTAAAGAGGATTCTGCATGAACGTCTGCTATGTGTGCCAGCATTTATTCGTATGACTTTTTTCTGTAATAGGAAGATACACTCACTTTTAACTCGGTTTCCCCAACATATAAGACCATATTTCATTATTGAATTTAAATAAGCATAATAAACTAGTTTTAAAGTCTTAATTGACTCCAATGTTACTAATGAACATATCGCGTAGCATGCAATGCTAATTTTAGGTGTGATAAGATCAATGTGATCTTTCCAATTCAGATGGTTATCAATTATTAAACCAAGGAATTTAATATATTTGATTTGTAGAAGTAAGCTGTTATAATATCCTATCTGTAATGGTGGGCCTCAAGATCTGTGAATGATGAATTTCATAACATTTGTTTTATCTAGATTTAGAGTCGATTTGTATACTTTGAACCATACACACAAAGAATTCAGAACTATGTAGATTCAGTTTAATGGCACAATCATTAAGGCTTTTTCCATTTGTCAATATGCTTTTGTCACCTGCAAATAGACAATATTTCCTTTAATTTGGATATATCAGGAGATACATTTTTATATATATTAATTATAAAAGCAGAAAAGGATAGAACACTAAGAGAAAGTCACACTTGTAATTGCTATATTTTGAACTACTAGAATTCTTCAATGGCAAGAAGACAAGTGAAGGTGATAAAAGTAAGTATTCAGTATCAAAGGTAACGTTATACATGGAAACATATGAAACTAGCAATAAGAGTGTGTGGGGGAAAGAAATTAATACATAAAATTTAAACCAGGTGATCTAAATTCTACAATTTTCAGCCAAACTGAAACCTTCAATATCACCAAATAAGCCAAACTGTAAATGGCTTAATTGTCAGTAAAAACAACAGATTAGAAACCAAAATTTTTTAACCAATATTGAAGCTCACAATGTCTATAGAATTTTCTTCAAATAGAGTAAATGTTAAAAGTTATGGGTAAAGTTTGAAAATAGTTTGCATGATTCATTTGTCTTTGTTTCCCAGACCTCACATAAGGGATTTTTTTTTTTTTGATTGTTTTATGGATGCTCTTTAGCAACTCAGGTCATCAGCGTCCCATTCAATTCAGGGCGTGAAATGACCGACAAATTTTGCTCAGAGGCCTCTCTTTCAGGCTTGGGGTTCTTTTTCTTGCCATAAATGTACGACACAGGCACAGCTTTACTTCTTCCAAAGGAAGCCATACTTGGGATTTTTACGCCCGAAAAAATCCATTGGTCCTGGCCGGGTTTGATCCCGTGATCACATTAGGGATGTGCAGGTTGCAGAAGCATTTGCAGGAATAAAACCACCGAAATCTAATAAAGAGTTCATTCTCATGTAAGGAGATTTTTTGAAACTAATATGGCACAACTAAAAATTACAAACATTTTATTTATGGTACACAGATGGAAGAGCCTACCTACTACATGCAGTAACCTGTGTTTATAAGCATAGTTTTTTTATTTTTGTTTTCAAATGAATAACACTGACATATTTTAACTTGACTTTTATCTGTAATGGCAAAAAGAATTTAAAAGTTTACAAAGCAATCATAATTTTTTATGGAAATGTGCACTGCTATTGTAAAAAAGATGTAATTATTGATATTTGTTTAACTTTCCTTACTTTGCACTCTCAGTAATCTAAGATTTTTAGCCTTTCTTTTGTTCACTGACCATTTTAAACACTTAAGTATCTAAGTAATTATTTAAAGGTTGTATATTATTGATTTCTTTCAATTTGTAACCTTTTGGACAGTTAAAGTCCTCATTTCTAAGTACTTTTACTGTGTGCTTGATGAAATTGTCAGAAACTGCATTCATAACTCATTGATCTCCTTTCTCAGGAGATTCTAGGCCAAAAATTAAGGCCACTGTTAAAATAAAAACAAAAATTTATAACTACATATCTTTGTTTATAATAGTGGTGCAAGTCATAAACCAGTATTTTCACAGGCTATATTCTGTCAAAATTATGATTGCTTTGTTTTTTTTATTAAATTCTTTGCGCTTTCATTTCATTCATCATATCATTTTTATAGTTTTTGGCTTTGTCAAACAGGTTTAAAACAATTTCTTTACATGAAAATGAACTCTGATTTGACTCCAGTTGTATTACTTGGAATACCATCCCTCCAGCAACCTGCATGTCTTTAATGTCAGGCCTGGGAAACAAAAACAAATGAATAAGGCAACCTACTTTCAAACTTACCAGGTTATGCTCCTAACATATTTTGTTCTCTAATGTCAGTCCTGGTGGTCTAGTGGTAACCATACTTATCTTGTAGTCCCAAAATGGGTTCAATCCCAACCAGGATCGATGCATTTTTTTGGGTGTGAAAATCCTAAGTCTGGCTTCCTTTGGAATGGAAGTAAAGCTATGGCTACCATGTCACGGCATGTAAAAGAGCCTCAAGCCTGGAAGAAGAGGCTTCTGAACAAAATTGATCATCCATTTCATGCCCTGAATTGAATGGGTTGCTTAATGATCTGAGATGTTAAAGAGCATTTATAAATAAACCAAATCAACAACCATTAGTTCTCTAATGATCCTTTGTCTTATATATATATTTTTACGTTTATAACACAATAAATAATTTTACTATTTTCATAATTAGGAAGATAATTTCTGAAAGGTGACATATTATTTTAATGAAATGCTGAAATATATAATTGCTATGGTTTTTAATTTTCATATTTATTTTTTCTTTCCATTTTTAAGATAATATTGTAATTTTATAACTTTTAAGCTAATAATTTTCAAACTAATAACTTTATATCCAAACAACTATCAGTCTTTTTAATGAGAATTTATCATCTTTTTCTTAAATGTTATTTAAAATTGGATGAACAATAATCTGAGAACCATTTTCTGTGCATTAAAATCTTGAAAATTGTACAAAATGAAGAAATTTGATATCAAAGTAAATGCAACATTGAATGTAATTTTATGAACTTAAAAGCTGTCTAATTCATATGTTTGGTCCTCTTCGTTCTCCTATACTGTGTAGATTTTCACATCTTACATTCTGAAGCTTATGAGCAATAAATAAAATAAATTATAAATTCTTCTCAAACTAGAACCAGCCAGATTTGAAGAAGCTCTGTTTTCCACATTCCATGTTTACTTATGGCATATCTTCTGAGCATATCAAAGTACACTTGTAATTCACACCACAGATGGTGGACACTGATGATATATGGAATGAAATGATATAGTGGCAAAGTATTTTTTTAAGGAAGGAAATGTTCCAGGCCTAAGTTTAGGGTACCTCCCAGCATTTGCCACTTATGAGGACTGAGGAAAACCTGGAGAAAACCTCAGTCAGGAAGGACGGTCCTGGCAAAATTTGATCCACAGACCTCCTGTGCATGAGTCCGGGCCTTAATGACTTCGGCCACCCATGGCAGTACTCATTGCTTGGTGATGTAGTTGCCTCACATCCCATGATAAATTAACTCAAAGCAGCCATAAGTGCTACATTAAGAAAGGGGACATGAGAGAGCCTGGGATTTATAGGCCCAATCCTAACATTCCTGTATTTTCAAAAAGTTTTGAAAAGATAATTAAACAGCTTTGCAATTTCTTTGAAAATAATAATAATAATAATAATAATAATAATAATAATAATAATAATAATAATAATAATAATAATAATAATAATAATAATATGTTTCAAATAAATCAATATGGTTTGAGGACTGGTTTAAGTAATATTAATGCAGTAACATATTTAATTAATTATGTATTAGACATTTTTGGAAAGGATGAAGCTCTCATGGTTGCCTTCTGTGATATCAGTGAAGCTTTTGGCTTAATTCAACAAGACATTTTAATTTCTAAAATGCAGTTCTGTGGAATTGCTGGTAGTGAATTAGAATTATTTAATACATATTTAATTGACTGTAAGCAATGTGGTGTTGTTAACAACAATAAATCTAACATGAGACTATTCAGTACAGTGTTCCACAAGGCTCAGTCTTTGGCCCTATCTTATTTTTAATAGGTATTAATGATATTGGTGGTTACATACATCCTGGTGTTATATTATATGCACATAATACTACAATACTTAGCATGGTTTTATTTTTATTAAAAAACTAAATGAATTTATATCTTTCTGAAGCTAAAAACTGATTTAATGCTAATGGTTTAAAATTAAATGAAGACGAGACAAAATCATTGTTCTTCACTTTGTCACACATTGATATTAACACATCATTTAATATGTTGGGTATTGTAGTTGACTGTAAACTAACTTTGGAGGAGCATGTTGAGTTTGTTTGTGTTAAATTATCTAGATTTTTATATTTGATGGAAAACTTGATTCTTCTCCTTATATATTTTAAAACAGTGTAATATGCCTATCTCATTAGTCATTTGAAGTATGGTATCTTATTGTGTGGAAATAGTTTTTAATGTTGACAAGGTTTTTAAACTGCAGAAAAAAGCCATCAGAATAATAAAAACTCTAGTTTTACAGAACATTGCCAACATCTTTTTATTAAAGAAACAATTCCTATTATTACATGTTTATACAATAAGGAACGACCTATGCTTTTATAATACTAGACAACAAAATATGTTCCAAGTTCCTTTTAGTAGATAAAGTAGAAATCACAAGAACTAGGAAGTAATGGCTATTAAGACAGCCAATAAATTTTCATACCGTTTATTTAATCTTGGCAAAAATGAATTTATAAAATATGTTTCTAGTTGGCTCATTAACAAGGCTTTATATAAAATGAATGAATTGTTTAACTCATATCCATTTACAAGATTAAGACTTATTGTTTTGACATAGTCTGCTGCTCCCAGGCTGTATGAAAATAAATAAATAAATTAGGTTTCTCTTAGAATCAGGTGTTTTTTTTTTTTTTTTTTTTTTTTGGCACAGCTGCATATCACACTTTGTATACATTTGTTTGAATTTTGTTATGCTAGTTATATGCCCTCTTAGTTACATCCCAATAAATGTCATGTGACTATTTAAAAGGTCAAAAACTCAAAAATGAAGGATGCTTTTAAAACTTAAATTTATAAGCTTCACAAATACCAATGAACAAAAATTTGATTTTGGATTAATTTTCATCCGTGTATTGTTATAACCTGTGTGTGGTCACTAGGATGAAAATTCCACTAGTGGTCGCACATGAGCAATTTGCTTAAGGTAAGTTTTGTTTATTTTTCTGGATGTTTTAAACTTCAAAAAATTAAATGACTACATTTATGTTAAACTTACCTATAATGGCTTTATCACTTGCTGTGAGCTTGCTACAATAGGAGTCTGTAAAATATTAGGAAATTTAGAACTTACTAATCTAGTCTTCTTCCTCCTCATTCTATTCATTTTCACAGAAGAAAAATCATATGTCCAGTTTGTGGACATTAAGAAAAATAACATATGAACAAAATCATTCAAGTCTTCTAACTAAATGGAAAATATTTTCCACAGAATGGGGTAACAGTGTTTTGGCTAATGTTACGTATGGGCTATTCAAAAGAAAATAGAATTTTAAGAACCAAAGAAGGCTTTGGAAGACATTGAACTTTAAAAAAAGAGAAAATTTCAGTGCATGGAAATCCACATCTGTAACAGTATACTTCTGGCATCTTCAGAAACACTCATGTGGTTAGTCATGTGATTATAGAAATGCTACAATGGCACATAGGATCTTCAGAAGACCATAATTATGGATGTATTTGGTAATGCTTATTTTCAGACTACCAGGTTATGCAGGAAGGATAAAAGTCAGCTAGAGAAAAAGAAAACTTATACATAACATAATGAATCTAAAAGCTTTTAGTTTTTAAAATCAATGAGCAAAATGTTCATATTGCGACCACTCTTAGGCTAAAAAATAAAGACAATAGGCTATGTTCAAGCTAGAATTTGTATGGCATTACCTGTCGTATCACAACATCATTCATTGCATTGTGGGTTAACATTTCATGAGCTTCCATTAATGCTGTGTTAATGAATCTTTGTGTCATGGATAAAAGTGGAAAATTCAGTATAGCTAAAATGATGTTTTCATGATATACGTGAAATTAGATTGACACTTAATATTACTGTTTTGCATTTTTGTCTTTACATCTTGAACATTTATTTTAGGCAAATCAAATTTTATGGATGCTGTAAGCTTTGTGATGGGTGAGAAAACATCAAGCCTTAGGGTAAAGAGGCTAAGTGACCTCATTCATGGTGCATCTATTGGACAACCTGTTGCAAGAACGTAAGTCAATATTTAATTACAGATTGAACAAAGTGCTTTTGTTAAACACTTTTTGATGTTCCAAGATTTGTGATGATGCTGAGTACCAGAATAACAATTATGTGCACAGCCTTTGTTTAGATGCATGGCCAGCTTAACAGGCGTTTGCATGTCCTGAACTGTTTCTAACCGGTTCTGTTCCTCCCTCTACTTTCCTTCCTCTCAGTTTACACAAAGTCTTTGTGTTGTATAGAAGTTGAAATGCTGTAAGAAAGTTTGTTAGTGCTGTTACAATGCCAAAAATTACATGTACTATAGCACACACAATCTTTATGTATGATCCTTTGTGACAAACTCTTGTAGAGAAGTGAGATGGCAATTTAAATACAGATTCCCTGCTGTTTGTGTTCCTCACAGATAAATGGTTTGTAATCTTGTGAATAGATTTAGGAAAACTGGATCTGTTCTTGATGAACTGAAAGTAAAATGATTGCTCTCACAGAAGAAAAACTCCACATCGGAGAAAAGTTAGAACCAATAGAAAGAAATCTCTGAAAAAGCTTGCACAGAAATCAAGACTTTGCAAACTTTAGCTTGGAATGCCACTAAACTTTTAAAATGAAATCCCTATAAGATAACGATAATTCAGGACTTGCAACCACACAATAATGTGAGTAGATTTCATTGCTACAATTAAGTGATGGATAATAATGTTAATGAGCATTATATTGAGCTACATTAAATATTTTTATGGATGAAACATGGTTTTATTTACATAGCCATGTAGCGACACAAAACAATAGATAGTGGAGTGCAGAAAAACCCTATCTTGTACATGAAATGCCAATCAAAAATTTGGTATTTGGTGTGTTGAATGCTTACAGAATTATAGGGCCTTAGAGAGGAAAAATTGCTGCAATTTGAGAAGAAGAATTAATGAGTGTTAATGCAGATTTTCTTAAACGTTGTGAGACATGTATGGTGGCACAAGGACATCATTTGCAACATCTATGACGAAGATGTGTTGTACATGCATTGTATTTTAATCTCTAATTGTGCATACATGATAGTTTATATTGACAATGCTTAACAACAGGCAATAAAGTCAATCCATTTCTATTTGTTTATTATGAGAGATATTTGGAAATCTGTATTTAATTTTGATAATATTTTTTCACATCAGCTTTTAATATTATTTTTACTAGTTTCTTTCTAATCAGTTTCTTAAATTTTCTAACTTGTAAGGACCTTTGTCAATTAAATACATTTTTAAGACTTTATTAATGTGAAGTATTCTTGATAAAAACCACATGACCTTCACAAAATGCATTTGTCAATCTGTGAATCAAACTTTGACTTGAAAGTGAATAACCGGAAATATATCTTGAAATAATATCGAATATTATATGCATATATGAATTGTAAGTAAATGCTTTTTGGGGAATAGAATATCTGAATTTTAATGCAATTATTACACTACTTATGCTGCCTAATGAATACTTAATGCACTGTCATGCAACACACAAGAACATGTCTGTACATTCATAGAGTTTAACTCATACTCAAGTCTCCTCCAACTCCCCAAATGGCTTTCTTGCAAGGGAATGAGACGAGTACTGCAGAGCTGATTCAGTTGCACATGGAGTATACCCATGAAGGAAAAATTACACACTTTAATGTAGGTTTAAATTAAAACTGTAAATAATATATGTTTAATATATTACCCTTAATGGCACTCCATTTTTGCTTCCCGTTTTACCTTCCAAATTTTGCCTTTTTATAAAGATACTAAAAATGTTTGGAAAATCAAAAACTGTCCTAAGCTTAAACAAATTTGTCAACAAATCAAACCCAACCTCAAATAGAAACAGCTAAAAATACTAATTTTCTTGAACTGTTATGGAGAATACAGTTCAGCACCAATCTTAAAAATGTTAAAATCTACTAATGATAGGATAACCTCTCTTGAACAAAAATTTTGCAAGATAAATGCTGTTTTGTATTTTGTTGACTTGTAGGTTGGTGAGCCACTTGTTTATAATGGGTCTTGTGCTGTTGTTTTTATGAATTTTTGCTTTCCATACATTCTTAAAGTTCTTTTATTGTTAGGCTTAATTTTGTCAATGTTTTCAATTGTTTTCAGTGTGGTAAATAACTTCCTGATGTTCTCCTTTGAGTGATCTTCCTTAATTTCAATGTATTTCTAATTTTTTTAGAAGCATTTTCATTATATGTAATTCTTTTCATTTAATAACACACTATTTTATTTCCTTTATCTGCCTTGGTATTAATTATCTGTTTATTGTCCAAGGTCTTAATGACATTGCATCAGATGCATATACCTGAATCCTGTAAATTAGCATTTAAGAATAATAATATGCTTACAGCAGCTATTTATGTATATAAATTGCTAAATTAGTTAAAAAGAAATCATTCTTCATAAATAATGATCTATTACACTTATCACACTAGAGGTCATGATGACTATCACAGAGAAATAACCAAAAAAAGCAGCAGATAAAGATTCATATGTAATAGGATCTTTTCTTTATAACAAATTCGCAAATTACATTAAAAGTTCAAATCACAAATCTTTTAATAAGTTCTTAAAATGTATACAATTGCAAATGCCCTTACAGGTTGAAAGATTTAAGAAACTGATGATTAATAATTCTATTGCACAGGTTGGTCATAGAAAAATATCTAGTATTACTGAAAGAAGTATTGAACATAAATTGTATTTTAATCTCTAATTGTGCATGCATAATAGTTTAGATTATATTCACCATACTTAATACATGTACTAACATGTCAACAGGCAATAAAATCAGTTCAATTTAATTAAAATGTAAATTGGAACTTGCACAGTGAAGCCAATCATTTAATTGATGTCATTGTATGATTACTAGAACTACACACTCTTAATGCTTCACTTGTCAATATATAGAACCGGTTTCGAGAACGTTTTGTTCTGAATTTGCAGCTAGGCTAAAATGTCAACTGTCGGATAATTCATTAAGCTGTGGGAATGTGTATTCTGCTCTGTTGACGGTGTGATAAACTTGTAGTTTATGTTTTCATACCTGGCAATGTCGAAGTTCATTAGACTGTCTTTGTATTTGTAGATCTTCTCCCAAGTTGCTACTTCTGTAGGTCCTTGTACTGGTTTTAATAATTTTGGTTTATTCCTTATGTCGTGATTTTCTGTCCAAAAATAATATGCTACTGCTGATTTCTCTATTTGTTTGTACTTTATGTTCCTGAAATGTTGCTTTTACTGTGTACCTATGTTTCTCTTTGTTTTACCAATGTAGATTTTTTAGATTCTCTGCGCAATTTATTTTGTAAATACGTACTTTTTTCTCTTGTGAAATACTGTCATTAACATTGTCTGTCAGTAGGCTTTTAACATAAAATCTTTTATGCCAACCTGATATTAAACTCTTTAAGAATATTCTGAAATCTTTTAGCCCATGGATGATATGTGAATTTTTTACAAATAAGCTCATCTTTTCTTGCTGAAAATGTTGTGGTTTTTTTGATACGTTTTTGTCTCTTGAATTTTTGCACCATTCTTTTTTAACCATTTTTAACTGCTTTTTTTCTATATTTGTTTGTATTCATTACACTGGTTCTATATATTATGACAAGTAAGTGGAGCATCATGAGTTTGTAGTTCAACTAAATCATATAATAATATCCATTATATGATTGGCTTCACTGTGCAAGTTTCAATTAACATTTTAATTAGTATACAGGGCTTCTGTCTGTAGGAACACCAACCTGGATTAATTCGTTTAGCACTACTATAAGATGGAGTACACAGACGGAAGATAATAATCTTAATGACTTCAATTGTAATTTTTATAACTTGAAAAAAGATATTAAAGAGTGTATAAAAATAAAAGAAAAAAGCAGATTCATTTCAGCAGATATTCGGTTTTTAAACCTGTGCCTTAAACATAAAGTATGTTCAATTTCATTCTGAAAATCGTTAAACATAACCACAACAGTCACGTGCAGTTAGCTGCCAAGAAAAAAGTTATTCAAATAGAATAGACAAAACGTTATACAAAAATGGCAAATATTGATCTTAAACTATATGGAAAACACTTGCAGATCTCAAAGAAGTTAGGTTGCATATTATGAAATAACTTAATCAGAACAGCTTTAGAACATATACAATTTCGAGCAAACAAAAGAAGTCAGCAATCAGAAAAGAAAGTTTAGAAATCATAAACCTAAGAAAAATCCAGAACCTAAACAGATTTATGTGAAAAATCTATCTAATGAAAGTTTCAAAAACGAAGAATTAACATTTTTAAATAAAGGCTTAAAAACTTGTGAACAATACTCCACTAAAATAGAAGATTATTTGGTAGATTTAGAAGAGGCCATTGGAGAATTAAACAACAAAGAAAAAGAATCAGAAAAAGTTTTTAAAGAAATAGTTAAAAAGAAAACAGCAGTAAACCACACATATAGGAACACAAAAAAAATTCTTAAATGATAAAGATTAGTTATACTAAAGCCGACAAAGGAAACAGAATAGTAATGTAAAATAAAGAAGATTAATATACAAGAATGCAGAATTTGTTAAATAAAGAATATGTTGAAATGCTTTCAGGCCCATTGAAGAGATGTATTAATTCAATAAATGGGACTCTAAAAATGTGTGCAGTTATCCCAAAGAAAACAATATACAAAATAAAACAGAGCAACCCTTCAATAGCAAAAATATATGGTTTGCCAAAAATTCACAAGGCTGGAAAGGGTATGTGTCCCATCATTAACAATATCAATATTCCTTCATATTAGGTCTGGCCAGGGTGAATGGATTTTTTTCGGGACATAAAAATCCTAAGTATGGCTTCCTTCGAAAGGGAAATAAAGCTGTGGGTCCTTGTCATACATTTACAGCATGATAAAGAATCTCAAGCCTGAAAGAAGATGCCTCTGAGCAAAATTTGTCAGCCATTTCACGCCCTGAATAGAATGGGACACTGATGACCTGAGATGTTAAAGAGTGTCCGTAAATAATAATAAAAAAAAAACCTCCTTCATACTATTTAGCGAAATGGCTAGCTAATAGATTCTAGATATTACCTAAATTTCAAAGCAGGAGTACAAACTATTCATTTCAGTTAATAGAAAAAATTAAGGATATAAAATTACATTCCTCTGACACTCAAATATCTTTAGACGTAGAATCACTTTCCAAGCATACCAAAAAAAAACTCCTAATTTATGTGATTGGATTAAAACAATTGGAATTAATGATGCACACATAAAAGAATACATCAAACTTACAGAAATTCATAAACCAAGTTTATTTTTCTTTGAAAAGGAAATTTTATAAACAACAAGCAGGACTTACTATGGGCAGCCCCTTATCTTCATTTCTAGTTAATCTCTTCATGAGTTGATTTGAAACTCACATCAACTAAGCTTCCCCATACATATTTAAGGTATATTACAGATATGTCGACAATATATTTGCCATAGTTAACAAAAAACTCATTGATGATGCTTTAAAACTTTTGAATATTCAAAGATAGAAACATATCGTTTACATATGAAACAGAAACAGATAACATGTAGCCATTCTTGTACATTAAAATAATAAAATGTCAAGGAAACCTTTAATTTTGAATATATAGAAAGATAATTTTGAATATATAGAAAGAATACACACCCAGACAATAACATCAAAGCTGACAGTTTTAGCTCCACAATGCACAAACATGAGTTATCAACAGTTTAACACAGTGGCTATTTAACCTACAAATTAGCAAAGAAGAATATTTTAAAGAATACAAACAAATAGAAGAAACAACGGTTAAAAATGATTTTAAAAAAATGACTAGTACACAAAAGGGTACAGATACTCAAGAGTCAAAAACATATCAAAGAAACCACAACATTTTCAGCAAGAAAAGATAAGCTTATTTTTAAAAAAATCACATCATTCATCGGTTACAAAAAAATTTGTGACTATTCTTAAACATTTTAATATCAGGTTGGTTCCTGTCAAAAGATTTAATTTTAAAAGTCCACTGATACACAATCTTAATGACAGTATTCCAGAAGAGAAAAAAGTAGGTATTTAAAAAGTAAATTTTGCAGAGAATCTAAAAAAATCTGCATTGGAAAAACAAAAATAAACATTGGGACACGGTAAAAGGAACATATCAGGAACATAAAGTACAAACAATTAGAGAAATTAGCAGTAGCATATCATTTTTGCGACATATGGAATAAAGCAAAATTATTAAAATTAGTACAAGGACCTACAGAACTAGCAACTTGGGAGAAAATCTACATCTACAAATACAATGACAGTCTATGATCTTTGACATTGCCAGGGATGAAAACATAAACTACAAGTTTATCACCACCACCAGAGCAGAATACACATTCCCACAGTTTAAAAAATTATCGGACAGTTGACATTTAGCTTAGATGTTCTCAAAACCAGTTCTTTATATTATGACAAGTAAATGAAGCATTAAGAGTGCGTAGTGCAACTAAATCATACAATAATATCAATTATATGGTTAGCTTCACTGTGCAAGTTCTGATTAACATTTTAATTAGAACATAATCAAGTGGAAGCTGACAATGAACTGTAGATAAGGGAGTGTCTTTCTGTAGAAATGAACGATACATTACTCTTTTAGGTTTAAAGAGAGTAGTAAAAGTTATTATTAAATGTTCATAATTTACTGTAAACTAAACTAGGAAAAGAAAGGAAAATTTAATGCCTGTACTTTTAATCTTCCGTTAATAATTACATTTGGATCAAAGGTTCTGAAGTTACTCTGTTTTACAGCATTTTAATAGCTTTAGCCAATATTTTATTTTTGGCTAAAATAATAGATCAATGTCTCTTATTAAAAGAACCTTAGCTTATTTTACATCATTATTAATTTGAATGCTAGTGTTAATATTCCTAGTTTTATAACCTGTTCAATTGATTCATCTTGTTATATTTTAAATGCCATAGTGCCTCTGTAACTGCTGTATTTACTTTGGAAGATGGGGCAGAGAAACGGTTCACAAGAATTGTTCAGGGATCTTCATCTGAGCATCGTATTAATCGAGAGGTAAGCTTAAAGCATAATTTTTATATGAACTAAAGCATAATTTATTTGCCATTAAGTTTCAAAATTCTAAGATGCATTATATAAACATTTTGGAAATTTTAATTTAAAATATGAGCAAAACATCATTTATCCTTTTCTGGCTTTGGATTGTATTCACCTTATTTTGTTGATTAGTGGTCATGTATATCAATATTTATTGCATTTACAAGGTCTGTTAGAAAAGTATCCAACCTTTAACCAGTAAAAAAAAAAACTGGTATACCCGGAGCGTTGGAAACCTAATCACCCTCAAAGCAGTCTCCTTGAGACTCCACACATTTCTCCCAGTGGTGCCGCCATTGTTGGAAGCATTCTGAAAAAGCCTCTTTCAAAATCGACTTTAGCTCGGCTGTCGTTGCAGCCATGATGTCCTCTCTTGTCTAAAATCGCGTTCCTTTCAATAGTCTCTTGACTTTGGGAAACAGCCAGAAGTCGCAGGGGGCCATATCAGGAGAGTAAGGAGCCTGACGATCCGGAGGAATCTGGTTTTTCGCCAAAAAGTGTTAATCAAGTGCGAGGAATGTGCTGAAGCATTGTCGTGATGGAGTCGACAATTTCCTGATGACCACAACTCCGGTTGCTTGCGCCGCACAGCATCACGTAGGCGACGTAGGACATCCCTGTAGTACTCTTGCTGATTGACCCTGTGGTGCGTACTCGTGGTGTACCATTCCGCTGGAGTCAAAGAAAGCAGTCAGCATCACTTTGACATTGCTGCGCACTTGGCGGGCCTTCTTTGTATTGGTGACGTAGAATGCTTCCACTGTGGCGACTGGGATTTGGTTTCCGGGTCGTACCCGTACACCCAGACTCATCACCAGTGATTAAGATGTTCATGAATTTGGGGTCACTGTTTATGAAGTCCAGCATGTCCTCTTGAGACTTCAACACAAAGTTGCATTGACTCCGTCGTCAGCAACTTCGCCGCCATTCTCTTCATGGCCAAATTTTCGGTCACAATGGAATGCGCTGAAAAAGTGCTGATGTCCACCTCTTCCGCAATTTTTCCTTGAGTTGCGGAATCATTTGTAAATAATAATTACTGTGATGAGTTTTCTTCTGAATCACCTTCACAAATAAGAAATGACTCTTATGGACTCATCATCTTTTCTTTGCAATGTATCATAGAACTTTGCTTCTTCTTACTAACGGAGGTTTACTAAGGTATGTCAAAGTTGTAATTAAGTAGCTTAAAGCTGTATATTCCAACTCCTTAATTTGACTAGACCTGGAACATCTAAGCCACCGAAAGGAATTTTTATTTTCAAAGGTACTATTATCCAAGTGGAAAGTATTCTCCTTTCCCAACTGCAACTTATATGAAGTGCTTTTTTTTTCTTTTCATGAGTGTGTTTGATTTCTTAATTTAGTGAAACATTTCTGAAGTTTTTAATAACTCACTGGCCTGTTTTTAAAAGGATTGCAACTGTTTTTGGCTACTTATTTTCTATGTTTCAAATCAAATGGTTATTTTATCATGAATGTGATTAATTAAACTTGACAAAGACTGATGAATATTCACTTAAAAAAAAGTACTTTTGCATTATATTGGTCTTCAATGCTTCCAAATGTCCGCAAAACTTGAAGGATAGATGCCCTTCACTTCACTAAATGTACATATTTGGGGAAGGTATGCTGCTGTACTTTATAGGGTATTTATACTGCAACAAAAGTATGTGAAAATAATTCTTAATAAAAAGCCTGCAGATTCTTGTCTGTGTGGTTTAATTCAAAATAAAATACTTATACTCTATTTACTTATATGTACATAGAACAATTATATTTACTATAAAACATACTTTAAAAAACAACATTCATAATCATAACACAACACAAAATTAATGACAATTTTAGAACAAGAGCAAATCTAGAAATGACTGAAAAGACCCAACTGTACAGGGATTACTACTATATAAAAATCATGTAAACGTATTAAAATTTTGCAAATTAATAAACCATTATGATGTGCTCAGGAAGTAGTCAAAGGCATACTACATATTGTGAAAAAAGAAGTGCTCTGAGAATTATGCATATGTAAAGGATGAATAGATAAAAATGGAAGTGGAATTCAGAAAGACAAAATTTGATACTGTTTGAAGTGGAGGAGAAAACAGAGAAGCAAATAGTTGGAATATTTGAGAAAGCTTTGGAGATGAAATTGGTTGGGTGGGAAATTATGACTTGCTTTGGAATCCGAAGAAGAGGAAATGAACCCAGACCAACAGTGGTTAGATTAGCAATGAATAAATTTAAATGGGCAAATCTGAGCAAGGCAAAGATATTGAAAGGAATACAGACTTTCATAGAATAAGATTATGGAAAAGAGGAGAGGGATTTAGGAATTCATAACTAAAGGAAATGAAACAGGCCAGGGAAGAGGGCTAAAAAAACATTTAAAGGTTTTTTTTTTTGATTGATTTATTTATGAACGCTCTTTAACATCTCAGGTCATCCGCATCCCATTCAACTCAGGGCGTGAAATGGCTGACAAATTTTACTCAGAGGCCTCTCTTTCAGGCTTGAGGTAAATGCATGACACGGGACGCACGGCTTTACTTCCCTTCCGAAGGAAGCCATACTTAGGATTTTTAGGCCCGAAAAAATCCATCGGTCCTGGCTGGAATGTAAAAGTTATGGAACTGTGGATAGATGAGAAGAAACAAGATATGACTCAGCAGCAAAATATAAAAGAGCTGATATTAAGAAATGGTAATTCAGCAAAGTATTTGGAAACAGAAGTAGATGTGGTGTCTGAACATGAAGAAAGTAGAAGAAATTCACTGCCAAGATGCATGTAGAGGGTGGAGAGAGGAGAGAAAGAAGAGGAATCCTGTATGACGTCATCAAGGAGGCATGTCACATCAAACAATAGGGAAAGAGCGGACGCAAATGCCTTGTCTGCAGCTGGAAGGGAAATATGTGGTTGTGGCAGTGGACTTAAAGAGGTGTCAGCTCCAGAGAGTAGCATAATGGAGATGGTTCATAATGGAATGTTAATGTGTGTGGAAAGAAGAATGAGGTATAGAGTGAAGTTGGAGAAATTCAGAGGAGGAAGGAATGGGTGAAGATTAGGATTTTTTTTTTTTTTGGATTTGTTTTATTTAAGGACGTTCTTTAACAGCTCAGGCCATCAGCTTCCCATTCAATTCTGGGCATGAAACGGTCAACAAATTTTGCTCAGAGGCCTCTTTTTTCAGACTTGAGGTTCTTTTTCATGCCGTAAATGTACGACAGGGACCCACGGCTTTATTTCCCTTCCAAAGGAAGCCATACTTAGGATTTTTACGCCCGAAAAAGTGGTAAATGGTTTGAAGTATTAAAGATAGGAGACTTGATAGTAATGGTTGAGACTTTGTTGGACAAAGAAGAAAGAATAGAAGTGGGAGGCTATGATTATATAGTTGAACATGGTATAAGGAAGAGTAATAAAGGGAGGGTCTCTGTTGGTGTATAGGAATATTTATAAATAGGGGTAGTGGAATAAATCTGAATGAAGTGTTATTTACAGAAGGACAAGTAATATGGTTAAAGTTATATATGATGCATGGAATTAAAGCTTGCCTAGGATTGTGTATAGTGTATAACCCACCTGAGTCATCCGAGTGAAAACTTTTATTGAAAACTAAATGAAAGTATGGAGAAATTAAGCAGACAGTAATTCTAGTTTGGCATTTATTATAGTCTGTGATTTCAATGCCAGAGTAGGTGAATATGACATAAGATTTATTAGAAAATGAATGTATGAAGGGTGAAAAGTGATAAGGTACTGAATAAGGAAGTCAGAAAATTGATTGAATTGTGCGAGCATAATAATCTAATTAGTATAATGGGTTAAGAGGGAAGAATCAATGGGGGAAAACCACATTTATGAATGAAACTTGGTAGCAGAGTGTGCTGCATAGCTGGACCCCTTCTGAAAGAAATTTATCAAAGTAAGAGAGATAAGTGTTTTAAGGATTTATTTATTTATACAGTTTGAGCTTAGAAGGGTGGTTGGCCAATGTGCATAATGAACGTATTATATGTGTTACAGTGACCAGTGAAAAAAAAGGGGGAAGTACATCTATTCAACAAAGTTGATGCATCTGGGCATCCCTACAAACATGACTACCTAGTTGAACTTGCTATAAATTCAGTGAAAAGTTGTGAGAGTGAATTAAAATGTAATGTGAAAAGCGTTGTTACAGACAGTACAAGCAATATGGCAAAAATGAGGTTTGCTCTCAAAGAAAGTGAAGATATTGATGTAATTACATATGACTGGTCTGCTCATATTTTGAATCTTCTCTCCCTGGTTTTAACCAGGACTCCTCAGACATAAAGAAAAATGTATAGTGGACATTGTGAAATACTTCTGCATTAATCATTTTCCCAATGCAAAGTTTAGAAGTGGAGGAGGAGAGCATTTATTAATCCTGCCCCAAGAAGTTTGATGGAATATACTGTGTGACTTGAATCTTGGTTTAAAAACTGATCACCATTATGAAGATTTTTGAAGAAAATGGAGGCATTATTGAAGATTTAATCAGGAGAAAGTTTAGTGAACTTCATATAAAGCACAATAATGAAAATCTTATAAATATATTAAGAATAAATTGAACTGGCTCTTGGTCTAACCCAGTGAAATAACTGTACCATTGGACAAGCAGTGAAAGTGTGGAAAAAACTAAAGAATGAATGACTTGGAGGAATTGCAAGTGTTAAAGAAATCTGAAATTAAAGATACAAAAACTAATGTGTTTGAAAAACATTATAGCTGAGCATTGGCTGCACCACATTTTCTGGCTTTCATTGTAGATCCGGTATTAAATAACTCTGAATATCTCTTCTAGATAAATTATTTAAAATCTCTTATGCTTCATTCCTATGGGATAAAATCAGACTGTTAAAATATCTAAAATATTCAAAACACTCTTTATGGTTTCACTCAAGAATAAAAAAAAACCAGGACATGTTTCATGAAGCATTTTTCATATTGTCAACTGTTAAATGACCAACGATGACGTATCACTCTTTGAAGTTGGGAGGGTATCTGCAAGGACTCTGGTGGTGTAGGGATGAACTTACAATGGGTGCTGTCTATTTCCAGAATATCGAAATTTATGAGTTATGCTCATGTTTTTGTATAAAAATCTTCCCATATGAATAACTTTCAATATTTTAACTAGAAGAGATTTTATGCTTATTTCACTGTATGTGATTCCTGAATGTATTAAAAACTGGAACTCAGAATACATTTCTACCAAATCTTGTGAAATACCAAGAAAAATCTCAACCTTTCATTCCAACCATGTTACCGATGAAGTGGTGCTTTGGCATTGATGGAAATCTCAAGAAAATATCATTGGCAAGGTGGTAATAGACAAAGTGATGCAACTATTTAACAGCTAGAGCATCATCTGCTGGTGTAGAATGTATGTTTTCTATGTTTGGTGTTCACTCAAAGTTAAGAAACAGATGTATTGTAGACAGAGCTTCCAAGCTTGTGTTTTTGTAAAAGTACTTAAATAAGTAAGCTTCAATGGTGGAAATTTCAGGAAAATATCATTCATTGGTAAGGTGATAATGGACAAAGTTATGCAACACTTAAGTACTAGAGTATCATCTGCTGTGTCGAATGTGTATTTTCTATGTTTGGTGTTGTTCATTCAAAGTTAAGAAACAGAGCATAAGAGTATTAATTTGACTCACTATCTAATTAAGAATTAAGAAACAGACTTTGTGTATACAAAGCTTCCAAGCTTGTGTTTTTGATAAGCACTTAATAGGGAAATGTGAGGTGTCACTGAAGATTAAGAAATAGTTCAGAAATACATTTGGTGTAAACAAGGTTTCTAGTTTGTGTGTTTGTTAAGGACTTAAAGAATAAGTCATGAGACTTGAAAACTCGTTTAAAAATATGTTGTAATATATCTTACCCGAATTCAAAATATTGTTGGAACATAGTATTCAAATTTATTGTTCATTATTTATCTTAGGTACTTAATAAACAAAGAAGCATACACCTATCTGAAAATAATATCAATGATTCCTAAATAAAAATGTAAAATTCAAGAAAAAAATTTGATTTATATAAAATAAATTTGATTTAAAATAAAAAAAATGTTTATTTTGATTTTTAAAATAAAAATCATCCTTTTTTTTTTTTTTTTTGGTACATCCTGCAGTGTGTAGAGTGTGATTATTTATAAATGGTAAGGTGGGTAGGAAATAAGATGGAAGTGAACCAAAGAGGAAATATAAAAGGTTATGGATGGTATGATGCAGAGAGCATTAAGGCAAAGAAAAAAGTGTTAAGTATTTATTAAGATGGAGAAGGTCAGAAGACAAAGATGATAAAGAAGTGTTATTGTTAATTAAAAGGAGATATAAGTGTGTAGCGCAGCATAAAAAAAAAGATTGGCAACAGATAATGGGTGAAAAAATAAGGAAACTGTGAGAGCTAAAGATAGTATATATGGAAATATTTTAGATATCTGATTGGTAGCGAAACAGCTCAGCATTATGAATTAAAATATATGAGATATATTAAATTAACATTTAAGATAGTACTGTGAACAGGATAGAATGTTTAGATTAAGAGTTTACTACAAAGAGGTAGGATATCAGATCAAAAATGTGAAAAGAAAAAAGACTTCCAGGTATAGATGGAATTTCAGGAGAATTTTGGAAAACCTTTGGGAAAATGGAAGAAAGTATGAAGCTATTGACAGTTATTAAACAGAATTAAGGAGAGGAAGGTAAAACCTAAGAGCTGGAAAGTGAGCATGATTGTGCCACTATATAAAGGGAAAGGAGATATAAACAACCCCAGCAACTGCAGAAGAATTAGTTTATCTATTTTAGACAAAATATAAACTGGCATGAATAGGCTGAAATGAAAGGTAACTTATCAGAATTTCAAGCAGGTTTTAGAAAAGGAAAATGAATGATAGATAATAGAATGATAATTCATAGTATAGACATCAATATTTAACAAATAAAAGGGGCAGCATATGCATTTTCTTTGCAGATTTTGAGAACCATTCCATACAATAAATAGGAATGCATTGACATGCAAATTGATGTACAAGGGAGTTATTATTCTAGGGCTTCAAAAATTACATGAAGGAATCAAGTTTTATGTCATATATGAAAGTAATAGAACCACAGTTTATATGTGGAAAAATTTGGATGTATGCCGAGTCCAATATTATTTAATTTGTTTATAGATAATATCTTAGGCATGAAAAATAATGGCAATGTCCAATTATTGGAAAGAAGGAAGTACTAGAATTGCTTTTTGCTGATAATCTCATAACAGGAGCAGTAACTGTAATAGGGTTATAATATGTCATTGATGAAGTTGCTAGATTTTGTGCAGAATGGGTCTAAGGATAAATAGTAAAATATTAAAGATGATAATAATTAAAAAATAATTGAAATTAAGAAAAGATGGAAGAAGGTTTATAAATAGAGACCCAATTGAGATATTAAGGAATTTTATTATTTGGAAGTGAGATTTACAAATGATGGAAAATGGGAGGTGCAGTCTAAATGTGCACAAGTTAAAGGTAAATTAGCTATGAAAGCTGCCAGAATAAGTTTGTATAAAGTCCCCACATTGGCAGTGAAACGGCTAGAAAGACTATGAGGCTGTGGTTGAGTCAAAGATGATGCATAGTGTAAAAATTTGGGAAGTGTCAAAGGGATGGACAAAGGTTGATGTAGTGCATAGAATAGACTCATTGCAAATGTTTAACATTGTCAAAAATGATTTACAAGGTACAAATGATTACAATTTACATAATTTCTTATTGCATTACTATTTATAATCTGCATAACCTGTATATACATTGATGTATTAGGTACTTTTTTAACTCACATTTAAATTTATTTCCTATATGCACCTTAATTGGCAATGGTAATTTATTATATGATATTAAACCTTTTATTAATGGATCTTTAAAAGTTCATTTAAAATTTACTGTATTCTATGGAAGTTATCCTTACCTCTAGTATTATAATTATGCATGTCACTATTTATGTTATCAATTCCCTTCAAGGCCATTAAAATTAACCTACCTACCTATCTACCTATTCATCCACCCACCCATCCACCCATTGTCAGAATATCCTTTTCCCTAAAATTATATTTGCATGACTAACATGCTGGTTAGATCATATATACATTGTAGTTATTTCTTTTGTAAAAGAAAGCTTCTATCCATATTGGTAATACCAGTATTCTGCATACTTATATATCATATGATAAAAATGCAATAATAATGGTGATTACATTTATAAAAGCAAGCAAATCCATTATTAAGTATAATCTTTTTCAATGGTGTAAAAGTATTAATGAATTTTTTGCAAGCTCAACAAAAAAGCATTGTTACTTCAAATGTGTGCATGCTAAAATCCTCAAAATAAACTTAAAGGAAGGTAAATAATTTGATTAAAGGTGCTGTGAGAAGGAGGTAACTGCTTGCTTTGGGGTTTTCCCTCTAGATTAAAATTATGGTGCTTGGTGCAATTTGGTTGAGGGTTATGGGCATTGTGAATGGTTTTCCCTGAAAGTTCCCTGAAAACTTGGGTGAAATGGGTAATGAATAAAAAAAACATTTCATCAAAATATTTTGCAAATGAGACAGTATTATAATTCCATTCCTGAGAAATTACTACTGCTGGTTCCTATAAATTGACTTCTGTAAATTCACAAAATGAACTCATACTTTACAATCTCACAGTAAATGTGTTCAGTTATAGAAGATTTTTGAAATCATAGTTTGAACGTAATGAACAAGTGTCTGCTGCTGTTTGTACTGCATTGTTTCTGACTCCTAACTGTCCTTTCCAAAATGCTCCTTCGGTTAACAGTAAATGTTATTTTTCCAAGCTGTTTCTTGCCATCAAAATTTGTATTTATATTGTCAAAACATATTACAATGATTTTATCAATAATTTTAAATTATCTTTTTAAATAGTTTTCATAACATGTTGACAAGGAATATTTGCTGATTCACCTGGCAAGTTAGAAAATTCTAGTATTTGTGTTCTAATGCTTAAATAAGGCAAAGTACAATATCTCATAATTATTGACATTATTTTCATATTAATGTGGTTGCTAGCATCCACAGAGAGAACATGAAAATGTGCACTATCAAATTCATCTTTAATCTTGTTGAGAAGTTAAAACATTAACAGCTATTGCTTTACATTTTGTCTGAGCACATGGCATTTTTGTTGTAATTACAAATTGCCTTAAAAGGCCAGACATGCAGTCCATAATCTGAAAGCAGTGATTGTTTTATTGTATAGAAAACAAAACTGTAGCTTCATGAGCTGCCAGATCTCCACTTTCATGTTCCTAGTCAAAAGTCTGTATTTTAAAGAAGAATTTCAGACTTGTGGTTTTTGCACTTAATGCTAATGGGTTATTATGTGATTTTCAATGGAAAACTAATGTAGCTTCCTGCCAGCTCTCTACTTTCACAATGTCAGTTCTTCCATGACTAATACAAATACTGCTAAACAAAACATATACTCAGTTTTAAAATTCGTCGGTCCTGGTGGTGTAGTGGTTACCATACTGGCCTTCTAAACCCAAGATCGTGGGTTCGAACCCGGCCAGGACCGATGGATTTTTTCGGGCGTAAAAATCCTAAATATGACTTCCTTTGGAAGGGAAGTAAAGCCGTGGGTCCCGTGTCGTACGTTTATGGCACGAGAAAGACCCTCTAGCCTGAAAGAGAGGCCTCTGAGCAAAATTAATCAGGCATTTCACGTCCTGAGTTGAATGGGATGCTGATGACCTGAGATGTTAAAGAGCGTCCATAAATAAACCAATTAAAAAAAAAACTTTTAAAATTCGTGGCATCATATTCATGGATATTTTACTTTGCCTTATTTAAGCATTAGAACACAATTACTAGAATTTTCAAACTTGCCAGGTGAATCAGCAGATATTCTTTGCAGCATGTTATGAAAATTGTCTGAGAAAGAGTATATATATATATTTTTTTTTTTTTGGCACGTTAAAAGCAGTTTTGAATTAGATCAGAAAGCCTAACATTCACTAAGATAGTTAAATATGGTGGACTTGTGTAACAGTAATGTTTAATACTAAGAATGTAAAATGATTGAGTCGAATTTGTAACATTTACATCACTAATATTTTAAAAAAGGAAAATTAAGTTTTAGGAGCTAATCGTTCCCATCTTCAGTTCCAGATTGGCCGACAGTTGAAGGTGGGAACAATTAGATTAGCTCCAGAAACTTAGTTTTCCTTTTTTAAAATATTAGTGATGTAAGTTACAAATTTGACTCAATCATTTTAAATTCTTATCCACTAAGATACTTATTTAAATAAACTGCAGATAAGATTACAAAGGATAACAGTGAATTTAACATGTGTTTGCTGACACACTCTCTCGCTATACCTGCTGAAAGATATACATAGAAGTGTGGAAGAAGTCTGCGAATGCACAAATATCAAACTGCCAGTTACTACCTAAGACAAATATAAACTTTATACTTTGAAAATTAAAGAGTTTTTTTTTTTTTTTTGGAGTACATTTTTGGGGATCTGCCAATGTGGGAAAGAGTTAAGTGTGTTTTCATATTGATATATATTTTGTTACTTGTATAGTAAGTTTATTATTGGTACAGGGAATGGTGTAATGAACATTTTCTGAGGAACTATACAAAATTCCAGCAACCTAAAACTGCATTAGGTATTTCAACACACAAACACAGTTTTTTAATATTATCCATTATTTGATAGCAGAAGAAATGCTTAGTGGTAAATAGTAAAGACAAAAACCCAGAAAATAAAACAAGCCAAGAAAACAGTATAAAGGCAAATAAAAATTAAGTTATAATGCACTACAGAGTAAAAGCAAATAGTTCTGTAACTGTAATGCTGGTATTTGAAATGTGCCTATTCATAGCTTGTAATGCATTGATGGCCACCCCAAGAGGAAGAACAGAACTTAAAATAATGTGCACAAATAGTAAGGATCTGAATTAACAGAAAGGGTACGTAGATGGTTTGTTATACAAGCACTTTTTAATGTAGATTGAGAGTGAAAGAGAGAAAAAAGGAATGGAAAAGACCCTCTTCTTCCTTTCTGCATCCCTTATCATTTTAAACTCAAAGCTAAGATTGATTGTCATGTATTAAATGGTCATTATGACAAGCATCCTGAATCCATTTGTTTTGGGGCTGTAATTTGAACTTGATCAGGTGTAGTTGTGTGCCTGGAATTTTGTGTGGTATATTCTTTTGTCTGAACTGAGTATAAAATAATTTAATTTTTCTGGATCAAGCTTTAATGATAATGGAGAACAAATGATCAAGAATGTACTTCAATTTTTTTTTCAGCCTGTGAGCAGTCAGGTTTACTTAGCAGATTTGGAGAAGCTTGGCATAAATGCAAAGGCAAAGAATTTTCTGGTATTTCAAGGAGCTGTAGAGTCAATTGCAATGAAGAACCCTAAGGAACGAACTGCACTGTTTGAAGAAATAAGTGGGTAGGTTCAAAAGAATAAAGTTGAGCAGATGGAAATAGTGTTTAACATTTTAAGCAGGAATTAATTTAAATAAGCTAAAATTGTTTTTAAACATAATTAAAATGCATCAAAATATCATCTTCTGTTGTAAGATCTGGTGTTTTAAAAGAAGAGTATGAAAGGTTGCGCACTGAAATGCTGAAAGCAGAAGAAGAAACTCAGTTTACTTATCAAAAGAAAAAGGGCATTGCAGCAGAACGAAAGGAGGCTAAGCTTGAGAAAGAAGAAGCAGAGAAATACCAGAGGCTGAAAGAAGATTTGGTGAGTAATGTGCCGTGAGTTTTATTGGACTATCTTCTGTTATGTGCTAATTTTATGGAAGAAAATGTTGGTGTGCTTATGTGCCTTATATAAAGTTCTGTGGAAAGGAAGTTCCAGTGTATATGTTGGAAGTTGTAGGCACATAGCAATGGAGGTGAAAGGAGGGATGTGGTAAAGGTACTTTGTGACAGTAAGGAAGATAAAAAATGCGAAAGAACCACTGCATTGCATTGATCCTTTTATCTATCGCTGGTTTGATAACAGCTTTCTCCATCTTCTGACTCCCAAATTCCAACTGTTTCTGTCAAATTACTTTTCAACTTTCATGGTTTTCTTCTTTTGCTTCTCTCTGTCTGTCTTCAATTCATTATGGATTTTGGTAGTGATTGCTCTTTCATATGTTGGATATGCCCATTCCTACATCAATTGTTGCTTTTCCACTGGCTCTACAAAATCTAGATCAACGTCTATTTCCATTATTTTATCATTGTTTTAATTTCAATTCTATCTAATTTTGAAGTTCCAGCCAATTTCTGCAAGAAGTCTGTTTATGTGAATCTCAGCACTTTCTGTATATCTTGTAGTTGGCATATTTAACGGTTATAAATTACAATACTTTTGATTATTGAGTTACATATGCTAAATTTAATTTTGTTGGCTATATTTTTGCTCCAGGGAACAATTCATGGCTCCAGCACATTTTTGTTTTGTTTTTAGTAATCTCTTTAATTTCTGCTTTCTTTGTACGTTCTTTACTTATTGTAGTTGATAATTATTTGTGTTCTTCGTTGTTTTATCTTAAAATCTGCTGTATTTTCTGCCTGTGCAAACATATTCTATTTTTCTACAATTATTTGCAAGCCCCATTTCCTATACTCTTCTTTCCTTTTTTTAACTCATATTTATCCTGAATTATGACCATTTGATCATCAGTGAAATTTAGTGCATTGTTGTATTGCTTACTGAAACTCTCATTCCTTAGCATTTCTTCATAATTCCAAAAATTTATCCAAATATATTTTAAATAGAGTGCATAAAAGTTCACAACGCTACCTCAGTCCTTTATTTACTTCAAAATATTTTGTTAATATTTTCCAAACATTATTATTTATTTTTTTAAATAGCAATTTGGTTATATAATATTTTATAGCTTGAATTAAGGTGATATTTGTTCCAAATACTTGTAGTATCTCCAATAGTTTTTATTGGCATGCTATCACAAGATTTGGCAAATCTATAAATCTGTCTCTTTCTATAGGCATTTTTTCTATTTTCAAATGCATAATAAATTGTCTAGATAGGATCTGCCTGATAGTGTTGCTCTATATCCTAACATTCATTTGGGAATTTTACAAATTAGGATGGAACTTAAAATATATTCAGTTTATTTAGAATCAGAAGTCCCCTTATTATTAGGATAAGCTTTTTCTTTCTTTTTTATATTTTAATAAAATCAGTGATATTGGCCATTCCTCCAGGAATGTTCCCTTCAGACCGGGGACTGTGGCCTGAGCTAATCAAATTGGAAAAAATTTGGATTGAGTTATTTAGAATTAAAATATTATAATATATTGTATTGTATGTACGATATATATATATATATCATACATACAATTGTCTTCTTGCCATAGAAGGACTCCACGAGTCCAAAATATAGCGATCTCAAGTGTGACTTTTTCTTAGTGTTTTATCCTTTTGTACTATTATAATTACTGTTAATTTGTTACATTGTTAATAGTGTTACTTTATTTTATTTTTCTTTTATATTATATATATATATATATATATATATATATATATCGTACATACAAATTTTGCACAAATTATACAAAACTAGGTGATTATCAACAGCTTGATTAGGCTAACTCCACTTTACATTCACTTCAATTAAAAAGATCTAATAATAATGGATATATATTTGTAGAGGAAATGATTTAAAAGTATGTAATGGTTTCTTCCAGCAATGAGATATTCATAATGTACTAGGATAGACAACACTACATAAATAATTATTGATTACATTATTACAAGACAACATAATAAATTTATACAGATGTTAGATGTCGGAGTTAATGAAAGAATAAATTAACTTTTGGACTATTCAAAGTTATTCTAAAGGGTTTATGAAAATTTAGATATAATAAAAACATAATGAAAAGAAATCAGGAAAAAAGTTAGTTAAGATATTAGATACAATATTTAGGACCTTAAATCTGAAAGTGCATGAAGCCTGTATAATGATAGGTTAAATCAAAATTTACCAAAGCTATAGAGTAATAAAAATGCAAATGAATAAGATAGAAATATTTACAGATGTATACACCAAGTAGTAGTATTTATTCACATTTCATATATATATATATATATATATATCTGTGAATATTTCTATCTTATTCATTTGCATTTTTATTACTCTATAGCTTTGATTCTGGTTAATTTGAGTAAATTTAAACTTTTTGGAAAAAGTGGTAAAAGGGAGGGGGGAGATAAAGGCATGTATCAGGTGGAATAGGTTTGTTAGATATGGAAGAATTACAAAATAGGCAAATGTATTAAGGGTTTATTATAGTGTGAGAGGAGGAGTAGGGGAAAGCCACATTAAAACAATGAATCTTGAAAGGGAGATAACTGGGAAAGTGAAGGATATGGAATGAAAAGCCAGTAAAGATAAAATATGTAATAAGGAAGGTGGGTGTGAAGCTGATAGAATTTTGTGAGGAGTTGAATTTGTTGATGTGTAATGATTAAAAGAGAAAGATGATATAGGAGAGTTTATGTTTGTAAATAAGAATGGTCAGAGTGTGTTAGATTATATACTATATATAGCTGAGCTAGATACGTATTTAATCGATTTTGAAGTGTTTAATATAGTAGTCATTTCCCAGTAAGGGCTAAATTTCAAAGTACATAGGGGAGAGAAAAAAAAAGAGCTAAAATTATGGTATTTAAAAGGGAGCAAGTTGAGGAAAGATAAAAATGAGAAGTAGTGTTGGCAAAGAAGAGAAATTGAGATGGTTAATAACTTTGATTAACTGGGAGTAAAATGAAATAATAATGGAGGATGAAGTGAGCAGAAGAAAACGATAACTAGCCAAAGAATAACTCTCCTTGAAAACCTTAAATTAAGGTATAGAGAAAATACTAGGGATGCATATAAAATGGTTGAAGAGAGTATACTTAGCAGTAATTGAGGCCTGGGAGTGGATATCTGGGGTTTAGAGGAGGGGGTGACAAATAATGTAAATATGATCCATAGGAACTTTTGTAAACAAATTTTCACCAAATGATTGAATTAAGAAGAATTGGTAAAAAAAAAAAAAAAAAAAAAAAAAAAGGGAAAATTTCAGAATGAGTATTCAGTATATTGGTTTAGAATTAGAAATTTAGTTGAGCAGAACAGCTTACATCAGTGTCTAAAAGTGCAGGAATGATTAAATCAAGGGAAAACTTGGTTCAATAGTAATGGAGAAATTCTGGAAAACATTGGTTTTGGCAAAATTTGGAGGGCTAGAGAATCATTAGAAAATGGTTTTGGGGAAGAAAATAGAGCAAGAATTGAAGATATTGAAAGGTAAGATAAATTCTCCAGTTTTAATTCCAAATTTCATTGAGTATGAACAGAGATCTGAAAACAGTGTATAGTATGGAAGATTAGTTGAACAGTTTGACAAGCCAGGAAGAGAAGATTTTGCATGGGCTGGAACCAGGGTGTGAAATGAAAGTGTTAAGAGTAAGTGGGGATTTAGAAAAATGCCTACTTCATAGCCAAAATGATAAAAATTACACACATTGCTAGAATATTAAAAAACCAAAATTTTTAGAGAGAAACTAGAAATGAAGAGTGGTCTAAATTTGCCCAAAAAATTTGGGGGTAAAGTTAATGAGCATAAAATGAAGAAAGAATATAAAAAAATAGGAAACTGCTTAGGAAAAATAAGAGCTAAATGGCTCAGGAAAATTAGTAAGAAAGATTATTAGGAGTACACTTAAAAGGAGCAATAGGGCCCAATAGCTAGATAACCAATATTAGAGTCTCTATGGAAATTTAGCAACATGTTGTAGTGATTTGTGAATTGGTTGATTAGATGAAATATTATTAAGAGTTTGAAGTATTTTGGTAAATATTAGTTTGGTAGTGTTAAAATTTTGGATATTCTGTTTGTTTAGGGATAATTCGACAATTTAGAATAACAGAATTATTTTATGGGTTTTTGGTTGGATCAGAGCTCTGGATATTCCAGTAGGTAATGAACCGAGGACTGGGGACTGAGCTAAGCAAATAGAAAAATTTTGGATTGAAGTATTGAGAATTAAAATAGTGCATTTTTATTGTATGATAATTGAAACTGGAATACTTAAATTAGACATTCTCATAATTATGCATAAGGAATAAATTAATTATTTGCCAAATAATATGTATGAATAGATTGTAGCTGTAAGGTTAAATGTACCGCATAAACCGTAATTGCAAGTTTATTATTATTCCATGTATTGTAATTGCAAGTTTATGTTTGTTCACTGTAATATGAATCAAATGTTGGCTCTAGGAAGATATATGCGATTGTAGGGTGAAAGGCTGATTTCCTGCAGGCATGCAGCCAGACCCCAGCCTTTGTTAAAGTTGACCTGAGAGAAATTGTTATGTGCTTTATAAACAAACCCACCCCCGGATGCTCCATGAAGGAATGGTAAGCTTGTGTCAAGGGCAAATGAGTTCTTCTGCATTGAAACTCCGTCTTTGTTATATTAGATGAGTGAAAAGTGTCATAAACCAGGATGATACAAACGCAGGAGAGTTGAGTCAGTCGAGCAATAGCTTTTGAACAGCATACAAGAGAGCTACCAGTAAGTGTTAATGTATCTACGAACGAGATATTGTAACTTCAGTTTTATTAAGTGACGCATTTGTGTTAATTTTAAGTTTAGGCATGACTTTACAGTGTAACATCCATTCTCAAGGCACTCTTGGCAATTGAGCATAATTAATTGGCATTAGTCATTATGGACCAACTAGCTATCCCATTGGACAAACAATTTAAATGCTAACTTTTGTGATAGTGGTCAAGGAACAGATTCCTAGAATAAGAGATATGATCATGCAAAAGTGACACAATGCGCCTTAAAATCCTTTATGGAGTAGCTGGTTCTCCACCCAATATTATGGACTGTGAACAATAAAGAAATGTTGGTAGTGAAAAACCATAAATCGGTTGATTGTAGTATCTATACCCTTATCATTTCCCTTTCCCTGTTACATCCAGATAACTAGAACTCTGGCCAGAAGAATCTCGTCGGAGCTAGTCAGAGCAAACTATAAGTCAGCGGAAACATCACCGGATAGGAGAAGAAGAAATCAACATCAACCCCTGAGGATCTAATTAATCAAAATACTTTCATAATCTCCCTTCTATCCTTACATGTAATTAACTCCCAATATATTTTAAATACTGCTACATTATATAGTATTAATATTTAGATAATTATAGAGTAGTATATAGTTAAAATTATGTACAAACAAATGTGACTAAGATGAGATTGATTTGAAAATGGTATAAGGAATTGTTAAATTAAATATTCTGTTCTATTTCATTTAAATATCACTACCCTAAGGCTTGCAAGTTGTACCTAGTTGGTTCATCTGAATGCAAGATTTGTACAAGATCACTCATTTTATTAGCCTGTTTAACTATTATTTGTCAGCAACAATGTGGAGGTTAGAAATGTTATTTAGGAATATAAAATGTGCAGTATTAAGTTATATAATATTATCATTTTCTTTGCATCCACCTTAAAATGGTACTATTTATATTCATACATTAAGTTTCCAGTTTACTTCAAGCAATTGCAATTAAAGTTAAATTCAGGGATTCTTTTTGCATATGCAGAATATGCAAAATATGGAACACTGAATGCCAACATTAAATCCTTGTGTTACAGGCAGATAAGCAAGTAGAGCTTCAGTTATTCAGACTTTATCATAATGAAAAGGATATTGAGCGGCTTGAACAAGATCTTAAGAAGAAAACTCATGAACAAGAAAAAGTGGAGAAGCGAAAGGAAAAGGCCGAAGATCTCCTTAAAGAGAAAAAAAAAGAGTGTGGGAAACTGGGACGTGAGTTGGCAAAAGTGGAACAAGATATTCGTGAAATGGTAAGTACTATAAAAGAGTTATAAGATCTAAACATTTCATATTTTATTTAACATATAATTATTAGAAATTTGAAAATATAAGGGTGTGTGTATGTGTGCGCATATACGTGCAAGTGTGTATATGTGTGTGTTTTCTAATTCTAATTTATTTGCTGGACATGCATTGGAATTCTGTACATGGATGGCATGAATACTAAAGAATATTATTTTTACTCTCAACTGTTTGCTGTTGACATTTCTTTTAATTGAGATATGACTGCCTTAATGGACAGGGGTACTGCTTCACTGTATTAACTTCAGAAATGTTGGGATTTTTGCCATTTAATGCTGTTGGTAGACATGGTATACCAGAACAAACTGGGAACCTCAGGGCTCAGCAATGTAGAGAAGACTGATAGGTAGAAAAGTGACATTGCTCAGGTCGTAAAATACTTTCTATTGGAGGAAGATGATGAATATCTTCAGAGTAGAAAGAGGACCTTTCTCAACTGTAGCCCAATTGAAGGCAGCTTGTGTCTTTCCCGGTTCTTTACAGACTGTAAGGATTTGCAATAGAGAGTATCAAGAGTAATCTTCGCATGTGAAGTTGCAGTGTCATCCTATAATGAGGCAGTGCACATGTACTGCTGTATCTTTGATATAATTGACATGCTTCTTATGCTAACAGTGGTTGCATATCTGATGTTGAGGTAGGATTTCGTTCAAAGGACCTGGACACCTTGGACAAATACATGGGGTTAATCATTTTGATCTATTTTGACTTTTTGAAATTCATTTTAGTTCCAGCTGCAAGAGAAATGTATCCCAATAACAATCCTGTTCTTGCAGAATAACCATGTATAGTTCAGTTTGATAGGCAAGAGAATATCTCACGATACGGTAATACCTGACTATTGAGAATGTTTGGGCAAAATAAAGAAGACTTTGAAATTCCCATCTCCCAGGACATCTTTTGAACAATGTCATAGGATGGAAAGCATATGGAATTCCCTTACAGAAAGGCTAAATTATTTTTGCCAGCTGGTAGACTCCATGTCGAGAAGAATTATCAACAAGCTTTTCAAGATGAAAGATATTGAACTTGGTATTAAGTTTTTTTTATACTTTGTTATTTATTTTAATTAATATAGATCAAACTTTGTCTCAAATGTAAACATTTATTTTTAAGGCCAAATGCCTTAAGGCAGCAATATACATTTTAAAGCTACAAGTATTAAAACTTCCTCTTATATTTAAAAATACAACAAAAATGAAAAATAAAAAATGTAGAAATTGTGAGAGATTAAAACCCACATCACTTCATATATCTATAAGCTATCGAGTAATGCCTTTAATTGCTCAGATGCTTTGAGGTTGGAACATCAAAGCTGTTCCTTTTGATATGTTAGATATCTCATAAACATCGTTATTTTATTCACAAAATAAACTTAACTAAAATTACATCCCAACTGTTATGATTTTGTCATACAATTTTATTGTAATTGGTAAAGTCCTTTTCCCAGACAACATCTCTGCCAGTGTTACACATACTTTAAGTCTTTTGTACATTGTGCAGTTTTTGAGTAATCAGTTCTCATACGCCACATATTTCAACCAATCTTTCTTTCTTGTTCTGTAATACTTTTCCCAACATTCCACACATATATTTGTATTTGAGAATGGAGGATCTTCATGGCTGCTATGATCTTCCCAGTTGATTTGTTTTATTCCTTCTTTTTCTTATCTGTCCTTAAAAACAGGATTCTTTTTCTCTGGGAGTTCTCAAATGAAGTCAGTTTTGATTTAATTTGTTTCCATATATTTAGTTTTTCTTAGCCAGCAGCTTTGGAAGAGAACTCACTTTATGAAGAATGCTAATTGGTGTAAAGTTCTCACTATAAATCAGTGGATTTTAGTAGGAATTTTAGATGCATCTGTGATGAAAACTGTAATTCATCTGGAATGGTGTCCACAATGCACAATTATGGTCAGGAATGGTATGAGGATTCAGAAAGTAAATACCACTTGCTCTGAAACCACAATTTGCATTGCCTGTGGAAGCTTTTTCACTTACTGCCAAAAGGTGCTCCACTTTTTGGCTTATAAGACCATTCTTTGCTTTTTTTTCATAGCAGCTTGTCTTTCTTGATTGAAGTACTACTTCAGTGAACTGTGGAAAGTAATTGTAAAGCATGAGTAGAATGGTTGAGCAAACACAACAAAACCACATTATAAACAATGTAATACAGTTTTTTTCGCACTAACTCCATTCACTTACATAAAAATCTGGAAATATGTTTCGGGAATGATCCCTTCCATCTTCAGCCTGTAGATAAACTGTTGTTATACGTGGCGGTTGGGTCTCTTGATGTTCTTGTGGCGGCATGTGTTGGTTCTATTAGGAATTTGCTGAGTTCATCCATTGGAGGGAAATCAAAATTCATCAAATTATCCTTATTTTTTGTAATGAAAATGTTTTCCCAAGTGGAAAGTTCTATTGCATTATGAAGTTGTTTCAGTAGTTTTATCTCTGGTTTAATTTCATGAGTTTTATTCCAAAAGTGCGCTGCTATTGCTGATTTATCAATTTGTTTTAAGCGAATATTTCTACAGTGTTCTTTTTTCCAGATTCCCGAATTCCTCTTCGTTTTTCCAATGTATTTTTTATCACACTCTGCACATTTTATTTCGTAAATACCTGACTTTTGTTCTGTTGGCATGTAGTCCTTTACTCTGCAACCTAATAAGTTCTTTATATTAAAATTGTTCTTTGGGGCTAACATAATTCCTTGTTCTTTGAATATCTTTTTGAACTTATTGTGGTAAATTGGGTGGTATATGAAACTTTTGAATTTGTACCTTTCTTTACGTGTGGAAACATCTCATTGTTTTTTGTTTTTTTGGTTTTATTGATGATTTTTATTATTGTACCTTTGTTGTATCTATTAGTTTCTGCTATCTTTATGATTTGTTGGATTCCAATTTGTACTCTGTTTCTGTGAGTAGGATGTTAACTAATCTGTGTGCTAAACTATAAAACACTGCATATTTATGTGGAATGGGGTTAAAACTGTCATTTTTTATGTAATTTTCTGTGTGAGTATCCTTTCTATGAATTCCAAATGTAAGATAGTTTTCATTTCTTATGATTTTTACATCTAGGAAGGGGAGATATCCACTTCTTTCTTCCTCTATGGTGAAATTTATAGATTTGTGCTGGAAATTCAGAAGTTTTAGTGCATCTGTTGTATGTTTTTTCAGAATTATTGCAAATATGTCATCCACATACCTATACCATGTTTTGAAGATTAGAGGGAAGGCTTTGGTGATATGGTGATATCAAATAGTTGCAAAATCATTTACAGATTATTATCCATGTACTAGCTTTGTTAAAACTGAAACCTCCTCCACTTCAAACAAAGTTTTTGAAAAATATTTTTGGAATAAACTTTCAGAGACATTTAGTAGGAATGTTTGCCCTTCTAAGGTAGTTGACAAAAATATCATTCAGTAATAAAATGCTTGACATAATTACATAAAATATTTTCTCCCTATAAGCTGCATCTTTTATGACCATCTTAATTACTTGCATTGTTGCATTGTTTTCTGTCAATGTTCAATCCCCTCACACTTACGAGGCAAAAATTTTAAATTAAAAAATATATTGTGAATGCCAGGTAGTCATGCTTGGAATTGCTCTAATATGCATATACTATTATTGAACATTCCCACTAGTTTGCCATTTCTGTAAAAGGAATTATTAAAGATGTACTGAAATTAAAATTTGATAAACTTTATGGATCTTAAATTGAATTTTCTAGTAAAATGTTTCTCCAACTTAATAATTTGAATGAAGCTTTAGTTCACATGAATGTAACAAAACATGCTTTGGCATTGTGTGTTGAATATGCCATTGTAGCAAATTTCCAGAAATTAAAAAGTAAGTCTAAACAAGCCGTGCTACATTCCTTGTCATAGTCTTTATTAACCCGAATTGGCTATTGTTTCTTTGTAACATATTCTTTCATTTTAATTCTTCAGAGTAAGCAAACCACTATTTCAGAGAACAATACCATAAAAATTCAATTAACAAGACTTAACCAGCCAGTATATCATTCTGCTGTACAAAGTGAAGTTTTTATCTTTTTTTAGTTTATGTCTTCAATAGAGTGAATATCAAACATTTCTCCTTTTCATCTTTGATATCTACACATAACTTCACCTTGCAGCAGAAATGTGACTGGCCAAGGCCAATGTATTATAAAACTAGCACACATTGTTGTTCTAATAATGGGTTCCAGTAAAACAGTCAAGAATTTTATAATTTTGTCCCACACTAAAACATTTTGCCAGAACTAGAAATGTTAATTGGAACTTGTATAGTGAAGCTAATCATATAATGAAGATCATGGTATGATTGAGTCAAACTACACACTCTTATTGCTCCACTTACTTGTTTATATGTAGTATAGTTTACGAAGTCTTTGTTTGCATCATCAGCTAACCATTAACTGCTGGATCAATTATAATCTGGTACTGCATATTATAAGTAAGTAAGGGGAGCTGGGTAGTTCGACTCAATTATACAATGATCTTAGTTTGCCAGAAGTTTGCATCTGTCAGATTTCTGTAAATTCATGACAAAAATTGAAAAAGAATAGATGCTTTATTTGAAGCACTTATAATAAAATAGGCACTAAATTCAAAATGGACAAAAATAGGCTTTATAAAAATTGTGTTGTCAGTTATTAGGTTCGTACAACACATTTTAGCTTTGAGAGCATAAAAATATATTTTCAGGGAAGGAAGGGGGAAGGGCTAAAGAAGCTTAAGGTCCAGTGATTGTGGTGGCCATGCATTCCATCCAGCACTGTAGCAATGTCATCCAGAAACTCATGAATAATGAAACCATAATATGGAAGAGCACAATCTTGTTGAAAAATGACAGCTTTATTTCAATTTGCGATTGTATGTATAATTTCAACATGTCAAGACAGTTGCATGATGTCAAAGTTGGTTTCACAAAAAATCACATTATCACTGTCAAGTAGGTTCATCCTTCATACTTGATAAAGGCATGCAGTTATCCATTAGCCCACATCCTAAATTTGGTCAAACTCGTAAATAAACATCAATAAACACAATCTTCTGTAAGAACCCATTCACCATTAGCCATCTCATCAAGAATCTGTTCACAGTTGAATGGATTGCCTATAACATCTTCAGTTTGTAACCCATGAAATGGAGACATTTCTTCAAAACTTTGTGAAGAGAGGTATTCTTAAGTCCTATCTTGAGCACAGGCCTGCATTGATTTTTTGGGGGTTCCATAAGTTACTCTTTGGAGGTTCCCTTAAGCTTGACTATTCAATGGGAAATGTTCCTTTATGTAGTGGCTCTTCATTGAACATTCAATAAATGAATGAATTTACAATGAACATGCATGACTGATTCAAATGATGCATTAAATCTCTGAATTATTGACATTTTTATGATTAATTGCATGGTTTACATCACTGTTATATGACTAACTATGTATTGCAAGTCTGCATTTAAAAATGCCTTGAGATCTCTTCATTGTAGTGTAAATGTTATGGCTTTATTTTGTGTTGTCCAAATACTGTAGAAATCTTGAACCCTCACTATGACTTTTTGAATAGTTTTAAAATCTTTCTTGCAAATTTGCCACAAGTTCTTATGCTAGGTAATCTTATTGCCTGAGTTACTGCAGATCTGGTTTTTGCTGGCTTACTACCATTAAGAAATGCATTTCTAAGAATTTCACATTTCATACAGATATAAAGAATCTTTGAAAGCAATAGCTCTTTACATATAAGTGCTGCATATGCACACCACACAGAAAGCTATATATCTTGCTTCACAGACTTCAAGGAATGGTATATGACATTTTCACATTTTTTTTGAATGGTGTTTAATGCCCTTTTTACTACTGAGGCATCACAAGCGGTGGGCAATGATTATACAAGAAATGAAATTATAATTGAGAAAGGGTTTTTTAAGGAAGGAAATGTTTCAGGCCTAAGTTTAGGTTACCTCCCCAGCATTTGCCATTAATGAGGACTGAGTAAAACCTGAAAAAACCTCAGTCAGGAAGGGCGATCCTGGCAGGATTTGAATCCCAGACCACCTGCTCACGAGTCCGCACCTTAATGACCTCGGCAACCCGTGGGGTACAAGTATATATGTGAATAATAGGTTACAGAAGTGAGAAGCGTTTATCATCAATCTTCACTGAACAAGTTTTAAGGCAGAATTTTAACTAATGTAATATAATGCACTTTTAGATTTTGATGCACTTTCATGAGAAGCGAGGTTAACAAAAATAATTGCTTTACAAGCATAGTTAGTATTTAGAAGGATACTAATTATTTTATGTTGACTGTAACAGTTTTCTCCTACTGATAAAAAATACATTGGATGAAGAGTTTCTTTTCTTTCTTTCTTTTTTTTTTTTAGCTTATCATATATTCATGTCAATCATGTTCAGTAAAAAGAATCTACTCAAGGGACTTGACATTTTTGGGAGTTCAAAATAGATATAATTCTGATCAGAATGAAACTTCATTGAATCAAAATGGTAGCATGCCTTAATTCTGTAGAACTAAGCAAGACCAATCTCTCTTTGGGAAATGATAGCTGCTTAAAATTGTAGACTACAAATATGACAGGAGTAATTTCTAGCCTAAAGATACTGATGGACATTCTGGCCATAAAAACTAGTGACATATTAAAAGAATGGGATTTTTATAGAAAATGATACACTTATTATTAGAAAATCTACAGAGGATAAGTTTAATGCAGGTATTATCATTATAAAGCGATTTGCAGCTATCTGAAGTAAGTATTGGTAGGCAATACATAAGAATACTGCAGTATATACTACTTTTATTATTATTGTAAATCTAAAATTTATATTAAAACTCATAGTTGTAGGTAATTCAAAATGTTACATTCCATTAATAGAAAGTAAAGTGTATGCAGTAGTAGGTTGTATAAATCGTGGATAGAAACATTAAAACAGTAAATTTATTTTATGTTTCAGGAAGTAGAAATCAATAAGAAACGTCCCACTTACATAAAGTCTAAGGAGCGAGTGGCACACATACAGAAGAAATTAGATTCAGCCCGTAAATCTCTTGCTCAGGCTAAGAAAGCAGATGCTGCTCACGAGCAAGATATAAGAGAGTTGGAGGATGAACTGGCAGAAGTGGATCGGAAAAGGAAGGAATATGAAGATATGGTTGCTGGTGAGTCCCAGAGTCAAGGGAAGGATGTACACTTAGAAGATGCTCAGGTTGGTTATAGGATTCATTCATGACATTATCATTCATTAACTGTGTAACTAGTTGATAGATGTCTTTGAAAAGTATTTTAATTTTAATAGAATTTGCTTTAAAATAATAGAAGAGCTACATTTGGTTTTGAAAAATAATATACCCTACATATATATTATTGCAGTGTATTGCTACAATACTAGAATAAATTATTTATAATTGTTAAAGCAACCCGGGAGATTTTAACTGTTTTAATTATAACACCGGCCGTGAAAGCCTAAGAAATATTATTTATAATCTTTTATTTTATTTATGTAATGCAGTAATTTATTCTACGCTAATTTGTTAACAGTTCTTTCTGTCACTTGTGCTCCATGTAAATTTGAACTTGTAAAAAGAAGTTATATTAAATACAGTAATTCTGAACATGAATTTGCCATGTTGGATTAATTTGGATTTTAAAAATATTCTTTGTTTTACTTGAATGTATTATAATAATAATAATAATAATAATAATAATAATAATAATAATAATAATAGCAGTAACACATTAGATTGACCTCTCAAGGGAACATAAAATATGGAAATGTTCATTTTTGACATTTTGCATTCAAGAAATATTATTGAATCAACTTTGCAGTTATAGTTATTAATTAGCAAAAAAACTTAGGTATGCTTTGACTATGGCTGAAAGCATAGAAGCTCTTATTTTTAGAAATTAAATTCCATATGTATTTTCACTGATTTTCTTCATGAACTTTATAATATCATTAAAATGTTATGACTATAAAATGCAGATTCAGTCCATATATTCCATCAACCATGCCCTTGAATGGGAAACAACTTGAATTTTTCCTTGTCTTTGTTTCTCATCTAAAAGCTCAAGATACACATGTTTCCTTTTGGTTTAGCAGTTCCAGTGTTCAGCAAGTGCTACCAAATATTTATAAATCTGTAATAAAGCCCTAAATTCTGCATATTTCTGTAATATGCGTACAATACTTTAAGCTCAAGTAGCTTCATTAGCATTGTCAAGCATAACCGCTTGGCAGTATTATTTTGCAAAATGCTGAAAATATAATTTTCTGACTCCATTGGTTAACCTTTAAGAATTAATATTTTTTTATCGCATCTTTTAGTTCTTGCACCTTTTCCATACCCACAAATAGAACCTAATGTTACTGAATGATGCATGATGTTGACAAGTTCTTACTGTCCAGTGTCTGGATAGTCGGTCCTGGTGGTGTAGTCATAACCATACTTGTCTTCTAAACCCAAGATCATGGGTTCTAACCTGACCAGAATTGGTGGATTTTTCAGGTGTAAAAATTGAAGAATGACTTCCTTCGGAAGGGAAATAAAGCCATGGGTCCCTTGTCGTACATTTACGGCATGTAAAAGAACCTCAAGCCTGAAAGAAGAGGCCTCTGAGCAAAATTTGTTTGCCATTTCACCCCCAGAATAGAATGGAACACTGATGACCTGAGATGTTAAAGAACGTCCATAAATAAATCAAAACCAACAAAACAACCCAGAGTCTGGATGGGTTGGACTTGATGTGGCAGTGGACCTGCAACTCACAGAAATTGAGTACCTGCAGCAACAGTGTGCCCCCAGGGGATTCCTAAGGTGTGTACCTTGGGGGCAGGAGTTAATTCCTGAAGTCCTGCTTGTTAAGGGGTGGTGAGGTTACCTTAATGCTCAGGTGACTCACCTGTTAAATATGAGGAGGCCTATGCAAGACGTGGCCTATCCACCAATGAGAACTTTGTAGCTAAGTTTACTTGTGAACTTGGGCAATGCAATCTCTATGGCTGAAAGGTTGGTCAGTTTAGACTCTAGGTATTGTCCTGAATGTAAAAACCAACTGGACTGTACAGATCTCTGTGTATACTCCTGCTGGACCAGGGGAGGGATCCCCATACCAACTTGTCCATTATGTATTTGGACATCCATCCTTGAATTTTAGGATTGTCTATCTCTCTCACTAATACAAAAAAAATGTTAATATTGCAATAACAATTTCTGTTTTGTAATCCTTTGTTTTCATTGGTGATTTAAAACATTGATAATTATTATTTCAAAAAAGCATGTTGAGTTTGGCATACATGTAAATATTGCCTGCCGTATGTCTAGTAATGCTCTTAACTAATTTCAGATTTAACACTTTTGTAACAGAACTTATGTATTAGAATTTTGTTACCGTATATATAAATCCCTTTCTTTTTAAATTCTTAATCATGACAATGAACAGTTACAGTTAACTTGAGACACCTTATTTCTTAATTATGCAAATTCCACAATTATCTCATAAATCATGAAATAAACAAACAGATTCATCTGCATCTACGTGCATTCATGTATCAGGTGCAACATAGAATATTGACTATATAGTCCATTTCATTCCAGGTGATATCAAAGTAAGTGCAAAATCTTTAAAATTTAAAAATGCCCACCTTCCAGTCTTGCAGGTTTTCATGAGAAGAAGGCTGGAATTTGGTTACCACTGCAAACTATTACAAACAAGTATGCACACACTTAACATATTCCTGTGTGGGGTCCTTTTTTAAACTGAATATACTGTATAAACTTAGGCTGCATTATAATTCTTTAAAAATGGAAAATGGGCTTCAATTTAATACAAACATTATCCTTTCTTGCAAAACTCATGGAGCTATATAAGTGGGTTTGAAATTTCTAAGAGTTGGATTCTTAATTTTAAAAATGTATTGATGCTTTTTAAAGTTCAACACTTTTTCAAAATAGCATTCATTAATTAAGGAAGTACCTTTGAATAAAACTGTCCCTCATAAAGAAAAAAACTTGTTCACCATAGTCTTTGTGTTTTCTTATTTTATTTTTTATTCATATATCCTTATTTGTTTGTTCTCTGCCTGCTTATCAGATGAAAGAATCCAGTAAAGAAGTTGCAATATTGTACTGTATTAAATGTGCTCTTGGAAATGATAATTAGTTAAAAAAAATTTAACAGACTGGCTACTGTACATTATTTAGATTTTCATTTTTAATAGAGATTGCTTTATACAAATGTTATTTTGTTAGGTGGCAGAATATCACAGTTTAAAGGAGGAAGCTGGGAAACAATCAGCTATGTACCTGCAACAGCTTGATTCTGTGAATCGTGAACAGAAATCAGACCAAGATCGGCTAGACAATGAATTTAGAAAAAAGGCAGAACTGGAAAATCGCTTACGTCAAAAGGGTCATGAAAAGGACGAAGCAACAAAACGAGTGGAAAAGTTGGCAGAGCATATAAAGTAAGAATGCATATTAAGAATGTAATTAGTCTAATGTGGTAACACTTAAAGTAGAAATAGTAATGGAGGAAAGGGTTTTAGAGAGAGAACAAATAGAAAAATTACAAATTTAGTACATATCACTTGTTTTCTTTTATTACATTTGGCAATGTGGAACAACAGAATGTAAGTGAAAATGGTCAGAAAGGAAGAGGATGTTCACTCTAATGAGGGCTAATGAACAACACAAAGGTAAGAGAATAGGAGAAATTTAAGATTAAAAAAGAGAAAAACTACACTTAAAAATTAAAAATAAAACTTAAACATGGGTGGAATTCGAAAAGATAGGAGATAGGCTTTTGTGGGACAGTGTGTCTTTCTAAAAATTAGACATGTTTTAATTGTGCACCACACATAGGAATACTCTTTATCCCAGTTGCCCTCTTTGTGCTCAACATTCCATTTTCTACTTCCTGATTTTGATTAAGTAGATTATCTGTTATGGTGCTAGGAACATTGAGCTGTTCTTTTTCAATATGAAGCTGTCACTGTTAGGGGATCAATCTGAACAAGCAAAAATGAAGTGTTTCATGACCAATATCCTTCTCCATTGTGTGTCTGGTGCTAATGACCTAAGCAGATTTTCTCCGTAAAACAACAGCCTCCATTGTGGCTTAATACTGCATATATCCAGACTTCTGTCTACAAAAAAGATCTCCAGAGCCCTTCATCCCAAACTCTTATGAAACCTTCTCAAGGGAACTTGTTAAACTTTTCTAATGTACATCCATTGTAGGCATTCCTGTCTTGCACCGTATCACTCTCTTGCCTAGATCTGTATCACTTTCAAAGGGAGCACAACATCAAATCCCAAATCTCTTGTTTCCATTCATTTGTCTTCCAACCTGTCTGTCCTGGTGGTCTAGTGGTAACATACTTGCCTTGTAAACCCAAGATCATGGGTTCAATCTCGACCAGGGTTGATGGAATTTTTCAGCCATTAAAACTCTAAGTATGGCTTCCTTCTGAAGTAAATCTATGGGTCCCATGTTATAGATTTACGGCAGAAAAAAACAACCTCAAGCCTCTTCTTAGAGGCCTGTGCAAAATTTGTTCACAATTTCACTCCCTGAATTGAATGGGATGCTGATGGCCTGAAGTGTTAAAACAGCATCTGTAAATAAAACAAATCAGTCTTCCATCCTGTTCTATTCCAACCAATTGTATTTTCTCTCTGATGCAAGCCTACTCTCATAATTTTTAATTTTATTAATAAGTATTATATTTCCTAAACTTAGGTATTTATTTTTTACACTAAACTCCACTTACATAAAAGTAAGATGCGTTTCGGGAGAATCTCTCCCATCTTCAGTTGCTCACTGAACCGCTGTTACTCAAAATGATGGCTAGACAATCGGATGTTCCTGTGGTGGCCTCTGTTGGTTGAAGTAGGAAGTTGCTGAGTTCATCCATAGGAGGAAACTCGAAATTCATTAGGTTTTCTTTATTTTTTAATATGAACATTTTTTCTGAAGTGAATAACTCCAATGGGTTGTGAAGATGTTTCAGCAGTTTAATTCCCGATTTTATTTCATGATTTTTGGTTCAAAAGTGAGCTGCTACTGCTGATTTATCCACCTGCTTAAACCGAATATTCCTAAAATGTTCTTTCCTCCAAATTTCCAAATTTCTCTTTGTTTTGCCTATGTAGCTCTACTCACAATCTGCACATTTTATTTTGTAAATTTCTGATTTCTGTTCAGGAATTTGCAAAATAAAATGTGCAGATTGTGAGTAGAGCTACATAGGCAAAACAAAGAGAAATTTGGAAATTTGGAGGAAAGAACATTTTAGGAATATTCGGTTTAAGCAGGTGGATAAATCAGCAATAGCAGCTCACTTTTGAACCAAAAATCATGAAATAAAACCGAAAGTTAAACTGTTGAAATATCTACACAACCCATTAGAGTTATGCACTTGGGAAAAAATTTTCATATTAAAAAATAGAGAAAACCTAATGAACTTTGAGTTTCCTCCTGTGGATGAACTCAGCAATTTCCTACTTCAACAGCAATTTCCTACTTCAACCAACAGAGGCCACCACAGGAACATCCGGGTGTCTAGACATCGTTTTGAGTAATGGGGTTCAGTAAGCAACTGAAGATGGGAGAGATTCTCTGGAAATGTGTCTTACTTTTATGTAAGTGGAGTTTAGTGTAAAATATGAATACCTAAGTTTAGGATATATTACCACTCCATTGTCAACAACTTTGTAGGTACAGTATTTAAGTATTATATTAATTGGTGAGGTATACAGAGAAATTGTTTTCTCTAAAACTGACCACAACCACTGAACTTCCTCCATCTGAATTGCACTTGTGGCTGGACAGGACACAATATAGTTAATGTATTGGCACAATTAGCCAAAGATCTGTTGTTTGAGTCCTGATCATGACATCAAATTTTACCCATCTGGCTCAAATTTCAAAACCTGTAAATTTTTTACAATAGTTTTATTACACTGTATTTAGAAACTATCATGCTACTTATTATGGTCAATGTTTCAAAATGATAGGAACAAGAGACTGTCTGCTGTATTTTAGGAGTAGTGAAGCAGCCTTAGAAGAACAGAGACGTATGCGTGAAGAACTACAGTCAGATGTTGGTACATCGAAAGAAAGAGTTCAAGAACTTCAGCGAGAGTTGGAAAGTGTAGTGGAACAACTTGGTGATGCAAGAGTTGACAAACATGAAGACTCTCGTCGGAAGAAAAAACAGGAGATTGTTGAAAATTTTAAGCGGCTCTACCCTGGTGTGGTAAGATTTACCTATATGCATTTGGTTAAAAAGTTGATTTTTCATATAGAGAATTGATTTTTTTGGGGGGTCATTAATGCTACATGTTTTTTATTAAAATTTAGTTTGCCTGTTTTAAAAGAGAGCAAAACATGCTTTCATAAGAAAGAAAGTTTAAAATGCCTAATACATTATTTTAGTAATATTTAAAATATTTAAAATTTTTGTCTTTTAATAATTTTTATTTTTTTCAACCGTACTCAATTAACTTAACCAGCAATTCTGTGCTGGCACCATTAGTATATTTACAAAACATATGTAAATGGGAAGAAAAGAATTAATACCTACTCTTACTGCAGCTCTCTAATCTTTTCTTTTAATCTGTAGAATTTCATGTTTATTTTCATGAGTTATAAATTAAATGAATTAATTCATTTGATTATTGGTGTATAAAATTGCAAGGCATCAATCTTATAGAGTTATGAAGAAACCTTGCTCAGCCAACTTGGCCAATTGGGAAGTACCTGATCCTGGCAGTGAAACCTACATAATGCATTTACCATTAAAACATACAGGGTGTCCCAAATAAAACTGGTACGCCTTACTGTCTCACTGCAATTCGTGTAAAAGGCATATATTACTATATTTTATTACTTCCTATGTGAATATCACATGGTTACAAAACTTACCAGTTTATAACAAGTGCTGTAAGTGCCCTTCCTGATATCCAGACATTGCTGTGCTTGTACGACAATGTTCTGTTTAAAACTTTATAATTCTTGAGGAGAGACATTATTTATCTCATTTGTAATGATCTCTTTCAGTCAGTATGTCATCCGAGAATTGTTAGCATACACTTTGCATTCAGAGCTCCTCATAAATAAAAATCACAGGATGTTAAGACCAGTGATTGTGGAAGCCACAAATTTTTGCTGTCAAGCCTGTATTCGGGAAATATTTTGCTGATATAGAACATACTTATCTTTAACTAAAAATGTTAATTGGAACATTCACAGTGAAGCCAATCATATAATTGAAATCATTTTACTTATCTTTGTCTGGTTCTTTCAATTCATGCACTTTGCTGAGATAATCCCCTTATCAATTTTTTTGGAGCTTCTTGTTATCTCCATGTGAAATTCTGTTAAATACTGCCGGACTCTTCATTGGCAGATGCTTGTTGCTTGCTCTTCACATTTGCAACGGATCCTGTATTCCTCCATTCCTTATATGGATCTTGGATTGAGCTGGTTATGGGGAACTTGATACCAGGATATTTTGCTTCAAACATATCTTTGGTCTCCTCGGTGGGGCCTGGCTTTATGTAAAATTCCACATTATCAATTCGGTGTTCACTAAAAATTGCATCATTTCTCTCACAACGCTTCCAAGATATTTACAACAATTATTATTAAACTGAACTGTCAAACTCTTAACAATTACGTAAATGGAACATATTGTAGCAAAAATCTAAATATGAAAGCAGTAAGGCATAAAAATCAGTGCCAGAATGGCAGTGAGGCCAACATCTGTTTATGACTACAGTGCGATGTACCGGTTTATATGGGACACCATCCTGTATTACTGCCTATTAATAGTGATAGGGTGAGTTTTAAGTAACAGCTAATTGGCACACAACTTTAAAAACATTTCCTGATGTGAATGATTTATAAGTAGGGTATAATGAATAAGGCCTTTTTATTTAGTAGTGTTTAAAGCCTGTTCTTAATACTGAGGAACACTGATGATATTGAAATCACAAGATAAATATGGAAAGGAGTTTTTTTTTATTATTATTATTATGTATATAAGGAAGGAAGCGTTCCAGGCCTTAATTTAGGGTACCTCCCTGGTAATTGCCATTTATGAGGACTGGAAAAAGTCTCAATTAGGGAGGATAGCCCTGGCAGGAATCAAACTCCCCCATTTTCCGCTCATGAATCCATGCCTTAACATCCTCGGCTACCAATAGTAAAATTTCAGTGACAGTATTCTTGCGGGATAGACAGCTTTGGAGGGTTGACAAATAAGCATTATTAGCTTTAGAATATTGAATAAATAAATATATAACAACACAATTTATAATTTAATAAGTAGTTTACTTAGACTTTTCAGAATTAAGTTTTCATTGTCTTTGATGCATTTAATTTCTATTTAAATGCATCAAACATATATTTGCCAGATGCTAAGGAAGGAGTCATTGTTGTTTAAAATTGACTGCTGCTGACAACATATGAACATGAGTGTTACTGAACTGGGTTGATGTCATTCTAGCTACAAATGAGAAAGGGGAGTACTATATATCTGTAACTCCATGATAGCTGGATGCTGTTTATGTCCACTTATAATGCAGTCTGTTAAAGTAGTTTCTGTATTTGTGCTACATGACTGTCCTCGTATTATATATTGCTATGAGTTAGAGTGGTAAAGGCACCAATAGGAGCTTTGCAGTGCTTCCATCTAAATCAGCAAATATAAAATAAATGGGTTATAACTTTAAAAACAACAGAACTTTTCTGTTAATAATCAGACATTCCAAATAGGCATTAAGTTAGAGGAGGAAAGATGTATTGAATTAGATTAATTTAAATGACTTGGGAGGTATAGAAGAGGTATAGAAAGACAAATTTAATAATTTTTGGAGTGAAAGAAAGAAGAGAAAGACAACATGGCAGATAATTGAAGATATTGTCCAGGAGAAACTGATTCTAAATATTTTAGTTTGGGAGACTGTTGATTGCTGTAGAATTTGAAGAAAAGGGCAAAGACCAAGACCAATTATTGTTAAAACTGCTACAATGAGATTTAAATTGAAAGTATTAAGAAACAGCAAGAGATAAAATTTATAGCACTAAGGGAAATGAAGAAAGCTAGGGAAGAAGGATAAAAAAGCTTTCATAAAAGGAAGTCGCTTGTGGATTGATGGAATGAAACAGGAACCTTGTCAGCACATTGCGATACGAGATGGAAATCAACCTAGATGTGTGGAGGGCAGAGTAAAGGGATTGGGGCAGGACTATGACTGAAGAAGGATCTCATTCACCACCAGGGATGTCACCAATGAAGTAAGTCCAATCATCAGACCAGCTAATCGAAGACACAAGAAGAAGATCGGCCTTGGGGGCTACAGCTGGTTTAGATGTATGGAGTCATGAGGGTTTAAGCAGGTTTTTAAGCTGGTTGTGAGCATCCTAGAGCTTGAAAATGGCAGAAGCACAAGAAAAGCCGTACAAATATGCATTAGAAGTCAAGTGAGGTTGGATAAATTTAGGTTTGAAAGAAAATGTTCAGTATAGGGATTTGATTTATCAATAGTAGTTGGAATGTTGACGGTTTACTGAAAAGGTATATAGTGGTGAAATTTTACAAGTGTTGAAAGTGAGAGATTTTTTTTTTTTAATGGTGTTTTAATTCCAGTTTTTACTACTGAGGCACCATGAGCGGAATGTGGGAGATGATAACTACTTGAAACATGGCTAGCAAAGAAAATAAATATAGAAATGGGTTTTACTTTTTTAGTGTAAGGGGTGTAAAATTCGGAATAAAGGGAGGTATCAGATGGTTTGGGGTGCTTTGTGAAGAAAGAAAAAGGATTTACAGTAAGGGAAGAAAAAGGTTTAAGGGGTAATTCAGTGTTGTGGCTGTCTTTTCTTGATATTTACCCAAAAAGCTGTTATGTATGTATTTGTATTATATATAACCCTCTTAGTACAGTAGTAAAGTAAGCTATGGTATTGAGGAACATCGAAATAAATATGAACAAGTGGAAATAATAATTACAAGGATAGGAGAAGAACAGATAAATTTAAGTAACCTAAATGAATAGTATGATGTGCATTTTGAATTAGAAAGAAGATATAGCAAGGACAAGTTCTTAAAGAAGGGAAAAAACTCTTAGATTTCTGTAAAGAAAATAATCTTATGCCACGTAATGGAATGAGAGAGTCTGATTTAGATAGAGAGTTTACATTTGCAAACAAGAATGGACAAAGTGTGGTAGATTATATATCGTGTTTGCATATTTTGATAATTTGAATAGAGATTTTGAAGTTATGAATATGGTACTAACAACCTGTTATTTCCCACTGAGATTAAAATTGGGGGAAGAAGGGGAGAGAGGAAGTATGTAGAGGGAGCTGTAGGCATATTGAGGTATATAAATGGAGGGAAGAGAAATATGATTAATTTTGTAAAGAGGTCAAATTCTACAAGCTGGAATAGGGGCCTAATAAATACTAATAAAATAGGAAAGGCAGACCAGAAATTAGAATACAGTGTGAAATGGGCCGGGAATGATCTGAAAGCAGGTTTTTATGATTATAACAAAAGGAAATGGTTTGATAAAGGTTGTCAAATGGAACAGAAAAGAGTACTAAAGAGCTAAGAAATTGGAGGCAGAGTAAAAAGAGCAAAGAGATAATTACTTACTACTTAGGTGGGGATATAGGTGCATCATTTAGTACAAAAAGAGGGAACAGGGTAAAAAAAAATTAGCTGAATGCTGAATGATGCAGCAAAAATCTACGATACAAGAAAGGTATGGTCAATAGTTAAGTTTGTGCAGAAATGGGATAAGGGAAAAAATATAACTCCAGAAAGTTGGTGTGCTCATTTTAACACACTATTAGGACAGGCAAATTTGATTAGAACAGAAATGGCTTTCCTAGAAAACAAGGAAGTTATTGATGACTCAGATATGGAGACTATGGAGAAAGAATTCTATGGTCAAATTAAAAGGTTAAAGGTAAAGAAAGCAAGTTGTTGATATTGTATGATTTAGTTGAACTACACACTCATAATGCTTCACTTACTTATCATAATGTATAAAACCGGTTTCTAGAATGTTTGGTTCTCATCATCAGCCAGGCTAAAATCCATCTGTCAGATCATTCGTTGAGCTGTGGGAATGTGTATTCTGCTCTGGTGGTGGTGTTATAAACTTGTAGTTTATGTGAATTATATCTAATCTATCATCTAACACACTCTCATGCTTCACTTACTTTTAAATACGGTGGGACCAGTTTCGCAGAGACATCCTCTCCACCTTGAACCAACTTGATGACTGCTACAAGAAACTAACATTTATGAGGACTTGTGATTCCATCCTGGCAGTGTTTTTTTTCTTTATAAACTGGAAATTTGTGTTACATTCTCCTGTAATGTCGAAATATAAGATGATCCCTATGTTTATGAATGTAAATCTTCTCCCATGTGTCCAATTCTATATGTCCATGTGCTGCTTTAAGTAACTTTATTTCTTAATTGATATCATTGTAAGATTCAGTTGAACTACACACTCTTAAAGCTTCACTTACTTTTTATAAATGTATGGAACCGGTTTCGAGAACATTTAGTTCCCATCTTCAGCCAGGCTAAAGTTCAACTGTCGGATCATTCGTTGAGCTGTGGGAATGTATATTCTGCTCTGGTGGCAGCGTGATAAACTTATAGTTTATGTTTTCATCCCCGACAATGTCGAAGTTCATTATGCTGTCTTTTAATTTGTAAATGTAGATTTTCTCCCAGGTTGCTAATTCCGTAGGTCCTTGTACTGATTTTAATAGTTTTGCTTTATTTATTATGTCGTGATTTTGTGTCCAAAAATGATATGCTACTGCTGATTTCTCTATTTGCTTGTACTTTATGTTCCTGAAATGTTCCTTTAACCGTGTGCCTATGTTTCTCTTTGTTTTCCCTATGTCGATTTTTTCACATTCTGCACGGTTTATTTTGTAAATACCTGATTTTTCTTCTTGTGGAATACTGTCATTAACATTATCTATCAGTAAATTTTTAACATTAAATCTATTAATCGGTGCCAACCTGATATTAAAATCTTTAAGAATATTCTGAAATTTTTTTGTGGCCCATGGATAATATGTGAATTTTTTAAAAATTAGTTTATCTTTTCTTGCTGAAAGTGTTGTGGTTTCTTTGATGTGTTTTTGTCTCTTGAATTTCTGCACCTTTTTATGTAACTGAATCATACATTGATATCAATTAATATGATTGGCTTCACTGTGCAAGTTCCAATTTACATTTAAGTAAAAACTTTATTTCTCTTTTTATGTCATGGTTATCTTTCCAAAAATGGTGTGCCACTGCTGACCTATCAATCTGTTTGTACTTAAGGTTCCTGAGATGTTCCTTTAACAGTGTTCCTATGATTCTTTTAGTTTTTCCAACGTATGTCTTATATTCTTTACATGTTATTTTGTAGATGCCTGACTTTTTCTCCTGTGGAATGTTATTAAAACTGTTGCCGACTAAAGCATTTTTCAGAGTATATCTGTTAACAGGTGCCAATTTAATATTAATATCTTTAAAAATTTTTTGGAATTTATTCATAGCTACTGGATGGTAGGTGAATTTTTTAAAAACCGGTCTCTCTTTTTCAGTTAATAGTTTGGTCATATTCTTGATCAATTTCTTCTTTTGGAATCTATTAAGTTTTTTGTTTACTAAATTTTTGTTAAAACCATTTATAATGGCAATCTCCTGTATCTTCTCAAATTCTTTTTTGTACTCCTCTTTACTGATTGGTAAATTCACCAGTCTCTATGTTAAGCTGTTGAAAATTGAGTGCTCGTGAGCTATGGGGTTAAACCCATTTGATTTTATATAGTTATCTGTGTAAGTATCCTTTCTATAGGTTCCAAATTCTAAATGTCCATGATTTTTATTAATTTTTATATCTAAAAATGGCAACATTCCCTTTGTTTCTGTTTCTGGTGTGTAGGATATATTCCTATCTTGTATATTTAAAAGCTTCAAAGTATCCTAAACAAATTCTTTTTTCACTATAATAAAAATGTCATCAACGTATATATACCAGCATTTAAAATAATGTTGGAAGGCAGAAATTATGTGAGTTTCAAATATACTCATAAATAAATCTGCCAGAAAGGGGAACAAAGGATTTCCCATTGTGAGTCCTATTTTCTGTTTATAGAATTCTCTTGCAAATGCAAAATAGGACTGGTTAATACAAATGTTAGTAAGGTGGACATATTCTTTCCTGTAAGTTTCATTAATTCTTATCTCCTTTAACCAATCGTTCAAAAACGATAAAAGCTTGTCAGTTTGAATACTCAGGAACAAAGATATTACGTCAAAAGACAATAAAATATCAGAGGGTAGAATTTTGAAATCTTATTTTTTTCTATTAACTGGAACGAGTTTTTTATGCTTCTACTTTGAAACCTTGGTAGAGCTGTAAATCTGTCTGTAGGCCATATTGCTAGAAAATGTGTAGGGGTATTTATATTATTAATGATGGGTCTCATGCCCTTCCCAGGTTTATGCATTTTAGATAACCCATATATTCTGGTTATGTTAGGATTGTTGTGTTTTAAACTACGTTTTTCTATGTCTGGTATTATAGTGCAAGTCAAGTCTGTATAGCTTCATTTACTGTTTTTGTGCATTCTTTTAATGGGTTAAATTTGACGGGCATATTCTCTTATGTTTAACAACTCTTCTTTAGCCCAAACCTTCAAAAATTCCCCTTGAATACCATCAACACAACTTTCTTTAAAATTAAAATGTAAATCGGAACTTGTACAGTGAAGCCAATCATATAATTGATATTATTGTATGATTAGTTGAACTACACACTCTTAATGCTTCATTTATTTGTCATAATGTATAGAACCAGTTTCAAGAATATTTGGTTCTCATCATCAGCCAGGCTAAAATGCAACTGTCAGATCATTCGTTGTGCTGTGGGAATGTGTATTCTGCTCTGGTGGTGTGATAAACTTGTAGTTTTATGTTTTCATCCCCGGCAGTGTCGAAGTTCATTAGACTGTCTTTATATTTGTAGATGTAGATTTTCTCCCTGGTTGCTAGTTCTGTAGGTCCTTGTACTGATTTTAATAATTTTTCTGTATTGACTATGTCGTAATTTTCTGTCCAAAAATGATATGCTACTGCTGATTTCTCTATTTCTTGTAGTTTTTCGTAAAACTTTCGTTATATTTACGGCAAGGATGGTCGAACAGCTTGATGGTAAACATATTTGGAATTTTATATATGTTCCTGAAATGTTCCTTTAACCGTGTGCCTACGTTTCTCTTTGTTTTTCCATTGTAGAGTTTTTCACATTCTGCACAATTTATTTTGTAAATACCTGTTTTTTTCTCTTATGGAATACTGTCATTAACATTATCTATCAGTAGGCTTTTAACATTAAACCTGTTGACAGGTGCCAATCTGATATTAAAATCTTTAAGAATATTCTGAAATTTTTTGTAGCCCATGGATGATATGTGAATTTTTTAAAAATTAGCATATCTTTTCTTGCTGAACGTGTTGTGGTTTCTTTGATACTTTTTTTCTCTTGAATTTCTGCACCATTTTGTATACTAGTTCTTTTTTAAAACCGTTTTTAACTGCTGTTTCTTCTACTTGTTTTTATTCATTAAAATATTCTTCTTTGTTAATTTGTAGGTTAACTAGCTGGTGTGTTAAACTGTTGTTAACTGCATGTTTGTGTGCTGTGGGGTTAAAACTGTCAGCTTTAATGTGATTATATGCGTGTGCATTCTTTTTGTATATTCCAAATTCCCTTGATGTTTCATTATTTTAATATCTAAGAATGGCAACATATTATGTGTTTCTTATGTAAATGATATATTTGTATCTTGTATATTCAAAAGTTTTAAGGCTTCATCAATGAGTTTTTTGTTCATTATGGCAAATATATTGTTGACATATCTGTACCATACCTTAAATAAGTATGGAAAACTGTGTTGATGTGTGTTTCAAATCTGCTCATGACGAGGTTAGCTAGAAATGGAGATAAGGGGCTGCCCATTGTAAGTCCTGCTTGTTGTTTATGAACTTTTCCTTTGAAAGTAAAATAGGCTTGGTTTATGCAAATTTCTGTGAGTTTGATGTATTGTTTTATGTGTATATCCTTAATTCCACTTGTTTTCCACATGTAGAAAAATTAGGAATTTCTCTTTTGGTATGCTTGGAAACAGAGATTCTACGTTGAAAGATATTAGCGTATCACAGGGATGTAATTTTATGTCCTTAATTTTTTCTATTAACTGATATGAATTGTTTATACTCCTGCTTTGAAATTTAGATAATATCTCGAATCTATTAGCTAACCATTTTGCTAAATATTAAGGAGTAGTATTGATATTGTTAATGATGGGATGCATACCATACCATTAAGAGCGTGTAGTTCAATTAAATCATAAATAATATCAATTAAGATAAGGCTGTAAATTAAGTACAATACTGTTCAATCTCTATATTGATGGCATTCTGGACGAGGTTCAAAGAGAAAAGATGCATCTACCAGTAATAAACAATAAAGAAACACCAAGGTTGCTTTTTGCAGATTATTTAGTAATTGCATCTATATCTTGTGGAGGATTGAGAAGAGCAATTGAAGTAGTAATACTATTTGTAAACAACGGGGATTGAAAATAAATGAAAACAAATCAAAGATCATAGTTTTTAAAAGAAGCTATATATTGAGAAAGGATGAGAAATGGCAGTTAAATAGGAGAGAAATAGCGATGGTAAGGAAATTTAATTATCTGGGGAAAAGATTAAGTTCTATTGGATGTTGGAATGAACAGAAAAAAAAAAAAATGGGAATAGCAAAAGGAAAATCTGCTATGAGTGTTATAAGAACATGTTTAAGAAAAATTCCAGATATAAGAGTGAATTGGCTGGAAAGAATTTATACAACTACAGTAGAAGCAAAAATGTTATATGGGGCAGAAATATGAAGTGTAGAGATTGCATGGAAAGATGTTGATAACATTAATAGGAATTTTTGTAAACTGATCTTAGGTTTACTGACAGCATCTCCAAATATTGTGGCACAACTAGAATGATATGGGTATTCCACCAAGATACCAATTATTACAAGAATTATGAAATAATTAGAATTTCCACATTGGAAGAGTGATATTATTGAAGTATGTTTCAGCATACAAGAGAAATGTAAATGGAAAGCATCATGGTATCTCAAAGTGCAGGAAATTTTACAACAGGTAGGTTTGGGAAACTTATGGATGAATAGGGAGTACCAAAACAGAGGATTCTGGAAAGAAAGAAACCTAAGATTGGGAGATATTGACAGACAAGAAAATTTGGTTGTATTTGGGAGAAAACGGTTAATTGAGACTTTATAGGGAAATAAAAATAGTATGGGATAGGGAAAAATATGTACAACAATGATAAGGTAGGTTAGGAAGGGTTTGCTTGGGCTAGAACTGGAGTTATGAATTTAAAACGATTAGGATATGATAAAGAGATAGAAAAATATCTAATATGTGGAAAAACCAAACAGGTTTACATTGTTTATTATACTGTAAGCAAACAAAGTTATGGAGAGAACAGGCTTGGCAACAAAAATGGAAGAATTTAGATGGAGAAATATTAATTAGAAATATTTTAACTGTAAAAGAAGAGAAGAATACAAAAATGATAGGGAACTCTTTGAGCAAAGTTGGAGAGAAATGGATAAGAATGATTAAGCTGAAGATAAAGGGAAACATAACGTTAGAAGTACAATAGGTCAGATAAGCGTAAACAAGAATAGGATAATACAGCATGATGGTCACCAATACACAAATAACCTGGAGTTATGTGTATTGGGATCAGAATGTAAACAAGCATGTACATCTGGAAAAAAAATATCTAATAAGTAAGATTAGTGTTATTTATTTGTGTGTTTTAGATCTCATTTTGTAATGGATTGATAAAAGTATGTATATTTGAATATAGTATTTTGAGTATTTTTAATAAATTTCAATTTAAATGAAGATCTATGTTACAATCATAATGAATGAATATTGTTTATACAGTTTGACAGAATGATCAACATGTGTCAACCGATTCATAAAAGGTACAATGTGGCTATTACAAAAGTACTGGGGAAATATATGGAAGCTATTGTGGTGGACACTGAAAAGACTGCTCGACAATGTATTCAGTACTTAAAGGAGCAGATGTTGGAACCAGAAACATTTCTGCCCTTAGATTATATACAAGCAAAACCGCTAAAAGAACGATTAAGGTAATGAATATATATAAATTTTTTTTAAAATTCATCCTTGAAACTTCTAAATTGCATGCTTTTTTAAATAAATCAGGATTGCAATCCTGTGTACTTAAAGCAGTAGAAATCATATAAAGTCATGGGAAATTGGAATGAATGTTAAATTCATGCTTTCTCCATTAAACAAATTTCATTGTCTTTTGGTTCCATGATTAGTTGTGTACAAATAACGCTTTTTCCCCGACTGTCTTGTTCCATAAAATATTGACTTATCACATTTAAAATTTGTCAAAATAATCATGATTCTGATTCTCACTTTTTGTACAGTGATTATTCATAGAAACAAACTATTAAACAAATTTCATTGTCTTTTGGTTCCATGATTAGTTGTGTACAAATAACGCTTTTTCCCCAACTGTCTTGTGCCATAAAATATTGACTTATCACATTTTAAATTTGTTAAAAAAAATCATGATTCTGATTCACACTTTTTGTACAGTGATTATTCATAGAAACAAACTATTTTGTATACCATTGGAAGGCCAACATTTATCACTTTCAGTAGTTTTAAAATTGTATGCATGTAGGTATGCTGCACATTCCAAGTAGCAGATGCTAATCACATCTTCATCCTTTTCTTTTGAGTTGCAGCCTCAATTGAAAGCGCTTCAGCTCCCATCACATACTACATTAATGTTCAGCAAGCAGGATTGCTAGTATTATTATTTTTTTTCTGTTAAGTTGGTGATTTTCAACCTCCATACACTTCAAATTTATCTTCTTGACTAATGGGGAAGCTAGTATTTTTTAAACTTTTTAATCCAGTGATATTTAAAAATAATAATTTTTTATGGTGTTAAAACACCCATTTAAACTCCTGTATCATCGCAGGTGATAACACTGATGGTACATGAGATGAAATGTTAAATTGGGAAACTTATTTTTGGAAGGAAGCATTCAAGCCTATCTCCCGAGCATTTGCCAGTGATGAGGACTGAGAACAACCCAGAAAAATACCTCAGGGAGGAAATTCTAGTAGAATGAACCATGTGCGTTCATTTATCTTTGGGTAGACCCAAAGATGTAAAGATGTGCCAAAATTACTGAAGCCAAATTACCATGGTGTTCATCTGTGTGCAAATCTTTTAAGCTTTGTTGCAATGATTTTTGTAACTGTGGATTGTAGTTTTTTCACAGGAATTAGTAGTTTAAATTAAGTTTATGTATTTTCAATAATAGTTCTTAAATTTTGCTTATGCATAGTAGTTAGTTATGTAATAACTCTGTTTTTCTATGTTAATCATTTTTTTTTTCCATTTCCTTAAAATGGTGCATAGAAGTTCTTGTCAGTAAATAAAAAGAATGCATGATTTTTCATTCTGGTAATGGTTAAACACATTTTTGCTAGTACTGTAGGTTGTTTTATACTAATGGTTAATTAGGTTTTAATTAATCTTATTTTGATTTGAAGTAAAACACTAAAAATCATGTCGTCACATTAAAACTCTCTTTAAGTTTCACAAACACACTTATGAAAGTAATTTTGGTACATGTTTCGTGAGGTACATTCCTCACATTGTCAACCAAAATGACGACTGAGGAGCCAATTTCAGCAAAGTATGTATGTTACTATGCTTGCTCTGGTGGTCTGTTAATGAACTTAAACAATATGTTGTCTGCTTCCAGTATATCAAAATTCATAAGTTTGTATTCATATTTTTTTATGTAAATATTTTTTTGATATACCGGAAGCAGACAACATATTGTTTAAGTTCATTAACAGACCACCAGAGCAAGCATAGTAACATACATACTTTGCTGAAATTGGCTCCTCAGTCGTCATTTTGGTTGACAATGTGAGGAATGTACCTCACGAAACATGTACCAAAATTACTTTCATAAGTGTGTTTGTGAAACTTAAAGAGAGTTTTAATGTGACGACATGATTTTTAGTGTTTTACTTTAAATCAAAATAAGATTAACAAAAGTTTCACTGTGTGGATTCCCAAATTCCATAAACATAGGTTTTAATTATTTCTTTTTTTCCTGCTTCTTATAATGCTAATTTAAATGTTTTTAGAAATATCAAAGAACCTCGTAATGTGAAGCTGTTATTTGATGTACTTCATTATGAGCCTCTGGACATTAAAAGAGCAGTGCTTTTTGCTACAAACAACGCTCTTGTTTGTGAAACTCCTGAAGATGCAATGAAAGTGGCCTACGAAATGGATAAAAACAGATATGATGTAAGTTTTTTTTTTCCTAAGCATAACTTACATAATTGCTTCCAGTTTTATTTAATATATTCACTGATGACTAAACAAAATGTGCATTAACCAATAATTAGCAATAGATTAATTACAGGTTTCATTTTTTTCTCTTGATTTCTTTCCTTCCTTCATTCTGTGGATGATTGGTAATTTGATCTGAGGAGAGCAATTGAAGTAATTAAAACTGATTATAGAGATTGGGGGTTTGAAAGTAAGAAAAAAATATAAAAAAAACTTGACTCTCTAAAAGAGTTATAAACACAGCCTCCTCCTCCTCTGCCTCCGCCTCTGCCTCCTCCTCCTCCTCCTCCTCCTCCTCCTATTATTATTATTATTATTATTATTATTATTATTATTATCCCATCTTGTTGTAGTTTCCCCTCTTATTATTATTATTATTATTATTATTGATAATAATAATAATAATAATAATAATAAAGCAATAAACATAAAATCTAATTGAGAGCTGTACCAGGAAGTATTATAGGTTCTATCATAAATAAAGTCATTAATAACAGTAAATTTGTCATTAATTTTTGTGAAAATAGGCTATTTCTATCAAATATCTTTTTAAAAAGTCATTTTAGTATATAGTACACATAATATGTTTATTATAATTTTGAAGGTGTTAACTTCAAAAGAATTGGAAGTTATTTGGAAAGGTATGACTACTTGGAATTCTAGACTATTATTCATTTATTTGTTGATAGGGCTTAATATTTTTAATTTGTTTAAGGTATTTTGAAGTTGATAGCTACAAGAAATTAAATCTGTTTGGAGAAATATGGCAGAAAAGTCTTAAAAATCTTAATTGTATTATTTCAAATCTAAAAAGTGTTTTTATAAATGGAAGGAAAATCAAATCTGATTTTGAAAGAGTTATTGTACAAAATTATATGCTTATTATGCCAAAATTGTTTTCTGTTCCATTTATGACAAAATGGTCAGGTTGGTTCAATTCAGTGGAGTATCTGTTTGAATACTTTGAAGTAATTGTAGGCTTTTTTAACCAATGCAAATCACTGTTAACTCAGAGTCAGTACTTTAAGAATAGTTTCTAAATCCAGCTAAATATAGAATTCGTTCAGGCTTCATTTTTTGCTTTGAATTGCTACCTGATTAAAATCTTATATTAGAATTTTGAATATGTGACAATCCTGTAGTATATCTAATGAAGTCACGAATAGAATCCCTGAAAACAAATATGAATTAATACATTATGACCAATGCAACAATAAACCAATAAATTAATGCAATTTTATTCTAAGAACATAGCTCCAGTGTAGAATTCATTAAAAATGTGTGCTGATTTAACGCTTAATAAACTAGAAGCTCTGCTGTTTAAAGATGAATGTCATCTTGATATATTTAAAGCCTTAGATTATATGTTCTCAATTATCTAATTTCGCAGACTTTTGCCTGCATCCTCAGTTGCGAGCTTTGCAAAAGCCTGCGAAATTAGTTTTGCATAATTCAAGAGTAAGTGGAGCAATATTATCAAATCAACTCACTAGATAATTAAGAACGTAATAGTAGCTTCACTGTATTGGTTCCAACACGAAATTAAATGTTATACTTAGATTATATGTTTTTGAGCCAATGAAATTGCTTTTTAGTAATGGTGAATCATTTTGATAGACTCAAAGCAATCTGCAGTAAACTGCTAGAGGAATGAATGTTAATAAACATTGTGGTTTGCTTTGTTATGTAGGAATGTATTCAGTAATAATGAAAAGTATGAATTCAATATAATTGACATATTGAAAGCATTAAAAGCCAAAGACTAATCATTTGAAAAATTTTGTTAAATGTATAGTCATTGTTGTTTCATGTTTCAAATGCAGATAGTGAACTTTTACTTATGTATTTATTTCCCTGCAAGATAGCTTTATATATGAGAAGAAGCAGAATGTTGTGTCACACATTGTATGCTTATATTTGATTAATATGATTAAAAATTAATTGGGAGAAAGATTGTTTTGCAACAATTTTCTGTTTAAATAACATAAAGTTGAATTAGCAAAAGTGCAGTTATTATATTATCAACAGCTTTATTTCACCAGGAATATTGTAAATTAACACCATGCATGTGATCATCACTATGATGGTAAATGTAGCACAAGGTGAAAAAAAATTATCAAGCTATTTTCACAAAATTACTGTTATGTTTTTAACCATAATTAGAACATTGTATTTATGATTATCACCAAAAAAATCCTGTCCCAGATTATAAATTAAGAATGAATGAAAAAAGGAGAAAAGTTATAATATGATTATTTAGATGTTAGTTGAATTCAAATAGGGAATGAAATGAGCAGATAATGATGACAGTTAAAGAAAAATTTGCCTGGACAGTAATAAGAACTTGTTTAAGGAAAAACTGAAAATTAAAATAAGCTGGCTGAAAAGAATATATAATGCTATGTTGGAAAGTGGGCTGTTGTTTGGGGTAGACATTTGGAGTCCACATAAGGAGTGGAAATTGTTGAGCATATATATAGATGCATTAGTAAGCACATTTTAGGACTGCTTAGAGCATAAACTAAAGAGAAACTTTGATGGAATTAGGTAGATTTACAACTAGCTGAAGGATAGTTGAAAGAACTGTGATATGTATACTTATATAGAGTAATAAACTTAGAGGAAGTAGTGGTAGTGGTAGTGGTGGTGGTGGTGGTAGTAGTAGTGGTAGTGGTAGTAAACTTATTGCACAAAAGGGTACCTCTTACATTTACATCCTTACATACTATTTGTTAATTATAAGCATATCTATGATAATCTTTACTATTTCTAGTGTTATAGCTATTAATCTCATTATTTTTTTATAAAATTCTTTGATTGACTGCATAATACAGACTTATATACACACAGAGAGTAGACAGTTAGCATTCCATGCTTTACAAATGCATCCTTAATTGACTGTCTATATTCCAATTTAGAAATTAGCCTAAAACACTTTTTCTGTAATATAAATAATCTATCCATATGTACTTTTGGTGCAGCCCCCCAAACCTGAATACCCTAGTGTAGATGAGGGTATATTATACCATAATAGATCATTTTTAACTCATTTGAGCCAAACACATCTTTAAAAAATCTCAACGGGTTTGATTTACTTATTTTGCTACATATTACATCTATATGCTTTGCCCATATTAATTTACTATCATTCCATATACCTAAGAGCTTATATGTGTCTACCCTCTCACAGATTTTATCTTCAATCATACATATATCCTCTAGAGCATTACTTTTAAATAGATCAAATTTCATAAATTTCTTTTTATCCACATTGCATATAAGATTATTGTTTTTGAAGTATTTTATAATTTGCTTGAACTCGGAGAGATGGTGTCCATTAGAGACCTATTACACCCACCCCAAGAATTTATTGTGGTATCATCTGCATAAGAAGTGATATTAGAATTGGGCGGCTGTACAATATCATTCACATATATTAGAAACATTAATGGGCCCAAGATGGAACCTTGTGGGACTGTATATCTTACTATTCCATATTGAGACCTTACTTTAGATAGGTAATCATCTTTTTAGCATTAATTTCAGTTGTTTGTTTTCTATGCATAAGGTAGGATTTGCATATTTCGTGGGAAATTCTTCTGATCCCGTAAGATTCCAACTTACATAACAAAAGATCGTGTCTGACACTATCAAATGCTTTTGGATAAATCAACAGATCATCAATAAATCGTGCCCACCTTTTTATTCTGTTCTAATAATGTCAACATTTGATGAACATGGTCACTAACTGCAGTTATGGTTGAGAAGCCCTTTCTAAATCCATGTTGGAAATTACAGAGAACCTTTCTACTATTAAAAAATTTTATAAACCTAGATAGAAGAATTCTTTCATAAATTTTACCAATCTCGGATGTTAATGTGATTGGCCTATAGTTATTTATATTAAATTTATCACCCTTCTTAAATATAGGTCTTACAACACTTATCTTTAAACAGTCTGGAAATATTCCTTTTTCAATTGAGAAGTTTATGAGATGTTCCAAGGGTTTTGCTATTTCATTTTTACAGTATTTTAACAGTCTAGGACTAATTTCATCCCAACCAGATGAGCTTTTATCTGGTAGGCTAGTTATTATTTTAATAATTTCCTCCATATTTGTGGGTTTTATATACATAGTTGTATTTATGGTATCCTTAACAAAATAACTCTGACTGTTGTCTGGTAGGTCAGGTATAGCATTCAGATAATGGTTGTTAATGTATTCACAAATTTTAATTGGATCTTTTTCAAATTCCCCATGTTTATTTCTAAGTCTTCTGGTTTTTTGATTCACAATTTTCCACAAGGATTTAGATGCAGTTTTTGAGTAATGGATTTGCTGTATGAATGCTGTTCGTGTTCGCTCTTGTAAGTGTTCTAGATATTCTTTCCTATATTGTTTATATTTAGGGTTTATAAAATTCCATTCAAGTGGATGTATACAATTCATAATGATTCTTTGCTTTTCCTTTTAATTGGATGATATAGTTTGGGAGACTTATTTTAGAACTGTTTTTAATTATTCTTTTTGTTGTTACAGGACATGCAGTATTATAGTAGATTTTAAATAGCTTATAAAATACATTCCATTTATCCTTAACTTTATCAGTATTATAAACCTCCTCCCAATCCTCATTTTCCACTACATATGCTAATTTTATTAGATTAATATCTTTTAGTTTTCTAAATGTTTTAGTAACACCCTTGTCAGGTATAGCATTCAGATAATGGTTGTTAATGTATTCACAAATTTTAATTGGATCTTTTTCAAATTCCCCATGTTTATTTCTAAGTCTTCTGGTTTTTTGATTCACAATTTTCCACAAGGATTTAGATGCAGTTTTTGAGTAATGGATTTGCTGTATGAATGCTGTTCGTGTTCGCTCTTGTAAGTGTTCTAGATATTCTTTCCTATATTGTTTATATTTAGGGTTTATAAAATTCCATTCAAGTGGATGTATACAATTCATAATGATTCTTTGCTTTTCCTTTTAATTGGATGATATAGTTTGGGAGACTTATTTTAGAACTGTTTTTAATTATTCTTTTTGTTGTTACAGGACATGCAGTATTATAGTAGATTTTAAATAGCTTATAAAATACATTCCATTTATCCTTAACTTTATCAGTATTATAAACCTCCTCCCAATCCTCATTTTCCACTACATATGCTAATTTTATTAGATTAATATCTTTTAGTTTTCTAAATGTTTTAGTAACACCCTTGTTAATTTTTTTACGCATACTACTTATATCGAGATACTGTGCATAATAATCTGATAAACAAGACTTTATTACCCCAGTGTCTACTATTTTATCATATTAGTAACTATATGATCAATAGTTGTGGCTGTAAAGGGAGTAACTCTCGTTGGTTCATAAATTTTGTCAACTAAGTTATAGCTATCAAATAAATTTTTTAGTTTTTTATATACATTTTCATCCATTAGATTAACATTTAAATCACCTAGGAAATAGAGTAAAAGAATGTTTTAACATTCAAGAGAAATAAATTGAAAATAGTCTTGGATTGCCCAAGTGGTGGAAATTTTTAGAAGGAATTGGGATAGTTGAGTATGGGAGGGAAAAGAAAATTATTATAAGGAAAATTTGGAAATACATAAAGATTTCGAATCAAAGATGTTAACAAGGCAACATGTTTGTGATAAATCCTTAAGATCATGGGGCTTACTGGGTTGTATGGATTTGGAGAGTGTATAATTAAAGCCAGGGATATAATAAACAACCTGGAGTTGGACCATATTGATGAATGTAGGGATGTACAAGCAACTTAGAAAAGGTTTTGTGTTAATTTGTAGAATTTCCATGTTAAATTAATATTATTAATATTGCATTAAACTGTGTAACTGTATAACTGATATATTTACTGAAAAATAGTTGGAAATAATATGACATCGCTCAAATTTCACTAATTTTGTTCCACTTACTTGGACATGTTTCAAATTATAATATATTTCACTGTGAAAATCCCAGATATGAAAAATTAGTTGGAAATAAATTCATTCATTGATACAGAATTGTTTCCAAATTTGGTGGGATTTTTGACACTGAAACTTCACTTATCTTTTTATATTTTGAGCATGATTTGAATGCATTTGCATTCATCCTCAGCTAGTTTCTCCACCTGAAGTAAAAAGTTAGTTTGAAAGGAAGAATCAGACTTGAAACATTTCAATTAAAGCTGAGATTTGAAATGCAGATCTTTAGTCTTCCATGCTAATACTCTAATCAACTGAACTATATTGTCCTCAGATCATGGAACTATGAAGCTGTATCTGATTCTGTTGAACCTGGTAGTCTAATGGTAACCATAATTGCAGACCCAAAATCGTAGGTTCAATCCTGGTCAGGGTCAATGGATTTTTTCACATGTAGAAATCCTGAGTAAGGCTTCCTTGGAAAGGGAAGTAATGCTGTGGGGTCCTGTGTCATAGAATGGCATATGAAAGAAACTCAAGCCTGAAATAAAAGAGGCCTCAGAGCAAAATTTATCAGCATTTGATGCCCTGAATTGAATGGAACACTAATGACTGAGATATTAACAGGCATCCATAAATAAAGAATGTATCTGATTTTATGTATCTTGGAGACATTCATAATGTTGAGAGATTTATTCCTTAAGAGGCGACTTGTAATGCTACAAGCACTTTTAACCCTGGCTTCGAGTTTAACCATCAACTTAAGGTAGTTACTTTATATATAAAGACAGTTCTTTCAAACTGATTGGTTGTAGGTTGTAGTTGAAAAGGAAGAATGAGAACAAAAAATAGGACACGGCCTGGATTCAAACCTTAAATCTTCCGTCTTCTGTGATGATACTCTAACCAATTGAGCTTCTATGTCCTCCAAACACAGAACCATGAACCTCTCTCAACTGATTCTATATATTCAGGACCTGTGTAAGATTTACTTTACTGTGAGAGATTTATGTTTTAAGAGGCTACTTGTAATCTGTGAATGCTTTTGACCCACGCTTCTAGTTTAACACTTTCTGGCCTGTTGGTTTGTATTCTGATTCTTTACTCTTCCATACTTGCTGAATAACTCCCCAGAGATAGTCTAAGTTTCTAAAATGCACTTTCCAGATACCTTTGGCCATCTCTTTCCATAACATTTATTAGGTGTTTGTACTTGATCAGCTAAACCATAATTTTCAGAACCCTTTGCTTTTCTTTAGAATTGATGTGTTTAGGATTATCTTGCTACAAGATAATTTTATTTGTTGTTTCTGATCCATCTTTCCTTAAATTTTCCCATTAACCCCAACTTTTTTCATGGAAAACGTCCCCAAACAATAATTGATCCCTCATCTTGTTCACCAGTTCATAGAACATGATGAGGTGAGATACAAGGGTAGTCCCAGAAGTACCCAACCTAACAAGAAAACACAAATGAATTTGCAAAAAATTATCTTTATTTCTCTACATAGATTCTGTTTAACTGAACACACTTTTCTCACCAATGTTCAGAAGTTCGATACTCTGATTATAGTGAGAATCATTGAGCTCATCAAGCGCAGACTTTGTTGGTAAATCTTTTACTACCAAGCCATTTTTTTCAAGTTTGGAAACAGAAAATAATCTGAAGGGGCTAAATCTGGCAAGTAGGATGCGTGAGATATCAGTTCAAACTTTATCTTATTCATATTGGCCATGGCCATAACAGATGTTTGAACTGATGCATTGTCTTGATGAAACAAAACTTTCTTTTTTGCCAAATGCGGCCGTTTTTTCTTGATTTCATCACTCAAATGCTGCAGTAAGTTCGCATAGTCAATATGCGATGTACAACACTTTTTGAAATGTCTACTATGTCTGCTAGCTTGCACACTTTCAGTCGACAGTCATTCAGCACCTTTTTGTGGATTTTCTTCACCATTTCTGGCATGGTCACCTCATTTGGTTGACCAATGCAATGTTTGTCTTGGCAGCTCATACAGCCTTGTATAAACTCTGCCACTCAATATTTTACAATTATAAGTGAAGGAGCAGACTCCCCAGAGTAGAATTTGTCTTGGCTTTGATATTGGTTGGACTGAGACCTTTCAAATGAAAGTATTGTATCAAATAACAAGTAATTCCTATTGATGGACAAATTCTAAATGAGTGTCGTCAAACTTCAAACTTAAGCTTTATAAGGTTGGTACTTTATACCATAGTCATTTTTTTCAAACAACTGCCATCTATATGTCAATCAAGTACTTCTGGGATTACCCTCATATATTCTTCTTCTGATATCAAAGCACTGATATTTGGATTCATCTGTGAAGAGTACTTCAGGTCAATCAGCAGATATATAGTATCAATTTTGTCTAGCCCATCTCTTCTTTTTTTGATAGCTTTAGCAATGGTTTCATACTGCCAAATGCTCCTTCAGATCAGCTTCTGAAAGTCTTGTTGCAACATACGTGGTCTCCTTGTAATTTATGCTGGTTCTTGACATGTTTATGGTGCAGTTTTGCTGGTAATTCTAATGAATTTATTCTTACTGTTTATAGTTTTGCAGGCTGTCCTAATCATAGTACATTGTGATTATCAGTATTTGTGCAAGGGTATACTTCATTCCTTAGCAATTTGATAAAGTGCAAATTTATCCTCCTCAGTGTTATAATTGTAGTATGTCTTTCCAGTTATGTTTCCATTCTTAGAGCCATAGCAATTACGTAATCACTTTAACTATTACCAACAAACTGAACTGCATTCAACAGGTATACCATAGCAGTATGACCCTGATACACCCATATGCTTGATAGAAGTATGGAGGACAGTACTAGTGCCTAAGTTACATAACTGGTGTACATTTGACCCTTGAATCAGGCAGTGAAATGTATAGTTTCAGGTTTCAATAATAAACTAATTAATATTGTACTTACAAAGCTGTTGACAATGGAGTGGTAATATATCCTAAAATTTGGTATTCATTTTTTACACTGAACTCGCATTTACTTATATAAAATAAGACGCATTTTGGGAAAATCCCATCTTCAGTTGCTCACTTAACCGCCGTTACTCGAAACGATGGCTAGAAGTTCCTGAATTGGCATCTGTTGGCTGAAGTAGGAAATGACTGAGTTGGATAAGTTTTCTCCTATGGATGAACTTGGCCATTTCCTACTTCAGCCAACAGATGCCAACAAAGGAACTTCCGGGTATCTAGCCATCTTTTTGAGTAACAGCAGTTCAGTGACCAACTGAAGATGGGAGAGATTTTTATGAAACGCATTTATTTTATGTAAGTAAATGGAGTTCAGTATAAAAAATGAATGCCTAAGTTTAGGGTAAACTAATAAATGTTCCTCCAAATATGACAAAGCATAGAATGATATTGTATAAAAGTATGTTATTTCTTTAATTAAGCATAACCATCTGCATGACAATGTATCTCAATTGATTTAAATGGCAATTTCATGTAAATGAGTGTGTGTGTGTTGAAATTATTGAGCAAAAGTATATATTTATTATTGACTTATGTAATTTTATAATATAAATAAGTGTAGAAAAATAATGCACTTCAGGGTATTTTGAAAAATTCTTAGCAAAAGTCACTTATCAGAGAAATATTCTCAGAGGCAAAGTGAGTCACTGCTTGTACAGCATTTGCAGTAGTCCACAACCTTCTAATAGATTTCTGTATTACATAAGACATAACCTTGATTTTAATAATAAAAAATTATGTAGTAAGTGTTATCTTTTTCTCTTAAAAGAAGAAGACACAGTTTTATGAAGAAATAAAACTTAAAAATATTTAAGTTGCATGTTCTTAAAATTATAATTATGAACTGTATTTATAGTTAATAGTTTTACTTAATAATTGCATAAGAATCTAGAATTTCTTCTTATTATATGTTCATTTGCCTTATTATAGGTTTATACACTACATTATTTTATTGCTTTTATATTTGCATTTTTACAGGCTGTTGCACTGGATGGAACATTTTATCAGAAGTCTGGCATTATCTCAGGTGGCAGTTTAGATCTTGCACGCAAGGCTAAACGTTGGGATGAGAAACACATGTCACAGCTGAAGGCTTTAAAGGTTAGGAAGGAAGTGAATTGTTTGATAAATACAGTTAATTATAGAAAGTTTATTCAGCTACAATTCATATCATTCATTATGGTGTAGCCTATAACTTGCAGACATTAAATGAAGGTGGCCTGATAAGTAACTTGGTTTGCATATTAATAATGGCCAAAAGCAACATCTGTATATATGGCCATAAAGTTTACTTTTTAAGTATCGATACTCTGTGCTCACATATCATTCTGTAGTTAATTCATTATTTGGCAATTGTTTAATCACAAACATTTTGTATTACAGTGAAAAATGATTAAAATTGGAATTCATGGTGTGACTCAATTCATTTTTCTGGAAGGGAAAACAAAAAAGAAAATTCATGAGAGGATTTTGCCTATATTAGGAGAATGCATGCCATGACATGAAATTGTTGACTTTGGATAAATAAGTTCAAATATAACAGAATAAGCATTGAAGGAGCTCCAAAATCAGCTATGAAGGCAGAAGTCATTGATAAAATCCATGATATTGTTTTGACTGGTAGTCAAATAAAAGTATATGAGTTAGCAGAGGGGATGAGCATCTCCATGGAGCAGGTTCATTTTATTTTGCATGATGAATTAAACACGAAAAAACTTCACATAAGATGAGTGGTATGTCTGCTCACTCCAGAACAAAGTTAAAATTCTATGCAAACAACAGCAAACTGTTTGAAAAAGTTTAAGAAGGATCCAACGATATTTTAGTGTGGATTCATCACGCACACTAGAAATGAAACACTTGTCTAAACCAATGATTTTCAACCTGTATGCCAGGACACATTGGTGTGTTGCAAGGCCCCATGGTGTGTTGCAAAATTTTGGAATTGAAAAATAAATTTTATGCCATCCACAAAGTCCCTTTGTGAATATTTTTTTATTTACAACTAAACCTTTCATATGGTATACATTTTATTTTGAGATAGATTTTACCAAGGAAACAATAATACCTGCAACAATATTCAGTTTAATTTTTCTGCCTGGCAATAATTAGAATGAAAATGAACACCTGTACACCTGTAATAATGATTCCCAATTCGTTTACTCTTCCCACTTAGTAATATGCAGAGTTTAGAATTATCAGAACATTGGTCAGTTTGAGTATATGCATGTAACTGGGTGATAGAGCGACTATTTTATCAAAAGTGCTTTATTTAGATTTTATCATAGACAAATTTTTAATTCGAAAAAGACAATCTGATTCAAGTTCTGGGTTAGATGACAGCAGTGCTAATTCAAATAATGTGAGTAAAAATTCCCTTCAGGGTTCATAAAAACATACTGCATTTTGTAAATATAATGAGGAATTTATAACTAGAAGTTTCTTCCGGGCTTAGGAGCCATGGTCTGTTGGAGCTATGGAGTCCAAATGTTTCATCCCACCTGCGGAGGACATCTTCAGTGGCGCGGTCTGAGTCTTCTGGATGAAGATCCAGACCAGAAGGAGTCTTCTGGATGGACCAGACCAGAAGGACCTTTGCCCAGAAGACTCAGACCGCGCCACTGAAGATGTCCTCTGCAGGTGGGGATGAAACATTTGGACTCCGTAGCTCCAACAGACCATGGCTCCTAAGCCCGGAAAAAACTTCTAGTTATAAGTCTGACTCCGGCCGTGAAAGCTTCCGATTACTCATAATGATACTTGCAATATGGTTTTACCTAACATGGAGATTTTTTTCAATGGTGTTTAATGCCTTTTTTTACTACTGTGGCACCACAGGCAGTGAACACTGGTGATACATGAAATGAAATGATAAATTGGGAAAGGATTTTTTTAAGGAAGGAAACGTTGCAGGCCTAAGTTTAGAGTACCTCCCCGGCATTTGCCAGTCATGAGGACTGGAAAACCTGGAAAAAACCTCAATCAGGGAGGATGGTCCTGGTGGGATTTGACCCCCGGACCTCCGACTCACAAGTCCGTGCCTTAACAACCTCGGCTACATGTGGCAGTGACATGGATATGAATATAAACAAAGTCCCTAGTGTCTTATATGTGGAAATGTTTTGTCAAATCAGTTGATGGTGCCGAATAAACTAAAAAGACATTTAGAAAATAACCATTCTCATGTAGCTTTAAAACCAAGAGAATATTTTAAACGTCTTTTAAAGCTGCAGGAAAAATTCTCTGGTGTGTAAATAAAACACATTTCTGTTTCTGACAAAGCTTTGCATGCTTCATATGTAGTTCCTGAATTAATAGACCCCCAGAAAAAAAAAACCTCATAATATTGGTAAGGAACTAATATTATCAGCTTCAAAAAAGTTGTGAAAAATTATGCTTAGTGATGCTGCAGAGGAAGAAATATGTAAAATTCCATTATTGGATAACATAGTTAGTCGCAGAATAAAAGAAATGTCTCATGACATTGAAATTAATGGGGTATACTGTGTTTGCCCTACAGTTGGACGAAAGCAATGACATTAGTGTTAAATGCCATTTAATTACCTTTATTAAATTCAAATATAATTTAGATATTATCGAACAGTTTTTATTTTGCCAAGAACTCAAAATCACTACTACAGGCAAAGACATTTATGATTGTGTTAATAATTGAATCTGACTATAATGACAATTCATTGTTTCTTGCATAAGGAGGCATTAATTAAGAACTGTTAAAGGGGGACTTGTATGACTGTTAAAATGATAAATTTTGTAAAAAGAAGAAAGAAAGCTTTGCGAGTCTATGGGGTCCAGGTATACCAATTTTTTGTTGCACACTGAAACCCGTTGACTTTATAGGAATGTAAGTGATATAACTTCAAGATGAGCTTCTTACTTTTTTGAGGATGGAAAGCTAAAGTACACAAAAATTGTGGAAGATTACTTTTGGTGTGCCAAACTAGCATATCTTGCCAAAATGTTTGAAAGACTGAACTCTTTAAATTCAAGCATGCAACACAAAACATAAACTACCATTTCAGTCACAAACAAAATGAAGGATTTGACAAAAAAAAAATTCAAGTTTGGAAATCTGTGGTTGTAGAGGTAAATTATTGCTGTTTCCTTTAGTTGAGAGTTGTGAAAATTGACTTACTGAAAATCAGAAAGAATGCCTTATTAGTTAATAGCAGAGTACCTAAAACCGCAGCACTCCCTTAGCTTGTTGATTTCAGAGTTAGAATTGGTAATTTCTCCTTTTGGTACTTCTGGTGAGATCAACATTCAAAATGCCATCAACCTCTCAACAAGATAAATGATTTGCTAGATTTGTCATGTGATTCTACTATCAGATCATCTAGAGAATTCAGTGCAGTGCAATCTTCTTGGATTTATGCGAAATGTCAGTACCCCATAATTGCAAAGAGAGCAATAAATGTTTTGTTGCCCTTTTTAATGTCATACTTGTGCGAATTGGCATTTTCTACCATCAGCATAGTTAAATCTAAACAAAGAAACGTGCAGCATCTTGAAGATGGTTTTACATGTTGACCTGTCAACATAAGGCCAAATATAGAGAAACTCTATGCAAACCACCAAGTGCAGACTTCACATTAATAGATGAGTTTTCAGAAGTGATAATAATAATCTGTTATCAGATATCCAGCATAGATAAGTTGGAATTTTTGACACATTGCGTTGTTTTGTTGTAATGTAGTCAAGTTGGTGCTTTTTATATATATATAATTTTCGATTGCATGTTAACATCGACCTATCTACAACACTAGATGGTGAAAACTACAAGGTGTTGTTGTTGTGTTATTATTATTATTATTATTATTATTATTATTATTATTATTATTATTAATATTAATATTAATAATATAATTCATATAATAATAAAATAAATGTGTTGCAATATCATGGGCATCTATTAAAGTCTGTTGCTATCAAAAAAGGTTGGCAACCATTGATCTAAACAGTGGACCACATGAGATGAACCGACTCCAAAAAAGGCAAAATGCATTCCATGTATATAATGGCTTCAGCTTTTTTTTTTTTGACCACGAAGGAATTCTCTTGATTGACTATTTGGAAAAAGAGAAAACAATTACCGGAGAATATTATGCATCACTTTTGGAGAGACTGAAGACAGCGATCGTGGAAAAAGGTATGGAGATGAGCATAAAGATGGTATTGTTTCACCATAATAATGCATCACTGCATTCAAGGGGCGTTGCTCAGGACAAATCAATCAAACTAGAATTTGAAATGTTTCTGTATCCTGTTCACCTAATTTTACTCCCTCTCATCACTATCTGTTCCCGAAACTTAAAACTTTCATACCTGGGCACAAATTTAAGTCAAAAGAAAGGTCTTGCAGGAGTAAGTGTGTATTTTGAGGGTCTTGAAGAAAGCCACTTCCACAAGAGAATCACAAACCTGGGGAAACTAAGAAAGTTGATTGAACTTCAAGGAAACTGTCAAATGTATAGAATTGCTTGAATGAACTTATCTTTAATATCAAACCACCCTTGTATTTATGATTAGTGTTGAAGTACTTTTAGGTGAATATCTCTATTTATGCAAGGAAGTACATTAAAAGTATTTCTAGTTAAGGTTTAGTGCATTGAAGGAAACCATATAAAGTTATATGTATAATTTTTGAAGCTGTTTACAGTGAAATCATTGTATTTAAAATGATACACATGGGTAACTTATTTACACACTTCACTTACTATATTTTCCTAAGTTTGAACAATGTTTCCAGAACCAGCATTCCTATCCTCAGTCATTGACTCAGTGGTTTCTGATGCTTGTGTTGGTCCCTTGCAAGTTGTGTGAACTGTGGTGACCTCTGGTGGATCTGAAATGAATTTAGAAAGGTGATCCCATGTCGGAAGGTCAAAATTCATAGCGATTTTATGATATTTTAAGATGAAAATATTTTCCCAGGCGGCTAATTCAAATGGGTTCTTTATTTCTTTTAGAAGTATTATCTCTGGGTTTATTTCATGATTTTGGCTCCAATAATGATGTGCCATTGCCGATTTTTCCGTCTGTGTAAATTTGATGTTTCTAAAATGTTCTTTCTTCTGGATTGTCAGATTTCTCTTGGTTTTTCTTATGTATTTCAAATTACAGTTTAAACATTCCATGGCGTATATTCCTGATTTCTTTTCTATGGGTATCTTGTCTTTTAATTTTGAGCTTAAGAGCTTCTTGATATTGTATCTGTTGATTGGGGCTAGCTTTATATTAAATTTTTTGAAAACCTTTTCAAATTTGTAGTGCAGTTGTGGGTATATGTGAATTTGCAATATCTTGTAGTGTCTTTGATTACTTCTAGAGTCGATGTCTCTTTATGGTTTACTCCAGTTTGTATTTGTTGATCCTTTTTATTATGGTTGAGGTGTTAAAGCCATTGTTTATGGCTGTGTTCATGATGTATTCAAACTCATTCTTGTATTCTGTGGCATTGAGAGGGATGTTGACCAGTCTAAACGTCAAACTATTGAATACTGCATATTGGTGTGGTATTGGGTTGAATCCGTTCTTTTTTATGTAATTATCTGTATGTGTCCACTTACGATATTCCAAACTGTATATTATTCTCTTTCCTGGTTAGTTTTAAATCTAAGAATGGAAGCCATCCGTCTTTCTTGATTTCTATAGTGAATTTAATAGATTTGTCTTGTAAGTTGAGTAGTTTGAGGGAATCACCTAAGTGTTTCTTTGGTACTATAGCAAATATGTCATCTATGTGTCTATACCAGGTTTTGAATGTTCAAGGAAAGGCTTTAGTGATATGTGTTTCAAATGATCCCATTCTGCTAATGTTGGTGATAATGGGCTCCCATTGCTAGACCTGTGATCTGTTGGTATATTTTATTATTGAAACTGAAGGTGCTCTGCTGAATACATAGGTTCGTCAATTTAAAAAGGTCTTCTGTTTCTTCATTTTGTAAACCAATATTGGTACACCATTTTTTTAAGTGTGTTACAGCTTTTCTTTGGGGATGCTCGAGAATAAAGATTTTACATTAAACGAAACTAACTCATCCTCTGTAGAAATGGAGGTATGTTTGATTTTCTCTACCAGTTCATAAGAGTTTTTAATGTTTAAACTATTGAATTTGGGGAGTGAAGAAAATTTCTGATTGAGCCCCTTAGCTAATTCATAAGTGGGGGAATTTATTTGATTGACTATTGGTCTCCTATTGTCAGTCTCATGGATTTTTGGGAGGGCATGGAGTCTGGGGAGAATGGGGTTGTTTATCGTTATTTTTCGTTTTGGGGCATCTGGTATTGTTTTTATTTCTTTCAAAAATTTTTTGAAGTTATTTACTTGTGAACTGAGAGGATTCTTATCTAATGTGATGTAATCTGATCTTTTTAATAAGTTTTCTACTTTTGTATATAATCCTCTTCATCTAGGATTGCGATTGTATTACCTTTGTCTGCATTTGTATAGGCCACAGGTTTTGACTTAAGATTTTTGATGATGCTTTGGTAGTTGTTGGTTTTGTTGTGTTTGTTCGTCTTTAGTTTTTCTAAAATTTCGCTGCAGTTCTTTTTTATTATGTGTTTGTCTTTTAATGGGTGGCATGCTATTTTGATATCTGCTACATAGTTTTCTGCAGTTTTGTGGAAGTCTATACACGTGTTTAAACCTTTGTTGAGAAGTTGGATTTCTTCTGTATTGAATGATCCTTTGACAGATTTACTACTGTATTTTCGGGAAGTTGCAACTTTGGTTTTGATATGGATAGATGGCATCTTGACTTATTCAATTTGTATTTTAGTTTCTGGTTTTTTGATTTCATCATGAAGTTTTTGTTTCTGTATAAATTTATAAATTTATTTCCTAAATCATAGTAAATTTTTGTTATAAAAATATGGTGAAATAACAAGCTTAAACTTACACCTAATATCTATTCTTTTATTATTTATAGGAGAAACTTACAGAGGAACTGAGAGACGCAATGAAAAGATCAAGAAAAGAGTCAGAATTGAACACAGTTGACTCTCAAATTCGAGGTCTTGAGACACGATTGAAATACTCAAAAACAGATAGGGAGAAAACGGTATGTATCATAATATAGAATTTATATTTATGTAGTTTAATAAAATAAATGGACATGTAAGGAAAGTGTTTTTAACAGAGTTCACTTTTAAATTCAGACACTTCAAAACTCAGACACTTCAACCTTCTCCTCCATGCCACACAAACTGAAACAAAGCAACATGGTACTATGTCCCATTACTTGTATAAATGGTTGTAGTGGAGCATATTTTAGGTGCAAATGAACATAAAATAGACCATACCAGTTCTAAGATTGCATCAATAGCAAGATATAAAAAATATCAAGAAGGTTATTCAAAGGAATAGTCATGTTTAGTTACTTCACAAGTTAGTATAATGCTTTTAAGTATGTGCCTGTGTGTTTTTTTTTTTTTTTTTTGTGGCATTTGGTGACCGAAGTGACTGTAAAAGGCACATTGACTTTGAGAAGCATAAGACATTGGTCAAATGATATCAAAAAACAAGTCTATTTCATATTTCTTAGTTAATAATGAAACAAGGTCAAGAATGCTGAAATGTTGTTTACATAATTTTTTGTAGAGCTCATTATCCCATTATGCACAATATCCTATTCGCTTTTTCTACCAAGTAGGAAATTTATTTACAGCTATGTTTCCTGATTCAAAATGGCACAGAAATATGGCAGTGCAAGAACACTACTTTTGTACTAATTATGGCAGATGAGACAAAGAAAACAATTGCTGAAAGAAACTCCTTTTCTTGGCTACTGATGGTGATTTTAAAGCTAATACAATAAAATTTTCTCTTTAATTGTTTTTAATTATAATTCTTAGCACTGTCAAATATCTGTGTTTTCTTTTATCATAGCTAATGTTGTGTGTTGTCCATGTCTTCTTATGTCATATCAGCTCAGAAAGCAGCTCTCCAGTTGCCAGTAAATGTAGAGAAAATTGTTGTTTGCTTATTTTACTGCCTAAAGAGATCTAAAAGAAAAAAATTCTCTAAAAGTGTATTGTGGCTTACAGTATAAACTTTTTTTGAAGTTTGTGAGCATCCGTTAGCTCTCTCATTTTTAATCAATAATAAAATTCTTTGTACAGTGGGAAGCTTTGTCATATCTATTTTGTGGTGGTACACAAAAACGGGACTGCTAAACTGTTTCAAAGTGTGAAAATTGTCTTACAGATTTCACATACAAAATTATATTTATTTCCTTCAAAATATGCTTATTGTTTTTAACACAATGAACCTGTTTTTCTGCAACAAAATTTTTTGGTATACTGTGAATCTGTTTCTGCAACAAGATTTTTTTTATATATATTTTCTAAGCAGGAAACTTCTAGAAATTATAACTGACCTTTTTAAGTCATCTTCCCTTCAGTTTGATACTATATCACTTTTCAGTGTCAAAAGAGGAAGTACCAGAAAGCAGTTAGGACTTGGTAATAGAAACAAAAGCTAGATAATGGTTGTGATGCACAAATGTTTTGTAGATTTGCTGGGAATTTTATATGATAGTTTTTATTTGCATTCTATAGAAATTTTCACTTAAGAATTAATTTCTTAAGCAAGTAAATGTTTAAATATTTCACATATAAAAATATTTTATATTTATCTCTGTAACATTTCTTTCAAAAATTCCCATATGGAGTTTTGAACTGTGGCAATTTTCACCGTGAAATATAGTATGATATAACAAATTATTATTGATGAAATCACTCAAATTTCACTAATTTTGTTCCACTTACTTGGACATGTTTCATAGGTTGTTGCCTTTGCCTTTGAAACATGTTGCCTTTAAAACATGTCCAAGTAAGTGGAACAAAATTAATGAAATTTGAGTGATTTGCTCAGTAATAATTTGTTATATTCCCTAATGGGTTGATGAAATTGGGCATGATAAACTTAAAAAGACATTTGTATCTTAGCAGTATAATATTTTTTAGGAATACATTATAAATGGATCTAGAACAGATGAGAAATAGGGCAAAAATGCAGATCTTAGAAATGAAAATGAATTAAGTAGAGTAATGGGCATGTAAAATTGCATTACTATGTGTAAAAGGGAAGTTATTTATTTTTCAGGTTGCTACTAAATAGAAGACCATAACTCACCAACTCTGCTTATTAAAGTAATCTCTTCCACTCTAAATATAAAGTTGCATACTCTGGAACCAATACAGAAACAGTCATTCCATATCAGCAACTGCTTCTAGGACAACAGCATCTTCCTGACTCCCAAATTGATGGTCCCTCAGTTTTTCCTTGAAAGTTAGAAATAGGAAAATGTTGTAGGGAGCCAGATTTGGATTATAAAGTGGGTGGTTCACTAGTGTCACTCCCACTTCTGGCAAAAATTCCTTTAAGTAAAAATTGTACTTACGAAGCTGTAGACAATGGAGTGGTAACATATAGTACATTAATGTGTTCAGTTGTTTACACTAACTCCACTTACTTATTTAAAACTTTGGACTAGTTTCGGGAGAGGTTCCTCCCATAATCGGCTGTTGTTGACTGAATGCCGTTGTTCGAAACGGGGGATGGACGCCCGTTCGCTCCTGTGGTGGTATCTTGTGGTGTATCTTGTATCAGCAAGTTTCTACTAGAACCACAAGATACCACCACAGGAGCGAACGGGCGTCCATCCCCCGTTTCGAACAACGGCATTCAGTCAACAACAGCTGATTATGGGAGGAACCTCTCCCGAAACTAGTCCAAAGTTTTAAATAAGTAAGTGGAGTTAGTGTAAACAACTGAACACATTAATGTAGTAAAAATTCCTTTGTTTTCAAACCTGTGTGCATAGTCAAGTTGAAGCAACAATTTTGGCAACCCAGACTTCAGTCTTTTTATGTAGTTTTCTAAGGAACCTGCGGAGGCATTGGCTGTTTTATTGTTCCTGGGATGGAGTGGTTGTAATATGGCCACTTGCTGAGAATAAACTGGAAACCATCTTTTGGCTTACACTTCTATATTGCTTAACTTTCACTGGGGAATCATCATGGGAAGACCCAGATCACCAGCTGCCTCTTTGGGCAAATACAGCTTTTGTCACCTGTGAAGATATTGTGAATATGTTGAGAACTGCCCTTTTTGAAATGATGAACCATTTCCTGACACTGTTCCACTCTTGCTGTCTTTTGTTCTTCTGTGAGATGGTGGGGTACCCAGTGACAACAAAGCTTTCTTACATGAAGATTCATACAGGCTTTCTGATATTATAGTGAATGAATGCTTAGATAGACTCCTATAAACATGCTCCCCTGTAAGTCACTTGTGCCTCGGTTTTCACTAGGGCTTCTATAAATGCTGGATGCCCCATGTGCTCTTCGTCTTTCAAGGCTGTATTTCCAAGCTTAAATGCTGCAAATTATTTACATATTTTTTATGTGAAGGAGCAGAGTTTTATATATAATTTTTCCATTTTGTTGGCTCAATTACACTTATAACCGTAAAAAATTATTGGCTGAAAATGCTCTTGTCACCATTTGAAAACATAAGATAGTGAATGCATGATAACAATTAGCATTTTGAAGCAGTAGCAACAATGGTTGCAGCATGCTAACTTCTGCAGTAGTTAATAATCAAGACTTCTTTCTTGTTCTTTCAAGTTCTGTCAGCAGAAAACTTACATCTCTCATAGTTTCTCCCCAAAATTGATATAGTGACCTTTGTACCTCATAGTAACTCTCCTACAAAAATAGTGATCAGCATTTGAAAGAATCTGACAGAATTCTGGCCTTCATTAAGCACATCAACATTGGAATCACATATTATCCTGAAGATCAAGATGACATCATATGAAGTGTTCTTCATTAAGCAATCTACAGAAAATCATTTGCTAGATACAAAACATGCCTTATATATTTTTATAATGGAGGAATTGATGGATAACATTACTTATATATAGAGGGGTTTTGTTCAAGATTCTATTACATCTACTAATAATACAGTGGAACCTAAATCTATCATTCCTGGAACCATCATTTTCCGATATGTATCGTTCATTTTATGCAGTCCCAAACATTTTACCTTATATTTTATGTAATAAAACCCATAATGATCCTTCCTGGAAGTATCGCTTTCCCAGAGTATTCATTCCAAAAAGTTCAGTTCCAAAGAAATTCTATTCTGGAACAATAGTTTTCAAACTGGAATAGTGAAGGAATAATCATCGCATGTAGAGTATTTGTGTCACACTTGGACTCTTAACCCTCCATAATTGCCAATGCTTTTAGAGTCACAGGATGATGATAGCTGATGTACTCTGCATTTTTTTTGAGCTGACTCCCTGGTGTTGTGGAGCCAGGTTCTGGGGAATGCCTGGCAATATGTGACTATATCTCCCTCTACATCTGTCTGCTGACACGTTATGTTGAATAATGTTACAAGTTGGATAGGTGATGGAACTGGGGATGGGACCCTACTAACTGGTTTGAATATCTAGCATAGAGTGCATATGCTTTTTGTGCTAGTCTCTTTATAGTGTCGTTAATGTACATGAGGCCAGAGAAAGTTTCATGGAGGAAAACCGTGGGAAATAAAACCACTACCAAAAATTCTCCCCAAGGTGATATTTTTGTGCCTTGTGCAAATAAGCAGCATAGAATGGAGCTGTGTAACCCCAAACCTCACTAATATATAACATTATTGTAGGAATAACTGCCTTACAAATTCACAATTTGATGCAAATTGGAACAGAGTTTAGTTTAAAAATTGGAGTAAATTTTGAGAAATGGCCACTTGGGCCTTTGCACCTTGTGCTCGCTTGTGGGGCTGGAAGGTCAGCCCCTGGTAATCTCAAGTACTTGACCCAGTTCCTCCAGAGAATTGCCTGACCCTGCAGAACCCCCGGATTGACTGGTCTGTGGTGTTTGGTGACTAGAATTGCCTCTCTCTCTCTCACCACTGATGTGCATTCGCCTGTTTTGACTACATTCCTCTACCTGGGTAAGGTGTCGGTAGAGTCGAGTGTGAAGTGTAAGTTTCTGCTTTGAGCCAAAAGAAGATCGTCATCAGCATACTGATAAGTAGACGTACTATGTCTTGTGGGAAAATCCGATTTATAAACAAAGAAGAGTGTTGGTGACAACATGCTTCTTCAGATAATCCAATCTGTGTCATTTGTATGTCCGATCTTTGACGTTCAACTTTGACATAAAACACTTGGTTTGAGAGAAAACTATCAATTAGCTCTATAATCGCATGCAGCAGCCCAGCTCACTTGAGCTTATAAATGTGCCCGGCTAGCTAGGCAATGGGAATGCTTTCTCAATGTCAAGCAGCACAGTGGTGCAGAACATACACTGCCTGAACCCCAATGTGACCTTCTCCATCACTTGATTTGAAGCCAAACTGACTGCCTGCCTTTCCGGTCTGGCTGCTTGGCTTTTATGGAGGGAGTTGAATTCTGGGGAGCACCTGGCCACCAAGTGGCTGCATTTCCCAGTACTCCTTTTGTCTGCTGACACGTGGGTAACAGATAGTTGATAGGTTGGAAATAAGATGCAAGTGCAGCCCCTTGCCAGAGTTCGTCAGTCGTTTGGCTAGGTGTTGGCAGACTAGTTTTCAGGTTGTTTTGAGACTGATCACAGAAAGTTTGCACCAAGTCCAGGGATTCTTGTGCTCCTTATTCTCGTTGTGGCCCAAGCACCTCCCTATCTCCGAATCAGCGGAATTATCAGCAGATCCAGGCAGGTCAATAGTGTTTTTTCGAACACTTTGGACACATTTGGAGCAAGTTGATTGACTGGTAGCTGGAAGGATGAACTGAGTCCTTCCCTTTTTCAAAATGCAAATAATTTCAGCTTTTTTTCTGTTTGTAGAAAATAGCAGAGATTTATGCATGAATTGAAACATTTTGTATGGTGTAGTATGCCTTGGAATCAGCTGATAATGCGAAGAATGGGCCAGTGTTACTGTTGCCGTCATTTTGACACCTACAAGGCAGTGTATGAGATGTTGTCACATATGATGCAAAGTGTTGATGAAGGGTGCAGCGAAGTGGGAGGAGTTGCAAGTGTTTTGATATGGGGGAGGAGAGTGAGGAATATGGGGAAGATGATGCAACAGCTGAAGCCATGCCAATGTTTGCTGAAGCTCTGAGAGCATGTGAAACTGTACGAGCGTATTTTATAACAGTGACTATGGATGATGGTGAACAACAGAATGCATTGAATGTGGAAAATTCATTTCGCATGAAAAGAAAAGCAGCAAAGAAGCAAATATTAGTTCACAATCTTTTTCAAAGAAAGTGACAAAACGTTTTGATTTTTGTTCATTTGTTTTATTTATGGACCCTCTTGAACTTCTGAGGTCATCAGCATCCCATTCAATTCAGGGCATGAAACAACCAATAAATTTTGCTTAGAGACCTTTACTTACAGGCTTGAGGTTCTTTTACATGCCAAAAATCTACTATATGGGACCCTCGGCTTTACTTCCCTTCCAAAATAAATTTTTGCTAATATACTGGCTTTATTTATTTTTGATGATGATTTATGCACTCCGTGTATAATCATTTTCCCATATCCATAATTTTTTAAATATGTTCCCCCCCCAAAAAAAACAATCAATTGAGGTTCTACTGTATAGTCTCATTAAGCTGATCCATGACTTCAATCAGGAAATATTGTGTGACCCTCTAGGAACTGTTGTGATTGTACCTTCTTTAGAAATGGTACATTCTTCTGTATGGTGACTATAGAGTTGTTTTTTAAGCGGTGCATGGATCAAACAATGCTGCTACAGATTTCTCAATGCTCTTAGTTGGATCCAAGATTTTAAATGTTTTAAGTTTCACCAAAACTGATTTTAAAATATGTATAAACTTTGTCTGTATTGATGTCTTCAATTGCAGTGTGAGCTGCTGAAGTTCCCTAAGGATATTTGCATTAAAAACTATATCACTTAACATTTTCACTTCAATGTATATCAGTTTTCCTATGAGGACATGGATTGTAGGTTCCCTGAATTAATTAAATCTATTTCATCAGGGCAATTTTCAGCAGCACACACTGCTTCAATTTACTTGTCTGAATTTCTGTGGTGGATGCTTTTATGAAAAACTTACTTCACCATTGCCATCATCAAGTGACTTAAAAAATTCAGCAATGTATGCAACGTGAGTTGACAGGCATTCCACCTTAGGAATACTGGCATTGGAAAAACATCAATCACATTTTGATGATCTGAGTCTTCATATTTCTTCCTCAGAAACTGTAAATTTGTTTCTCCTCATTCTGGTGTTAGGAATTCATTTTTAACCTTAACAGTGCCAACCCAAGGTGTTTATCTCATCTTCAAAGACACTACCTATGTTATCAACTTAATAGCTCAATACTGTACATGATTTACATTTTCTGTAAGCCCCTGTAGAAAGTGAACATATTTTGTCATGTACCTTGCTGAATCAGTTATAACAGCAATTGTTCTCTTTCAATATAGTATTCAAATTTTTTTCTTCTTTTCAAGTCTTTCACTCATTTTGCATGATAATGCTTCTTGCAATGTAGCTACTTGACCAGCAGTCTTGTGCTTCACACGTTTCTCAAATTGATGTATATCTAGCATTTCTTTTCATGTATAATTTAAATTATATATGCAGTATTTGCAAAATAATATTCTGGCAGATACAATGAATTCCTCAGGCTTAAATTATGCAGCTCTATCAACACAACCAACACTATGATTTTTGAGTAAAATTATGAAGAACATATTTGCTATTTATACTTGATATAATTTTCAAATTGTTAATATTTTGCAAAAACACAAAATTTATTTCAAATTTCACATTATTTTAAATTTTTTTTTTTCTATTTAAATTCATGTCCAAATTAGTCTTAATGCCTGAAAATGCAAAAATATTGTAAATATTTGTATGAAATAAAATTAGTTTTTATTGCTAATCAACAAAAACAACACCTCTACTTATATATAATATGCTTTATGTCTGCCTTTGCCACAAAGGGAGTTAGTTACATATACTATAGCATTACAAATAATGCACTTTATAATATTTTTTTTAATTTTGAAATAATCAGGCACAATAGATGGTAACTTGACCAAATGAGTCCAAGGGACTTAGTGGACTAAAGAACTTAAAGGTTTTTCTTTTAAAAAAACCTCACATACACACAATACGAGAATCAAACCTAGGCCCACTGTGTAGTAAGCACAAGTGCTAATACTAAACTGTGGCAGAGGTCATAATGTAGTTTAAGTTTGGCAGCACTGCTATTGATATGTTCATTTTTAATTTCTTAAATCTTGAACAGATGCAGCACATTACATTTGTATAAAAATAATAGCTATTAGATAGATAAATGCTAAGTACTGTTAATCCCATTCAACAGTTTGCAGGTAAATCAATAAGGCTGGAATTGGTTTGGTTAGTGACTGGCTGGCCAGCCATTGTATGAATTGCTAGCGGATAGTTGAGTGAAATTAATGGTATATTAGTTGTATATTTATGTTCCCATAAGGGGGGGGGCTTCAGTCTTGCTCTTCAGATGCTCCAGGTATGGGTTCTGCAGACCCTGAGTGCCCGTGGTACTTTTGATGTTACTAGAAGGAGCTGGGCCAACTTTTTTCCAGCCCCTGCCATTGAGGAGTTGTCCGGATTGGATTGGGTTGGACTTGTCTTGGCAGTGGTTCCAGAATTCACAGGAAATTGGCAGTATGTCCCAAGGGAGTGCCTCAGGCGTGTACCTTGGGGGCAGGTTTTTCATGAATCACTGTTTGTCGTGAGGAGGGTGGTGGCTACTTTAATGCTGGGATGATTTGCCTCTTAAATTGTGTAGGTCTATGCTAGATGTGACTTAGCCACCAGTGAGAACTGGTAACTAAGTTTGCTTGCACTTGGGGTGATGAAATCATCTATGGCCGAAAGGTGGGTCAGTGTAGCTTCTAGGTACTGTCCTAAATGTAAAAAACCACTGGACTGCACAGACCTCTGTGTATAATCCCCTGGTCATGGGCAGGGATCCCCACTGAACATTGTATATTGTTCTATTAGATTAAAGAAGTTAATTTGTAATTTATTTATATTAAATGTCTGTTCTCTGTTTCTTTTTATAACAGTTGCAGCAGATTCAACAGTTGGAAGTGGAACTGGAAACATTAAAAAATCAACTGGAGAATTTTGGTGTAAGTTCACAAATGCTATTATTGCTTTTTATTTATTTATTTGTTTATTTATTAAGTGCTAAGTAAGTTACAAATGAAAGGATATATACATTTTCTGACCCTGGCCACTATCTCCATACCAAATACCAACATATCAAATAACAAGAATAAAATAGAACAATGCAAAAGAAATTAACCTATCTTATCTTCTGTTTCAGCCATTGTTATAAATGAAATGCAGTAAATCTGTTGCCTAAATAAATTCCAACAAACTTATATTCCCAGTTCATAAGTAGTTAGTACTGGAATCCAGAGGACTAGAAGTCTCCATCTTTCAAGTTTATAACCATAAGCTCATATTGATATCCTTCTTACTAATCTTATTGAAACTTACTCTTAAATCGTTTGCCTCTTTATACAATGTGCATCACTTTAACTTAGCTTTCCATAGATTTTTTATTTGCCTCTTCTCATTAAAGATCCTACTCAACATCACCACTTCAACTCATGTATACACATTCTTACACTAACTCCATTTTTTTTTTTTCACTTACTCTTAAGTAAGACGCGTTTCGGGAGACTCTCTCCCATCTTCAGTTGCTGACTGAACCTCTGCTATTTGAAAATATGGCTGGACAAACTACTGTTCCTGTGGTGGCCTCTGTTGGTTGAAGTAGGAAGTCGCTGAGCTCGTCTATGGGAGGAAACTCGAAATTCATTAGGCTTTGTTTATTTTTCAATATGAAAATTCTTTCCCAAGTGGACAACTCCAAAGGGCTATGAAGATGTTTTAACAGCTTTATTCCCGGTTTTATTTCATGATTTTTGGTCCAAAAGTGAGCTGCCACTGCTGATTTATCCACCTGTTTAAATCGAATGTTTCTAAAATGTTCTTTCCTTCTAATTTCCAAATTTCTTTTTGTTTTTCCTATGTAGCTCTGTTCACAATCTGCACATTTTATTTCATAAATTCCTGATTTTTGTTCTCATGGTATGGGGTCTTTTAGAGTGCAACCTAACAAATTCTTGATGTTGTATCTGTTCCTTGGGGCTAAAATTATTCCATGTTCTTTGAAGATTTTTTTGAACTTGTTGTGGTAAATTGGATGGTATGTGAAACTTTTGAATTTGAATTCTTCTTTTATATTTTTCAATGTGGAAACTTCCCTTATCTCTTTTTGTCTTTTTGATTTTTTGATAATTTTTATCACAGTGTCCTTGTTGAAACCATTCTTTATAGCTGTCTGTATTATTTGTTTATATTCCATTTTGTATTCTGCTTTTGTGAGTGGAATATTCATCAATCTGTGTGCCAAACTGTAAAAAATTGCATATTTATGTGGGATGGGGTTGTAACTCTTATTTTTAATGTAGTTTTCTGTATGTGTTTCTTTTCTGTGAATTCCAAAATTTAAACCATCTCCATTTCTTATAATTTTTAAATCTAAAAATGGTAACCACCCATTTCTTTCTTCTTCTATAGTAAATTGTATGGATTTATGTTGCAAATTAAGAAGTTTCAGGGCATCTGTTGACAGTTTCTTTGGTACTATTGCAAAAATGTCATCTACATACCTATACCATGACTTGAAAATTAAAGGGAAGGCTTTTGTGATGTGTATTTCAAATGAGCTCATGAATAATTCTGCTAGAAAAGGTGACAAAGGGTTTCCCATAGCCAGGCCTGAAACTTGTTGGTAATATTTGTTGTTGAAGCTAAAGTAATTTTGTTGAATGCAAATATTAGTAAGTTTGACTAAGTCTTCTATTTCTTCTGTTTTTAAATTTATTGTTGTTAACCATTTCTTTAGTATAAACATGAGTTTCTCTGTAGGTATGCTTGGGAATAAGGCTTTTACATCAAATGAAACCATTATATCTCCAGGTGCAATTCTGCTATTTTCAAGTTTTTTAACTAGGTCAACTGAATTTTTAATGCTCAAAGTTTGGAATCTCTTAAAAGAATTGAAGATTTTGGTCAATTTCTTTGCTACCTGGTATGTGGGTGAATTGATATTGTTTATTATTGGTCTCATACTGTTATCATTTTTATGTAACTTCGGTAGTGCATATAGCCTGGGTAGTACTGGATTACTCTGTGTGATATTCTGTTTTACAGTAGTGGATAGTGTTTTTACATCTTTTAATGTTTTGTATAACATTTTATTGCATTTTCTGAGAGGATTCTTTTCAATTGGTTTGTAATCTTTTCCTTTTAGCATATTTTCAACCCTATTTATGTATTCATTTTTGTCTAAAATGGCCATTTTGTTACCTTTATCTGCTTTTATGTACATTACTGGTTTTTCTTTTAGTTGTTTTAATGTCCTTCTGTAGTTTATTGATTTCTTTTGGTTTTTTATGTTCTCTAAAACTTTCTTGCATTTGCTTTTGACGAACGATTTTTCCTTTTCGTTTAGTTGTTGGGTGGCTATATCTATGTCGGCTATGTAATCTTCCATATTATCTGAGAAATCTATGCAAGTTTTTAGGCCTTTGTTTAGGAGATTGATCTTATTTTCTGAAAAAACGGCACTGGAAAGATTAACTACTTCGTCTGTTGTATGCGCGCGTGAGGGTGGGACCGTTTTTATTTGGTGTTTTTCTAAGTTCCGGAGTTTCTTTTTCAATTTTTGGTTTTTGTTTCTCATTTGTACATTTAAATTTTTTTTGTAGGTGGTGGTGTAAATTTTCCCATACGTGAAATCCTAGTTTTTTCGTTAGTTTTAAATATAGATCGTAAATATCTACGTCTATTTCATGTAGTTTTTTATATTGTAAGTTCTTTTCAATTTCAATTACCTTTGTTTCTGCTGCTTTCTGGTGTATGCTATTATTGGATTTGACGGTTTTCTTCACAAATGTAGGTGTGACTTTTCTTTTTAGACATAATTTCAGGAAGTTAATGTTGGCGGCAATGTGTCTTTTCTTGATTTGTAATTTTATATATGTTTTAATCTCTCGTTTTGACTTGTTCAGATTAACGTTGAAATTGTCCATATCTGTATTAGCCATTTTTCTAACCTACAAGTGTTCAATTTGCTTCTAGACTTGTTTGTCTTATATATAAGTCTTGTACTTACGAAGCTGTTGACAATGGAGTGGTAATCTACTTCAACTCATGTATACACATTCTTACACTAACTCCATTTTTTTTTTTTTTTTAATATTTTTTTTTCCCCACTTACTCTTAAGTAAGACGCGTTTCGGGAGACTCTCTCCCATCTTCAGTTGCTGACTGAACCTCTGCTATTTGAAAATATGGCTGGACAAACTACTGTTCCTGTGGTGGCCTCTGTTGGTTGAAGTAGGAAGTCGCTGAGCTCGTCTATGGGAGGAAACTCGAAATTCATTAGGCTTTGTTTATTTTTCAATATGAAAATTCTTTCCCAAGTGGACAACTCCAAAGGGCTATGAAGATGTTTTAACAGCTTTATTCCCGGTTTTATTTCATGATTTTTGGTCCAAAAGTGAGCTGCCACTGCTGATTTATCCACCTGTTTAAATCGAATGTTTCTAAAATGTTCTTTCCTTCTAATTTCCAAATTTCTTTTTGTTTTTCCTATGTAGCTCTGTTCACAATCTGCACATTTTATTTCATAAATTCCTGATTTTTGTTCTCGTGGTATGGGGTCTTTTAGAGTGCAACCTAACAAATTCTTGATGTTGTATCTGTTCCTTGGGGCTAAAATTATTCCATGTTCTTTGAAGATTTTTTTGAACTTGTTGTGGTAAATTGGATGGTATGTGATACTTTTGAATTTGAATTCTTCTTTTATATTTTTCAATGTCTTATCTCTTATCTCTTTTTGTCTTTTTGATTTTTTGATAATTTTTATCACAGTGTCCTTGTTGAAACCATTCTTTATAGCTGTCTGTATTATTTGTTTATATTCCATTTTGTATTCTGCTTTTGTGAGTGGAATATTCATCAATCTGTGTGCCAAACTGTAAAAAATTGCATATTTATGTGGGATGGGGTTGTAACTCTTATTTTTAATGTAGTTTTCTGTATGTGTTTCTTTTCTGTGAATTCCAAAATTTAAACCATCTCCATTTCTTATAATTTTTAAATCTAAAAATGGTAACCACCCATTTCTTTCTTCTTCTATAGTAAATTGTATGGATTTATGTTGCAAATTAAGAAGTTTCAGGGCATCTGTTGACAGTTTCTTTGGTACTATTGCAAAAATGTCATCTACATACCTATACCATGACTTGAAAATTAAAGGGAAGGCTTTTGTGATGTGTATTTCAAATGAGCTCATGAATAATTCTGCTAGAAAAGGTGACAAAGGGTTTCCCATAGCCAGGCCTGAAACTTGTTGGTAATATTTGTTGTTGAAGCTAAAGTAATTTTGTTGAATGCAAATATTAGTATGGCTATGGGAAACCCTTTGTCACCTTTTCTAGCAGAATTATTCATGAGCTCATTTGAAATACACATCACAAAAGCCTTCCCTTTAATTTTCAAGTCATGGTATAGGTATGTAGATGACATTTTTGCAATAGTACCAAAGAAACTGTCAACAGATGCCCTGAAACTTCTTAATTTGCAACATAAATCCATACAATTTACTATAGAAGAAGAAAGAAATGGGTGGTTACCATTTTTAGATTTAAAAATTATAAGAAATGGAGATGGTTTAAATTTTGGAATTCACAGAAAAGAAACACATACAGAAAACTACATTAAAAATAAGAGTTACAACCCCATCCCACATAAATATGCAATTTTTTACAGTTTGGCACACAGATTGATGAATATTCCACTCACAAAAGCAGAATACAAAATGGAATATAAACAAATAATACAGACAGCTATAAAGAATGGTTTCAACAAGGACACTGTGATAAAAATTATCAAAAAATCAAAAAGACAAAAAGAGATAAGGGAAGTTTCCACATTGAAAAATATAAAAGAAGAATTCAAATTCAAAAGTTTCACATACCATCCAATTTACCACAACAAGTTCAAAAAAAATCTTCAAAGAACATGGAATAATTTTAGCCCCAAGGAACAGATACAACATCAAGAATTTGTTAGGTTGCACTCTAAAAGACCCCATACCACGAGAACAAAAATCAGGAATTTATGAAATAAAATGTGCAGATTGTGAACAGAGCTACATAGGAAAAACAAAAAGAAATTTGGAAATTAGAAGGAAAGAACATTTTAGAAACATTCGATTTAAACAGGTGGATAAATCAGCAGTGGCAGCTCACTTTTGGACCAAAAATCATGAAATAAAACCGGGAATAAAGCTGTTAAAACATCTTCATAGCCCTTTGGAGTTGTCCACTTGGGAAAGAATTTTCATATTGAAAAATAAACAAAGCCTAATGAATTTCGAGTTTCCTCCCATAGACGAGCTCAGCGACTTCCTACTTCAACCAACAGAGGCCACCACAGGAACAGTAGTTTGTCCAGCCATATTTTCAAATAGCAGAGGTTCAGTCAGCAACTGAAGATGGGAGAGAGTCTCCCGAAACGCGTCTTACTTAAGAGTAAGTGGGGGGGGGGAAATGGAGTTAGTGTAAGAATGTGTATACATGAGTTGAAGTAGATTACCACTCCATTGTCAACAGCTTCGTAAGTACAAGACTTCAACATCACCATTTTACTCCTCTTCAACTATTTTTGCTCCAGTCATTTGTCCCTTTGCTATAATCCATCTTCTCTATATCCAAAAATATAGAGAATCATGCAGAATCATTTCTTCACTTCTCTTAAACCCCACACTCCTAAATAAAATCAGGCAATCCCTTGTTTTTGATTTTTATCACATGCACTAATACACATTTCTCTTTCAAAATCAAGAATTTATGTATAAAGTATAACGATGCTTTCTCTCGATTTTGTGAATATAACATTTCTGCCCATATACTAGCCTAATTCTTACTTTTGACCATATCCTTTAGCCTAATTCTTAATTCTGACTACAAGCACTTAACAAAATTGCCACTAAACATATCTCCTAGGCCATTTGTAATTAATGGTTCTCTAATCTTCCCAAACTGTTTAGTGTTATTCAGATTCCTTTTTAATATTTTAGGTTTTCCCTCTTTGACTTTTAATTGTTAGCAGCTGTTTATTATACAGAATTTTTACCAGTAGCTCTTGGATCCCTTTTAATAGGTTTTTGTTTACATTTAGACAATAATTGTTCTGAGTCTGAGTGCTATAGTTGTGGCAGTCCTTGCTCAGGATCTTGTTGTGTTCATTGTTAATGACAAATAGAAGAACTACCTTATAATCATATATTATGGCTAACCTTTTCGATAACTTAAAAATACTTCTCTTTGATACTTTTCTGTCTTTTGTGTATGTGTGTGTGAGAGAGAGAGAGTGAGAGACCATAATACACTAACTTTAGGCTATTTGAATTTAAATATTGTGTTAATTTGCTTAATAAATATATGCATATGATCACTTTGTTAAAATGTAGTCTTAAGTGACAGAGAGTAATAGTTCCCAAGAATTTATATTAGCCTCCTCTATTGCTTATCCATTAATTATAACATTTATGTCTTCAAATAAACACAAGCCTAAATAATGTTTTTTGTTCTCCCCTGTGATAATGGTAGCTAAGCAATATTTCAATAATAATTCTATTGGAATCTAACACAATAAAGCACACATTAATAACCTCTTCAAAGTCAAACTATTTAAACACACTCTTTCTGGCTACACTTTTTGTAGATTTACTCACATATATTTCATGGATCTTTGTCCACATCCTCAGGTGTTAAACAATTCTGAATAAATCTCGAATAATGTAGCCAAAACAGTTTATTTAAATAGTTTGACTCGGAAGAGATTATTAGCAGGAACATATATGATTAGTAGTGCTGTGGAATAGAAACCTGCATGTCATGAGTGTATATATATATAAAATAAATGAAAAATAAAGTAACTCTTGTAACAATGTAACTAAAATAATAACTAGAGAAGCAGAAATAGATAATAGATAAAACACTTAAATAGTCGCAATTTTCACTATATTTTGAACAACAGTGTTCTTCAAAGGCAGAAGACAAATGACGGTGGTAAAAATAAATATTGAATCTCAAAAGTAATATAATCTGTGTGAGTGTATGTTCTGCAGCTATGCGATCAAGAACCCATAGCAGGCTCGAAATGTAGTAACTTCTGCAGTGTTCCACAGTGCCTCTAGTGACCTCAACAATGTTCCACATTGTCTTACAGTGCCTCAATCAGTGTTTTATAGTGCCTTTGTGTGTTTCTTACTTTAAATTTGGCACTCCTTTGTGCATTTTAAGTTTTGTGTGTGTGTGTGCGCGTGCGTGCGTGCGTGCGTGCGTGTGTGTGTGGGATGGATGGACGGACGGACGGACAGACAGATAGATAGATTTAAACCTGGTGGTGTGTAGGCTTTGGGATTGAATATTTTTTACCACCTTCACTTGTCTTCTATCTTTGAAGAAGAGCGTGAGTTGTTCAAAATATATCGAAAATTACATGACTAAGCATTTTATCTATTTTTGCTTCTCTTGTTTTATATATATACACACGTGCACACACTGCAGTATATTTATATATTCACAGTGTATTGCTAAAGATTTTTAATTTGTATGTTATAGCCTACTATAGCAGAAATTGAGAAGACAATGTTTGATAGAGGAAATGAAATTCAACGAATTAAGGAGAATATGAATAATGTAGAAGATAAAGTATTTGCCAATTTCTGCGAACAAATTGGTGTAGCTAATATCAGGCAGTATGAAGAAAGAGAACTGAGGTAGTATTTAAAAAATAATTTTCTATATATATATTTTTTTTAATTAAATAAATAATCTTGTTTATCTTTAAATTAAAATTGTAATGTAAGATTTTTACCTGGTTTAATAAATTTTTAGACCTGAATCTGACCCCTGCCTCTGCAAAATAGATCAAATTGATATGATTTTACAGAACACAGCAAGAAAGAATGAAGAAAAGAATGGAGTTTGAAAACCAAAGGAATCGCATTCTCAATCAACTAGAATTCGAAAAAACAAGAGACACTTCAAGTAAGTTATATTTTGTTGAGAATTTTATTGTTAAAGAGATATCACACATATTGCTATAGCTCATGGATGTTAACTAATTAAAGATTTTTGCACTTTTCAACATACTTTAAGATATGGATAGAAAGAAACTGTAGAGCATATTCTGTGATGACCGTAAGCAAAATTATTCAGTTTTGCCCGTAAGCAAAATTATTCAGTTTTGCTTACTTGATTTTGCTCCTTGATACCTTTTACCTCTAAAGTAGAAAATTCTGCAGGATGGAGAAGAGAAAACCAATTTTTATCTGCATTCCTTGCTTGCATAGTAATAACTGATGTTTAGAATGTTTGTTTCCACAAATAATGTTTTGCGAATACTGCTGTTTTTTTCCATGAACCCCTTAAGTTTTGAAGTCTTTGATTTCTTTATGTATATATATATATATATAGAACCTTGCAAAGCACCTTATGTATCAACTACAGACTATGATGCTCACACACCAATAAACCAATCTTAATGGCACCTTAACTCTTCATAAGTGATGTATTTATTTTTGGTTTTGGACTTAGGGTGTTTACAATTAGCTTTGCTTTTGACAATAATATTTAGCAAGTTACAAACTTTCCAGTTGCCAGGACACCAACATTCAAGTAAATAATCAAGTTTCATCATAAACTTAGGTATTCATTTTTTACATTAAACTCCACTTACATTAAGTAAGACACATTTCAGGAGAGTCTTACTTTTATGTAAGTAAGTGGAGTTTAGTGTAAAAAATGAATATTTAAGTTTAGGATATAATACCACTCCATTGTCAACAGCTTCGTAAGTACAATATTTATAAATCAAGTTTCAACTTTTTATTTTTTAATTTATTCTCCTGATGATCCATCTAAAATTTACTATATATGAATTAATGCTGCAAAAATAAAGTGAATTATAGTTTTCTATATAAATAGTATTAATGAACCAATTTCATTTTTTGACTCCAGTAGATAAAATATTATAAAGTACTAAAAACATTTTCTGACTTCACTTCCAATGAACAAAGAAGCACTCTGAATTAAAACTATTTAAAATATTGATACAATGATAAAACACTCTTAACTTTTCACTCTCAAAATTAAAAAATTCAGGTCATGTTTCGTGAGACCTTTGCTCACATTGTCATCTGTTAAATGACTAGTGCATGGTGGATCGTATTTGGTTGGAAAGGAAGGTGATTTTGGTGAATCTGGTGGTCTGTTAATGAACTTGTACAAAATGTTATCTGCTTCCGGAATATCGAAATTCATGAGTTTATGTTCATATTTCTTTATGAAAATCTTTTCCCATATGTCAAGTTCCTTGGGATGAACAGCTTTTAATAAAGAGATGCCTTTTTCTATTTCATGATTTTGAAGGGATCATATCAGTTCTCCAAACAAGCCAAAGAAATTGATAGCAGGAATTTTCACAGTGAAATATAGTATAATATAGCAAATTATTATTGAGGAAATCACTTAAATTTCACTAATTTTGTTTCACTTACTTGGATATGTTTCAAAGGCTTTATCTTCAGCATGATTCCACAGCAGAATCATGCTGATGATGAAGTCAACAGCCTTTGAAACATGTCCAAATAAATGGAACAAAATTAGTTAAATTTGAGTGATTTCCTAAATAATAATTTGTTATAAGCCAAAGAAAGCTCATCAAACTTTGTCAGTGAGGAAGCTATTGGCCACTGTTTTTTGGGATGCTACAGGAATTCTATTTGTTGAATTCGTGGTACATCACTTCTGAAGTTTACCATGAGACTTTCAAAAAACTGAGTTGAGCCTCCAGATCAAACGTTGTGGTCTGATAACATATGGTGTTGTGTTCTTGCATGACAACACTTGCCCTCACAGTGTTTGGTGAACACAAAACCTTTTCGGACAATTCAAATGGGACGTTTTAGATCATCCACCTTACAGCGCGAACTTTGCTTCGTCTCATTTCCATCTGTTCACTCACATGAAGAAGTGGCTATGGGAAACAGCACATTGACAATGATAAAGTTCTTCAAAATGCTGTGACACGTTGGCTAAATTTGCAGGCAGCTGAGTTTTATGCAGAAGGGATTTTCAAATTGGCGAAACACTATGAAAGGGCTTGAATTTAAATGGTCATTATTTGAAAAATAATAGAAAGCTGTAGTTTTCATATGTGCTTAATAAACTATTTGTAAATATGCAGGGTTTTTATTTATAGCCAATCAGCAGTTAGTTTCCGAATTGCCCTGTTACAAATGACTGTATTAAGATATATGAGCTAACTGGTAATTCATGATACATAATAGATGCAAATGTTCAACTGTCAGAATAAAGTTATATCCTGCTTTGAAACACATTAACTGAGTAGATTTTCTACATAATCCTGAGGTAAATATCCTGTCTACAAAAATAGAAATGGAAAATGATCTTAAAATCTTTTCCTCAATGAATACATTTTCTTCCCAACCTGTACACATAATTGAGCTACACTTTTTTCACAAGATTAATTGAATACCAGCTACCTGGGGGGGGGGGAACCTTACATAGTGTCTGGAGGAATACATCCAGTCCTCACACTACAATGCAGTCAAATATTTCCCCTATAAAGAGTATTAACTTCAGAGCCGGAATTGGTAATGATGTACATAATGGCCAAGTGAATACACCAAAATACTAAAATATAAATTTTGCTGTAAATTATTGTTAAAACTTTCACTTATCAATCTTGGTTTTACCATACCATTAAAACAACTTTCAAAAAGACAAAAATCAAAATATACTTTTTTTGTATACCCAATACACAATAGCTTCAACGTAACATTAGTTCTCAATAAGGAGAATAAAAATTTATCAAGCTATGGACTGAAGGCAAGAATATCATTTTATAAGCATGTGCTATACACTCCAAGGCACAAAATGCTAATAAATAAGTTTATAAATATTGTACTTAAAAATCTGTTGACAATGGAGTGGTAATATATCCTAAACTTAGGTATTCATTTTTTTTACACTAAACTCCACTTACTTACATTACTTACTTACACTAATTTATTTTCTTTTATATCAGTCCTATAGTATATCTGTTCCAGTGCTCGTTGCATTGCCACCATTTCAGCCTCATAACTTGTGGATTGTCTAAGCAGTGTGAAATAATGCGAAAAATATTTACTATATATACCACTTCCCACATTATTTCTCTGTTTGTCTGCAGATCCATCTGTGTAAATTCTAAGCCACTCTGTTTCAGGAAATTGGTTGTGGGATGTTCCAAGTACTATAGTTCTACATACCTCTGTTGAGTCTTCTTGTTTATTTTATTGTTCTGTCAGTTTTTTATCTGTTACTATCTTAATATAATCCATTGGATTAGTTCTTGAGGGATATGGGATTTCTTCTTTGCTAGGTTTAAATAATTGTAATTGTTCTCTAAGTAAGCTTTGTTTCTCATGTGTTTTTAGTTTGTGTTCTTTGGGTAGTTGATGAAACCATTGATGTTTACTTGGGTTTGTTTTTAATTTTATGTATAATTGTGCCGCTTGTGTTTCAATGCTGGCTTTCATTGGATTATTATTCGTTCCGGCCAGAAGTACATTTAATGGTGTTGTTTTCACGGCACCTGTTATCAGTCTTAAACATTAATTTTGGCATTTCTCAATCTTATTAATTTTTTCTTCTGTTGCTGTTAATAGTAGCTCACATCCATATTTTAGTACTGGTTTTTTATATCTGTTATATGTTTTATTTAAAACTTCCATTGAGCTGCCCCATTTAGATCCAGCTAATCTTTTCAATATGTCACTTCGTTTTATGAAAAAAAGATAAGAGTGTATATATCAGACTAGAAGAAAAACTAAAAAAGTCTTAGATAAACTAGCAAATTGGGCAAAATTAAATAATATGACCATTAATGCAGCCAAAGCTAAATATCAACTGTACACCATGGAACACTTTGATGAAAGGGGAAAAAAACTTAAAACTTTAAATTAACGGAAGTCAAATAGAATATGCAGAAGAAATAAAATATTTGGGAATAGCACTGGACAGGAAAATAAAAATGAAAGACCATGTACAATATTACACAAAAGGCCATAAAACGAAGTGCTTTTACAGTTATTATCTAGAATTTTATTTATACAAGTGTTCCTATTCATTCTGTACCATACACTTTCTTTTCTCCAATCTCTGTTTCTGTGCATTCAAATATAGAATGTGTTGTATAAAATTTAGTGAACTTTTGTTACAGTGGTGTCAAATATGAACATTTTTAAAAAACTGAGTCGAAATTGTAACATACACACCACTAAAATTCAATAAAATGGAAGACTAGTTTCGGGAGCCATCGCTCCTATCATCAGTTCCTGGTCGACTCAGGAACTCAGGAACTGATGATAGGAGCGATGGCTCCCGAAACTAGTCTTCCATTTTATTGAATTTTAGTGGTGTGTATGTTACAATTTCAACTCAATTTTTTAAAAATGTTAATAGAATGTGTTGTATATCTTCTTCCCCATAATGGACATGCGGATAACCATTTCATTGCTCTTACAGCCTCCATACTCCTTAAGTTATTTCTTAGTTCACTTATCCAACCCCATGCTTTGTAGACGAGTATCTTGACATTTTAAACATTCATTTAACAAATTATCTTTACAAGGGTGCATCAATATTTTAAGGCTCTCTCCATAACCAATTCTTTTCTTGATACTCGTACCAATTCAATTTGACCCATTCCATTAGCCGCTGTTAAGGACAACCCAAGAACTTCCTTACAAAACATCCTATATACTTGGTCCACAACTTCTCACCCATTTTCAAGTCCCCATTCTTCATTACCATATAACATTTGAGTCCAGACAATTTCCAGCCATTTCATCTCTATCTCTGACATTTTAAATAAGCATCTTCTTACAACCATCATTGCTGTTTTCTCCTTTGCCAGAGCTGATTTCTTTTGTTTCTCCCATTTCTCTCCTGCATCTATTTTTATTCCTAAGTACATACAATCTCTCACCACTTTATATTCATTACTTCCTTTTTTTCCATTTTTCATTTTTACTCAATTATCCTCCTTTCTTAAACACTACAATTTGTTAATTAAAATGTAAATTGGAACTTGCACAGTGAAGCTAATCATTGAGTTGAACTTAAGCCTGGCTGAAGATGGGAACTAAATGTTCTTGAAACCGGTTCCATACATTTATGAAAAGTAAGTGAAGCTTTGAGAGTGTGTAGTTCAACTGAATCATACAGTGATATCAACTACAATTTGTGTTCTCTTTTCATTTACACTTAATCCTATTCTGCTCAGTATGAATCTATTTCTTATAAGGACACTTTTACACACTTTCAGTTATGGACCCTACCACCGAATCATCTGCGAAATGCAGACAAGGTATCTGTATATTATTTATTAAAGGCAAGAAAAGAAAATAAGACTGATGTAGTTGAAGCACAATATCAGCAAAAATCTAATACAAGGCATGGAGTACAGCAAAGAAATCTAATAAAACTGCTCAAACTAATTTCATAATCTCTATGATACTAATGATATTTTTTTCCTCATAAAATGTATCTTTATATGAATTTTAATTTATTTCCAACAAACCTAAACGACATTACAATAAAATTGATATATTTCCATTATTTCATAATAATCAAATATAATTATTAATTTATTCATTTTGAACCCTAGTCCCCTGTTCTTCATTAGTAGTCTTACAAGGATATCTAATTATCAGGTTATCATGCCAACCAACATTATATAAATTCCTAATAAAATAACTGAATACAATCAGCTAATTTTGAATCATTCAATTTTGCCAAAAGTAATATTCACCAAATTTTTTTTTGTTGAAGTTGCTTGTTAACATTCTGTTCCAAATTCACACAACTCCAGGTTGTTAGTGTATTGGTAACCAACATATTACTGTATTATCCTATCACCTTTTGCTTTTCTGACCTATTAAACTTCTAAGGTTACACATCCATCTAGCTTCCTCTTTGTCATTCTTTTCCATTTCTCTCTCACTTTGCTTAAATATTTCCTAATCATTTTTATATTCTTCTCTCCTTTTACAGTTAAAATCCTTCTAATTAATATTTTCCACCTAAATTTGTCTTCTTACTCCTCCTCTTCCCCCCCCCCCCAAACCTTTCCTCTTCATAACTTTATTTGCCTATGGTATAATAATCGATGAAAATCTCATACATTCAACATTTCCTGTCTCTTTATCACAGGGAAAACATCTCTTCTTTGCAAAATGTGATGGAATTATGTTTTTCTTTACTTTGCAAATATATGGAAATCTGTTACATTACCACCAATCAGCTATAATTTGACATTACTGATAGAATCTATTTTCACTAAATACTACAGAAAGCACTGTTAAACTACATGTTTAATGGTAGCTAAATATGTTTACCTTGGATAATTTGCAATTTTTAACATCTAAAAGCTGAAAATGTTTAGCATACACTCTCTGTGATTAATTGAGCTGTTCATAATTATCTTATCTATCTCTGATTTACATCGGTTTACACATTGAGAGCAATTGTAACAAAATCTGCTTTCTTACACATGGAAAACAGCACTTTATGAAAGTTAATAATAAATACTAAGCATAACAAATCCTCAGTAATACGAGGATCATTAAAAAAGTTCTCGGAATGAAGCATAAAATGACTGCATAACTTTTTGAAATTATTTTTATTTTTCAACATAGTCTCCCTTGACACTAATGCATCTTGTCCAGTAATGCTCCTAAAGCCTTTATTCCATCATGAAAAGTCAGATTCTTCCAGGCAAGTAAAATGCACCTTAACTGAGTTAAGCTCTTCATCAAATATAAATTTCTTTTCACTAAGGAATTTTCTCAGTTTAGGGAACTGTTGCCATGTCAGGAGAATAAGGAGGATATGGTAGCAAATCATATTCCAATTCAATAATTTTGGCCTTTGCAATGACACATGTGAGGACAAGCAAGATGACTTTTATTCTTTGATAAATCTGGCCATTTCTCACGTATTTTTTTCTTCACTTGGTTCAAAAGGTTAGCATAATACTGTGGTGGGAAGGTAATGAATTGACAGTACACCTTTGGAATCACAAAAACCAATGCCATGATCTTCGGGGCTGATTTCACACACTTGGTCATCTTTGGCAGTGGAGAATTGACTGCTGTTTTGTTCCAGGCATGTAATAGTGCACTCATGTTTCATTATTGGTCACAAAGCAATGTGTACAATCGGAAGGATCTCTCTGAAAATTGGCCCAACTTTGCTGAGAGATTTGCACTTTTGATTCACTTTTGATCCTGAGTCAGTAGTTGCGGAACCCATCTTGCTGATACTTTTTTCAAGCAGAAATCTTCTCTCAAAATTTGAAATATGCATTCCCCTGAAATTGTCCAAAGTTTCACCAATTTCAGACATCTTTAATTGGTGATTCTCCAGAACCATTTTATATACATTATCGATAGTTTCTAATGTTATAAATTGCCACGGGTGGCCGAGGTGGTTAAGGTATGAACTCTTGAGCGGGAGGTCTGGGGTTGGAATCCTACCAGGACTATCCTCCCTGACTGAGGTTTTTTCCAGATTTTCCTCAGTCCTCATAAATGGCAAATGTCGGGAAGGTACCCTAAACTTAGGCCTGGAACATTTCCTTCCTTAAAAAATCCTTTCCCAATATATCATTTCATCTAATGTATCATCAGTGCCCACCATCTATGGTGCCTCAGTAGTAAAAATGGGCGTTAAACACTACAAAAAAAATCTGATGTTGTAATGAATTTTGGTCTTCCACTGCATGGATCATTTTCAAGCTTTCACAGCTATGTTTAAACTCTTATGGTCTACTTGGTAGTGGCTGAAAATGATGGCACAGAGATACTAGAGTGTTTCTTATCTGCATGAATTTCTGTTGCAATTATAACCTTCTTTACCAAGCACTTATAATTGCATGATGTTTGATATTTGCCATTTTTCTTATACATACATCTGCACTCCAACAAGCAGCTATTCTTGGCCAATCCATGTATTATGGCATAAATATTTCTATGGAGGATGGCAGGTTTTGATAACAAATCTGCTTCGGAACTGCTGCTGCAATCTATGGGTCATTCTAAGAACTGTTCAAATGACCCTTGTATAAATGCCAAAAGGAAAAAATACATGACACTATTTGTAGACAAATGCCGTTTAACTTAAGTAAATATTTTATGTGCAGCTTGATGATAGTATGGTAACAGTTAAATGGAAATTAGTATAATGTACATTTTTGCATGCATTGTGTATTATCTTCTACTTGGTTTCGAGTAACATTGCATCATATAGGTTTTAAATAAACTGTCTACAACTGGAAATCAGACAGAAGATAAATTACATGATGTTATCCTTTGGAATAAACAATAAAAGTGAAACATTGACATTTGTAAATATTGCAAGAAAACACTTTATGCACTTTTTCCACTTTGTCTTCCATTACTGCAAAATAGGCAGAATATAAAGTTTTATATAAACAAATGAATATTCTAGCAGATGGCTACCAAGGGTGCCTCTGTTGCCACTTTTTTTCCTTTCTTTTTGTAAATTGTCAGTCATAAACTATTTGCTGTTTTAAAGTAGACTGTGAAATTGCCATACTTTGGCTTAACATGCTTGACTCTCGGTGTGGAAATATGGGTTCAGTTCCAATGGTGCTGTAATAAATCGTTTAGTGAACATAGTTGTGCTGGGAATAAGTTTTCTGTGAGCACTATTTTTTCTTTGACATTCATTTTACTAGCACTCCTTTATTTTTCCATCCTGTTCATCTTGTGCGGGGTGTTTAAGTAACATTTAATGCCCATTTTTTATTGCTGAGGCATCATTGGTGGTGGGTACTGATGATAAATCAGATGATATGATAAATTCAGAAAATGATTTTTTGAAAAGGAAGCATTCCAGGTATAAGTTAAGGCTATGTTGGGATTTTCCTTTTATAAGGATTGAGGAACCTTTGGAAAAAAAACCTTAGTCAGGGAGGACAATCCTGGTGGAAATCTAACCCCTGAACTCTGTTACACAAAAGTATGATCTAATAGATTACAATGGACTTGTAACTTGTAAGTCATTAGTAAAATTCTGTTTCCAAAGGTTTCCTTACAATTCTTTACAATTCCATACTTACAAGTGTACAAGTGATTTTTCTTTGTTCTGTTCCACAGAAGTATTAGCCAGGCACTGCTAATATGTATTCTTTTTAATGATTTTGTTAGTCTGTTCACGCAAATATGCTAAATATTAGCAAAAGTGATCATAATGATGATTGGGAATATATATAAAGAAAGAATAAATAAGTATTTTTGTACAATAATAAAGTTAGGTTAAGTGCAATTAAAGTATGGCATATGACTAATATTGGCATTCCCTATCTAAAATGCATATTTCAGATCAGCATTTTAGTTAATGTATTTTTAAGGTTCTTGCTACTTGCAATGAAAATAATTTCTTTTCATTCTTCATTCTCTTTCAATTTCAAAATAATCTTTTTCGACACAATTTTTCCCATTTATTTGCTTATAATGAGAAAGTGATTGTCAAGCAATATAAACAAACAAACAAATAAATATAAATGCTAATAAAATAAATGACCAAGAGCAATTGGGAAGCTCGATTCTTCTACCACCTTTCAATGACTGAAATTGATGCTCCTAAATGTAGTCTTATGGGATGTTGTCTCAAAGTGGATTATTAAGCTTGAATATCAATAAATGCTTAATACAGTATTTAAATTATCATTATATATGAGTAAAATACAACACCCATTTAGCAGGAATGACAATTATTTTATTCTGTACATAAAAAATCCCTAAGGAGTGAATATGAACTCATTCAAGGTATGGTGACGTATGGCAAACAGTTGTTCCTCCATCTTGTTCTTATAGGACATCACTTGTAACTTTAAACCGCCATGGGTGGCCGAGGTTGTTAAGGTGTAAACTTGTGACCGGGAGGCGTGGGGTTCAGATTCTGCCAGGACCATCCTCCCTGATTGAGGGTTTTTTTTCCAGATTTTCCTCTGTCCTCATAAATGGCAAATGCAGGAAAGGCACTTTAAAATTAGGCCTAGAACGATTCCTTTCTTAAAAGAAATCCTTTCTCAATATATCATTTCATCTCATGTATCATCAGTGTCCACTGCCTGTGGTGCCTCAGTAATAAAAACGGTCATTAAACACTGTTCCAAAAAAACTTGTAACTAATATTTTATTAATATTTTACAAGTGTTGCTGTTCTTTTGTGGAACAGAAAGTTACAAGGTCATACTTTACAAGGACTGGTACTAATACACTTGTATGTATTAGACCTTACTTTTGTGGAATAGGGCTCAGACCTCCACTCACGAGTCTGTGCTACCTTGTTGGGGTGCAGTAACTTAAAACAAAAGTTTGTATAAGGGAAAAAATTGCAATATACATATTTTCAATGTTTGATCTAATATTAAATGCATAGTTATTTTTTAAAGAACATTGAATTTGGTTTGAAACCCATGGTAAAATAAGAGTGATGGTGATCAATAGAGACATTATTGTTAAGTTTATAGATAAATTAAAGAGAAAGATTGATATGCTCATGTATTTAATATAAAAAATATAGGCTTATAATAACTTCTTGTTCATAAGGAACTAGGAGGCACTGCCCAAAAAAGATAAAATGAAAAAAATAATGTCATCATATCTTGTGTATCATTAACATGTGGAGAAATGCACTGCCTTAGCAGGTCTATTGTTTATCAGCTGCACTTTCTATAAAGCTCAGTGTATGTAACCACATAACTTACATACACTTAACCCATCATAATTATGCACTTTTTAAGAAGTTATATGTAAATAACACAAATGGGCAGTATCATATAGTTCAATCAGTAATGAATATCTTATTCTCATATCATCATGGTAGATAAATGCTTTTTATTCTATTTGATGAAATTTAAGGCATTTTATGTATATTTACACAGATAATGTACTGAGATGGGAACGTGCAGTGCAGGATGATGAAGATGAATTGGAGGCAGCTAAGCAAAGTGAGCAAAAACAAATGGCAGATATTGAACGAGACATGCGTCGACTTGATGTTTTAAAATCTGAGCGCTTGGCCAAAAAATCTGACGTTGACAGTATGGAGGATCAAATAGGCAAAGTAAGTAAACTGTTACAGGTAGTATTTATGGGACATAAATAGAGGAAGGGGTAAACCTATGTTGCAAGCTACTAAATTATGTTTAAGAAAATAATGGGCTGAATATGATGTGTAAAATATTGAAAAGCATAAACTGTACAGAAACGTAGATGTTTGCATTTAGTGAAGAGATTTTGAAAAGAAACAATAAGCAGCAATTGTATGGTTTCATTGATCTAGTAAAAGGTTGAGGTGTGCGGTTTGGAGGATAAAACCAAGGTTGTGCTATATGGAAAGGAGCATTTTAGAGCAGCTGGCTGAGGCAATTCTTGGAACATGAGAGCTAGAAAAGTGTAAAACCATCCCCAAGGAATAATCTATGGTGCATAGATGAAGATATTAATTAATCTACCATAGTATTGCTTGTAACAATATTAGGAATTTTTTTTAATCTTCTCTATTTTCTACGTGCACCATTACTATCATTAGTATAATTTCACTTTACCTGTTATCCTTAATACTATTTATTTAAACTGTTACATTCTTATTCTAACCTATTAGTCATATTTTGAAGATTGTCGAAATTGGCACTATATGCATTACAATTAATTACGTCAATATTCTTAGTCAAGTAGACAGTTACATTATTATAAAATTCCAATATTTATATTATTCACAATTTAATCTTAATGGCCATTTCTTTAGATTGTTTCACTGTTATAGTCCATTTTCTAGCCTGTTTCAGTTTGAAAACTGTCAAAATTGATAGTTTACAAATTTTTGAGATTATATTTTAAACAAGTTTACTGTTATCTGTTGGACATTGCCTAGTTACTTTTCCTACACATTTCCAGAATATTTCTCACTCTTTCTTCAAGAACTGCCATGGGTGCCCGAGGTTGCTGAGACACAGACTCGTGAGCAGGAGATCTGGGGTTTGAATTCTGCCAGGATCATCCTCCCTGAATTAGGTTTTTTCCATGTTTTCCTCAGTCCTCATAAGTGGCAAATGCCAGGAAGGCACCTAAACTTAGGCCTGGAATATTTGCTTCCTTAAAAATATCCTTTCCAAATATATACTTTCAACTCATGTATCATCAGTGTCCACTGCTTGTGGTCCTCAGTAGTAAATATGGGCTTTAAAAACCATACCAAAAAATTCTTCAAGATATTGCAATGCCATAAGATGTATTCCACCATTTGTATATCCTCCAGGCAAATGCAAGATGGGTCCACTGCTAATTTGAAGCGATGAAAATAGGCTCCAAATTTCCCATGTCTGAGAGGAATCTCTGTAATATTGGGGCTTTATAGGATATTGGTTTTTTAACCTTTTAGCTACAGTCGGAAAATATAATTTTGTAGTTGCCCCATTCATTGTTATTTCCCATAGTTGCTGATTTTCTTGTCTTAATATATTCCTCGCCTTACATTTTGGTATGAGGTGATAATCACTGGCAGGTTTTTGCTGTTCATTGCTTCTTTCGCGAGCTTCCTTCATTGCCAATATGTGCTTTAACCCAAGTAAAATGTATTTCCCAATTTTCTCATTGGATTAATTTTAACTACTTCCTAATTTTTTCACAGAGGTTGCTATGTTTTGTGTGGTTGTTAATTTATTTTAGGTAATTCCACTATCAGTGTGGATTGCTACTGTTCAGTTGTTAAAGGTTACATTGTCTATATTTTCCAACTGTTCCAGGGCTCTCAATATAGCAAACGACTTGATTATTTGAGCATTTTTATTGTAGCATACCATAATTGATGAACTGGCATATTGTTAATGTACATTATTATTCCTGTCCCTACCAGTATCAGGGAGCATTCTGGTTTTTTTTTTTTTTTTTTTTTTTTTGAGTTGTGTTTAACGCCTATTTTTACTACTGAGGCACCACAGGCAATGTACTGATGATACATGAGATGAAATGATATATTGGGAGCAGATATTATTTAAGGAAGTGTTCCAGGCAGAAGTTTAGGGTACCACCCCGGCATTTGCCATTTATGAGGACTGAGCAAAACCTGGAAAAAACCTCAGTCAGGAAGAATGAATAATACCATAAGTACATCTAATCTAAGACATATTTTTAAAATATATCAAACTTATTCGGGACATATAGAACCCAGTATTGCTCAAAATGACCATCTTTCATTTCCTTACAGCAACATAGTTACTCTTTTAATTTGTCCTCACTTGCAGCCTCTAAGCTGTGTTCAAAAGACATTGAAAATGCTGATTTCAAGCATGGAGAGGGTATTGCGTGTAAATGAATAATATTCCTCAGTAACTTGCATTTTAATGGCTAGATATTGTTCATGTTTCTAAGTATAGTACTAGAAAGTTAATGTGTCTATGAAGATGTTTTCATCTACACACTGCAAAATATTACTATCAACCATTGTCATTATTAATTTTCAAATCAACTAGATGACCAAACCCTCTTGGTGTTTGACCTAATTTTCTTCTCAACTTCCTCATTTCCGTGATGTCAGCTGCTTTGTATTTAGTGAAGAGAAAACAAACATCCTTATTATCTCTCCACTTCACACATAGTATTTTTTTTTATTAGTGTTTAATGCCTGGTTTTACTACTGAGGCACCTTAGGTGTTAGGATATTGTTGGCACGCCACATTTCATGCTCTCTATGTTTCAGTTTATTTGCACAGATATGATGCTACATATCTTTTCTATATGCTACTTAGTCCTAATTACATTTGTTTGTCTCTCAAAATAAATCTGAAGAGAGTACCAATTTTCTAAAAATAATGTGAACTTCAGTCCATCAATGGTTCATACATATTGAGTGCTACCAGGTGGTATACACAACATTCAGAACTGGTGCTGCCATCTCGACAGTAGTTGCAGTAGAGTTTTGTACTGCTAGGTGGAAACACTAGCACATCTGATGAGTGAGTGTTTAAAGTTTCATGCAACTGGGTAGATGTGTTGAGATTCTATAGTACTCTATGTGTAATGTGTGGCGATTTTACGATGGATTCAAAATTAGAACAGAGAGTGTGCATTAAATTCTGTGCAAATCTCGGGAAAAATGCTATGGAGACCCTCGCAATGATTCAACAAGTATTTGGGGGACAAAGCATGTACACGTGTGTTTGAGTGGCATGCTCGGTTCAGCGCCAGCCGGTCGTACAGCTATTGAAGACGATGCTCACATCGGTAAGCCCATCAGCTCCACAATGCCTGACATTATTGCCAAAGCTCAACACCTCATTCGTGAGGATTAACGTCGAACCATTGAAGACTTTGCTCATAAAGTGGGAATTAGTTATGAGACATACCAACGAATTTTAACTAATGAATTGGACATGCATCGTGTCGCTGTAAAATTTGTGCCAAGGATCCTGACTGCTAATCAGAAGGCGCAGTGTGTTGAAGGTTGCACGGAGCTTCGTCAGGCCATATCCAATGACCCAACCTTCTTGTCCAGGGTCATCACGGCGAAGGGAACTGGATGTACGCATATGACCCTGAGACAAAACAACAATCCTCCCAGTGGAAGAGCCCGAACTCACCAAGACCAAAAAAGGCGAGAGAAGTGAAGAGCAAAGTCAAGAGGATGCTCCTCGTTTGCTTTGATACCAAGGGGATTGTGCACAAAGAATTCTTCCCACCAAATCAAACAGTGAGTTCCACGTACTACTGTGACGTTTTGCGATGGCTGCATGAAAATGTGCAGAGACGACGGTCTGAACTTTGGCGACAAGGGTGCTGTTGCATAACGATAATGCGCCCTGTCATAATTCCTTGTTCACCAGGAACTTTTTGACAAAAAACAACATGACGGTCGTCCCCCACCCACCATACTTGCCTGATTTGCACCCTGCGATGTTGCCCAATTCCCCAAACTGAAAATCAAGTTGAAAGGACGTCGGTTCCACACAATTGAGAGGATTCAAGAAGAAGCGCTGTCTGTGCTAAACACCCTCAAAGAACATGACTTCCAAGATGCACTTGGAAAATGGCAGAATTTCTGGGACCGGTGTGTACGTGTGGAAGGGAACTACTTCAAGGGTGATGGCAATTATTGTCTCAAAGTAAGTTTTAGACCAGATGGCAGCACCAGTCCTGAATATTCTGGATACCACCTCATATGTTGGTACTGGCAGGAAGACTAGAATCTTATCAGATCATCATCTACATAAATTTTGAAATACAGACAGGTTAAACTAAATCAACAAATTTGTAAAATATTATGCCAAATTTTGCTTGTTTGGATCTATTACATTGCACAAATGAAAGTAGCCTCTGAATTTCATAAAACTTTCATCTAGAGCAATGTCCTGAGAGGTGTGATATGTTTCAGAAAATTTTGAAGGGAAATATTGTGGAATAGGCTTAATTTTTTTCAGTTTATCATTTTGATTTTCCATGAAATGTAGGAAATGTGAAATCATTTTGAATCTCCATTTGCTCAATGTTTCACCAAAAATTAATGTTTCAGTGCGTTGATTTTTGCTCCAGTACAATTTAATGACAATTTTTGCACTTGCGTCATCAAAGTAACTAAAGCAATATAGGCCCTAATTACTTCTGCAGTGTTAAACCATTTTCATTGTTTTTCAAAAATTTTTCTCTTGGGAATGTTGAACTGTCTTGTTGTGTAAGCATTAGTTTCATTTCACATTTTCTCAAACAAAGGTTCCATGTATTCCAAACAAATTTAAAGTTCAGATGGTGACTCTAATGCATTTTTGTTCAATAATCTTTACAAACATTATTATTTGCTATAAAAGGGTAGAAAACAGGGTTATTGTCAGTTTTAATCCAATGCCAGTCAGACTATTTTTTCTGCATCATAGTATGGACACATTTTGAAGATCCTGGCGCATCATTCATTGTTTTCATCATTTTCCTTGCTATTTTCGGCACTAGATTAATTATCACTATCACTGAGTTGAGCACTATCAGAAAAATCATCACTTTCATTATCACTGTCTAACACACTTTGTATGTTTTCTCAAACCCTTCTTGTCATCTGTATAGCACCTTTGCACAGCCATGAAAAGATAATGATACCATCAAACAATTCACAGCTGATGACGGGGGCAGAAGCCTGTGAAACTTCAATAGTAAGTGGAACATAAGTATTAAATTGACTCACTAGGTAATTAAGAATAAATTAATTGCTTCATTATATTAGTACTGACTTGAAATTAATTTTAAATTTAATTTTGAGTAGCTTTTTGTAAGTAGTAGAATTAAATGTGTTCTATAGAAGAAGATTAAGGTTAAGAAGAGAGGTTACTATTAAAGAACAGGGGATGGCTATGGAGTGGAAAAAAAATATGAGCCACATTTTACTGCAGTCGATATTTTTTTCAATGTGTAGCCTGTAACCAAAAATGTTTATATAATGTTAATATTCATTCAAGCTTTTATGATATATATTTCTGTATTATACAGAAAAACATTGAAAGGTAACCATTGCTGAAACAGTTCAATTAAAAGCATTTAAGAAGATATTTTGAATGGCAATTTTGTGTATTTTTGTATTCACATGAAAAAGTTTTCCTTGGCTGAAATGTGTTACTTGGCACTTATTTTAAAGGTAGGCGTGAATGCTATGCTGTGGCATGGTATAGGCGCAGAGGTGTAGCTCATTTAGCATTACCCATGGTGCACTACAAGGAGGCCCAAGCTATGTTACATCGCACTTATTTTAAAGGAAATATGCCTCTCCACACCTTTGAAAGAAGTGTTTAAAAGCAACACTAGCTACTGGATTTGAAACAGTGGCACTTGAATGAATTAATTTATTCAATATTACAAATATCAAGCAAAATACAGTTTACAAAATTATATAATTACAATTTAATTTACATAACATAATTTACATGAACACACAAAATCTCCAAAAGTTCAGCAGCACCAAAACTGAGACCCTCCCATTTCCCAACCACCAGGTTATATGTATGGTAAAGGGCCCAGAAAATGAATTACTAATTTTCATTACTGCATATGCTCTCGTTCCTCCTTTATACTCCTTCTCCACTTATCCATTACTTTTCCTAAAAATTCCCCTATCTTATTCATTTTCTCTACTGTTATATCTGATAACATTTTTGTTGCCACTATTTATTGTAGTAATTTGTCCCATTTTCCATCCCAGATAATATACCTGCACCTTTTTACCATTTCGCATTCAATTAAACAACAGTGACACTTAGGGTTGTACATATAAAATAATTAAAATACAACATTGACATATCATATGTGAAGGAAAATATAAATAAAACAGAAAATATTGGAAAAATAGTTGCGGAAAGCATGAAATGATAATAAGAAGAATCAGAAGAATACTTTTTGCATTTCATAAAATCAGTCATAAACTTATAATTCTAATGAAGAGACTATATAATATTCTTAAATAGCTAGCAAGTCCATTTATTACTCTTATGCTCCACTTATCATTGAATTATACAAAACAAGTTTCACAGGCTTTTGCCCACATCAACAGCTGTGAGTTGACTATATAATGTTGTTCACTTACTTCAACAAGTGTTGCACCAACCACAGTGATGGGAAAAGCAAAAGAAAAAGAGTCCACGTGCCAGACTGACTGGATAAACAAAACTATGGGACAGTGTCCTTCTGCCTTCAACTTAAACTTAAATCCCTCCACTGGAATCAGTTTGTCTCCAGAGTGTTGCAAATGTGCTATATTTATAATTTTTATATTTTATCTTTATTTGTTGTTTGTTTGGTTGCTAATGGTCATTGGGGATGCTGATATTTATCATTTTTCCCTAGCTTCCAAATTATTTTTCATTTGTTTTTTGCTATCTAGTTGACTGCATTTCAGTAGATATCCTTTGTTTAAAATAGTATTCACATCCTTACATGATGGGCAGTGGCTGTCCTTGAATAATTTCATCCTGAAGAGATATTCTGACAGGCAATCATGCCCAACAATAAAAAGGAAGTGGCAAATCCAATTTTTCTTGGTTTTGATCTTTGTTTGTTTATTGTTTTGTAATCTGAAAATAGAAATATCAGTAAAAATAATAAAAAGGTATAATTGAATATGCTGAATATTTTGAACAGCTTATACTGTATAAGTTAAATGGATAAAATATAATGAACTTTTGTAACAGTGGTGTCAAATATTAACATTTTAAAAAAATTGAGTCAAAATTGTAACATACACACCACTAAAATTCAATAAAATGGAAGACTAGTTTCGGGAGCCATCGCTCCTATCATCAGTTCCTGAGTCGACCAAAACTGATGATAGGAGCGATGGCTCCCGAAACTAGTCTTCCATTTTATTGAATTTTAGTGGTGTGTATGTTACAATTTCAACTCAATTTTTTTAAAAAGTTAAATGGAGTACTTAAATCAATTCTAATAATTAATTTACTTTGTAAGTCATAAGCTTATGCATAGCAGAGTAATGCAGGTTGTTTATGATGTTATACTTTGTTGGTTTTACTCATATATTTTGAAAGGCAGTGCTGTATAAAATTAGAACAATGGTGCTATGATGAACAGTGGGGTCAGAAAAAAATAGGGTGTACGTAATGCTAATTTCAAAATCAAATAAAACATAAATGGTGCAGGAATAAAAAAGGTAATGGAAATGGTGTATAAGATTTTAACACATGATATTGTATCGAATTTTTATATATAAATTGGTTTATTTATTTGATTCAAAGCTGTAATTTTATTTTGCAGGCTCGTCGCGAGGTTGGAGCCATTGCCAAAGACATTCAGGCAGCTCAGAAACAAGTGGCTGCATTTGAAGCAAAAATTGAACAAAAACGAGCGGATAGGCATGCAATTCTCAAGCAGTGCAAGGTAATGGACAATACTTATCTGGATAGATATTTTAATCTATTAGTATTTGAATGAAGTTTTTCCTAATTTTACATAAATATTTGCTTAATCTGTTGCCAGGGAAACATAAAGAAACACTTAAATCAGCTTTATGTTTTTCAGTAATTTAGATACTGCTGTTGCAATGTGATAATGCTCAGTTCTTACACATCTAGTTTCTAGCATTTTTTACTAAAAGAGAAATTGTGCTGAAATTAATGACAGTTCATTGCTATGGCATTTTTAACTTAAAAATGAACAGAAATTAATATTTAATATGGAAAGTGAATACCAATATAGATAAAATAGAACTTGACCATATTAACTGAATAAGAATGCTGAATGAATTAATTACATTGACAAAACACTTTAGATATGTACATTAATTTTCAACATGAAATGCATTTGTAAATTACAAATATTTTAACACTGAAAATAAGAAGAGAATAAAAATATATAAACAGGATTTAAAAAATAATGATTTTTTTATTTAAATCAGATTTTTTCCTTCTTCAATTTTACATATTTACTTAGAAATTGTTTGACAATATTTTCAGATTAGTATATGCTCCTTTGTTTATTAAGTACCTAAGATAAATAATGAAGAATCAATCTGAATACTATGTTCTAACAATATTTTGAATTGGGGTATGATATATTACAATATATTTTTAAATCAGTTTTTCTGTTTCATGATTTAATAAGTCTTTCACAAACATATAACTAGAAGCTTTTATATATACACTTACACTTTTAAACTAGTTCTTCATCTTCATATCACACCTCACATTTATAGTTTCCTTATTAAGTGCTCATACCAAAACACAGGCTTGAAGGCTTTGTCTACACCATGTCTGTTTCTTTGGAATGAATAACATGAAATGTAGAAAACACACATCTTACCCAGCAGATGATGCTCTGGCTGTTAATAGTTGCATAACTTTGATAGTGACATTTTCTTGAGATTTCAACCATTACACCTTCCTTATTTAAGTGCTTATATAAAACACAAGCTTGGAAGGTTAAGAAACATACATCAAGTATTACTTAAATGTAAATTGGAACTTTGCACAGTGAAGCCAATCATATTAATTGATATCATAGTATGATTCAGTTGAACTACACACTCTTAAAGCTTCACTTATTTTCATAAATGTATGGAACCGGTTTCCAGAACATTTAGTTCCCATCTTCAGCCAGGCTAAAGTTCAACTGTCAGATCATTCGTTGAGTTGTGGGAATGTATATTTTGCTCTGGTGGCGGTGTGATAAACTTGTAGTTTATGTTCTCATCCCCGACAATGTCAAAGTTCATTATGCTGTCTTTGTATTTGTAGATGCAGATTTTCTCCCATGTTGCTAATTCCGTAGGTCCTTGTACTGATTTTAATAGTTTTGCTTTATTTATTATGTCATGATTTTGTGTCCAAAAATGATATGCTACTGCTGATTTCTCTATTTGCTTGTAGTATGTTCCTGAAATGTTCCTTTAACCGTGTGCCTATGTTTCTCTTTGTTTTCCCTATGTAGATTTTTTCACATTCTGCACAGTTTATTTTGTAAATACCTGATTTTTCTTCTTGTGGAATCCTGTCATTAACATTATCTATCAGTAAATTTTTGACATTAAATCTATTAATCGGTGCCAACCTGATATTAAAATCTTCAAGAATATTCTGAAATTTTTTTGTGGCCCATGGATGATATGTGAATTTTTTAAAAATTAGTTTATCTTTAGTTGCTGAAAGTGTTGTGGTTTCTTTGATATGTTTTTGTCTCTTGAATTGCTGCACCTTTTTATGTACTAGTTCTTTTTTAAAACCATTTTTAACTGCTGTTTCTTCTATTTGTTTGTATTCTTTAAAATATTCTTCTTTGCTAATTTGTAGGTTAACTAGCCGGTGTGTGAACTGTTAATTACTGCATGTTTGTGCGCTGTGGGGTTAAAACTGTCAGCTTTGATGTGATTATCTGGATGTGTATTCTTTCTGTATATTCCAAATTTAAGTTTTTCTTGGCATTTCATTATTTTAATATCCAAGAATGGCAGCATGTTATCTGTTTCTATTTCGTATGTAAATGATATGTTTTTATCTTGAATATTTCGAAGTTTTAAGGCATCGTCAATGAGTTTTAGTGGAGGAAGTTTTCCACACTTTCACTGCTGTCCAATGGAACAGCTGTTTCTTTGTATAAGATCAAGAGCTAGTAACATTGGTTTTAACATATTTAAAAGATCTTCAGCATTGTGCATTATATGAAGTTTAATAAATTTCTCCTAATCGAATTTTGAATATTGCATCTATTTTCTTCAAAAATCTTCATAAGTAGTACCCAATTTTTAATGTAAGATTCAAGGCAGTCAGACAACATATTCATGGAACTTCTTGAAGCAGGATCAATCAATGCCCTCCTCCTTCACTACTCCTGAATTTTGCATTGACAAAATGATTATTGCACAAGTATTTCACAGTTTCTACTACATGTTCCTTGGTAAAATCCTGGGAGAAAATATTAAAAAATGAGCAGAGCAGCTACATGTAACTGCTTCAATATCTTGACTTTGATAAATTTCTTCCAGAAGGGTTCAGCTACTGCAGCAAATGATGGATGGGTACAGCCAGGTCTCAATATACTTTTGAATTTTGGTTGAATAATGAATCGGTCATCTTTCTGTTTTTCACAGTTTCAGACAATAAAGCGCCAAGCTGACTTTGCTTAATTTTCAGAGATGGTTCATAAGCAATAATCTCTTTTGTTTTGATGGTAAACATAACTACTACATATGCCTCAATCAAGGGCTCTCTACCCATTACAGCTTAAAATCATGCATTACCACAAATCTGGCCATAATACTCTTCATATTCTATTCTAAGTTTTTTAAACAACTTGGCATTATAGAACTGTGATATATACAGGATATCTTAATATGCATTACCACTATTTTTTAAAAATTTACATTGAATTAACCATATTACCATGTGAGTTTTGAATTGAAAGATTTTAGTTGTTTTTAATGCCTCACAAATGAAAGTGTAGCAGCTAATCATAAAAATAATGAGTATGGCTTTCTTTGGAAAGGAAATAAAGCCATTGATCCCATGTCATAGATTTACGGCACATAAATGAACCTCATGCCTGAAAGAGGTGGCCTCTGAGCAAAATTTATCATCCGTTTCATGCACTGATTTGAATGGGATGGCAATGACCTGAGATGTTAAAAAAGTCCTTAAATAAACCAAATAAATAAATATAAATGAAGTCTCCACAACTGCCACCATATATCAACATTGTGCACATTACTGCCAGGAATTGCTACTGTATATTCTGTCAAATTTAACAGAAGCTACATCATATTTTTTTTACCATGATTCAGATTAAAGTAATTGAAATTGTTAAAATCAGCAAGGAGGGCAGAAATATAAAAATAGTGATGAGATTGCTAGTTAGGACCCAAACGCACTACAGTGATGATATATGGATCCCAGGAAACATTTACTACTACTTGTATCACTGAGGTGGAAGATTATTAATAATAATAATAATAATAATAATAATAATAATAATAATAATAACAACAACAACATACACAGTTTGTATACAAATTACTTTGAATAGAATTTAGTCATTGAAACAAATCTCACCTTCCCATGTGATAGTGATTAAAGGGATTACTATACAGTTCACATTTATGCTATGTACTTGATTCATAGAATCTCATAGTAACCAGATCTTGTGCCGAAAATCATAGATTGCATAGCTTGTGTCCAATCTGTTGTCATATTTGCATCTGTTATATAGAATCCATTCTGAATGCCATTCTTCTTTGCAAGTGACTCCTGAAAGATGTACTCTCATAATCAGGTATAAATAGCAGTAATATTGCATTTAGTAGCTGCTATATGAAGAATGTCTCTCTTGTATTAAGTACATTATGGGGCAAACCTCCCCTGGTGGCCAAAACCATTAAGGCACAGTCTGGGGTTTAATTCCTGCCAGGGCTGTCATCCCTAACCGAGAATTTTTCCAAGTTTTCCTCAGTTCTCATAAATGGCAAATGTTGGGGGAAGGTACCCTAAACTTGGGCCTGGAACATTTCCTTTCTTAAAGAAAGAAAATAAATCCTTTGTTATTTTATATTTCATCTCGTGTACTATCAGTGTCTGCTGCCTGAACTGCCTCAGCATTAAACGCTATTCAAACTTACTAAATTTTAAAATGCTGAGTATTTTCTTCAATAAGATGATTTTTATTTTTTCTAGTTTGTGGATATATTTTTTGTTAAATACAGGGTTATTCTAAATGATTGTCGGGGTTCTTGAATTTTTTTAGAAAACATGGAAACCATACCATTTTTATTGTTGCAGTAACGGTTAGACAAACGGTCAAAGTTTTGTTTTGCATCAGCTGTAGTGACATCAGTTACCACCGGATGGCAGTAACAGCAGTGTTTAACAAAATGGTGGTTAGCGGTAAGGAGAAAGCCTTTTGTACTCTTGAATATCATCAACACCGATCCATTACCATAGTCCAGCGCCATTTTCGGACAAAATACGGGAAGGAGCCTCCTTCCAACAACTCTATTCGCAGATGGAACGCACAATTTGTGAATACAGGTTATTTGTGCAAAGAGAAAAGCAGTGGACATCAGAAGCGGATGTGAATCGGATTAGGGATGTTTATCTCCGTAGTCCTAGAAATCAACTACGAGATGTAGCAGGGAACTGCAAGTTCCTCAAACCACAGTGTGGTGTGTGTTACAAAGGCGTCTAAAGGTAAAACCATATCGCCTAAAATTGTGTCAAGCTCTAACAGCTAATGACAGAGTCCTACGTTTCAATTGTTGCCTGGCACTGCAGGAACATTTTGAAGAAGATGATGGTTTTCTTGGCAGATTAGTTTTCAGTGACGAAGCTACTTTTCATGTGGATGGAAAGGTGAACAAGCAAAATTTTAGCATTTGAGGTACAGCGAATCCGCATTGTTATGTTATGGAACATGTGTGATACTCCCCTAAGGTGAATGTGTTCTGTGCCGTTTCAAACACGAAGGTCTACGGCCCATTCTTTTTCAATGTACAGACAGTGACAGGGCTGACTTACCTGGACATGCTCACAGAATGTGGCTGTTACCCCAATTGAGTGACGACAGGGACAATTACATGCTGGAACAGGACAGTGCACCACCTCATTTCCACAGGGAGGTCAGAGCATTTTTAAACCAAGAACTTCCACAACGATGGATGGGACATGGAACGGAAGGTGATCTGATGCTCTTACCCTTTCCACCACATTCACCAGACCTTACACCATGCGATTTCTTCCAGTTGGGATATGTTAAAAATCAGGTATTTGTTCCTCCTCTACTGGTAGATATTCAGGAACTGAAGCAGTGCATCCAAGCCGCCTTCAAAACCATCACTGTTGCCATGTTGACTCATGTGTGGAAAGAGATGGACTATTGAGTAGATGTGTGTAGAGTTACAAAAGGCGCACATATCGAGCATTTGTAATGTATATAAAAACAACTTTATGAGTTACAGTACACAATAAAGCAAGATTCATATTCCTATGTCAATTGCACTGTGAGTTATGAATTTTTTGTAACCCCGACAATCATTTAGAATAACCCTGTATTTACATATTCCAAGATAAGTTCAATGCTATAGGTAATGGCTGGTGCAGCTTTCAAACTGAAGAATTTCAGGCTGTCTATATTAATAGTTTGTTAAGATGATTAATGTGTATTGATGAATTTAAAGAAAAACTCTTCAGTCTGGTTAGTGATTTAGTTGTGTAGGTATTCTTTCTTTATGTTTTTTCCTTTTTTTTTTTCCTTTTTTTCCTTTTTTTTTTTTTTTTTTTTTTTTTTTTTTTGGTAAGTTTATAGTGAATTTTTTAATATTGTAGTTTTATTATAGTATCATTTGTAATCCATATTGATAAAATTATTAATGCAATATGCTGTTTGATGATGAAAAAAAATCTAATCTAATGGCTACTGTGGCAACTAAGTTCCTTTCTTTGAATGCAGTGGGAATGACATGACATGTGGTTGCATCATGGTGCCCATGTATTAAAGCTACTTACTACCAAAATATAGACTGAATTTCTTCCCCCTCTTCTAAAGGTCATGGCTATAATTTGTCTGTATTTAATAGAAGAATATTAATTTAATATAAAATGTTCATTTTTTATGGTGGAGAAAATGCACCTGAAGACAGTATGCATAAAGTATGGTTGTGTTTTGATTTTTCATTTATGGTATATTTCTATTATTGCGATTATTAATAAATATGTATGCTTACAGATGGAAGATATAGCTATTCCAATGCAACGAGGAAACATGGAAGATATTGCACAAGAGTCATCTGGAATGGAAAATTCTGATGGTTCTTTGGAAACAACTTCTGCAAGTACACAACAAATGTATGATCGTGAAAGTAGGTAAGTTATCTAAACTGTTTATGTATAAATGAATAGATTCAAATTTGTTTTTGTTTTACTTTAACTGCCAGTGGCTTACATCAATAATTCAGTGCCCATTGGAGTAGCAAATATAATTAATTGATAGTGTATCATTGACCCCAAAACCATTGTTGCTTGAAACTGTAGAATTCACCTTTTGAGTGTAAGGAAAAGCTCTGAAAGAAGTTTAACTGATGTTCAAGCTCAAGTGAATTGTGGGAAGCAGATATGTCCACCTAAGTCACAAACTCTTTTAAAATGATGGTTTGTTAGTTGGTTGTTTGCCAGTGATCACCTGGGTAATACTAAGTGGATTACAGATATGGCAAGTTTTAGCACTTTTCACAGTAAAAAAATCTTTTAAAATGAATGTGTAAAAAATAAAATATCCTCTAGAAACATTTAAAACATTAAATTTGCCACCTGCTTATTAGTACATAAACTACATTTGAATTCTAATTTGAAATTATTATGTGCTAAACTAATTACAAAAAAAAATTAATAGTCCATGAATTTTTATCCAAGCAAATTACCCTACAAACCCCAATGTAGAAATATACAATGACAAAATTAAAAGTTAATAAACATAAAATTATATTTAAGCCATTTAATTTAGCATCTATATTAACTTATTAGTACTGGTGCCAAATAATTTAAAAGCCAAAAGTAGGCTGTGACATGGTATTTTTGTTGCGAAACTCTTGCTCAGCCTTCTTGTTAATTTTGTTCATGCCTTGATTACAAATTCTTCTTTTGAAACAGTCACTCCTCCATTACCTGTGTAGCCCTATATGTGCATATTTAAGCAACTAACACTTATCCTTTATCATTATCATATGTACTATCTCCAATCCCTCCCTCTCACGAGGACTCAGTAAAATTTTGAAATGGCTGTAAGAATTACACAACTTCAACAACCAGTCACTACACAAGAATTGAGATTAAAGTTCCAAACCATAGGCATGCAGTAATTTTTGAACAACAATTGTGGTATGGAGGAATTGATGCTTACAGTTCTGTACCTTGAGTGTTTTAAATTAATGTATAAATCATGAATTGCCACAACTCTATTGCATAATCACCAATACTGCAAGTGATGCAGAGTACATAATATATGAAATGAAGCAAAACTGCAGTACAATATAATCTAAAATTAACCAAAATCGTATCATAATTTATTACCAGTAATGAGAGTGAAATCTTAATCCATCATTCCCAAAAGCACCATTTTCCCAGATCTGTTGTTTGATAGTACTGGGCATAATTTCATTGTAAACAATAGGAATAAAACTAGCATTGCTCTTTCCTTAAAATATTGTTTTCTGCATTGATCCAGTATATTTTTTTTGTTTTATATAACTTGTATCATCAATTGATTGTTTTTTTTTAATTAGAATTATTAATAAATCTCAACTAATACAGTACAATGTTTTTTAAACATACTGTAGCAAGGTGCAAACTGTTTTAATGGCAAGGCATCACTGAATGAGATTGCAGAGACCAAAATCCATCATAGCAGCATGTGTTTGCAGTAGAGGGGATGTGCAAATAGAAACAAAGATGCACAAGACAGATAATAGACAAAGCCATGAATGAACTCTTGCAGCAAGGAATCTGTCCACTGTAAGCTCTTTCAGTGCACACAAAACTAAAATTTATTGTTACCAAAGTCATGGCACACCCCATGAATCATGTGAAGACACTTGTTGAAAGACCTAAAGATAATTATAGACCTGGACATCTTTGATCAATAGTAATATGACACTCCTTCAGTATTTTGATATTTTAAAATAAATATATAGTATCATATTTCTGCAGGCTTTCATGTCAGTCAGTATAGGCCCTCTCCCAGTTTTAACATGCCAGAGATGCCCTTGTTTTAGACCCCTTTCCCCATTTATTGTTTCCAACATTTATTGTTTTCTTTTGCTTGCACTGTGGAAATTGTTGATAAAGGTTTCACTGTACATAGTTACCACTAACATCTTTCACTATCAGTTACAGCATCCATATCATCCTTCACCAAAACCATTCCCAGCATCCTCCCTTCATGCTTCCATTTATAACAATCTAGTTATCTTTTCATTATTAATTATAGTAATTTGTTCCTCCTCTACCCTAGCATTTAAGTCCCCTAAAATCATAAAGTTTATGTTAGTATCAGAGCATATAGAAGAGAAAGTGTGCTGGCTTAGGCTTAGTGGACTTTCAAAACTATGGTGCAAGGATAATACTGGGCTCTAGAAATACAACAGGTTACTAGTGTTGCTCATGGAGTAAACAGTTTTGTGATTAATATCTACTTTTTTTTGGAACAGGCATTGAATTATTTTGAACTAGTGTGTACTGTGTAGACTAAAATTTTTAAAGAGCTTAATACCTTTATTGATTCAAATTGTAATCGTAGAATTTGATAGATTTAAGATTAAAATAAAAGTCATCTTTCATACAATGTATAGCCTAAGAAGTAGGTAGTGAAAATACCAATAATAAGCATTTTTGCAGGCCGACTAAGAACAAACAGAAATTTTAAAGGTGGACCAAAGTGATTGCATGGAAAGAGCACACCAAATTTCAAATAAAAGTAGAGTTTGTGATGTTCATTTCAGTGAAGAATTTATCATTAAAAAACTTTTTTTCTCCTTTCCCTCCCATAGTGCAAGACAAAAATGTAGAAATATTTAGGATGTGTTAGAAATTGAAACAAGGAGCAATATTTCATGTATCCTAACTTGCCAAAATATTTTACGACAATGATTAAGTTTCGCAAAACCAACCCAGAAACGCTCCAAAGTTTAATTTATTTTGGCTGGGGAATAGGCAAATTATTCTTTTAAAATACCATTATTTACAAAATGTTGTACTTTTAGTCACCACAGTTTATATTTTATTATGGGCATCAGCAGAATTGCTAATTGTTGGTCATGATGGTCTTATGGTACTAGTAACCAATCATACTTGTCTCATAGACCAAAGATTGCAGATTCAATTCTAGCCAAAGTTGGTGGATTTTTTTCAGGTATAAAAATCCTAAGTATGGCTTCCTTTGAAAGATGAGTAAAGTCGTGGGATCCATGTATAGATTTACAGCATGTAAAAGAGCCTTAAGCCTGAAAGAAGAAGTCTCTGAGCAAAATTTATCATTCGTTTCATGCCCTGAATTGGGTGGGACACTGATGATCTGAGACATTAGATGTTAAAGAGCATTCATAAATAAACCAAATAAACAATAAAATTGCCATAAAGTAGGAGCAAGATCTTTTTTTAACCAAGTGTTATAACAATTTAGTTCTGTCAAAATTTCATTCAACAATCATTATAAATCTTTTAACACTTAAATTATTTTTCTCCAAACTTATATAAAACAATGCAATTATCTCAAATATTGTACATCCAATGAAGGGACAATGAATGTTAAATTACTATCTATATAAGAATTATATCTAAATTTATAATTGAAGTACCAGTATACAGTACATAACTTATACTTTACAAATTTCTCACATAATATAGAACTTATAGACCTTTGGCCTTTACTATTTCTTATTACTTTATATTATCATAATTCATGGTCACCCCATTCCCCCTCCCCGAGGCCTATATATTAATTAGTCAGCTTATTTGGAAAAATAATGTAGGATTTTATCAGTTACCTATTTATAAACCATCTCTTTATGTAGAAAGCATGTATGCATATGTAATTGATATCATTGTATGATTCAGTTGAACTACACACTCTTAAAGCTTCACTTACTTTTCATAAATGTATGGAACCGGTTTCCAGAACATTTTGTTTCCATCTTCAGCCATGCTAAACTTCAACTGTCGGATCATTCGTTGAGCTGTGGGAATATATATTCTGCTCTGGTGGCGGTGTGATAAACTTGTAGTTTATGTTTTCATCCCCGACAATGTCGAAGTTCATTATGCTGTCTTTGTATTCGTAGATGTAGATTTTCTCCCAGGTTGCTAATTCCGTAGGTCCTTGTACTGATTTTAATAATTTTGTTTTATTTATTATGTCGTGATTTTGTGTCCAAAAATGATTTGCTACTGCTGATTTCTCTATTTGCTTGTACTTTACGTTCCTGAAATGTTCCTTTAACCGTGTGCCTATGTTTCTCTTTGTTTTCCCTATGTAGATTTTTTCACATTCTGCACAGTTTATTTTGTAAATACCTGATTTTTCTTCTTGTGGAATACTGTCATTAACATTATCTATCAGTAAATTTTTGACATTAAATCTATTAATCGGTGCCAACCTGATATTAAAATCTTCAAGAATATTCTGAAATTTTTTTGTGGCCCATGGATGATATGTGAATTTTTTAAAAATTAGTTTATCTTTTTTTGCTGAAAGTGTTGTGGTTTCTTTGATATGTTTTTGTCTCTTGAATTTCTGCACCTTTTTATGTACTAGTTCTTTTTTAAAATCATTTTTAACTGCTGTTTCTTCTATTTGTTTGTATTCTTTAAAATATTCTTCTTTGCTAATTTGTAGGTTAACTAGCCGGTGTGTGAACTGTTAATTACTGCATGTTTGTGCGCTGTGGGGTTAAAACTGTCAGCTTTGATGTGATTATCTGGATGTGTATTCTTTCTGTATATTCCAAATTTAAGTTTTTCTTGGCATTTCATTATTTTAATATCCAGGAATGGCAGCATGTTATCTGTTTCTATTTCGTATGTAAATGAAATGTTTTTATCTTGAATATTTAGAAGTTTTAAGGCATCGTCAATGAGTTTTTTGTTAACTATGGCAAATATATCATCCACATATCTGTACCATACCTTAAATATGAATGGAAACGCTGTGTTGATATGTGTTTCAAATCTACTCATGAAGAGGTTAGCTAGAAATGGAGATAAGGGGCTGCCCATTGTAAGTCCTGCTTCTTGTTTATAAAATTTTCCTTTAAAAGTGAAAAAGGCTTGGTTTATGCAAATTTCTGTCAGTTTGATGTATTCTTTTATGTGTATATCATTAATTCCACTTGTTTTTAGCCAATCATGTAGATAAATCAGGTGTTTTTCTTTTGGTATGCTAGGAAACAGAGATTCTACATCGAAAGATATAAGAGTGTCAGAGGGGTGCAATTTTATGTCTTTAATTTTTTCTATTAACTGATATGAATTATTTATGCTCCTGGTTTGAAATTTTGGTAATGCCTTGAATCTATTAGCTAACCATTTTGCTAAATAGTAAGAGGGAGTATTGATGTTGTTAATGATGGGGCGCATACCATTTCCAGTCTTGTGAATTTTTGGTAAACCATATAACCTAGATATTTTAGGGTTGCTCTGTTTTATTTTGAATATTGTTTCTTTTGAAATGACTGTACATGTTTTCAGAACCTCATTGATGGAATTAACACACCTTTTCAATGGGTCTGATGGGATCGGAACATATTCTTTGCAAGTTCCAATTTACATTTAAGTATGCATATGTGTTTAACATTAGCCTAATAATGCAGACATTTTGATTCGTACTTAGCCCATAATACTGTGTGGTTACATGTAGCATGGCTAGAGTAGACAGTCCAGCTAGACACTAGCACTGCTGTGCTTATCCCTTGTGTTGACCACTATCTCTTCTATACACTATTTTACTATATCTTATAAATCTTCCATGTCTATTTTAAGCTTCACATACAATTCGGGATCATATAAATTTCTTCTAAACACAGCTTTTCCCCTTATCCAGTACATCATTAAACACATATCACATCATATCTACCCAAATTATCTTTGGCCTTTATTTTCAATTTCTTTTTCTTTTAACCAGTGCACCTATCTTTTTTCTTTGTTTTCTTCCATTTCCCATAAAAATAAAAATACCTTCAACTTCAATGAATTTATCCTTTGGTACCCATGTCTTACCTCTGCCAGTTTCACCACCTGGTATATCTCACTACTATTTATTTTCTGAATTAAATGTGCATTCCAAGAGACTATGAAACAATGAATCCCTATATCTAATTTCATTTTGCTTCGCATTACTCTGCTTGCCATATCCCTCTGCTTATTTCCATTTTCAGTTTCCAGGATGGTACCAGTCTGTGTTGGTTGCACTTAATCTTGCCTGCATCAAGACCAGCTGATGCTCCCAGAACCTACGTCTTGATTCTTAACTGTTTAGGTAGGATGTTTGTTTGGCTAGTGACATCATGATATAATGCATCTCTCCAATCCCCTCCTTCTCTTCTTCCCATTGGTAGTTTTTTGTCTTTGTTTCTGGAGTTTGTGTTGTTACATGAGCTTGGCTTTCTTTCGTTGTGATTATGTGCTGATTCATATCCTGTTTTCTTCCATAGACCTAATTCTCTAACATGCTTTTTTGCATTCATTTCTGGCTATTCTCATTTCTTTAAGTATGTTGCCTCTCAACTCTTTGTAGTGGTGCCTTTTAATTGTCTTTGTGTTTGGTAATGTCACCTGTTTGAATTTTAAGGTAGTAATTTCACTAGGATAAATTCTGACTTCAAACCTTTCCTCCCAATAGTAAATGAGTCTGCTATTTCCCATCCTTGTAATTTTAGATCTAGTTGTCCCTCAATTAATTCCTCAAAAAGTGGCCATGTTTTTTCTTTTGATACCTGAATACCAAAGATTATAATGTTCATTTCCTGTTATTTTCTTTAGATCTTTCCATGTGTCATGTTTGGCAATTGCAGTTCATATAATTCAAGTAATTTTCTCTTCAAATGTATTTATCGATACTTTCATTTCTTCCATTTTTTCACCAAATCTTTTTATCTCTTCTCTTCTCCATATTCTTGATATCTATTAATTTCTAGTCAATGTTTTTAGCATTCCTAGAACCTGTTCCATTTCTGGTCCAGGGTAGTAACATCATAATTAGTACCAACATAAACCATCTAGAAGTGAGCTTTCATCTTGTTTCCTTCCATTATATTCCAGCATTGACTTAATAAACTTATCAATTCTTGCCCTGTATATTTCAACCAATATATCTGTGATTGTACTACATACAGAGTATTTCTGAATCAAGTCCATCTGGTATTCAATAATGTTCTTGCATTAGTTGAACTGTGGTTGAAAGATAACTGTTCCCAAATGTCCCATTGAATTCAGAGCATGAAACAGCCAATATATTTTGCTCAGAGACCTCTTCTTTCAAAAATAATGTTTATCTGGGAAAAACAAGACTTTTCTTTCAAGTTTAACATTGTGTTACATGCCATAAATCTACAACATGGTACCCAAGGCTTATCCTTATATTCTTTTTCTTTTCTTATCTCTCTTTCATTATGTCTAAATTTTCAAATTCATCCACCACTATATTTTCAAAAGCACAGTACAACTAATGCAAGAACATTAAACACTGGTGACTGGGGTCATTAAAGTGCGCACTCTTGAATGGGAGTTCAGTTCCTGTTAGGACTTTCCTACCTGACTGAGACTTTTTCCAGGTTTTCCTTAGTCCTCATAAAGGCAAATGCTGGTGAGGCATTCTAAAATTATGTCTGGAACATTTCCTTCCTTAAAACAAAATCCTTTCCCAGTTATTTAATTTCCTGTCTCACCATTGTACCTGCTTGTGGTGCCTAAGTAGTAAAAAAAAGGTGTTTAGCAATATTAAAAAATGAGAGAGAGAGAGAAGCATTGAACTGTTTCCAAATCTCTATATAACAATTTAACCCTTTTCCCACAAATGGGCATGTGTAGATATCCAGTAAAATGAGTCCGAGCAATATAAATGTGTATACACATTCAGAAAGCACTGCAAATAAAATGATTTTCAACCCATAATTGTTTTAACATTTCTTTAAAAAATAAACTTAAATAAATTTTATAAAATGGTTCAACCTTACCTTTAAAACTTGCTTTTTGAATGATACACCTTGAAGCATGGGTAGTGTCATAAGGGCACATCTCCGCAGTCACCACAAATTATGTTGGTTTCCTTGCATGTGCCCTTTTGCAGATACCACATATTTCCAAAACAGATGCAAATTTTTCCCATAGACTGTATCCTTTGGTGAAAATATGTTTTCATCAATCTGAGCATATGAAAAAATAGTTTTTGTACCATTTTACAGTTTTTCGCAAAGAAGGATATGCCTGCAATACCTGATCCACTAAATCAACACCACCTATGCATATTGTATTCATGTATAATATCAGGCTAGAAAATTGTCATTTTGGTTTTTGGCATCTAATTTTTCTGTATCATGCATTAAAATTTTAGAACTGCAATTAGATAAAGTCATAATTATCCTTCTATAATGCCAAGCAATGTAAGTCAAAGGTGGAAGCTGACACACCTCCATTTTCCCTCTCTTTAGAGCCTGTACATTCATATACTTTGGCAATCCAATACGATTTGAATGTACTATTCCAAAGGAATTTGTCACTCTTTTATATGAAACAATAAATAACTTACGGAAAGTGTGCCAATTGTCTAGATATATAGTCCTACCCTGATCAAGCACTGGTTCCATTAGGTGCATAACTATGTAGCCAAATAACCCCAAATCTTTTTCTGCTATGTTGTCAGTCTCTTTGCCAGTGTAAATACAGCTGCCATACTCTGTAGACATACCCTAGAGTATCTCTAACAAGAAGTTCATCAAATTCATTTTTTTCTGTGTCATAATTCTCTTCACTTCTCTTCTCTCAGGTGGCAAATTATCTGCATCAATATTACTTTCTTCTTTGCATTGTTCATCTAGTTATTCTTCATTAACTTCATCATCTTGTAATAAACAGAGGCTAATTCTAAGTCCTTAGGGTTGCTTAGATCAATGTCTTGCACATTCCAGCCATTTAAAGAATGAATGTGTTGAATCACATGGCCTCCAGTGGATGCCAATACTGACTTTCATTGGATGTGTAATTGAAATAATGATAACTTATCAATTACAAACAATACATTGTCAGCCAGGAAGATACTGAGAATGGTAGCCTTTCAAAGGCAAAGTTGAAAAGCTATGTAAGAAAAACAAATGTTAGTGCTTGGAAGGTTAAATGGTTAAATAATACTGTCAATGAATTTTCATCACAATAAACAAATTCTTATAGAAGATGCAGTCAAATTACTAGATTTACAGGAAAAATTACTTCATTTTACCGTAGAGGTTACAGACATCAGACTACCTACTATTCCTAGATGAAAAATAAATAGAAAAGACAACAGTACAGAGTTTGGAATTCACAGGAAACCAAAGCATAAAAAAATTACATAAAAAGAAATGCTTCAAGTTTTTCATACCCTAAAATGCTGATTGGTTAAAATACCATGCAGCAAACTGAAATACCATAAAGATTGGTTTCAAAAAAGAATTAACAGACAAATTAATAAAGTACTAAAAACAGAAAGACATGAAGACATAAAACACAGGGGGGGGGGGGGGGGGCTGGAGAATAACATGGAAAAGGAGAAAGCTAGAGAATAACAAGTTTACAAAAAATTCAATTACTATCTTTTGGCAGACAATAAAATCAGAAAAATATTGAAGCGATACAACATTGTCCTAATTCCCCAGAATAAATTTATCTAAGTATGCTAATGAAAACATCACAAAAATATCAAATTAAAACAAACAATACATTAGCAATATATCAAATTGCAAAGAATGTAACCACATGTGTGTGTGTGTATATATATATTAGCTAGAAATATGTAATATGTGTGAGGAAGCATGTTTCATAGGGAAACAAATTATAGGAGAGAAGTTTGAAAAAAGTAGGAGTTTGGGTGAATATTTGCCAAGAGTAAGAGAGAAATTGATAAAGAAGGTGAATAAAAAGTGAATACCTGAGGAGGGGTTAAAAATTGAAAGTAAATTTGTACATTTTTTTAAGTCTCTAAAACCTTGTCAAAGATATGGGAGTCATGACAGTGGGGCTCTGGAGAATAAGTATATCAGAATAGGTAGAGAGAAATGTGTATTTAGTTGAATTAAATGAATGTTTATTTAGAATAGCTGAACCCAAGTCTTCCATATTCCAATAGGAAACTACTGATGAACTGGAGACACAAGTTCAGTAATTAATTAAGTAAGTAAAATCAAATGACAATGTTTTGAAGCTTTATAATTCCTGAACTGGTGTAATTTATGAAGTTAATGTTAATAGATTTAAAATTTCATAATAGTTGTGTTAACCAGTTAAATCTTGAAGTTTGTCTGCAATATTTGCAGGAGAAATTGGGTGCCCAGTATTGCACTGGGTACTTCAGTTATTTGACTATATAGTGTAACTCAGCAGGTCTTTCTCTCACTCATCTTCATTCTGTGACTATGACTTCTTTATTTTATCAACTTGTTTTCCACACATGCACCTTATAGGACCAAAAAGTGCAAAGATCCAGACTGTAGGGTGGAAGAGGAAGAGCAGTCCATCCAAGTTTAGCAATCTCTTCTGGGTGCATAAATTAGTGTATGGCTTCTTATTGTCGAGGAAAAAGAACTGTGACCCCATCTTTGCAAGGACAGATGTACCAGAACTGCTTCTTGAACTTTTAGAGTTTTGAAATTCAAAATGAACTGATTATCACAGAGCAAGACATCAATCAAAGTAATCTCTTCAAAGCCCCAGAAGAACGTGACCATGGCTTAAAATGACTGAGGATATTATCGTAAACTATTTTTTTTTTTTTTCAAATAAAAAAAATGTGATTCTACTCCATAGATTTATTTTTGGCCTTAGGTCTAAATTGAATTCCGTGTTTAATCTCCTTTTACAGTGCTGGACAAGATATCATCATCATTAGACTTGTAATGGACAAACAAAGCTCGACAGACAATGCTATTTTGTTCCTTCTGATAAGCAGTTAGACTTCAAGGGGGACCTATTTAGCACAAGCTTTTGAATATTTAAACTGTATTAACATTGCTGACATAAAAAAATTGAACAATGAACTGTTGAGTTATTATGAGAGTTAATCAATAAAGACAGAATAATTTTTTTTATTCAACGGTTAATGAATAGAGGGGCAATGAAATAAAGTGAAGCAAAGGATAGATGTTATTGGAAAGCAAGAAATATGGAGTAATTACAAGACAAGAGTACCTTGAAACATTATAGGAAATTTAAGATAGAATGGGGGCAGAAAAAGTATGTAGATATTTGTAATGAAAGTTGAAAGGAGGGATTTGCTTGGGGTAGAGCAGGCATATTAGGGTTAAATGGGAAAAAAAGTAAAAGTAAAAAAAAAAGAAGAAGAAGAATATCCACTATGTGGAGAAACAGTGAAGGATTTTCATTATATAGTTGAATGTTAAAAAACTAAAGAATGGAGAGAAGGTGTATGGATTAAGAAATGGACAATTTACAGGTAGCAATTGTGATATTAAAATCTTTTGAAACTGGTAACAAGGGGTTTTTGAGAAAATTTGCTGATTGTATAGGGAAGATAAGAGAGAAAGGTGGAAAAGAGTGATTAAAGTTAAAAGAATGTATATATGGAGATATGGAAGGAACTGGGAAGAGTGGAATCTAACACATATATAACCAGGGTGTTGAATGTGTAGGATCCCAGTTCTGGGAACAACGGTAAAAATGTGAAAGCATTTGTTAAACTTTTTGTAATGACTGAGTGAAATAAATATTTTATTCTAAAAATTCTACTTACAAAAGTCATTAGGCAAGGTTACAGTTGGTGTGGTCTTTTTCGAAGTAATTCCCATTCAGTTGTATGCACTTGATCCAACATGTCTGTCGGTCCTCGTGGTGTAGTGGAATCATATTTGCCTCGTAAACCCAAGATTGTGGGTTAAATTCCAGCCAAGGTCATTAGATTTTTGGGGCGTAAAAATCCTAAGTATGGCTTCCTTCCGAAGGAAAGTAAAGCCATGGGTCCCATATCATAGATTTATGGCCCTTAAAAGAACCTCAAACCTGAAAGAAGAGGCCTCTGAGCAAAATTGATCAGCCTTTTCATTCCCTGAATTGAATGGGACACTGATGACCTGAGATGTTAAAGAGTGTCCATAAATAAACGAAATCAACAACCCAATATGCCTGCCAGTCCTGGAAGACGTGCTGGAAACAGCTACTTGGTGTTGTTTTCAGAACTGCGTTCAAGACAGCCAATGATGAGCCAAAATGCTGATTCTGCAGCTTGTTTTTGAGATGAAGGAACAGAAAAAAGTCGTATGGAGCTAGATCCAGGCTATATGGAAGTAGGATGCACTTTCTGTTTTTTCTTCCAAATATTAAGCAACAATGTTGCAAACTTCAGGATGTGCATTGTCAATGAAGGTACCAACCAGATGGATGCAGTACAGAACGTTTTCATTGAATATGTTTAATCAGGATGCTCAAAACAATCTCGTATTATTTCCCATTAACCATTGTTTACAGGGGGACTTTATGTTGATAAACCATTCCATGACAGTCCAAAAATATGAAATCACCATAATCTTTTTTGCCAACTGAAACCTTGGCCTTCAGAGAACTAGGTGATTTCCAGACTGAGCTCACCTGTTTGCTTTCAGGATCAAAATGATAAAGTCAAGTCTCATGACCTGTAATATGGAATTCAGATATGCCTCACCGTGCTCCTCTATCAGATGCTAAAGCTGCTGCTTGCACCATCTTTTTTTCAGACATTAGCAATCTCGATACCCATCTATCACAGACACATCTCTTGTGTAAGCAATGGTCAGAATGGTGAACTCACTACCAAGGGAAATCTGTAACACATCTGACATCTAGCCACCATATTTGTCCATCTTCCCATGGTGGCAGCTGTGTTAATCATGGTCTCATTCACTGCAGTGGTTGTAGTACCCTGCTTTGTTGTTGAAATATGAACCTCCTTAAACTCTTTGAACCGTGCAGTTGATTGTGGCAGAACATTGTTCCCAAATGCTTACTGTAACATCAATATGCTTGCATATCAGATTTCTGCAGACAAGCAAAATTTCAGAGCAGCACACTGTTTTTGTAAAGGGACTTCTTTTACAAAACTGACTGGCTAACACTTGCTCTTTGCCGGTGTCCTGTACTAAGGCCTAAGACACATGCTTGTACGTACTTCCAATTTTTTCCTCCATGTACATGATATCTGTTCTTCTAATGATAAATGGTTTCATTGCTAACATGAGCTCATGTGATGAGAAAAAATAATTCTTACTCTTTATTGACTAACCTTAGTATTTGCTGACAGTCTGGAATAAGAATGTTGGCAAATTCCATTGTTAAAATGCAGCACCCAGAGTGCAAATGATCGATGAGACTTTTTAAAGCTTCTTCCAATAATGACAAACTTTTTGTCCAACAATGATGTGCTTTTATTCACTGCAAATTTTTTAATGTTGGGTGATGGTTGCATTTTTCACTGAACTACTCTTGTTTATAAAGCACATTACTTTGAGATTCCATTTGAAAGATAATTGCATTACTGCTACCAAGTGAAAGAAGATGAAACTACATACAAAACCATGTGTAAGTTCAAAGAAACTGAGCATAAAATGTACTTTTCCAATATTAGCTGCCTAAGAAAAAAAGTGTTGCATTGCTTACGACATGTCTCCCATATATTGACCACAAGAAAGTGCATCTCCTTCTAAATAGCTAGTTATGTGTGAATAGCCCAATAGGGTTCAAGTTGACTGCCAAGATCATTGGTGTGGAGGAATGGATGGAGTTAGAAATGTGTTCACCCGGCATATTAATCATTTCATAGTCCCCAACATATTCTTCATTTGTCATAAGTTTATCCATTTCATTGCGATGAATGCCATTCTAGGTTAATTTTCTATAAAGAGAATTTCAAATACTTCACAGCATTTTACCATTGAAGGGAAATTATAGATAGAAAAGTTCATAATTGTGGCCAGAAAGTATGCAGTAGTTGAAATGGGAAGGGGACATGTGTGGTAAACAGAAGATCCATGATTCAAGTCTTGACAACTGTTCAGATCTCCTCATTTGATTCCACTTTCATGTTCTTGGCGCTCATTGTGAAATCATCCGAATAAATATTGACACCAATAATAGTTAAGTTAGTTAAAGCAGTCTAGTCCAAAAGTACTGAAATATTGAAGTAGCTTCCAAGGAATAATACGCCATTAGGCATACATAACTTTTGAGGTTTTCACGAATATAGGTTAAAAAGGAAGAAGGTTGTGCCATATAGGAGCTCAATTGGTAAAGCATTGGCATCTTCATTTGAGGTTCACAGTTCAGGCATTGGCCATGTCCTCAAGTTTTTTCTCTCTGGTTCCCCTTTCAAATTTTTGCCTTTACATGTATTATTATGAAAACAATATCCAAATATATATTTTATCCTGTTTTTAGTATATATCTTATGTAATTTTTAGAGAAATTCAGTATCTAGCATAATAGATGAAGCAAATGCACTTATCAAGAAATAAGGTTTATATTTTTTAATGTTTTATTTTTAGAATAGTTATAGACTACACACAGCTACCAGATAACCTTAAAGAACTAGATGAACCTGAAGATGTGAAGAAGATGGGTGATCGTTTGAACCGTGCAATTAATGAACTACAGAATACAATTCAGCGTATACAAGCTCCAAACATGAGGGTAAGAAAATTTTATGTACTCATAATTTTAAATATTTTCACCAATCATTATTGTACTTTAAATAGGAATTTGTGGTGCATTCTATACCTGTAAAGCATATTTTCAATTAAGTCTTATTGCTTACAAAAAAAATTTATTCTTTTAGGCAATGCAAAAATTGGACATGGCAAGAGAAAAATTACAAGAAACAAATGAAGAATTTGAAATAGCGAGGCGTCATGCTCGCAAAGCAAAAAATAATTTTGAACGTGTTAAGAAGGAACGACATGATCGATTTATGAATTGCTTTGAGCATGTTGCTAATGAAATTGACAACATATACAAGGTATGTTATACTCCATATACTGGTATTTTTCTTTTTAATGTCAGTTTTTACAGATTATTATAAAAGCTGTTTGAATTATATTAACTTCTAATACAATTTGTTTTTATATTTTTTTGTTGAGAGATAATGGGGAAAAAGTATTTAGATGAATAAAATATGCATGCTGCATGAATTGTTAATTTTGCTCATTGTCCCATAGAGCTTAGCGAAGAATCAATCAGCTCAAGCATTTCTTGGACCAGAAAATCCAGAGGAGCCATATCTGGATGGTATCAATTATAACTGTGTAGCCCCAGGAAAGCGTTTTCAGCCAATGTCAAATTTGTCAGGTGGAGAGAAGACCGTGGCAGCCCTTGCTTTGTTATTTGCTATTCACAGGTAATTATTCCACCTCTCTCTCTTTCTTTTATAAGTTATTCTGTTTTATATTTTGGCTTAAATATAACTTGGAAATATTAGAGGAAATTGTCTTTCTGTTGTTATACATCTTCCTGCACCTGAAGCACCTTAAGATTTATTTTATATCAATTTTAGAATCCATTCTAATGCATGAATAAATATGTTCTTTTTCAGCTATCAGCCATCACCATTTTTTGTCTTGGATGAAATTGATGCTGCATTGGATAACACTAACATAGGAAAAGTGGCAAGCTATATTCGGGACAAAACACCGTCATTGCAGACAATTGTAATTTCACTCAAAGAGGAATTTTACAGCCATGCTGATGCTCTAATTGGTATCTGTCCTGATGTGAGTATTTACATTATAATTTTAATTCATAGAAAGAAATGTGATTGAGCATTGATAAATTAGATGCTGCATGGCAGAATGGCCAGACTCTTCATCTTTCGTTTAAGTGATCCAGACTTTAATACCAGAGTTGGATGTGGAATTTATGGTAACCTCTGAACAGTTTTCTTCTAAATACTATAGTTCATCATGTCAACCGTACTGTAATCTGTGGTTGGCTTTCACTGTAAATAATTGTTTAACTGCTATCCACATTATGTGAGATTTCAATGCTTATCAGGTAGATAAAAGGGTTGTAATAATCACTTTCATTATTTCTCTCCTCCTCATCATCACTGTATAATGAATCGATCATTTAGTCATCCACAAAACATTAATGCTGTTTTCCTACTTTCCTGTTTCCCATTTCACATTGCCAAAAACGTGTTAGAAGCCTGCAGGAAATAATGTGTTTAAAGCAATGACAGTGTTAATTTTATCTTACCAACAATTCATAGGCCTACCTAAGTTTCACCTTTTAGGTATTTAAGTAATTAAAAGGTCAATTTAGAGCAGCATCATAAATTTGGATTCTGGTGATTCCAATATGACACAAGTTGTCCAATAGGGAGATATCAAAATTCATAATTGGATGTTTATATTTTTGGATGAAGATCTCCCATATTGCTAACTCCATGGGATTATCAGTAGACTTCAATAATTGGTTTTTTGTCCAAAAATATTCTGCAATTGCTGATCTCTAGCTGTTTATTTCTAACATTTCTGAAGTGCTCATTTTTCTGGTTTCTTAATTCTTTTTTGTCTTGCCTATGTAGATTTAATCATAATTCAAACAATCAATTTGATAAATTCCAGACTTTTGACAGGTGGGATTACATCTTGGTTGACCATCAGCAGGTTTTTGATGTATCTGTTCTGCAGAGCCAACCAAATGCTATATTTTCTAAAAATACTTGTAAATTTGCTTGCCCATGGATAGTATGTAATTTTTGTCCCCTTTTCCGATAGGGAGAGTGGTGGTTTCTTTGATACTTTGTAATGGTTGTTCTTATCTACTGGTGCATGGTTGAAACCCAAAGAAGATATATATGTGCAACATGTGACAAGCTTCAGATGAGGATAAACATTTTGGAGGATGAAATGAAAATCAGGTTAAAAGGAAAATGGGAAATAAAATACATATCAAGAAAACAAATTTAGCAAATGACCAGGGGGAAAAAAAATTGGATAAATATAATTAACCAAAATTCTGAGATGAAAACCATTATGTTTGACTTAATGGCAACACTTAATTGCATTTTATGAGCGACATATGGGTGGGTTAGTTTGGTTAGTTTTCAGTTGGGATTGGGTTTTTTTCTGCTTGGTGGGCAGGTTGGGTTAGGGTTGAGGTTCTATATGCTGATATTTATAATTTTTTTCCCTAGCTTCCCAATAAAGAGCTTCCAAATTATTTTTCATTTATGAGAACTGAGTCTTCTGGGCTGTAAGGCCATGGTCCAATGGGATTTTCTCCATTTTCCCAGACGTTTCATCCATGACTGAGGTGGACATCTGCAATAACCTTCCTAAAGACAAGGCAGTGACTGACTCGTTGGAATTCAACGTTATATGTGGTAGAGGTTCCTGTAGAACTGAGCTATGTATGATTCGCTCGATTGATTCATAGGGCTGGACATAGCCTGGAGCTTCTGGGCATGGCCAGCAGAGTGTTGATTGCTAATTGGTTTGTTTTGTTGTTTTGGTTTGGTGTTTCATAAGGCTGGACATCATGCTGAGTGCAATTTCAGTGTTTCTTTTTAATAAGAAAGAAGAAATACTGAAATTGCACTGCACCAGACCAGACCAGAAATGGTGGCAGACTTGGTTATAACCACCTGTGTACAGTTGCTATGTTCCTACCCATGTTTGGACTTAACCGCAGTGTGGGATGATGTTTGTAAGATGATTTTATGGTTGAGGGATGTGAATTATGGGAAATAGAGCCAAATGACTTCTTCTGATGTGGTGTAGATCTAGTGGCCAGGTATTTTCTGATGTAGGCATGTGCTAATAACTGTTATTTGGTTTTTAGCATGACTATTTTGCTTTAAATTTTCTATTTAATTTAGTTTTAAGTGTAACTTATGTTTGGAAACTTTTTATTCCTGTTAAAAGAAGTTGAACTAATGTCATACAAGATGCCCACTGGCCAGGTGTGGCACCTTAAATCTTGGCTTTGGCCTACCTCAGCAATCGTAATTGCCTAGAGAGAGGATGAGAGCACTTTCATGAAATGCTAAATTGCCATAGAATTTCTTGGCCCAGCACCTAATTTCCTTCTCTGTGTATGGAAGCGAGGAGCTTCAAGTAGTAATCTGATCAGGAAGTTGCGGTATACAGAGTAAATTGCACAAAGCTCTTTATTGTGCACTTTTATTATGTATTTTATTTCCCATTTTTCTTGAAGCCTGATTTTCATAAGCATTGTGGTGGGTTCATTTTAACATTGTTTATATGTTGTTTATGGTAATATGTTTTAATCTTAGTACAAATTTTTAACACTAAATTAACACAACAACGTCACTTATAAGTTAACCTGAAAATAAGCTTAACACACAAAGTTTTATATTTTACTACACTCCTCTTCTCGTTTTCTTTCTGGAACATGCTTCTCTTTGTAATTCATGTAAGATAAACCTTTTACTCTTGCCTCCTTAATTATATCACATTTGTATATATTCACCTTTCCTTTATCGACCACTTTTACAAAACATGCAATCTCCTGATTCTCATCCACAATATTGTGCATAATGCCACGCATTTTTTTTTTTTTTTTTTTTTTTTTCCTGATACAGAATCATATTAGCACGGAAGCAGCAGTTTCATGCATAAATCCCACAAGTCACCGACAGTGAACTTTTTGAACAAAACTCAATTGAACAAATCAAATTTCCCACTGTGATTATCTCTGACTTAGGAATGTTTATGGAGCTGCCCAAGCACAACAAAGTGTTATGTTTAACGCATTATTGCAAAAAACTTAACTTATGGGGGTTTCTGTAAAAACTGATTCAATTATCTATATATTTTTTTTTCTGTCCTCAATTTCTCTGTATTATTTTATATAAGTTTAAAGAGCTTTTATCCTAAAGCTAGCCCAAATCTTTTGCCTCTCTATATCTTCTACCGTTGCCTCACTTCTTTCCAAAATCCACTGACATTACTTTCACAGTCACCATACATCCCATATTTCAATTTCTTCTAATAGTTTCCCCATTGCCCCAAACCAACTGTCTCTTCCCAATACATCTCTTTACAGCCATGGGTGGCCGAAGTCATTAAGGCGTGGACTCCTGAGCGGGAGGTCTGGGATTTGATTTCCACCAGGACCATTCTCTCTGACTGAGGATTTTTCCAGGTTTTCCTCAGTCCTCATAAATGGCATATGTCAGGAAGGTACCCTAAACTTAGGCTTGGAATATTTTCTTCTTTAAAAATCCTTTCCCAATATATCATTTCATCTCACATCGTCAATGTCCACCGCCTGTGGTGCCTGGCTAGTAAAAATGTGCATTAAACACTATTCAAAAAGAAAAATACATCTCTTTGGTACTTAATATATTCTTTTAGTACATTGTTATTATCTAATTTTAAACATCTGTGCTTATATTTCAAGATTCTCTCCCCTATTATGGTTTCCCTTCTTACTCTTCCTAGTTCTGCCAAACTCATCTCCATCAGTTTACTTTTTGGTAACCCCAAAACTTCTCTACAAACATTCTATATACTCCATCAGCCTTTTTCCACTCCTTTGACACTCCCCAAATTTCTACTCCATAAATCATCTTGGGACAGTTTGTACACAGAATGTTAGCCATAGTGGTAATTTTAGGTTATAGTTTACATACTTTTAAGGAAAATTTTTCTTTCTGTTTTAAATTATTTAGTATTTATGATTTTAGTGTTTAGGAAATGATTAATAAATAATATAATTTTAACTCAGTGATGACTCCTGATTTTTCAAATATATAGGATGAAGCTGTAAAGAGAGCGAATTATTAGTAACTAAAGCTACAACATATACCCCAAAATATTAATAATAAAATAATAATAACTTATATGTTATTTACTTGTAGAGCATTTCAATACTTCTGCCTTCTTGGTGGCAAAAATATCTGTAACACAGTCATGAAATTTGTGCAGCTTTTCTATTCTCTAAATATGGGCCTTTTCTATGGCTATTAAGGACAATCCGCTGGGACACTCTTGAGCTGTTGAATTCCTGCTATATGTCTTGATACATTTCAGAGTAGAGAAATCTCTTTCTGCTGTGGCACTTAAAGCTGTTATAGTCATAATTCATTTGATTAGGTTTGACAGTTGTGGGAAAATTTCACTAAGATCATTTTATGCTAAATAACCATTGAATTCTAAGACTGATTGTAATTTGGATGATGATGCACTATATATGTAAGAGAATTAAGGTCCCCAACCTCAAAGTAATGTCTATAAGGTGATTTAATGAGAGATCGAAGATGCGTTGGTGGGAAATTACAAGAATACTTTTCAAAATTTATGAAATCTAAAAGGGAAAAAAATTGCAACTGGTGTAAATCAGAACATTTTTCTTTGATATGAACTACAAAATTATTCAGTATTTCATAATATAGTGGCCCAAATGAGGTTTCAGGATCATCTCTAACACTGTCCTCTTTCTGGAGTGTTCTGTGATTGAATTATCTGATGCAGCTGCATGGTCATATCCTTACTGTTGGTGTATGTGAAGTTCTCCACCTCTCTCTCCTCACCTTGCCTGGACAACCCATAGAGTAAATGCACAACCATGTGAACTCGTGCAAGCTCATCCTGTCAATTGCCAACCTGCTCAGAATAAAAGCACTAACTTCCTTCCTTAGTGCTTTTCAGTAACAGTTTTGTCATTTACTTTTTAATTGTGGCAATGAATGCCAATTAATATTTAAGCAGATAAATTATGAAGTGTAGGGTGATCCTCATATCCTATATGGATTAATCACCACTGTTTAACATTCATACTAAGCTGTTTTTACCTTTTCATACATTAAAATGACCATGGTGAACATTTAGATTTACACAAATTTAGTTTTCTCTGTAATTGAGGCTTATTTGTGTTTAACAATAATCATCAGCTCCTTGTAAGCATTCCTCTTCAAATCCCTGCCTTTAAAATTCATTTGTAACCAAATTCTTTAGAATGTTAATGTTATTAACTTTAGCATATACATTTTTCATAGTCAGAATCTAAATATTTTCCTTTTGATACTCATTTTAAGTGAAACACTTTTCAGCACAAGAATAGGGTCTGATCATGCAGAAAATTGCAATTTGGTTAAGACCACTCCATTTGATTCACTGTGAACATTAAGGCATTTCAAAGGTGGCTGCTAAAAATTTTTTGCCTTGCACACTACCAGGGAATCTAGCTGCACAAATAGGTTTCATTTGATAATAAGTCTGGAAGATTATATTGAAATTATAACCCCCTCTCCCAAAAATAGTGGCATTTGTAAGAAGCACTCTGAAGCACTACAGACAACCTAAGATTACTAAAAAGTGTAAGGAAACAAAACTGAAGGTAGAGTAGTCATGAAAGGACAGGAGCTAACAAACATGTATAGTCTTAATTATCTAGTGAATCGATTTGATAATCTTATGCTCCACTTACTGTTGAATTATGCCTAGTTTCACAGGCTTTTGCCTGCATCCTCAGTTGTGAGTCAAATTTGTTGTTGGTTGGCTGGACTTGGTGTAGCTCTCGTGGACATTTTATGAACTTCTGGATTAATTTGTCTTCTGTTGGGATCCCAAAGTTCATAACCATATCCTCATATTTTTTATATAAATTTTTTCCCATATTCCCAGCTCCACGGGCCAATCTACAAATTTCAATAATTTCACTCACATTTCTATATTATGTTTATCTCCCCAAAAGTGAAATGCAACTGCTGATTTCTCTATCTGATTGTATCTGATGTTTCTCCAGTATTCCTTCAGCCTGATTCCAATGCTTCTTTTTGTTTTTTTAATATATACTTTGTTACATTCTGAACAGTTGATTTGATATATTCCTGGCTTCTCCTTGGGGATTCTATCATTATCACCAGAATTGAGCAGATTTTTCAGGCTAAACTTGTTCACTGGGGACAAAGTAATCCCAAACTCTCTGAGTATTTTTTGGTGGCCCAAGGATGATAAGTGAATTTCATGTGAATGGTAGATTCTTTTATTGCTGTCAATGTTGTAACCTGCTTTAACCTTTTCTCTTGTTTGAATTTCTTGGTTTTCTTGTCTACAATTTCTTGGTCATACTCATTGAATGTTGCTGTTTGTATAATATGATAGTGCCCTTTGCTGTATTCAAATTCATTCATGATATGTTAATGAGTCTGTGCGCTAAGCTATTTAGAACTGCAAGTTTGTGTGCTGTGGGTTTAAATCCACTTGTCTTAAAGTAATCCTCAGTCTGTGTGTTCTTTCTGTATATTCCAAATTATTGCCTGTTCTTATAATCTGTAAGTCTTGAAAAAGAATCATGTTGACTTGTTCTGTTTCAGAAATGAATTTAATTTGTTTATCTTGTAGTAGCAATTTCAAAGCATCATCAAAGAATTTTTTGTTGACCACTGCAAAGATATCATCCACATATCTATCTGTGCCAAACTTTGAAAATGTATGGAAATGATTTGATGTGCATTTCTAAACTACTCATATACAAATCAGCCAGAAAGGGGGATAATGGATTACCCATAGCTAAACCTGCTTCTTGTTTGCAAAATTCACTGTTGAACCTGAAGAAATTCTGACTGATACATACTTTGGTTAGTTGAATGTATTCCTCAATCTCCTTATTGCTTAGTTTCACAGACTGTAACCATTTCCGAAAAGATGTTGGAAGTTTGCCTTTTGGTATGCTGGGAAAAACTGATTTACATCGAAAGACACTAAAAGGTCATCCTTTTGGAGAGTCAAATCTTTAATTTTCTCCACCAGTTCTTCAGAATTCTTTACACTTAAGCTATCAAATTTTGGAAATTTTTGAAATCTCTGGAGTAGTCATTTTGCTACTTGGTAGGAAAGTGTGTTTTTATAATTGATTATTGGTCTCATGGGATTTCCTGGTTTATGTATTTTCGGTAGGCTGTGTATCCTTGCTAATGAAGCGTTGTCTGCTTTTAATTTTGGTTTCTCCTTGGATGGCATGATTGTGCACTTATTGACTGATTTGTTTATGACCTGTATGCATCCGTTCAAAGGATCTACTTTTATTTTCATGCATTCTTTTCCACTGAGAAGCTCCTCCATCTTTGATTTGTACTCCACTTTGTCCTTGATTACAATTTTGTTTCCTTTGTCTGCTTTTTTGTATACCACCAGTCTTTTGTTGAGTGATTCCAGAAATTGTTTGTATGCACTAAACCTAACCTTACTTTTGGTGAAGTGATCAGAATTTCCTACCCTTTTTTTTCTAACAATGTTCTTATCGTAGTTGCTCAGCCTGTTGATCGCCGCCTCCAGATCTACTAGATATTCCTCTAAGTGGTTAGAATGTTTTTAGCCCTTTATTTAAAAACTTCATTTCTTCCTTACTGAAATTTTCTTTGCATAAGTTCACTACACTGTTGTCTGAACGTTTGGGTATTATATATGCCCAATTATCCTTCATGAATTTTTTCTTTGTGTAAGTTCTTTAGCATCTTTTGCTGCTTTACAGCTTTCTTTTTCATGTCAAATTTGATGTGCCGAAAAGATGTGAACTCTAAATTATCCCAGATATAATTTCCCAACATTTTCGTAGTATTAAATGTAACTCATACATTTTTAAATTTTAAATTAAGTGGAGCATAAGATTATCAAATCGACTCACTAGATAATTAAGACTATATTAGTCACTTCACTGTATTGGTTCCGACACAAAATTAAATGCTATATTTAACAAACATATGTTTAATAATAATTCAATTTGGAATCAAACACAGTGAAACACCCATTAATAATCTCTTCTGAGTTGGTTGTTTAAAACACTGTTTATGGTTTCACTTAAATGAAATTTACTCAGGGCATTTGTTTCATGGAACTATCATCCACATCATCAGCGGTTAAATGACTCAGAAGAGATTAAATACCTATGTAATGGTTGGAAGGAATATAGATGTCATTCTTTGAACCAGAAAGAGATCTCAATGAGGGCAATGAAAATGATTATGAACACTTTTCTTCAATCTTTTATAGATTTGTATAAAAACATGTTTGAAAACAGATATGTTTGGCAACCTTGTCTTATTTTGTAGCTACTGGAATGAAGCTGTTTTAGGTGAGTGTTAAGCATGGGAGGATTGCATTTGTATATTGCACCATTTGCATTAAAGAAAGTGTAATGTTTGGTACCTCCTAAGAGAGGTATTAAAATAATAATAATAATATGTTTTGCACTTAACATTTATTCATATGTACTTTAAAGTAAACTCCAAATAGGTATTAGTTCAACTGTCAACGAAGGAAAATAAAATATTCACATTTTTACATAGCCATTAAATAAAATTAGATAAAAGTGAAAATATTTTATTTAGTAATTTAGTGAGTATAATAAAAATAAAATAACTAAACTTATTTAAACATTCCGTAAATGTTGTCATATTTGCATCTGTATTTGTAAAAGCGAAGATGTAATTTAACAGTCAATCACTGTATTAAAATGTGTGAGCCTCATTCTCCATTGTATGCTCACTTTTTTATCCAAAGGTGTTTGGCACTGTCAAACTCCAGTTTAAAGTTATTATTTATACAAAACAAAAATGTTAAATTGGGGCAAAAAGAAGCGCTTAAGGCAGAAAGTGAACAGAACAAAAAATCTGAGCAGCAATGTTCTATCTTATCTTTCGATAAGCCTTGTCGTACTCATTCTGTGTTTGAATTATAAAGTTATGAAAAAATGCAAAACTTATTTATTTTGTGGAAATGCTATTTCACGGTCTAAAATGTATTATTTTTTCATTTCTTTCTATGCATAGAGTTATTTCCTTAGCAGATGACATCTATACTCCTTTCTTCCAATAAATAAATAAAAATTAAAGATAAAGGGCCTCTTGGAACAGCATAGCTAAAATTACAAGAACTACAGAAACAGAAATAGATAGCATACTTAAATATTCACACAGCTTTTGCTATATTTTGAACTGCTTGTGTTCTTCTTCAAAAGCAAAATAATTAAAAATGAAAAATAAAACAATTCTTAGAACAATTATCTTGAACTTGTCTTCTGCCTTTGAAGAACACAAGTTATTCAAAATATAGCAAAAATTATGTGACTTTTTAAGTAATTTATCTATTTCTGCTTCTCTAGTTCAATATATACATTAACAGCAGTTGCATATATGAGAGATATCTACTACTTAAGCTGAGAAGCTGAAATATGTACAAAATAATACAAGTATTATTGCCAGTGCAAAAATTATATGAATTCATAAGATATATTTGTTTCTTTAATTTCCAGGTTGGAGAGTGCTTGGTAAGTAAGGTTGTGACTCTTGATCTTACACAGTATCCAAGTCACATTTGAGATGAGGAGTCCACCTGCAAAAAACGGCGCAAGAGCTAACACAAGAAAGATATTTTTGTCTATTCATACTATTTTTTTAAACTATACAGGAATTTGATCCCAAATCTTGGAACTTCTATCTTCAAATCTATGAAGTGACTGAAAGTAGTAGCAAATCACTATTGTACTGCTATTCAGTGAGCAAGAACTTTAAGCATCAAAGATGAACATTGAATGTGTTAAAAGCTATAAGCAGCATCAAAGAAGAATTATTAGTTTAGGTACTGTAACCCGATTTTATATATAAATAGATGTTATTTATAAGTTCTGAATTTCTGTAGGATGTTTTTGCAAGGAAATAGGAATAAGTTTGTTTCTTCTCAAATATCTTCTATCTTTGCTGTTATTCTTTAATTGTATTAATTATTAATCATTCCTTTCCACTCCCAAAATATTCTAGAGAGCTTGAAATTATTGTTATATAGACAGCTGTAATTCTGTTTGACTATGACATCTCAAGTACTTCCCACTCAATTTTTCTCTGTTTCAGATATTTAATGTACAAAATTCTTTTTGAAATACTTTAAGAACATCTACGATAATTTTATGACAAATGTTTTTATTTTGTTTTACCTCTATGTTCATTCATTCCTTCTGCATCACATCTCATTAATACACTGATTATAGAGCATCTGGTATAAGTACTAAATAATTTCAGCTAAATCATTAAACATCATTGTTGAATTGGATAGTTTATATAATATATGTATTTATGCTTATTAAGAGCATATTAATATAAAAGTAATACTGATGACGTTTAGTACAGCATCTGATTACCTCACCTTTACAATATTTATCTGCATTAGGCACATAAAGCTGTAAAAACTGTACAAATAAAAAGGAACTTATTTTTGAAATCTTGAGAAATCATTACCATTAGAGAAGTGTATGAAGGCAAATATGTTTGCATATATATATTTATTGAAATGCTAAGACAAAAAATAAATACAAGAGGTCTTCACCTTTGTGATTCTGGCCACGAATACAATTTGTGTGGTATTATAAGTTTCCTTAATAAATTATAAATTAAACATGAATAATGACAACATAATAAGAGTATTCCCTGTCTAACATCTATGATCCTAGTTTACCTTTGACTTTGGTTTTTGATTAGTCTCCTATTGGCATCCACAGGATAGAGGGTTCAGCCACCATTCAGGTAGTTCTCTCACAACACCTTTCCATTCATTTTCCTCACTATTGCCCTCTTTTAAGCTCCTACTCTGTTCCAATTCTTCTTCAGTTAACCTCTAATTAACAAATAAGCTTTACATATTCCACTCAGCTTCAATTTAAACACCATTTGGTGATTAATTATTATAAACCTTAAACATATGGTATGAGTACCAAACATTTTAAAACTAATTTAACAAACCACCAGACACTTATATGTTAATCATCCACTTATTTTCAACTCTATGTAAATAATCCCCTAAATTCTCATTTCAGATAGATCCCCCAAAATTTTCTTTATTGCCAACTCCTTTCGCATTTGCACCCATTTCTCCTTTTTCAATTTGTGCCTCTACTCCTTATTACCCATGCATTTAAATAAAAATATGTGCAGCCTTTCCATTCCCATACAAACCGGACAAATATTCTGCTGCAAATTTATGCTTACACCTTTTAATCTCCAAACACCTAACCTAACCAAACCGAGTCCTTCCTTTGTTTCTTATTACTATTGTTAACATATCCTTTAATTTCCTGCTACAATCCTTTAATTTCCGAAAAAAGAACTTTTTTCTTTCATTACAGCGTACATCACTTGTTTATCTATATCTTTGAATTTCATTCTAACTGGTCTGGAAAAGCCTATTGTTAATTATTCTCTCCTATTCTAAATATCTCCATTTCATGCTGCAAGCTTTCTTCACCAATCTCTCCCTCCAGCTGGCTTCTCTTGAAACAGATTCCTGAAATTTCAGACATTCTTTCAAAATATGACCTTACAGAAGCTGGTGAATTATAAACTAATATTTCAAAAGTTCTCTGAATTACCGAATCTCATTTGCTTACCTTTTCCATTTCTAACCCACATAGGATGCATTTTATGGAATATCACACATAGTTTTACAAAATATAACTAGTATTTTATCCATTTCTTTCCAACTTTCTTCCAACCCCACAAACCTGTATTTCATATGTCAATCTAGATTCCACTAAAGCTCTATATATTCCCTCAAGCCACATCTCATTCATAACTGGAGCAAAGTGCAATTATGAAATTGAAATAATTGTCAGTATTTGCAGCAGTTTCATTTTTCTAATTTACTTAATTTTATTAAAATTATGTTAACCTGTTCTCCTAAATACATTATCTCCATTAACAGAAACTTTTTTTTTAATTTATTTATTTATGGACACTCTTTAACATCTCAGGTCATCAGCGCTCTATTCAAATAAGGGCGTGAAATGGCCAACAAATTTTGCTCAGAGGCCTCTTTTTTCAGGCTTGAGGTTCTTTATTGTGCTGTAAATGTGCAACATGCGACCCACAGCTTTGCTCATCTTCCGAAGGGAGCCATACTTAGGAATTTTATGCCTGAAAAAAATCAATCGGTCCTGGCTAGGATTGAACCTGCAATCTTGGGTTTAGGAGACAAGTATGGTTACCACTACTACTCCGCCAGGACTGATGCATTAACAGTATTATGATGTGGCCAATAATTTGTAAAATTCTCTCAACTAAAATCAACTTTGCAAACTATTGTGGTTATTAATTAATGATGAATGTAGGAATCAACGCAGTGAAACAAGCTTAAATTCTTAGGTAGATTAAAAATAAAACTACTTAAAATCATGTCAAGATATTAAAACATTATTGATGTTCCACTCTTAAAAGACAACTTAACTTTGCACAAGAAATCAGCACTAAAAAGGCTATCTAATAATCCTAACATAATTATTCTTCCAGCTGATAAAGAATCTTCAGTAGTATTACAGGATATTTCCTCTTGCATTGCTGAAGCTTACCAACAGCTTAATGATGTCACTTATGAACTATTGTCTTCCTACTCTACAGTCGAGTTTAATCATGATATGACTTCGTTTATTGCTTTTTCTGATATTGCAGAAGCACTTAGTTCTCAAGACATCGCTGTACTTCTAATGCCTCTTGTACTCCCACCATATATTCTCTCCCTAAAATTCATAAAAAGAATTGTCCAGGCCACCCAATAATAGCCATTTCGATTCCCCCACCAAACATACTTCTGCTCTGGTAGATTTTTTGTTACAGCCACTTTTTAGCATGTCTAAGAAACCTGATCCTTTGGCATGTTCTAATATATTAATGATGTGATGTCACATACCCCACTATGAAGAATTAGACACTTTTTAAACTCTTGAGTATCTCCTCACACCCCATCCACAGATTTCATTTGCCATCTAGCTTATCTAGTTCTCACTTGCAATTCATTTACCTATGATAATAAATATTATCTACAAATTAAGGCAAACCTAAAACTTCCAATAAGAACTTCATTAACCTTGTTATTATGCACAAGCCTGCAATTGAGAGCATCAAACCTTTTTTGAAAGAATGTCACGATAATTAATGCATTCATCTTTAAGCTATTTTTCTAAATTTGTACCTTGCTTTACTTTTAGAACACCCCCTAATCTTCTTCCAAATTACCTTGCAGGCTCATATGCTTGTCAACACCCTAAATATAAAACCTGTGTGCTAATTTTATGCATGTCATTCATTCCACAGCCTCGGTTTATCCAGAGAATTTAAGTTAAGATTACTTCATTTCTGCCTGTTCTTCTAAGAATGTCATATATATATTATCTTGTAAGCTTTGCAAAGCATTTTATTTTCGCTTAACTTCTACTGTTATTTTGCTCTATATAAACAATCAAATTGCCATGGATGGCCAAGGTTGTTAAGGTGCAAGCTCATGAGTGGGAGGTCTGGGGTGCAATTCCCACTAGGACCCTTCTCCCTGAGAGATTTTTTTCCAGGTTTTATTCAGTTTTCATAAATAACAAATGCCAGGAAATACCCTAAACTTAGGCATGGAATGCTTCCTTCTTTTAAAAAATTCCTTTCCAATTTATCATTTTATCTCCTATATCATCAATGTTCACTGCTTGTGATGCTTTAGTAGTTAAAACAGGCTTAAACACTATTAAAGAAACAAACGATCATAGGCATTCTATTAAAACCAAGTTTCCCTTGCTGGACATCCAACATGCCCATTTCAATGTAATGATTTTGCTTTTGCTTTAAATTTAACATTTGTTGATGTGCCATCTCATGACTTTGAAAGTTGACAGATAGAAAGATTGCGGCTATATTTTTTCATAAAGTGTGTAATCCTACATATTAATAGATATATTTTTTTTCTCTCCCTCTTGTTGCTTATTTAATCTCTTTCCACATATTATGTTACCTTCCAAATTCATTATTTACCTTGACCACCTTCATGGTCTTCTTTCTGTCTTTGGAAAAGAACAGAGCTCAAAATGTAGCATAAATTGTGTGACTATTTAAGTCTGTATTTAAATAGTCACATATGCACAGACACATGTATGCAGAAGGGAACTCGATGTCATAATATTATAAGGTGATTCCATGCTATAGTGGAACATGTTATTTGCTTTTTTTTTTTTTTTTTTTTTTTTTTTTTTTTTTTTTTTTTTTTCAAAATTTGATCATTTTGACATAATTAACTGAAAGTTTTTATGTGAATCATTTTGTTTTGCAAAGTTAGATTTAGCATCTCTGAGCTTAATATTGTTATCAAAGTGTTGATTTTAACAAAGATTTTAATAAAGTGAGCAATGCCAGTTATGAACTTGTTCTTGCAGTAATGTTATGCAAACAAATACACATAGTGTCTGCAGTTATTTTCTGTAAAACTCTTAAGAGATAGAGAAAAAGTATTGAGACTTTTTGTTCCTCCTATTGAACTCCATTACCATCTTTATTTATGGCACCGAATCCCTTCTATCAAATTATATACAGGATGAACAAAAAGTATGGAATAACTTTATAATTTAAAAATGTTAAATTCTGTATTTATTAAACTTATGTCACTTAATGCAGTTCATATAATTTAGAAAATTCATATCCTCACATTACAGGTCTGTTAAAAAATACATTTTTCCTAAATGGCAGCCTACACTTTTAATTGTTCTCTGAATTCTCTGTAGATAAGTTAATTTATTCTTAATATATTGTTTACTTTATTTTTAATTTTCTGTAGTGTTATGTAGAGAAGGTAAATGAATTTAAATTGAGTATTAAATATTTTGGGATTTAGAGGACTGCATGAGTACTAAAATTTTAAGAACTATCGAAATTACACAAATTCAACAATTCTAATTGGAACTAAACACAGTGAAGCTTTTGAAATGTATATAATCAACTACTTCTCATCTAAACACTCTTATGCTTCACACTATTTTTGAATACGACGGGACCGGTTTCGGAGCGACATCCATTCCATTCTTCACCAACTCGACGACTGATTGGAGAAAAATCAACGGTTATGAAGAACTGCGGCTCTGCCCTGGTGGTACTTCTATGGACTGGAAATTTGTATTGCATTCTCCCGTCAAGTCGAAATTCAACAGATGATCCCTATGTTTATAAATAAAAATCTTCTCCCATGTATCCAATTCTATGTATCCTTGTGCTTCTTTTAGTAATTTTATTTCTTGTTGTATGTCGTGACTATTAATCCAAAAATGGTGTGCAACTGCCGACCTATCTATCTGTTTATGCTTGACGTTCCTGAGATGTTCCTTTAACCGTGTTCCTATGTTCCTCTTCATCTTCCTTATATATATTTTATTTTATTTTATTTTTTTTAATAAAATAATATTATTTTTTAATAATTTTTTTTATTTTATTATTTTTTTTAATAAAATAATAATATTTTTTTTTAATAAAATAAAATATATATAGGGAGGACGAAGAGGAACATAGGAACACGGTTAAAGGAACATTTCAGGAACGTCAAGCATAAACAGATAGATAGGTCGGCAGTTGCACACCATTTTTGGATTGATAATCACGACATACAACAAGAAATAAAATTACTAAAAGAAGCACAAGGATACATAGAATTGGATACATGGGAGAAGATTTTTATTTACAAACATAGGGATCATCTGTTGAATTTTGACTTGACGGGAGAATGCAATACAAATTTCCAATTCATAGAAGTACCACCATGGCGGAGCCGCAGTTCTTCATAACCGTTGATTTTTCTCCAATCAGTCGTCGAGTTGGTCGAGAATGGAGTGGATGTCGCTCCAAAACCGGTCCCGTCGTTTTCAAAAATAGTGTGAAGCATAAGAGTGTTTAGACGACAAGTAGTTGATTATATACATTCCATGAGTACTGTTTAAAAAAAAAAAAAAAAAACTAGTCATTTGTAGTGTAATGTATTGTTTTTTTATTTTTATTTTTCTGTAATCTTATGCAGGGAAGATATATTAATTTAAATTCAGGCTTATATTTTTTGAGAGATTACAGCACTCAATGAATTTTTAAAAATAAAACTTCATTCTTAGCCCAATATATTGCGTATAATGGCAAATCTCATTGGAAGGAAAAAGATACAAGTCAATCCTTTCACTGCCAAGGTAAAATGTTAAAATGCCAGCCATAATTTTGTCAAAATATAAAGTTTACTGGAAATGTTTTACTCAACTCAATTTCTAAGCTATTTAGTTGAAATTGTTGTTCATGACTCATGATATGTGGTGTGTACTTGAAGTTCGGTGAATGGTGCCTTATTTGAACAGCAACATTGAGATACATATGGAGAAGCGACACCTAGCATGGACTGCATATGATGGCAGTGTAAACTTGCTGCAGCCAGTAGAACACAGTTACTGTGAGAGGTATGTCACAGCACAATGGAACAGGATGGTAGCACCACGTCCAATTCCTTTGCTATCAATCCAGTCACTTGCTGATCTTGTGCCAGCATTTATCATGTCTGGGTTCTGCTTGTTGATAGCTGACCAGAATGTGGCTCATCCTCGGTCATTTTCTTTCCTCCATGAAAGCATTTGAACCACTCATAAATTTTCTGCTCATGGCTTCTTTCCTGAAACTTGTACAAACATTTCATGCATCTGTGTCACTCTTCCCCAATTTGTAACAGAACTTAATGTTAGTGCATTGCTCCACACAACATTTATCCTTATACAATGTGCTGTAAATATTAATGCAATAATTCATATCTGTATGATTAAAAACAACACTTTGCAGTTTTTAATTTCATTTTCGCATTTGAATTAGATTTTGACATAGTGATAATTTGGTCTTAATTTTCAAAATTTAATATTTCTAGGTTAGAAATGTCCAAAAATTGCATTTTTTATTTAAGAGGGCTGGAAAGAAAATAGTGGCAATACTGTTGCCATGCTATTAATGAACAAATGAGGGCACTGATCTTCTCAGTATGTTCAGAGGAATGCAAAGCTGCTCAACACACTTAGCATCACTAGTGTACTATCTATAGAAACATAAATACAAAGCTATCATAATGGTGTAAATTTGGTCTACCCGAAAGTGCTGTTTTTTAAAAGTTAGCAGTGTTTGTGGATAAAATTGAGGTGACATATGTTAGGAACTTGAGGGAATGTTGTGCAAGTCTATGAGAAACATATAGCAATAAAACTTTGTGATATATCATTTTTTTTTATTGTTAGCAGTAATGGTATAAGTAGCAGCAGCTGCAGCATATTAAGGAGAGTTAAATGATAAAAAATTAATTTTTTCATATTTTTCAAAAAATTAATTACAATAATTTCTGGTTTTTCTGAATTAGATAATACTATTCTTTTGTGATATATAGCCTAGAAATTTTGAAACTACTTTTGCATAGATTAAAAAACTCCTGAATTTTGACGCCATCCATTTCAAAATTATATAGCTTTTGAACCAATGGAACTAGAAGGTCCTGAGTTGCACCATTCACTAAAAAAAAATTGATTTCACTCTTGGCTACTCTGACATAAACAGTCTAAACTGATCCTGACTATGTTCCTGGTTGGACTATGAATCAGTTTTTAAAATTTTTTTCTTTGGTTGCAATTTTTAAAAACTACATTTTCTTAAATGTATATGCATTTAAAAAAGGGACTGCTGCATCAATTGCCTTGATTTTCAGTGACATGGCAGAAGACATAATAGTGAGACTACTAAAGCAGAATTATAAAGAAAAATTTCATAATCTAGGAATTACGGAAGTTATTGATAAAAATTAGTTTCAAATAAAAAAAGTAATTCATGTTCCAATGCTTAAATTCTATTAATTTTGCTTCTATACACAAATAAAGTGTGTCAAAATAAGGTGCCCATATTTCATTGTCAAAGCCCTAATGGTTCTGTCACAGTAGGAACATAAACTTAGCTAATTTAACATTGACCAATTGGGGACTTTTTAACTCCCCTTAATATAAAAACTTAACTTTCTGTTTTACTTGAACTAACTATTTTTTCATTTTCACCAAACAATAAATTACCATAGCTCTTTCTAATAATGTTGTCTGAATTTCCTAGTCATTCAGTGCCCCTGTTCCATTCTGCTATTTTATCTCATAATATTCAGTAACATACTAAAAACCATTAATCTGCATTCTTTACTTTCACGTGAAATCTCAAAATGTTGAGTACTGTACTTTTAGTTTGTCGTGAGGATACATCCTGGTATCCTCTGGCACTGTGTGTGGCGATGTTAAAATATAATTCAACTTTACATTTGCGCTGTTTTAACAGTGAAAATTTATCACATCTTTGTCTATTTCGTTCATGTTGAAAGCCTATGTGAAAATAATTTTAACAAAAACAGTCATACTGGTTAAGATCATTGTGTGTTGAGTCAAACTAACACTCTTTTTCTCCAATTACTTATTTAAATATGTAGGACAGGTTTCACAAATCTTTCATTCGCATTGTCAGCCCATTGTCGACTGTAGAATAAACCATTATACTGTGGAGATGTGTAATCTGCTCTGTTGGAGGTGTGATGAACTGAAGTTTGTTTTCATCACCGGAATTGTCGAAGTTCATTAAACTGTCTTTGTACTTGTAAATATAGTTTTTCTCCCATGTTGGTAATTCTGTAGGTACTTGCATTGATTTTAATTGTTTTGTTTTATTCAGTATGTTGTGGTATTCTATCTCTGGACAGATGCCATTGCCAATATCTTCAACTGGTTGTATTTTATATTTCTGAAATGTTGCTTTAACCGTGTGCCTATGTTTTTCTATGTTTTTTCAACTTTGTACTTGAAAGAAAAATAGAATTGGTTTATGCAAATTTCTATGAGATTAATGTGTTCTTTTATGTGTGCAACACATCCTATTTTTCAATATTTCACCCGCATAATAATGCCCTCATTAGTGATTTACCCGTCCCTATCCATTTATATTTACAAAGTAAAGTGCGTGTGGACAAATGTAACTCCACTGTGGCTGGCTTCTGGCTTACCGCTCGGCCATATAGAAACATATAGTCTTTGGATATTGTTTCTACACAGTTGGACCAGTGTTGGCTGTCTTAGGGGAAGCATCTGCTGCGTGGGACTATTTATGTTAATACGCTAAAATGCTTACTATAGTTGACAAAGAGAAAATTTAACAAAAAGAGTCAGTGTATGTGTGAATCATTTGTTTGCAATATATGTACAACGTTAATTTTTAAAATGATTTAGCAGGTGAAATATTTAGTTTCATTTCTTTTTCACGACCGTGTGTTAAAAAGTTTTTCGTAATCTTTTTTCGATGAACATTATTTTTTAGCTATACATAAAGCTAAAAAGTTTGTTTTTCGATGCCGGGTGAGTAGCCTAAAGTTAACTTTCAAAAATTTAGTTAATCATCGTGTTAAAAGCGCGAATTTTTTCCCCCGCCGCGTAGACATAACAAAAACTTTAAATGTATCAGGGTGAAATGTCCTGGCGTGGTGATAAAAGTATTTAGTTAACCTTTTTCAGTTAACTTCTTTTAAATGTTGGTTTGTTTCATGCACAATTATTAAACAAGTCACACTTTTCGAAAGTGAACGTAACAAAAAATTGGTGCCTTATTGTGCTAAAGGCATATGAAATGTTTCCCCAGTGCATAGACCATACAAAACTTTTAGCAACATTGCTTGGGGGGAAGGGGAAATTAAAACATACTGAAATACTTTTGTCAAAAATCTTGCTTTTGTGAAAATATTAATTAGAATCGGGGGTAAACACATATAAAGTACATTTTTAAGAGATATAAATTAAAACATACTGTTATACAGTTTGTTAAAACCCTGACTTTTGGGGAAATAGGCATTAAATTCGAAAACATTGTTGAAAATACATTTTCCTAAACAGATAGAAAATTAAATATACTGCTACACATCTTGCTAAAAACCTGACTTGCGGAAATTGGCATTAAAATAGGGGGGAAAACATTTTTTAAACAGATAGAAAATGAAACATGCTGGTATACTTCTTGCTTAAACCTGCCTTTTGTGTAAATAGCCATTAAAATCGGCATAAACACACATAAAATTACATTTTTAAAATAACCAAAATTAGTGAAAGCCCTTGTCAGACTAAAATTTTGTCACAACTTATGGAAAATTAAAACAAGAAATTATGATGGACATACTTGCACAACTGACACAACGTTTACTACACTTATTTCGTGTCCATAACCTCCTATCTCGACAATACTATGTTTGCTCTTCACTAAATATATATATGCAATACGTATTTCAAAACACATGATAAACCGTGTCATTCCCAAAACTAGTCAATTTTCTACGATTTAGTCACCTGTGCGAGCCGTCAGCTAATGAGAATTGATTTTCTACTATGTATGCCCTGCCTACTTTATTTTCAACCAATGAGATTGATATTCTACCTCTCCTTGCCCTAAGATAGACAGAAATTCTTAAAAACTTATTATCTGACTGTTCTGACAATAAAATATACCCGACCATGAACGCACAACAGAAATATTCTTTTAAGACTGGAATTCGTAAATGATTTTAAGAGTGAAAACAATAAAATATACCTGACAATAAAAACGCTCAACCTTTTAAGACTGGAATTCGCAAACCAAAAGGAATGCTCTTAACAGGGGAAACAATACCCGACCCTAAACGTGAACAGAAAAAACTTGTTTAGACCGGAATTCACAAACAAAAGAAATGTTTTTAACAGGTGAAACAATACCTATCCCTAAATGTCAATTCTTTTAACGCAGGAATTTACAAAGGGAATGCTTTTAACAGAGAAACAATAAAAATACCTGGGGTAAAAGCTTTCATTCACTCGATTGCGGTGAAAAATATATACCAGCAAAACTTTTCACCACGCTAAATAAGTCAACTGAGTGGAAGGTGGAAGCATGCAGTGTATGCTGGTTTTTTCTAATACACGATACCTATTTTTCGCGTCGTGGACATATTTGATCAATGTCGTTTGTATTGTAACTGGGTCGTTTGCATTTAATAATATATTATTGCATAATTTCGACGTCAATTGTATTTTAATGAGGTAATTCACATTTCATCGATATAACATGCATTTTATCAATGTTAACTATTTTAATAGTGTAATTCGCATTTTAACAAACATTTTGGCATAATTACAATGTAATTTGCATTTAAAGAGATTTTATGATTTTTTAGAATGTCATTCGCGTTTTTAGAATGTCTTTCTCGTTTTAACAAAAGTTTCTCCTTAATTACAATATTCTTTTCAAGGTTACATTATATTTTGCATAATTACATTTCTTCTGTATTAAAAGTAGAATGCGATATATTTTTTCCAGCAAAATAATAATAATCACCCCACGATCAACCACGAAGAGTATAAAAAAAAAAAAACAAACAAAAACGCCTCGGTAAAATAATAATAATAATAATAATAATAATAATAATAATAATAATAATAATAATAATAATAATTTAAAACACACCTCACTCGACATTAAATAAAACCTCGAAGGTCAAAAACTGGAATCCATTAACCCATGTCCCTTTGTAATGAGGAATCGGCTTTGTATCTGGTATTATAAGGAATCGTAACGTTTACAAAGTATAATAACATGATATTGTATAAGAGCACACTGTATATCCTAGTTAGTGAAACATACTGTATAAACCCAAACATAGTAAGACGTAGAAGTAATAAATATTAATGGTTACTTGCCTTGCCACCCAGAGCTGAAAGGGTCCTCAGAGAAACACTTGTATAAACAAAAGCAACAAACAACCCTTTTTTCCCACTCTCTTAAAATATGTCTATGTGTGCATGTTATACATAGACAAAATTGTTGTGCTGACAAAGTATTGTTTAATTTTAAGCTTAACAAACCCAAACCATGCACCTCTTAGAACTTATGTTGACAGTACCTAGTAACCGTTAACCTCATGATAGAGAGAAATGTTTAACAATAACTCTTATGTCAAGACTAGGTGATTATTACCCTTCCTTGGGCATTACACGTGTATGAAAGGTCCCTGAATTGATTCAGAGACAGGAGAGAAGCCTTGCTGCTTGGAGGATCCACGTCCATGTGTATAAGAAAACCCTTTAATAACACTTATACTTTTAACAGGTGGTTGAGTTATTCAGCATTCGTCTGGAAACACCTCGTTTTAGCCATCGAGATTGAATATGGAAATTGTAACACTCCATTAAACAGAAGAACATCAAGTTGTCAGTCGACGGACTTCACAACTTGGCCTTCGTTTAATAACATTCTGGTGGCATCTCAACCTGCGGTATTACACCTTCTCCAGATGGGTTTGTCGCAGGAATGCTTAAGGTCGGTAAAACGTGTCGTCAATGCATCAATCCATGTCGGTAAAATAAAACCCCAAAGCTCAAAAACACCCAAACACGAAACATCCATTTACCCATGTTCCTTCTCCAACTTTATTTGTCGCAGGAATGATGAAAATCGGTAAACCTACAACATGCCGGTAATGCAGCTACTCATGTTAGTAAAACAAAAAGCCTAAATACGAAAAATCTATTAACCCGTGTCCCTTCTCCGGCTGTCTTTGTCACAGGAATACTGAAGGTCGGTAAACATGCAGACGCATGTTGGGGACTACCTGCCCCTGAATATCGGTTATGCAGCAATCTGCACTAAAGATTGTCGGAAAAGGGATATACGCTACTGGACAGGCTCTCTCAATGACAAGAAAAACGTGTTCGGTACTGCCTTTTGCTTACACAGGAAAAGTTAGATGAAATACAGGAAATAACGCAGATGAAGGTAATATTGTCGCTAAGGAGCATCATTTTCAAAATTTCTTATAATACACGTAAGTACGTATGTCATCATTAATACATAAAATATGAACTTAACTGTGGGGACTTTATCTGCCTTTTTCTGATTGCGGCGGCTGTACTTTTCCAGTAAACAGCCGTGCTCAGGCAGCCTGCGACTCGAATCACCTCGCATATATGGCGCCAATAACCTGTAAAGTAAATAAATAGTTGTTTATTATGTTGTAATACATAAATAATATATAATATTCTAGATCGCCTTAGAAATGTTTTCATTTTATTTTTTCATTGTGTTTATATATATATATATATATATATATATATATATATATATATATATATATTTTCCAAATTACATACAAAAGAATTGTCAATAAGTAACGGCCGTTTTAGTCCCATTTCTTCTGGCATCTTCCTGTAGGCTGCATGATGTAGCTAATTGCCGGTGACATACAAGTCTACCCTAACTACAGCTTAGAATTAGATTCATTTCTTCGCTATCTAAAGAAAACTATGTAGGTTAATGTGTTTCAACTGGTGCATGGCAGGTAACGGAAACTAAGTTACAGAAAAGTGACAGTGTACAATGAACGCATATATTGAACCTTCAACGTAAAGAATCTATAAAACGTTTAATACATCTTAGATGCTTTATTAAAAAGCGCACACTTTAATTAAATGTCTTGTGATTAAGCATTAGTGTACACATTGACTTCATAAAAAATGAGCATTTTTACCAGATTCCTGCAAGATTTCCTTAATTCTTCAAGAAGCATTTTCAATGAAAGCAAGGCATACTTCTTTGCTGATGCAAGCCCACTGTTTTTTTATCCTTTTACATAATTGATGCCCATTCTGGGATCTCGATTTCTTAAATAGGCCATCATGAAATGTCCAAATATACTATATAGTTCTATACAATTAAGATTCAGGAAAAGAACCTGGCCAAGCTTCCCAAGCTGTTCATCGTTGCTTTAGTTTTATGGCTCTTTGCGCCTCCTTGCCCAAATACATTTATAGGAGAAAAGTGTCATGTTTTATCAATTAAAGCAGCGTTGTATACTGGAATAAATTAATTCCTATAATATTATCCCCTTATTGCAGTTTCATCTATAACAAGTTCCTCTATTCCATTGCTACAGATACCTCTTGCCACCATAATTTTTTATCCAAATATCGGGACTTCGGCGACATGCTTTCTGGTTTGTCTATCTTTATTTTGGAGTTTATTTGTTATACTGAGATAGAGCCCAACTGAACTCCCAGCAGTCAAGAGTACTATGGAGAGGTGGAGAGATGGCCAGCGACATATAAGAGAGAGGAGAGTAGTGTATTCCCTGACCTATCCGGCTGGTCTAACGATATCCATGCCATCAGATGGCGTTAGTGTAGATTTTTTTAATCCTTCCACACCTACAGTTAGGGTTAGATGGTAGGCATATCATTCATTCAGGATAGGTCAGGGCAATTTTATTTATTGAAAATATGCATGTAATTACACAAAATACTCATTGATTAGAAATAAATATGACTTTCTGTTAAAGTGTAGGTAGTGTTTGGTGGTAAAACTGTAAACTAAGGAGGTAGTGGGGGGAAGCACTTGGTGCAAAAATTTTGAACTAAGGTGGTGGGGGAAGCGCTTGGTGGCAAAACTGTAAATAAAGGCGGTGGGGAAATGTGATGGTATAATTGTGAACTAAATGTAAGGTTATGCTTGGAGTAAAACTGGGAACTAAACGTTGCATGCATACACTAATATTAACACATTGAGTAAAAATACTAAGTACAAAATTGTGGAATATCACCTATGTTGAATATTAAAACTAACATTTATTATGACATACTTTAAATGAGATGGTGTGGAAGCGTTTCAAGCACGACACGTTCGACTGTAGCGTAGACACCGTAACATAATCAGAATTACGCGATACTTCGGTGAAATACGTCATGCCTACTCCACTAATTTAACATTACTAATGCACATTGGCGTGATGGAGGAGTCCGAACCTGCACGTGAAGTCGCGAATCTACCCGTGATGTCATCAAGTGTTCTGTCACAGGGGGGCTCACAAACCCGTAGGTACCTGAACGTGGTCGCTGGTTATGTACGTACGTCTTCAGGAATTAGGTGTTGTGTCATCGGGTCTGGCGCCATGGTGGTACAAAATGGTATAGACATTTACAAAACCAAACTCATGACGGAGTATGCAAAATTTGATATCCTTTTAGTTCTGGTAGGAAGATTTTTTATAGGATGGTGGATGTGAAAAATGTTGTGTATTTACAAAATATATTAAATCAAATGCAAAAATATTGTAATTATGTAAATGACATTGCAAAAATTTTAATTATGTAAATGGCATACTAAAAATAAAAATTCGTTAAATGTATATATGATAAAATGCGAAAAACAATGTTAAAATGAAAAAAAAATGTTAGAATGCTAACATTTAAAGATGCGAAAAACATTTATAAAATGCAAAAAAGTATTTGTAATATAAAATATTGATGAAATTTAAAAAAGTAATTTTTAAATTCCAACATTATTGAAATGTAAATTATATTGATAAAAATACAAATTACATTCACAAAATGCAAAAATTATTGATAAAAATTTTACGACGCAAAAAAATTAGTGTTCTCATGTAGCAATGTGTTAGGAAATATATAAATAGCATACTCTAACCCAACTGCAACAGGGATGTTTCTACCTTTAGCTCCGTCAACTAACTGAATGCTGATAAAAGTTCAGTTGGTATATGGTTTTTCATCTCTATCATGTTCAAGCTGCCAAGGAGTCCTGAATGCTTTACCCCTTTCCAGGGGCCGGCTATTTTTGCCTGCTATTTCCCCCCTAGGATACCCTGTTAAAACTATTCCCATTTTTGCAAATTCCGATCTAAACAGGATTTTCGCGTTGTGCGTTCAGGGTCAGGTACTTTTACCTGTTACCGTTTTCCCTAGGACCAGTCTGTTGAACGTATTTTTCATGTTTTTAAAAATTCCTGTGTAAATGGAGTTTACTTGTGGCAAGGAGATGGAGGAAAATCAATCTAATTGGTTGAAATCCAAGTGGGCGGTTCATGCGCAATAGAAAATCCAATCTCATTTGCTGAAATCCAAGATGGCCTGCGCATGTGCAGAAGGGACTGAATTGTAGAAATTGTCAAGTTTTGGGGGTATAAAAGTAGGTCAGGATTTATCAAGTGTGTGAATCGTATCATCTGGGTTTTGAAATACATATTGCATCAACTATAAAATGTTATTTTTTTAAGCTAAGTATAGCTATAGTATTGGCTCTTGAACATAGGTGTGATAATAGAGGAGGATACGAAATACTACTTAAATAAGTGTAGTGAATATTAATGCATACTCTGTGACGGTTATAGGTATACGGAAATCCACAGGAGGAGTTGTATTTGCAAACCATACACCGTAGGGTGCAGTAAAAAGTCTACACTCCTGCGGGTTTACAGTGCCATACTCTGCTGCTTGTAAACTATATAATATACCGAGCCCGTACGCACATGTGTAAAAGCATTACAAACTAATTTACGAATGTCCTCGAAGTGCAACTTCCATTTGGATTTTTAATTAATTTGTGTGTTTATATCTCAGCTTTTAAATAAGGCCAGGTATCTTAAAAAAAAAAAGTCAAGTACACTACATTGTAGACAGCGTAAAATCATTTTAGTGAGTATTCACATTTATATAGTAATTTGTGAAAGCCTTATTTTTTTATACCAACGATAAATTTGTCAACTTTTTACTTGAAGATATAGAATGTAGAAACGTTATGTTGGTCTACAAAAAATTCATCCAGCTTCTTTGTATTGTCAAACGCTACATAGTTGTAACCTCCATAATATTACAAAACCATTTTTACTTATACGTAACCATGTCCACAGGAATGCAGGGTAATTCCTTGTGATCGGTCCTGGTGGTGTAGTGGTTACCATACTTGCCTCCTAAACCCAAGATCGCGGGTTCGAACCCGGCCAGGATCGATGGATTTTTTCGGAGCGTAAAAATCCTAAGTATGGCTTCCTTCGGAAGGGAAGTAAAGCCGTGGGTCCCGTGTCGTACATTTACGGCACGAAAAAGAACCTCAAGCCTGAAAGAGAGGCCTCTGAGGAAAATTTGTCGCCTGTTTCACGCCCTGAGTTGAATGGGATGCTGATGACCTGAGCTGTTAAAGAGCGTCCATAAATAAAGCATTCAAAAAAAATCCTTGTGTTTGTATGTTTTAATATGTTGTGTGAAAGGACATTTTAGTCTAGCACGAGTTACATGCTGCTTTTTGTTACGATACAATAGTATGTTTAACTTCCAATGCTTAAAAATGTGTTTTATAGACGTTTTCCCTATGCATTTTTTATTTTAATGCACATTTTCCACAAAAATCAAGTTTTTAACTGAGTGTGTGTACTGGCAAGTGTGTTTAAGTTCCAATGCTTGAAAACGCGTTTTCCTCCAATGTGTTTTTGGATTTTAATGTTTATTTTCCACAAAAGTAAGGTTTTTAATAAAATATTACCACAGTATGTTTAAGTTCTTAATGCTTAAAAATGTGCTTTTATGTAAAGAACACATTTTCTCAAAACAGTCAAAATGATTGTCTCACTTCTGTGTAATAAAATATACTTATTTTAGATTAATTTCTACGTTTTTTTCCCCTTCCCTATTCATGCCGATGCTGAGTCTACGCGGTGAATAACATTTTGTGATTTTATTATAATAATTCACTAATTTTGTAAATATATAGCGTTAACTTGATATAAAAATAATATTTATACCTAACAATTCACTTTAAAAACTCGTCAGTGAAACAAAAACAAAAATAAATAAATAAAAATAAAGCAACTAATTGAACTTTTGCTAGGAAAAATATTTTTCTCTCCTAAATACATTTAAGAGTTTAATGTGGTACAGATATTGTAAACAAATAAATATAACACACAATGAATAAGTAAAATGTTATATAATTAATTTTATATAAAATAATATTTACCCCTAACAAATCACTTTAAATACATGTCAGTGAAACAAAAAAGGGGGGAACTAATTGAACTTTTGCTATGAAAATATTTTTCTCTGCTAATTATATTTAAATATTGTAAACAAATAGTTCTCACACACAATGAATAAGTGAAATGGTCCCTCCAACGTAAAAATCCTACAGTACCTGACGCTTTTTACTGTTCCATACAATGTATGGGTCGCAAATACAACTCCGCCTGTGGATTTCCGTATACTTATAACTGTAACGTTTGCAATAATATTCACCACACTTATTTAAGTAGTATTTCGTATCCTCCTACCTCATCACACCTATGTTCAGGAGCCAATATTATAGCTGTACTTTGCCATATATATATATATATATATATATATATATATATATATATATATATATATATATGTAGTTGATGGAATATGTATTTCAAAACCCTGGTGATACGATTCAGACACATAGTAAAAAGCTCGAGGAATGGAGAATATTATATTTGCACGTGATCAGTGGAAGCAATAAATTTATATTAAAACTATCAGACTTATTGTATAACGCTATGCCGGTGTTTCAGTGAAAACAAGTACCAGGGTCAGAAGAGAAAGGATTGAAGCCAGCAGTTTTCTCTGTCTGTTCAGGAAAATAGACCTGAGTATACAAAAGTAAATTCGAAAGGAATGGGGAATGCATAGAAGAATTTTATTTAGAGAGAAAGGAAGTTCCTTCATGTACAAAATGTTTATGATACTCAAAAAGAAGAAGAAGAACAAGAATTGTATTTCTTAAGGGCTCACTCTCTAGGATGAATTCTTAAATAAATGAACTACAAATGGAAGAAGTGCCAAAATTAAAGAATGAATGGTGTTTAACGCCCGTTTTTGCTACAGAGGCACCACAGGTGATGGGCACTGATGATACATGAGATGAAATGATATATTGGGAAAGGGTGTATTTTTAAGGAAGGAATCGTTCCAGGCCTAAGTTTAGGGAACCTCCCCGGCATTTGCCATTTATGAGGACTGAGGAAAACCTGGAAAAAAACCTCAGTCAGAAGGACGGTCCTGGCGGTATTCGAACCCAGACCTCTCGCTCACGAGTTGGTGCCTTAACGACCTCGGCCACCCGTGGCGGTAAAGACATTGGAAAAGAAAAGGGAAGTAATGAATATGGAGTAGCATTTATAGAATCAAAAAGGGTGAAAGATGCGGTAATTGATTTTAGAACTTTAACGAAAGAATCTGTATCCTTAGAGTAAAAATAAGGAGTACAAGCATACGTTCTATAAACTGCACCCAGAGAAGATAAAGATGAAACGATAAAAGAATCTAATCATGAGTTAGAAGAAGAATATGAACGAATACCTCAAGGAGATATAAAAATCATGTTGGGAGATTTGAATGCACAAATTGGTAAAAAGTAGTATTACCAAGATACCATAGGCAAACATATTTTACGTGAAAGTCAAATAACAATGGACAAACGTTAATAAGACTTTGCCAGTAGCAAGGGAATGATAATATGGTCAACATATTACCCACATAAAAGGATCCAAAAGAAACATGGATTTCACCAGATGGTACAACTAGCAACCAATTTGACCATATACTAATAGATAAGCAACATAGAGCAAAAATAATAAACTTAAAGATCATACAGAATCAGGCTACTAAGAAAAGCCCTTCTATGCAAAAAAGAAGGAAGAGAAAGCAAAAAGAATCAACACAGACTTAAGAATAAAGTACCAAGACAAATTATCATGGAATTTAGCAAGCAAAGCAGTCGAAGAACATGAAAATATAGAACTATGGAACCGAATAAAATAAGCAATAAAATATACGGCATTAGAGACTTTAGGAATACAAAACAAAGACAACAGCAGAAAATGGTTTGATGAAGAATGTTTAAAAATGGTAAAAGAAAAAAATGAAGCTTACAGAAGATGGTTAAATAGGCCCACAAGAATGAAAAAAAATATATGAGGAGCTGAAAGCATTACATAAAATGTGCAGAAATAAGAAGAGGAAAAACATGGAGAACACTAAACGAATAGAAGAAAATCCCAAAGAGGAGAGCTTACAAAGAAACCGGATATTTAAGAGAAGGCTCTAAATCTCAAACAAATATATGTCAAGATAAGGACGGTAACCTTGCATCCAACAAGATAGAAATAAAAATAAGATGGAATACTTCCAAGAACTGCTTAACCCTACAACAGGAATGAACTTAAAAGTATATGAACTGCAACAAAACCAGGAGGAAAATGGAAACATAAAAGAAGTAGAGCCATCTGATAAGATAGACATGAAGATAGTATAATAAGCAATGCGAAATAACAGATCCCAAGGCACGGATAATATACCAGCCGAGCTATACAAATATGGAGGAAAACAAATTAAAGAAATACTACACAAATTAATAAAAATTATATGGGATGAGGAGACGATACCAACTCAGTGGGAAACAAGTACAATTATACCAATTTATAAGAATTAAGGTGATAAACAAGAATGTCAGAACTACATGGAAATATCCCTGTTATGTACAGGATACAAAATACAACCATTATAAATCATAAACTCAAACCATACGCAGAAAGAATATGGGAGAACATTAATCAGGATTTAGACCAGAAATAGATCTGATATTTATAATCAAATACATTTTGGAAAAGTTATGGGAATATAACATAGAGGTACATAAAATATTTGTGGATTTTCAGAAAGCATAGAAAGGAAGAAATTATATCACACCATGAAAGAATTTCAAATCCCAGAGAAAATAATAAGATTAGTGAAGGTGGCAATGGGCAACACCACAGCGCAAATTAAAATAGGTAATCATATAGTTTTAATATAGCTAATGGGCTCAAACAAGGGGATGGGCTGGCACCCTCCTTGTTTAATTTAACACTGGAATACGTAATCAGGAAACTACCAGTAGATGTGGAATCCACAATATATTACAAATCGGTACAAATCCTAGCATAAGCAGATGACATAAATATATTTGGAAGAACCAAGAGAGAGGTTTCGGATACATACACAAAATTAGAGGAGAATGCAAATGAAGTAGGACTTACAATAAACAACGAGAAAACAAAAGTCATTATACACAAGAGAATTTTTTCCCCTTTTTTTTGAGTAGTGTTTAACGCGCGATTTTACTACTGAGGCACCACAGGCGATGGACACTGATGATACATAAGATGAAATTATATATTAGGAAAGGATTTTTTAAGGAAGGAAACTTCCTTTAAACTAAGCTTAGGGTACCTCCCCGGCATTTGCAAGTTATGAGGACTGAGCAAAACCTGAAAAAAAAAACCCAGTCAGGGAGGTCGGTTTTAGTGGGATTCAAATCCCAGACCTTCCTCTCACGAGTCCGCACCTTAACGACCTCGGCCACCCGTGGCGGTAGGAGGAATAGTAAGAACAGAAGGAGAAATACCTGTATGAATGAGCATCACCTGGAAATATCAATAGTTTCAAATATTTAGAAACAACTATTAACAATAAGAGAGATGAAAGTGAAGAAATTAAAGCCAGAATAACAGAAACTAACAAGGCATATTTCTCTCTACAGAGAATATTTAAGAATAAAATAATATTACCTAAAAAATAAACTTATATAAAACCAATGCTAATACATGGTAGTGAGGCCCGGACAATGACACAAGCTATGGAGAAAAAGCTTCTAGTATTTGAAAGAAAAATGCTTAAATGAATATAGGACCGATTAAAGAGTACGAAATGTGGCTAAATAGATATAATAAAGAACTATATGACATATATATTAACATAACACAAGACATTAAGATCAGACGATTAAGATGTGCAGGACATGTCCAAAGAATGGGGCATAAACGGATCCCAAAGAAAATCTTAAACGGAAAATTGTATAAAACAAGGCCCAGCGGCAGACCCAAACACCGATGAAAAGATGTAGTAAAAAGAGACGCCCTACTCGGAATTCGAATGTGGAGACGGGGAGTAGAAGATAGAGAAGAATGGAGGCAGATTGAAGGAGACTAAGGCTCAAAAGGGGCTGTAAATACCACATAGTAGTAGCTGTATCTGAAAGCAATACGCCGCTTTAGGGAACAGAACCGTATTGTTGTGTGTGTGTGTGTAAATACACACAGTAGCATAATATATTTCTGCTTCTCTACTTCTTATTGTTTTAGTTACTTTGTTTTAAGAGTTTGTGTTTCATTTTGAATATGTGTGTGTGTGTGTGTGTGTGTGTGTGTGTGTGTGTGTGAGAGAGAGAGAGAGAGAGAGAGAGAGAGAGAGAGAGAGAGAGAGAGACTGACTTGAGGTGGACAATAATTTTAACAATTAGGAATTACTGGCAAAATGAAAGAGTCAAGCACACGCATTGAATAAGCCGAACTTCGGTAACCGTCTCATTGTTGTCCATACAGGATCCAAAATGCTGCATATGAAGAATTCATTAATTTTTCAGTTAGGCAAAAGCTCGGGAGATTATCACGGTAAAACGAATTTCAAAAACTTTAAGGCTTGGATAAATAATCAGCTTCTTTCCAACCTCCCAGAGAAGAGATTAGTATTATTCAGGAAAACAAACTTTTTTCGAAAAGCGCCGTAAAATAAGAGATGAAAATATGGCTGCAAAGTAGCATTTCTTATTCGTTAAGAGACATGAGAAAATCTAAACACTACATATTGATATGATCTATAACCGGCAAGAAAAAGTATTCCGCATTGATGAAATATTAAAATTGCATGGCCATGCAGCATTAAGTTTGCCCACATACATGTGTGAACTGAACCCCATTGAACTTGCGCGGTCCAAAGTAAAACTCTTGCTAAGAGAGAGGGGAAAAAATGTTAGTGGAGAAATTAATATGCAAGCGTTACTGAAACATGCTTACAGCTTTTTCTTCCTTCGGGAGGTCTGGGTTCGAATCCTCCGAGGAAGTTCTCCCTGACTGTGCTTTTTATTCAGGTTTTCCTCAGTGCTCATTAATGGCAAATGCCGGAAATGTACCCTAAACTTAGGCCTAGAACGTTTCCTTCCTTAAAAAAAAAAAATCCTTTCCCAATTTATCCTTTCATCTCATGTATCATCATTGTCCCCCTCTTGTGGTGCCTCAATAGTAAAAACAGGCATTAAACGATGCACAATACACGCTCTAACCGTCTGAGCTATTATGTCGTTGCGCTTGGATGCTTTAGGTTTTTTTAATGGTGTTTAACACCCATTTTTACTACTGTGGCACCACAGGCGGTGAACACTGGTGATACATGAAATGAAATGATAAATTGGGAAAGGATTATTATTTTTTTTAAGGAGGGAAATGTTCCAGGCCTAAGTTTAGGGGTACCTCTCCGGCATTTGCCAGTAATGAAGACTGAGGAAAACCTGGAAAAAAAAAAAAACTTAGCCAGGGAGGACGGTCCTGGAGGGATTCGAACCCCAGACCTCCCGCTCAAGAGTCCGCGTCTTAACGACCTCGGCCACCCGTGGCGGTGAGTTTTAGGTGATATAGACTGCACACACACGGGGATAATAATGCAGGAGTCTTAAGAACAGAATTATATCTTTGGCAATTTTCCCCTATGTACGCTATTTATCTTTATTTGAGATCGGTTCTTTTTTTTTTTTTTTTTTTTTTTTAATTATTTCCTTATATTTTAGCACCAGATCCATAATCATATCCTTCTCACATTTGCTTTGACTTTTCCTTGTTCATGTTTGAAGAAGAGAAGGCGAAAACTTAACTTTGACCCTTGTACTAATTCTCGGGAAAGAGAAAAATTCTCGTCCCGAACGAGAGAACACTTGTCTCACTCAACTCACGCGTGCTAGAGCAACTCGTGCAACGGCAGAAGGCGGCAGTTCCGAGCAACAGCGGAGAGAGCCGAACTTAATCGCTTCTAACACTGGTGCAATTGTTTTCACTTCAGAGCAAAGGTTTACTAAGAGGCGCGGAAACATTTTAAGTTTCGGAGTGATTGCAGGCATATGAACTGTTTTGAGGCACTCATTATTACATAACATTTACACCTCCTTATTCACACTAACATCACTTGAGAGAGCCGAACTCATACTTTACTTTTCAGTCCCCAATGGCAGTGGAGGCGGCAATAGTGCAATCTTGCACTTTCCCAGCTTGCAGAAAAGAAAAGTCGATGCTACCAAGTTCTTATGTAAACAAGTTTTGCAAGGGGAATGTAATGGGATGATTTGTTGTTGTTGTTGTTGTTGTTGTTGTTGTTGTTGTTGCTGTTGTTGTTGTTGTTGTTTTTTTTTTTTAAAGCGAAGAGTCTTCTTTAGGGAATGATCTTCCTCCTTTGCCATGTTTATTTCTTTAGTTTTGGACATGGGTACTTTTTCATTTTGGTGGCGAACAACGGCTAGTTTTGCCTTTAAGGATGTCGCTTGTCTCTTCACAACTTCAAGTTCCGTTGTCGAAATTCCCATAATGGCTTCCCAAAATGCACAAGATAACTTTTCTTTTTGTTCTGATAGGGGCACAGAACAGCTGCGACTTTCTATTTTTAACTCACTTGGGCTAGTATTTCCTCCTTGAGAACAGAAACATCTTCAGTGTCTATTATAAAGTCATTAATATCTTCAGAATGCCCTATAGTGTGTTCATTGCGAACTTGAAACTGACAAATGCTGTGTATATATTTACACATTATGCATTTAATGCTGGAATCAACGAACGTGCAATAGTATATGTGTAGACATGTATTACATTCACTGCAGATTGTTTTTGCATTTACAGTGCATATCATTATCTTGCACAAAATATATTTCAGCCGCTTTCGATGAAGACGGGATCTTCCAACCATTATGTTCTTTAATAATGCCTTGCTTATTTCCAAGCTTGCTTTGTGCCTACGACGAATGTCTTATTTTTTATGCATGTAAGCAGAGAAAATAATTTCAGTGCATATTAATCTCCCGTTCGGGACAGGAATTATTCGGCTCTCTCTGCTGTCGCTCGGAAAAGCAGCTTTCGCTAAAGTCTCACTGACCGAGAATTTGTACAGGAGCTAACGCCAAGTGAAATATTAAACAATTATTGATTTTTTCAGGTTAAACAGTTGAACATCAACTCGCTCTAAAACACGACTTTCTCTATAGTTTCGCGATCTTTCCATGGGTTCTAGGTTAATGCAAACTCGAGATTACGTAGTCTGAAGTTATTTTTATGGAACATTGTTCACAATAAATTTCTTTTTAAATTATCTATAAATTATTTATGATTACTTTCTTAATACATTTTTATGTGCCATTAACCATATTACAGAGAAAGAAAAATTACAAAATCAGATTATATACTTGTCATTTAGTTGAATATACGATTATTATTAAAGGTAATCTCCAGTTAGCAACATTATACAACCGGTCCTAAGACCATACCCCAGTGGGAAAAACCCAAATCGCATACTGGTTGGGGCCTGGGAGAGAATAACGAACCTAAACATTTAGACTTGCTGTCCGAAAGCAAGTGTAAGTCGATAAAAAGAAAGGACACTTGAAGCAAGCTCTAACATTTGTAGGAAGGCGAGAGGAGAGAAAACAGGCATTTGGCACAAAAACCCACAAGACAAGTGCCCTAATGGCGTAATATAAAGTTGAAAGAAAGCTGGAGATAAATTCTTTCCCATTGTTGGGTACAATTATAATTCAGTAACGTTATTGCAATGGTAATCAATAACATGTTCTACAAAATGTAACATTGTATATTTTTCTCCAGTGATGTATGTTTATGTCTACAAATGCCCCTCTTTACTTATTTATCCTCTTCCCGCCCCTCTTTACTTATTTATCCTCTTCCCGCATTTCCTTAAAGATTTTTTTAAATTCATTTTTCAGATAAATTCGATCTATGGTTAACTTGGCAACACTGACAAAGAATATACGCATTTTTGATACTTCATTGTTTTAAAAGAGAATTAAATAAATAATAAAAAAAAAAAAAAAAACAAAAGCGACCTTTCAGAATCGGATTGTATTGCACGCGAATTAATTAAATTCTAATTTATATTCCTTGTTTGTATTTCGATTTCACTTAACGATGGACTGGGTTCATTGCAATTCCTGCTTTTTAATTCCATCAGTTTCAAAAGGAAATAAGTTTCATCTGACCAACTGTGGGCACATTTATTGTGAACAATGTTTAAATACAGGTATGAACGGCAGTTAATGCTGCAAGTACTTTTCTTCCAACCTTGTTGGAGACATGAATTTTATCTACACTCATAGATACAAAATAAGTAAATAGCAAATCTCATTTTAATTTAAAATACACCGTGCTCTGTAAGAGAACATGGGTGCTAGCATAAAAAGAATACAAAAATTCTGCTGTACAATTGGCATGTTTCAGTGGTGCGTTAATTTATATCGCAGGAAAAACAAACAAACAAAACTAGTACTTGAAACCGCAGATTAACCTTGTATTAAGTGTATATTTCTTCTTCCTACAATAATACCTTTTTAATGAACTGTACGTCTACAACAAAACCTCCAGCTGTCCCTTCTCCGGCTTTCGAGGAAGGAAGGATTTGGTTTATTTACTGATTCTATTTATGGGAAGGAATGAATGGTGTTTAACGTCCGTTTTTACTACTGAGGCACCACAGGCGGTGAACACTGATGATACAGGTTGATTGTTGATTCGGGTACTACTAGGCCCTGGGTCCAGGGGTACAAACACAGAGGTCTGTGCTACCCGCGGGTTTTTGCATTAGGACGGTACCTTGTTTCCTAAACCGACCCGCCTTTCGGCTGCAGACGATTGCGTCGCCCAGGCGCGCTAAGTTCCCTTAGCTTCCAGATTCTCACTGGTGGATAGGTCATACTAGTTTAGACCTACTCGTATTTCAGAGGTGAGTCACCCCAGCATTAAGGTAGCCACCACCCTCCCTACCAACAACGGCGATTCCGGCGCACCGGCCCCCAGGGTACACGCCATAGGCACTGCCCTGGGACACGCTGCCATCGTAGGTCCTCAATTCCCCGTGAGTGACGGGTTCACTGCCAAGCCGAGTCCAACCCAATCCGGACAACTCCCTTCCGGGAGGGGCTCGAATCAAGTTCGGCCCGGCTCCCTCTAGTATGTCAGAGGTACCACGGGCACTCAGGGTCCGCAGAGCCCGCACCTGGAGCATCTGAAGAGCAACGACCGAAGCCGCGCCCCCCCCCCCTTACGGGAACACTGATGATACATGAGATGGAATGATATATTAGGAAAGGATTTTTTTTTTTTAAAGGAAGGAAACGTTCCAGGCCTAAGTTAGGGTACCTCCCCGGCATTTGCCATTTATGAGGACTGAGGAAAACCTGGAAAAACCCTCAGTCAAGGAGGACGGTCCGGCGGGATTCGAAGACCTCCCGCTCACCAGTCTGCGCCTTAACGACCTCGGCCACGGTTTTATGGGAAGGAAGGAGATTAACAATACAATAACCCGATACTCATGTTTTGAACTGGGATCCCCCCCCCCCCCAGAAATAGCTACAGCCGGCCTTCTATTATGGACAGCCATATTTGAAGGAATAAATTAAAGGCTGCTCTTCAGTTTCATAATGCTAGATCTTTTCTAGCGAGTAGAGTAGTTAGGTTCCGCATCGACAAACGACACTTTTTAATAATAAAAACGCCAATATAAATCGCTGGCCATTTCGGAGGCATTAATATTTATCATTTCATTTTTTATTTTCTAAGCACATTCACGTCGTGCGGTGTATGCTCAGCAACAATCATACCGCACCTGTGAGGCTCACTGGCTGGTTTTCACAGACTTGTTTTGAAAAAACATTTCTTACAATATTTTCAGCGTTTTATTTTATTTTCTCTTAATATCCTATTCTTTCATCAATATATACTTTACACTTTCACAAAACATAGAATATCGAACGTATGTGTGTCATTTTTAAATGGCATTTTCTGTTGTGTTCTGAGAACACAGAAATTGTACGATAAGCTCAGGTCTTCCATGGACTGTTATGTATTATAATGATTATTATTATTGTTTAATAATATCAAACATAAGCTTTTTAATAAAATTTTTCCTGCTCTTTACTTTAGAAGAATAAAGATTGTTGCATTTGAAAAGTATGTAAGTATGAATTGAGGCCTGAAATGTTCAACAATACAAAGAAAATCATCATTCAGTGCCTACTGTTTTCGAGTCACATTCTAGCACCAGTTTAACATCAACACATTCTATTCCTCCCTTTGTTGAGTTGTAGAAAGTAATAATATCTTATTCTTCATTTCTCTTACACTCTGTAATACTTTTTTCATTATGGTGCATGGCTAATAGAAAATGTTGTTCTTCCTTTCTTTGAAACATAAGATAGCAAAAGTATATATATATATATATATATATATATATATATATATATATATACTATTAATAGAGTAATAAAAACTTCTAAAAAGCACAAAAACTCATAAAAAACACTCAGAGTGCAATATAAAAAGGTTCACATAAAATTCCACACTAAAAACCGTAAAATTGAACACTAAAATCACACTATATTTCGAGCTTGGCTCTTGGTCACGTGATGAAAAGAGTTCATTTTCATCATGTGACCAAGAGCCAAGCTCGAAATATAGTGTGATTTTAGTGTTCAATTTTACGGTTTTTAGTGTGGAATTTTATGTGAACCTTTTTATATTGCACTCTGAGTGTTTTTTATGAGTGTATATATATATATATATATATATATATATATATATATATATACACACTTATATACACACATACATTTGAAAGCTATAAATATTAGCTTGCTGCTGAAACAAAGTATGATATTAAGTCTTTCAAACAGTGCTCACAATTGTAATTTTGCAATCTTTTGTCATTTTTTTCATAATGTCTTATGAGGTAAACCTATTACAAAAGATAAGTTACATCATTTTCTGCAATATCAATAAACATTTTCTCCGCAACATTGTTTAGTTTGCAGCTTACGTGTTGGTGTTGACAAGCTGTTTGCCATAGTGATTTACAAGCTGTAAATATATAACACTGTAGAGTCAACAAGAGAAAACACTTTTATTCCATACTTAGACTCTTTAAAGGGAATACACATTCTAAAATACACTTCTCCTTGAAAAATAGGAGCAACTTGCCTAGTGTTATAAATTCTTCTATACAGAAATTTTTCTTGCAGTTCTCGTTATTGCTTCCATCATTTTTCCTATTGCTGATAATTTATCACCTTGCCCTCTCTACTGCTTGCTCACCAAATCATTGAAATGAATACATTTAAAAAAAAACATCTGATATGTCTGAAAGCCAGAGTCACTGGAACGTGCCCTACTCCCAAGCCATTAGTGGACCAAAATGTTGAATATTTATTCATCCACCATGAAGAAAACCCATGGCATAAATAATGATGATGATGATGATGATGATGATGATGATGATGATGATTGTGGTGGTGGTGATGATGATGGTGATGATGATGATAACAATAATTGCTTTGATATTTCTGAAAGTATTTTGAGATTACAGTAATCATAATCTTAGTATTTGATAGAGATATTAGCAATGAATGTGTTTGTGTGTATATAGCAATACTTTCAATTATATCATTGTCTAAAAACGGACTCTAACACTTGAGTCACTTTGGCTCTTTATTACGTCTGGCAACTGTTATACAATATTGTGGCCTCTAATATGAACATTTGCCTTGCACATCACTTTCTACCAGTTCGTTTTTTTATCTCTACCTCAGTTTCTGCAATTATCACCAGATAAATGCTGGTCTCTGAGTCACCTCCACCATCATCATCAGCAAGTTCACCATCTATGGTTTTTTAAATGGCAAAAGAAAATATTAAAAATAATGCAGCAATTACCATCTCCTGCTCCAAGTAAATCAACTTTAAGTAATGAAATGTTATATTGCAATTATTGCATATTTAATCTTAATGTTAGGCAGACAAGTTGACATTAAATACAGGCTAAAGAATTCATTTTACTTCTTAAATTTATCTCAAATACAAGGAATTAAATTTTCTAAAATAAACAACCAGTTTTAGTGAACATTCATCTTCCTGTTATGTGTTTTTTTTTTAATTTAGTTTACATCAACTATAAATTTTAAAGCAATGAAAGATTATAATTGATATTTCTTTTAATAGTAAATTGTGTCCATAGTGCCTCAGATCTCAGGAGATATTTAGGCCTTGTTCATGAAGTTCCTCATTCTTTTCTACTATCTTCATTCACTCCTATATAGTACACATCTAAATACATAGCCTATACCCAGTGGAGTTTAACATCCACAATTTTTTAACATGAAGGCATCTTTTTCCTTGGCACATAACCTTTTGTTTTTTTAATTTGCTTATAATACCTGGTTAAAAACTAAAAATAATAATCTCTCTCTCTGCTTATAATTTCCATCTTCGTTAACCATACCAAAATTTTCCTATGACCTTTGTTTTGTAAGTGTCATTTCAGCCTGTTTTTTCTTTCTTTTATGACAGTGTAGGTTTTTGCATTATAAAGTAAAACTGGCAGGACATTCTTCTCACATCATACCATGGTAGCAGCTGAAAGAGTTTCAGAAAACAGCGTAGACTTAAGCGCAAGACATATTTCATCAACATCACCATATTTAAATTCTTGAACCTTTTCAAATTCTATATTTTCAATCATTAATGGAATGCTATCTACAGCTTTTGCTGATATTACCATACACTTGGACTGTTCTTACCTTTATGAAAAGACTCCCTAATTCTTTTAGCATGAAAACTTTGGCTAGTCTTATGATTCTTCTTTGATATCTTCTGATAGCATAATATTGTAGTTGTTGCTGTTTAATTGAAATGGATTTTAATTTAGATTGATGCTTTGGTTACTACAATTCAAACACAAATATAATTTCATTTACTTTCAGTGCCCTAGGCTCTTGTTTATGGCAAAGCTACATTTTGCTTTCTAGCACCCTAAAGAACAATGGTACACTCTATATGCTGTTTCAAGCATAGTTGCTCTGCTACAATCCAGGAAACTTACAGGGAACTTAAAAAACAGAATGTAGGCATTTTAAATGAAGTTACTCTTCATTTCTAAGATTTTAATTTTCCAAATAATTAATTTCTTGTACAGATTATGCCATCAGTCATGAAGTTAATATTCCATATTCATAATGGTAACTAATAATTTTGGAGGCTAGTCAGTTGTTGTCATCATCGTCATTGTCATCATCATCATCATCATTGTTATTATTATAATATAAAAAATTCCTTTTAAAAGATAAAACTGGTGATTATTTACCAAAAGCATTTTTTGTTACTCCAAAATTAGTTTTTTTGGAGAACAGATTCACCCCACAATGGGTAGCAATTTTAAGTTATACCAAAATGTTTTGTTCAATTGCCATTAAGAATTGGATTGCATGATTGCATGATTACTGTTTCATCCCCGCAAACTCCCTGCAAATTATGTATTAAAAAAGGAAGAAGAAAACTGAAAAGAACTCTTTAATGTATTGTGTCAAAGTGTTATCTAGATAATGTAATGAAAGGTGTTGCTTCATCTGGGCATTTGCTTCTTTGTTGAACTTTACTGTTGACATAAAAATGACCTTCTACAATCAATGCTATGTAGTTAAAACACATAGAAAGTTATAATATAACAAAACTAGTGAAATACGAGTGAATTCCTTATAAATAATGTGTTATTTATACTATAGTTCACTGTGAAAATGCTAATTAATTTATATAGAGAATGGTTAAATGAAGATAAAATAATGAGTGAACAATGATATATTTTGATGTAATCAAATCAACACTGCAAAACTCTGTCCATATAAGGCTTTGTAGAATTTCAGAGTATATTGTAAACTATAATAATTTATACATTCATAGTCAAACATCCAAATTGCTATATTGAGGGGCAGAAATACAGTACTGAATTTTAATTAATGTTAAATACCATGCATTGTAGGTTATACAATTAATCAGCAATAAATTTATATAAGTATCTTAAATTTCAGCATATTATAAGCATTTTTAAAAAATTTAAAAATTTAGCTTCTTTAAATTGTCTGTAATTTTTTCTATGCTTTTGAAATTTATATTTAATGAAAAGTCATTATATGGGTTCAAAGGGCATTAATTTGTCTTTGTAACATACTCAAGCTCACTTGCACTATGAATCTTGTTCATATGTACTACAAATTCCAAAAACAATACTGAGCTTAATTCGGTATCACAATCAGCCTCTAATCATCATCATCATTGTAATCATTACCTTCACCTCCATCTTTCCTAATTTCTCTTATATCTTCAGTCATTGCAATCAGGTAACAATGAGACACAATCTCAAAGAGAAGGAGGTGTACCACAGTGTTCAGTGAGTGACTTCTTTCCCTGGACATGCTCATGGAGTAGAAAAATAAAAAGAAAAAGATTATGCTATTGATGAACAACTGTGGTGCTCTAATATTATTTATTTACATTATAAGGCAAATACAAAATAGACAAAGTAAAGGTCTATAAGTTCTAGCCCTAGCCAATTTTCTTATAGATCAATTCAGATTTCTCAAATGTCGGTCCTAGTGGTGTAGTGGTAACCATACTTGCACTCTAAACCCAAGTCTAGGGTTCAATCCCTGCCAGGATCGATGGATTTTTTCTGGCATAAAAATCATAAGTATGGCTTCCTTTGGAAGGGAAGTAAAGCTGTGGGTCCCGTGTTGTACATTTACGGCACGATAAAGAACCTCAAGTCTGAAAGAAGAGGCCTCTGAGAAAAATTTGTTGGCCGTTTCACGCCCTGATTTGAATGGGACGCAAATGACCTGAGATGTTAAAGAGTGCCCATAAATAAATCAATAAAAAAAAAATTCTCAAATGACATCATTAATGAATTACAATTTTTACTACATTAATTCCAGAATCTTTTCTCTACCATATTTTTGTGACCAAAAGGCAGAGACCTGGTCATCTTTATATTAATGTTAATGAAATAGCTGCTCTTTCAGCATAAGAGAAGCTGATCCTCTTCTTTTGTCCATTGTATCATACAGCTCATAGACAAATTAGTTGTATCCATTTCGACCATTAATTAGCTTCCTTTTAACTTTGTGTTAAACAACAAAAGTGTAACAAAAGAAAAAGAATTTCTTGCACTGAAGCAGAAAGAATTATATAGTACCTAATTATCAGCCAAAGCCTTAATACCTTTCATTACGAAAGAAAACCTTAGGAATGCACAGTATTTCCTAGTGTAATAAATAAATTATTTATTTATTTATTTATTTATTCCCTTTTGAATCCATTACAGATTATAGGGTTACAATTTGTTTCGCCTATCTAATCATGTATATGATATCATCAGACTTACCAAGAATTAATATGCTCCAATGTTTAAATTAAATTACAATGTAACATAATTTCCTCAAGCATTATGGGCATTTTTCCAGCAGTTGGTGGGGTATTGAAAGAAAACCACTGTTACCTTTTTCGAAAAAAGCAAAACTGTAAACTGTCACAAAGATTGAATTTTAAGAATATATTTTCTTACCTGGTAAATTCTTGACATTTTTTAAGCAACTAGAATTTGTTTTTTTATCAACAATGAATGGAGTGAACTTCATGGTCTCTGGAGCATTTGTGCAGAGTGGAACTGAAGGCACAGTTTTGACTGTTTTTCTCCCTTGCACTTTTCCCTTTATAAGCCATTGTTTTTTCTGGTATTATTTAGAAAATTAAACTTGTTTCATCTGCATCAAAGACACATTCAGGACTGTAATTTTCAAGACCTCTTTCATTTTATTTTCTCACCAAGAAGTAGTAATGGGAGCAAACTTTTCTTCACCAGCCTCCACTTTGAAGACAGAGCCATGTATTACCTTGAAGTGCTGAATTCCAAAACTCCAAGTAGAGTGCCAAAGTATAGAACTTTCTGGCAGATCACAGGATCTCCTATTGAGTGCTGTAGTTGTAAAAAAATTGTAGGAGGTTCTTTTAAAATTACTTATCATTATGTCAAAGCAGATTCCAGATGGAGTGCAATACTTTTATGGTACTTCTTCTGTGGCATGCAGTCTTCTGGCTGACCTCCTTCCAGATTGCAATCAGATCTGTCAAGGTGTAAATCACTGATAATAGTGGGTCATTAATTTTTGGGAACAAGAATCTAGCAATTCTTTCTATCAGAAGACTATTTCTTTTCTTAGTGCAAAAGTAGAAACCGGAACAGAATAATTAATCTGCACCAAACTACAAAGTGGTTTCATGTTGTGTCAATATATTTCCTGAAGGCGTGAATATACTTTACTTGTCATTAAGTTAGAAATGTTCACACAAGTTATAGATGCTTACATCACCACACATTGTAGAGACCAGTTTTTTAACCAGATCATTCAATGGCCTCTCTTCCATTTCTACCACAGTTTCTACCAAGTTTAGAGTAAACTTGCCAATTACGGAAAAGCGTGAAATTTATAAATTAATGAACCACAGCAGTATAATTCTTGAGGTGCCATACTAGTAGTATAAATATGCCAATTCAAGGGCAGAGTACAAAATCACAGCTCTTAAGGTGGCTATACTTCATTTTCAAGAAAAGCAAACAATGAATAAGCATATACAAATGAGTCAGTATTAGATGACACTAAAAGATTACAATGAACAAGCAGTTTTTTGTATCTGGGATTTTAACAGTGAAATATAGTATAATATGACAAATTATTATTAGAAATCACTCAAATTTCATAATTTTGTTCCACTTACTTGGACATGTTTCAAAGGCATTTGCCTCCATCTTCAGCATGGTCCCACTGGCCGCTTCCCAGTGTGGTATTAAGATGTCGCTCTGTGGCTTTAACAATCTTATTGATCAGGTAACTGTTGTTTGAGAGATCAAAATTAACCAAAAAATCTTTGTTTTTGTTTATAAATATATTTTCCCATACTGTTAATTCTATGGGTTTTTGAAGAGCTTTTAGTAGTTTTGGTTCCTTTTGGAATTTGTGATTTTTTTTGCCAAAAATAGTCTGCCACTGTTGATTTTTCTGTGTGTTTATATTTTACATATCTCATGTGTTCCTTAAAATGTATGGTAATATTTCTTTTTGTTTTGCCTATGTATTTCATGTCACAGTCTTTGCAACCGATTTTGTAAATGTCTGATTGCTTTCCTGGTGGAATTTTGTCTTTTGTGTTAGTGTTTAAGTGTTTTTTTTAAATAAATAAATACATTTAGTTAAAAAAACATAGTGGTGGATTTAGTGGTATAGGTTTCCCAGGCATTCACCTAAGAATTCAGGGAAAACCCCTATAAAAACCTCAGTCAGGAAAATAACTCAACAGGTAATACAGCTTGTGCACACTGCTAAGGAAGTGAAACCATTAAACTATCTATGGTGGGCATCCCATTATCTTATTACATTTTTACAAACTTTGTTCCAGTCTTTCTACCTTGGAGGAGGAGTGCAACATATAGGAGATATGCATAATATATATATATATATATATATATATATATATATATATATATATATATAACCAAATAGTATCCACATTGACTTTAAATTAAATAAACAACTGCTTTATTTCTGTTTGCATATTTCCATTGGAAAATTTACATAATATCTATAAACACAATGTCATCAGTTTAAATGGTCTTGATCTCAGTGCCATCATGGCTATGGGCTGCTAACACTCTAACTCATACATGATTGTTGAACTGATGCTCAAATATTCTTTCATTTATAGATTTTGGTTGTTCAGTACTGATATTTTACATGTTATCTCATCCAGGATGTGAAATGATATCTCATCACTTAATAATATTAATTGCAGGTTTATGTTGCAGCCATATATGAACTTGAGAATCCAGTTATAAAACTGTATTCCCTATGGGTCCTTACTCTTTAAGGCTTGCACTTCTGTTATTTTGTATGGCCCAAACTTTATAATTTTCTTTTGTATGTTGATGCATAGTTGACTTGTGGTTGCTGCGCTTTCTTAGAGATTTTTGGGGTGAATGCTCTAATCAAGCACCAATATCATCAGCATTTCCTCTATTAAAACATGATGCTTTTCTAGTCCAGTAGTTCCTATGGTTTTGAATTTGTTGACTGTTTGTCTGTTAGAAAAATCAATCTTAGGGAGACATTCCTAAAATGCTCTATATGACACAGAGTAGGTGATTCATCATGTTTTTAAAGTTGCATCAAATGAAAACACTTTGTTCTGTAGTAAATTCTACCATGACTCATGAACTTACAGCTGAGCAGCACCATAGATGCTTTTCCATTGCCTTTTACTGGAACGATTGCTCTTCTTCTTTTGTTCCTCCTCCTTTACCTCCTTTCTTCTTCTTGGAATTAGCCATAGATCTGTTTTCATTCTAGAGATGGAGTCTATTCATCTGCTTATTCCCACTCCTTTTTTGGTAGATTAGTGCATAAATACCCTCCCTCCATGAAGATATTAGTTTCCTCACCGCTCATACTTTTCCCTGTTCTACTGCACATAGAGCTGCTACCTCAAGTTGATTGGACTGTAAGCATGATGTCACAAACTTTCCATTTGTTCCACACTTAACTCCTCTCTCCCATCCAAAGTACCAAGAAGGCTGGTTCTGAAGGCATTTTTCTCTGAGTAACTGATACCAGCTCTACAATACTCCAAGGTGCCATCATCAATGATTGGCAGTCTATCAATCTATCCCTAAATAAACAATTGAAATCTCCACTGCATCAAAAAAAAGTTATGCTCTTGTTTGATGTGCATTATGAATTATTAGCAGTCAGCCAGCCAATCAACAACATTGTGTACTCTAACAACCACAAAATGCTGAAAATTAAAGAGCTGCACCCAAGGAATCATTCTTTTGCAAAACCACATACAACTAAGATGGATTATGAAGTCATTATCCATCTGGGTTGGGAGACTCTAGTGCACCCACCATATTCTCCACATACACTATCAAATTATAATTTTTTCCTTTCTTTAGATAATCACTCTGAGGATAGCATTTTAGAATCTTCAACACTCTGGAAACTGCACTGGATGCATTTTTTGCTTCTCACCCTAAGGAGTTATATCACAATGGAATTCATAGTCTTCCATCACATTGGCGGAAGTTCTTTGATAGCAATTGTGAATATATTTAAAACTAAAGATATTAATTTGTTTTGAATATGATGCTTTTGGATGCCTGGTCTAAAATTGACAGCACTTTATTGGTCATCGTATATATAAATAATACCATTTTTAGAGTACATAAGTAAGAAATCAGAATTTACAGTGCATTTAAAAACTGGTTGATTTATTAGATGCTAATCCACAGCATATTGCAATTCCCAGAAGCACAATGAATAAATCAATGTTTCAAAGAATTCTTTTTATAATTTTTCAAATATAATCCAGAAAATAACAAAATTAATGGTGGCATATATATATTATAAAACTATTTCTTTTGGCTACAGGCAATGGTCTAATTAAACTTTTTTCTTCTTATTTTCCTATTTCCTTACATTTCACCTGAACTGTTTCAAGCATTCAGAGGTTACTTTCACTATCTGTCTTATCGCTGTCAACCTGCCCCTATTTATTTATATCTTTTGCCCTTAGAAAATGTTACTGCTAGACATGTTCTTTCTCAAATAGAGTGCACTCCTCATTCATACTTTCCCCATGAATATCTATTGTAGTTTAAATATGACAAAATTTATTTGGTTCCTGTTCTTTGTAACACATTATATATGTGTCAAATAAAAAATAACTAGAAAACAAGAAAAAAAATAGATCAGCCAAAGACAGCCAATATCCCTTTCTATGAAATTAAATTTAAAAAATTAAATAGCCTATTATGTCCTGTTAAGAGCTAAGACCTTCTTGCAAGAGAGAAAGCTCTTTTAATAATTCATGCAGTGAGCTACAAGGTCCCTTTCTATAGTGTGCTTTTAGGAATTCTATATAGCTACAGACAAGTATACAAGAAGGTTATGCAAATATAAAAGACAGTGGAGACTAGAACAAAAGAGAAGTCGGGTTAAAAAAAGGGAAGGAATTCTGGAAAAAAATATACCCACCTCAAGGCCTAGCCAGCAAAACTTATTTATTAAAGACCAATTGAAATATTTACTACCACCTATAAAAAATTCAACCAAGATGCTGAGGACAGAAAAGAGAATTGGTTTGGTCAAGTTTTACTGCTCTGATGCTATGGCAGAATTTGGAACTATTAAACCAAGATTTACAATTCATCGTTTGCCCAACATAAGCTATTTGATAAGTAAACCTCAGATTTTTAGGCAAATTCCTTTTTAATTCCTTTAGGAAAAACTGTAAAATAATTGCAAATATTGCAATTTATGGAAAATGATACTCATTGGAAGTGCTTTTATAGTGCCTAAAATGAACCTAAAATGGGGGTTAGTGCCTATTTTTGCCTTTTTGTGCCTAAAACTGTTTAAATGTGTAATTTTTAAGAATTAATATAGTTTACTTACAAATGACTTAATTTTTAAATTATATGGAATGGCACCATGTTGTCTTGTGAAGTCTACAGGAAAATTCTATAAACAATGTAAAGCTAACCATTCACAACTGGCCATGTCAACAATTGACATGCCTCTGAATAGCGTTTTAACTACCACCCATGTTGAATACATAGTTTAAATTTCAGTCTTCTTCTCTGTGTGTATAGTTTGATGCTCGTATCCTATATTGTGTCAGTTGTATTGCTTAGCAATGTGAAGAGAAACAATGTCAAAATACAAGTATTTGAAGCTTATTTAATTCATTCCTGGCTGTTGGATTATAATGATCTTTACAACAGGAGAATAATTTTTTGTCCTTGTCCTTTATGTAAAACAGTTAGATATTTGCTTTGTTGCAGTGGGCAACCCGGTAACTAATTGTTGAGAAATACAAAACCATAATATGTTTACGGAATGTCGGAATCCACACTTTTGTTAACCTTATTTTGATTTAAAGTAAAACACTAAAAATCATGTCATCACATTAAAACCCTCTTTAAGTTTCACAAACACACTTAAAAAAGTAATTTTGGTACATGTTTTGTGAGGTACATTCCTCACATTGTCAACCAAAATGACGACTGCAGTGTACCTCATGAAACATGTACCTCACGAAACATATACCAAAATTACTTTTATAAGTGTGTTTGTGAAACTTAAAGAGAGTTTTAATGTAATGACATGATTTTTAGTGTTTTACTTTAAATCAAAATAAGATTAACAAAACCATAAACCTTTTCTTCTTTGGAGCTATAAACATGTATTATTATTATTATTATTATTATTATTATTATTATTATTATTATTATTATTATTATTATTTAAGAAGTTAAGCTATAAAGTTATTTAAACCTCAATTTAAAAGGAAAATTAAATCAATTAAAACTATTCACCAAATGTTACATGCAAAAGCCATCTATTCTTTCTGATTTCACACAAGAGAAAATTAAGCAGCATGTAGATGGTGCAGGACACACACGAATAGCAAAACAAAATAATTTGCTGAAAATTGACTGACTCAAACTTCCGTGAGTTTAGCAACAACTAATGATTTCAATTCAGATCTTAGCAGTTAATATTACATGGAATGCACTATTATGAAATCAGATATTCCATAAAGTTTTGGAAAAGTACTGCCAAAAATTCATGCCATCTGAGTTCACACTCAGGAAGGTAATTTGGATATTGAGTATCAGAAAGCACTTACTACAATTAGGGAGGACACAAGAGATACCTGCATCTGAACAGGTGGTGATAAGACAACAGATATATTGCAAATATAATAGTGGGTAAACTCGATGATTGCATTCCTCTCCAATCTTGTGGCAACCAGAGAGATGCATAAAGTTAATGGACAATCCATTGCCTTTATTGTGAACAAAATTATACAGTTATTTCCTGATGGTATTGAAGAGAGTAGGGTTTTTTCTTCTCTGCCCAGATGCTGCTTCCTATATGGTCTCAGTCAGTATTCTTCTGAAAACATTCTACCCTAATCTTATACAAGTCCTGTTAGCCCAGCCTTTCACCAGATCTCAGATACCATAAGGAATGAATTTTCGCAAGTCAGTACCGTGATTTTCGATATGAAGAAATATTTCTGCAAAGCTCCCTCTTGCATTGTATTCTTTAAGGAAAAGATTTCAGAAACTTCTCTTCCTCCTCAACCTATTTTAATTTGGAGAAAATCCTGATAATATATTGTGCTGCAAATTACGAAAACAAATACATGTGATGCTCAAGTCATACTCATAAAAATGTAAAAATACTCACTTTCCTGCATAATTAAAAAATTAGTACCTAATTTAATCATTTTATGATCCATTTTATGAGCAAAAACATAATTTTATTTGCATTAAAGTTAAAAATAGTACCTAATTAAATCAATTTGTAACCTATTTTAGGTGTCTAAAATATCAATTTTTCATGCCTAAAATTCTGAGGTTTAGTGTTAAGAAACCTAACTCAAGGTGCAATGTAAGTTGTATAGAATGATTTGGAACAGATTTCATACAGGTCATGCAACACAAATTTAGCAAAGTCATTTTACCTATGAAGGAAAGAACTCTGTTGATCATAACCATATAAATGCCCTTAAATATAGTTTCTTATTTGGTAATGCTTAATCAAATATGTTAGATTTTTTTAAAAAAGCATAAGTTTTAATTAATTAAAATATTGTTCAGTAGCTTATTATCAAATTTTGATTGTGACCAAGTGGGTTTAAAATAATAAGTTATGTTTATATTTAGTTAAATGTGGCTTTAATACTTATATTGCAGGTTTATCCGCCAAATGTTTAAAAATCTTCTTTCATGAATTTTATAAAATTCATGTACCTACATGCATTTATTTATTCTATGTGTATATCTTTTATTACACTAGCTTAATGTCTATTTTTCAGTCTGGAAAATGGGATAATGTGTATGTCATATTTTATGCCAAAGGGTTTTCTTTTTCAGGAGGTATGGACAAGTGCAAGGTCTGTAACACCTGCAATTTTAATACAATACATTTAAATTCTGAGGTAAGAGCTAGTTAAAATCATTCATTTCATTAAATTAATTTAAGAAATATTTTCCCTACACCTCAAATAAATTTGAGCTCCTCTACCATATCGTAATGTATGTTTCTACTGTGAGAACATATGAAATTTGTTCATTATAACTTTTTTGAAACTTTCAAAACAATATTGAAGGTAAGTTCAGTACAAATTCCAGTCAATCCAGAGGCAGCCGTATATAAGATGTAAAAGTTGTAAACATTTTATATGGGCTAAATCAGCTTGGTTTGTAGTAGTTTAAATTGTTTTTAATATGAGAAGCATTGCAATTTATCTTTTTTATTGGAAATATGTTTAATATAGTGGAACAGCCAAGATAAACTAACTCAGTTTAAACAAACAAAATTTAAAAAATGCAGAAACTGAGTTGCATCTAAGATCTACAGTTTTTTATTATGAATACTAAAATGCACAGAGAAGAGATGCATTAAAATACATTGGTACATTTTTGGTAATTGGCATGAAATAGCTGGAAAATAACATACATAGCATAAGATTTTAAGGAAATCATTTAAAGCCTGAAATGCAAAGGGAATGAATTTAGTAACTTGCTATTTATACTCCAAAGCAGTATGCATTTCACAGCATATATAATGCACTATAATGAACTAGATGCTTCATAGCAAATTTTCACTTAAAATGACTTGTTTTTATTTATTTGATGTGTACACAAAAGTAAATTATACTATACTGTTGATATAGGGTTGATTTTGTGAACATTTACACTTAACTTACATAGTTTTTCTAATTGGGCATTTTCAGGAACATTCTCTCTCATCATCAGCAGAAGAAGAACTGGTCAAAGCATACTGTATAGGCAGTCAGAGAAATTTATCAAACATATCCAATGATGGTGTCTTGAAGTTCATGATATGGTTTTTATTTTCAATGATGTAAGTATTTTCCATGTTGTTAATTATAGGAATTCTACCACAGGGACAATTACATTAAAAATAATAGCTGTAATCCCAAAACACACCAGCATGATATCCTAAACAGCCTCACATACAGTTTGGTGAATGTTCCACTCATAAAAAATACAAAAATAATACTAATTTATCATCAACACAGCGCTATATAATGGTTTCCATAAAACATTAGTAGATAAAATAACTATAAATTTAAAAGAAATAAAGATGTCAAAGACACAAGTTTGCTATTACAAATAAAAGAAGATATGCAATTTAAAAAATTCACATATCACCCCTAGTATGTTCTATAAATTCAAAAAATTTAAAAAAAAAAAAAAAAAAAAAAAAGAAGGGGGAGAAAAAAAAGAATATAATTTTGGCTCCCCATAACGGCCGCAATATTAGAAATTTATTACAACCTTCTTATAAAGATCCTATTCCTTCTAATAGGAAGTTGGGTATGTACCAAATCAATTGCAATGACTGTGATCTGGTATACATTGGAAAAACAAAAAGATATTTGGAAACCTTTACCAAAGAAATATTCTATTACAAACAGATAGAAATATTGGCAGTCGCAGCTCACTTTTGACAGAAAACCATGAAATTGATAACAAAACAAAAGTATTGAAACACACTTGCAACCCTTCAGAACTATTGGCATGGGAAAAATTTTACATAATCAAAAATAAAAACAATATCATGAATTTCAAGACACCATTGTGGATATGTTGTGTAAATTTCTGCAACTGCCTACAGAATGTGCTTTGACCAGTTGATCATCTGCTGATGATGAGAGCAATGTTCTCAAAATATGTCTAATTAAAAAATGATATAAGTGAAGTACAAGTATCACCAAGTCAGCTCTCTATCAACATTATTTTACTAATTAAAATGTAAATTGGAACTTGCACAGTGAAGTTAATCATATAATTGATATCATTACATGATTCAGTTGAACTACACACTCTTAATGCTTCACTTATTTGTCATAATGTATAGAACCAGTTTCGAGAACATTTAGTTCTCATCATCAGCCAGGCTAAAGTCTAACTCGAACTTTACGGTTTAAGGAACACATGAGAAGTGTAAAATATAAACATACAGAAAAGTCAGCAGTAGCATACCATTTCTGGCAAAAAAAAAAAAAAAAAAAAAATCATATGAGTTCCAAAAGGAATGAAAACTATTAAAAGCTATTCAAAAACCCATAGAGTTATTGGTGTGAGAAAATATATTCTTCAATGAAAACAAAGAAAATTTAGTTTATTTTTATCTTCCAAACAATAGCAACCTCATCAAAAAGTTTATAAAATTCAAAGAGTGACATCTTAATACCACACTGGAAAGCTGACAGTGGAACTGTGCTGACAATGAAGGAAATTTGCCTTTGAAACATGTCCAAGTAAGTGGAATAAAACTAGTGAAATTTGAGTGACTTCCTCATAAATAATTTGTTATATGATACTATATTTCACTGTGAAAATCCCAAACTATTCAAATTTATATTTCTCATTTGTTTGTTGCTATTTACTTACTGTATTTCTGTAAATGCTCTTTGTTTAAGATATTATTCACATCCTTACACAGGTGCTTTGGCTGTCCTTGATTAATTTTATCCTGAAGAGATGTTCTGATAGGCGATCATGCCCAACAATTAAGCAGAATTGAGCAACTCCAACTTTTCTTGGCTTTGATAAAAGACATTTGAAAGTATTTAGATCTTCATATGGTTTTCCTTTAAGTTTTTGTTTGATATTTTGTTGTACTTGTTCAGTTATTTGGCCATTATATCATCATCAAAATTGTTAGCATTCTGTCCCAAAGATGTATATTGAGAGAATTCTTCATAGTATACAGAATGGCACAAAAATAATTAATTACACATTTACTGAATTTCAGTTAGCAAAGGATTGCATTGTAGTCAAACTGGAACACTCTGACATACATACAAACACAGCTGAATGTTGTTGTCCAGATTGTATAAGGCATCCTCATTGTAAACAATCAGCTCTTACACAGTTTATAGTTTTCCTTCCATACACTTTCATCTTTAACCATACCCCAAAGGAAGAAATCGATTAGGGTTAGATCAAGGGATCATAATAGGAATTCAATTGTTGCACAATGTCAAAGCACTCTTTTATTGAAAATATTTTCAACATAAATCTAAACAACTGTAGCATAATGTGCAGGAGTTCTATTAGCTGGAAGCAGAGTTGATTAAAGTTATCCAAATGAATGAAGATTCCTGGTGTACCTCTTGAAATAGAGCCAATATCGAGTCAATATCCATTAATAGAGTGCAGCCCAATTATGCCATGTGCCAATATTGCACCCCACACATTTACACTGGGTTGATTTATTGCTTATTCCAAAACAATATATTTGTTTTCCCTGTACCAATAAGTACAGTTATATGTTTACGGAATGTCGGAATCCACACAGTGAAACTTTTGTTAATCTTATTTGATTTAAAGTAAAACACTAAAAATCATGTCATCACATTAAAACTCTCATTAAGTTTCACAAACACATTTTTTTTTTCCCGTTTGAGTTTAGTTTATGATCTATGATTGATTTTGTTTATAAAATCGAACGAGTTTTTTATGCTTAGACTTGGGAATTTGGGAAATGTATTAAATCGTGTAGTTAACCATTTGGCTAGGAGGTAACATGGGGTATTGATATTGTTAATTATTGGTCTCATGTCTTTTCCTGGTTTGTGTATTTTTGATAATCCTATTATTTTAGCTATTGATGGATTAGGTATTTTGATGTTGTAAACATCTGAATTTGTGAGTAAGCTATTTCCTTTTAATATGTCTTCTATTGATTTTTTGCATTTGTGTGGGTTTTTTTTTTCCCGCTTCAATGAACTCCTTATTGTTTAGTAACTCTAGCATTCTATGTTGGTAATCTTCTTTGTCTAGAATTACAATTTGGTTTCCCTTATCTGCTTTTGTATATATGACTTCTTTTTTATTTAATGATTTTATGATTTTTTGGTATGATTTGGGGATTTGGCTATGTTTTTTAATTTCCTGTAATATTCCTGACAATATTTTCCTAATATAATTTTTATCTTTGGTGTTTAATTTTTCAATGGTTAATTCAATATCCGTAATATATTCGTCAATGTTTGATGAGAAATTGACACATGTATTGATGCCGTTATTTAATAATGGTGTGAAACTTAATGAGAGTTTTAATGTGACGACATGATTTTTAGTGTTTTACTTTAAATCAAAATAAGATTAAGTACAGTTATGTTGGTTTACATATCCCGATAACTTAAAGGTGACCTCATCAGACCACGTAGTGTTTTGAAGAAATTGAGGCAATACTGGTCAAGCATAATCTCACAAAATTGTAGGAATGTGTGGAATGTACACTTTGAACTTCTGCTGATGCAATATTCTTTGGATTGACCTGCTAGAAATTCACCATTAATTGTCTTATGAACTTCCTTGGACTAATTGTGACAGGCAAGATAGATATTGAGTTCCATGCTGTCCTAGGTGCAATTAAAATAGAACCTTCAAGTTCAAATTGATGCAGTACAATATAAACAGCCTTATGTGATGATGGATCTAACTGGAAATGTTCTCTCCATTTCCTCAGTACAGCACTTAAACCTTGCTCATAACCAATCTTTACACAAAAATTCTTTCTTCTAGTTAACATTTTCAATTGTTACTGACAATTCATTTTCCATTTTCTGTTTCCTGCTCTTACCACTGACATATTATCAACCTAAAGACATATGTACAGTACTTAAAAACAAATGAAGAAGGAAAACATTTTGAACACAACATACAAAGAAATGAAATCATATATTAACTGAAATTCACTAATTGTATAGTATTTTTGCACCACCCTGTATTCCAAAGTGTGCTTCTCCATTTTTAAGAAATCAATCTGTGTACACTCTACACCATCAGTCAGATAATAGTTCTACATTAATGTGTTCAAGATGTTAACACTAACTCCACTTACTTTTTTAAAACTTTGGACTAGTTTCAGGAGAGGTTCCTCCCAGCATCAGCTGCTGTTAACTGAATGCCATTGTTCGAAATGGGGGATGGACACCCGTTCGCTCCTGTGGTGGTATCTTGTGGTTCTAGTAGAAACTTGCTGAGTTCATCCAGTGGCGGAAAATCAAAATTCATTAAGTTCTTCTTATTTTTTAAAATGAAAATTCTCTCCCATGTGGATAGTTATATTGGATTGTGAAGTTGTTTCAGTAATTTAATTTATGATTTTATTTCATGATTTTTGTTCCAAAAATGAGCTGCTATTGCTGATTTGTCTATCTGTTTCAATCTAATGTTCCTAAAGTGTTCTTTTCTTTGAATTTCTAAATTTCTTTTCATTTTCCCAATGTAGCTCTGCTCACAATCTGCACATTTAATCTCATATATTCCTGATTTTTGCTCCGTAGGGATGGTATCTTTCATTGTGCAACGTACTAAATTTTTTATATTATATTTGTTCTTTGGGGCTAACATAATTCTATGTTTTTTGAATATCTTCTTAAATTTGTTGTGGTAAGTTGGGCGGTATGTGAAACTTTTGAATTTATATTTTTCTTCGGTGTTTTTAAGTGTGGAAACTTCCTTAATCGATTTTTGTCTTTTAGCTTTATTGATGATTTTTGTTACTTAGTCTGTGTTGAAACTGTTGGTTATAGCCATCTTCATTATGTGTTGTTGTTCCATTTTGTACTCGGTTTCAGTCAATGGAATGTTGATTAATCTGTGTGCTATGTGAAACACTGCATATTTATGTGGGATGGGGTTATAACTATCATTTTTATGTACTTTTCTGTGTGTGTTTGTTTCCTGTGAATTCCAAAGCTAAGACTGTTTGCATTTCTTATTATTTTTAAATCTAGGAATGGGAGACATCCATTTCTCTCTTTTTCTATGGTAAACTGTATAGATTTGTGTTGTAAGTTAAGGAGTTTCAATGCATCTATAGAACGTTTTTTGGTATTATTGCAAATATGTTGTCCACATATCTATGCCATGTCTTGGCCAGAAACCCTTTGTCTCCATTTCTGGCGGATCTTTTCATGAGTTCCTTTGAAGTACATATCACCAAAGCGTTCCCGTTGATCTTCAAGACATCAAGACAAGTTAGTGTAATGACAGGTTTAATGCTTATTTTTAAAATAAGCATTAAATCTTCTTTCTGTATGTAATTCATGAAAGTCTGTTGTGTTTTTAATTATTTTATGCTGTCAGGAATATGAAACCATTTATTCCTGTGTTAATTACTTTTTCATTTCTGTTCCTTGTTGGTCCTAGTGGTGTAGTGGTAACCATACTTGCACTCTAAACCCAAGATCGCAGGTTCGAACCCAGCCAGGATCAATAGATTTTTTCTGGCATAAAAATCCTAAGTATGGCTTCCTTTGGAAGGGAAGTAAACCTATGGGTCCCATGTCATACATTTACAGCATGACAAAGAACCTCAAGCCTGAAAAAAGAGGCCTCTGAGCAAAATTGGTCGGTTGTTTCACCCCCTGAATAGAATGGAATGCTGATGACCTGAGATGTTAAAGAGCATCCGTAAATAATTCAATTCATTATCATTTCTGTTCCAGTATAGCCTTTTTAATATGTTGCTCTATTTCAATTGACAGGTTGTTAGTTATGCTCTGCACTGTAGCAATAGTTGTTGTTTTTAGGGCTCCTGTTATTACTCTTAAGGACCTAGATTGTATTGAATTCAATTTAAGTTTAAGTTGGTTTTATTGTGAACATTAACTCACTTCCATAGAGCAGATTGGGTTTTATATACTCGTATCTTTTGTACATGTCATTTAGGAGACCTATGAATCCTCCCATTTGATCTTGATTTGTTTATTTACGTATGCTCTTTAACATCTCAGGTCATCACATCCCATTCAATTCAGGCCGTGAAATGGCAGACTAATTTTGCTCAGTGGCCTCTTCTTTCAGGCTTGAGGTTCTTTTTGTGCCATAAATGTATGACATGGGACCCATGGCTTTACTTCCCGTCCGAAGGAAGCCATACTTATGATTTTTATGCCCCGAACCCATTTGATGCCTGATAGTCTTCTTAATATGTTCTTCTTATTACTCATTTCTTACTTATATTGTTGATCTGTTCAGAGAAGGAAAGTTTTTTGTCAAGTGTTATACTAATATATTAAGTATGTTCTTTCTCTAGTAGCAGTTCATTGTTGATTTTAAGCTTTATACAAATGATTTATATTGCACTACAATATTGAATTATTTACAATTACATTAATTTAAAATAATTATAGAACTAAACAATCTAAAAAAAATATTTTTCTTCTGATTTCTCAGTATTTGTTGGTCTCTGTAGATTGGATGCAAAGTACATCCACCTCCATACTGGTGTACCCTGAGCAACACTTGTGTGACTAAGTGGTCTATACTCTACATGCTCTGGCAAATTATCTACAAATTAAAATATTTAAAAATACTATTAACTAATTATAGTGGAACAGTACATTAATGATTGCCTATTGGTCTAGTAGTTAGCATTACTGACTGCTGGCCACAACATCTTGGGTTCAATCCCCAGTATCTGTTTAGAAATTTTCTAAGTTAGGGTGATCTAGATCCACCCAGCCTCATGATAACAATTGGGTAGCTATAGAAGAAAATTTAGCATCCCCAGATCAAGAAGGCCACATGATGGCAATTGGCAGGATGCAGTGTGCTGATCACATACCCAATCTGCAAAATAGCACTCTATCAATAGTGATGTATGGCAAAGATAGAGGACACAGGGGTCATGCATAACCCTAGGCCCTTCGGAATTGTTGAGTTAAGAGGATTACCACCACCACCGCCGCCGCCACCACCACTACATAATTTAAAGGATTGCATTTGATTAATAATATTAGGATGTAGATAAAGGTGATTATGTTTAGGAGTGGGTTATAATTTTATTAAATTTGAAACATAGCATTTGGTATGTATTTGAGAAATAAAGTCATTATTAGTTTGTATAGGCTGTAGCTAGCTATAATGGCATAGGTAGAGTAATAAAAAGTGTTTATTTAGAGCCTTGAATTGTGTTGGAGCATGGTCTCCTGGAATTCCAGGGACTGAAGACCGATGAAATCATGGAGTGGACATATTGTATTGTTCAATTATATCAGGACTCAAATAAAGGTGATGGAATAAAACTAATTATTGTATTTATATTTTTTGAAATTATAAGGGGGCATACCCTAAAATGTCTTGGGCCAGATAGGTGGAGGCCCCCTGGTAGTTTGTATTTGTATTTTTTTATATTTGTTCTTAGCATATCAATAAATTTCAATTTCATTATTATTATGGCTGTTATATTTTATAATATTAATGGTAACACAGTTATTTATATTAAATATGGAAAAAAACTTGCAGTTATTTCAATTATTACATTTGAAGTATCAATGCTCTCATGCAGACACTTTCCAGCAGCATGGGATGATTTTACTGTCTTGATGAAAACTGACAATTTATATGGAAAATGGCCTACTTATTTTAAAAATGACATAAGTTTATTGATAACACATAAAGATTTGTTTGTAATTTGACATTTATTGATTATATTGTTATATTGCAGTGATAGTGGTACAACAGCAAAACATAAATAGCTTAGCATACACAAGTTATATATAAATGCGTACATAGGAAATAATTCAGAATGCAAAGCATTCCTCATCTTTCATAATTCCCTGCCATGTGTTTAAAAAATGTTCAATGTGACAGGAGCTAATCAACATGTGACCAGAAAGTAAGGGGAAGTATTGCTTCCTAGTCTAAAGCCATTCTCATATTTCCTTAACTTGCTACCCTTCTTAAATAGCATAATTTTTTATTTACTTATAATTTTTATACTCCATTTTGTACAAAACCTATTATCTAGTGCTTCAATTACTTTCATTAATCCAAGATTGGTTTTTGACAAAAATGCCAGTTAAAATCATTAGCTGCAGTAATCAGGAGTGTATTTGCTTGTTTAGTGCAATATTTCAGTTTTTCTTTGTGTTTATAAAGTGCCAGGGAACTAACAGTAAGATGGCTTCAAGCTGTAGAATACTAAGAACAATCTAAACAGTCTGAATAATTTCTGTTTTATATGTGGTTCGTGCTTGTTAAAAAAACAAATAAAAGGAATAATTCAAATAGGTGTACTTACGAAGCTGTTGACAATGGAGTGGTATATATATAAACAATGTATACAGTTTTTTTCACACAAACTCCATTCACTTACATAAATTTGGAACATATGTTTTGGGAGCGATCCCTCCCATCTTCAGCCTGTTGACAAACTGTCGTTAAACGTTAAACAGTTTAACGTTTAACGACAGTTTGTCAACAGGCTGAAGATGGGAGGGATCGCTCCCAAAACATATGTTCCAAATTTATGTAAGTGAATGGAGTTAGTGTGAAAAAAACTGTATACATTGTTTATAAAAAAAGGAATAATATTATTCTATTTATTAAGAAAGTATATATTGCATATTTTTAAAGTTAAACTTGGAGACCAGGGAAAGATATGCGCTCTACATACTGCATGTAAAATATGAATCCCCATGATTCTGAACAAAATATAATCCGTTACTTTTGATTAAGTAATGTATCAGGGTAAAACAAAATAAGTCAAAAATTAAATACCCAGAAGGATTTATTGATACCACTTACACTGCTGTATGCTTTTAAATCTTTCTCAACCTTTTCTAGTGATTTAAATCTGAAGCTATGACCATGTATCACAGTATGATAAGCAAACATATTTTTACTTCTTAAAATGTAAATTGGAACTTGCACAGTGAAGCTAATCATATTAATTGATATCATTGTTAGATTCAGTTGAACTATACGCTGTTAAAGCTTCACTTACTTTTCATAAATGTATGGAACCGGTTTCAAGAACATTTAGTTCCCATCTTCAGCCAGGCTAAAATTCAAATGTCGGATCATTTGTTGAGCTGTGGGAATGTGTATTCTGCTCTGGTGATGGTGTGATAAACTTGTAGTTTATGTTTTCATCTCCAGCAATGTCAAAGTTTATTATGCTGTCTTTCTATTTGTAGATGTAGATTTTCTCCCAGGTTGCTAGTTCCATAGGTCCTTGTACTGATTTTAATAATTTTGCTTTATTTATTATGTTGTGTTTTTGTGTCCAAAAATGATATGCTACAGCTGATTTCTCTATTTGCTTGTACTTTATGTTCCTAAAATGTTCCTTTAACGTGTGCCTATGTTTCTCCAATGTAAATTTTTTCACATTCTGCACAATTTATTTTGTAAATACCTGATTTTTCTTCTTGTGGAATACTGTCATTAACATTATCTATCAGTAAGTTTTTAACATTAAATCTATTAATCAGTGCCAAACTGATATTAAAATCTTTAAGAACATTCTGAAATTTTTTTGTAGCCCATGGATGATACGTGAACTTTTTAAAAATTAGCTTATCTTTTTATAGTTGAAAGTGTTGGTCTCTTGAATTTCTGCACCTTTTTGTGTACTAGTTCTTTTTTAAAACCATTTTAACTGCTGTTTCTTCTATTTGTTTTTATTCATTAAAATATTCTTCTTTGCAAATTTGTAGGTTAACTAGCTGGTGTGTTAAACTGTTAATTACTGCATGTTTGTGCGCTGTGGGGTTAAAACTGTCAGCTTTGATGTGATTATCTACATGTGTTCTGTATATTCCAAATTTAAGATTTTCTTGACATTTCATTATTTTAGTATCTAAGAATGGCAACATGTTATCTGTTTCTATATGGGCTATAGATTTTGTATGTAAATGATATGTATGGATTATTGTTGATTAAATATAAGAGTATTTAAAAAATAGCAATAATTTTACAAAATAACAAAACAGGACATATCAAACTTATAATCATCATGTTAATATGGTACACATAAAGCTCTCTATATCTTTTTGATAATATAGTATATTTTCTTTGGTATTTCCATTTAACTAGCTCTTAGAATTTTTGTTATTAGATGAAACCAGATGTGCAAGAATACTTTATTAATCCTGATGTTGTAGTAAACAAACTAAAAGCAATCATGACTTTTCAAGCTGGCCATCGTGCAAGAATAACTTCATACTATTGCAACATGGTAAGAGCATACTTAAATATTTATTCTGTCTATGCAGCACTAGTAAAAAATTTGGTATTTTATTTCCACTTTTAAAGCCAAGCATTTACTTTTCAACTTGCATCTCAAGTATTGCACTAAGATAAATATACAAGAGAAAGTAGGGAATTATCTGTACTTTTGGTATAACACATCTTTAGGTTGATCATACCACTTTCGGTGTATTTATGTTAAGAGTTGTGATCACTTGATCACATTATTGACCTTGATTGCATCATTTTCCTTGCTGCTGTGACAGTTTAAACATGACCATTCATCTAGCAGTTTGCAACAAGGAGAAACAAAGAGCAGGGATTCTAATTCTCCAGTTGGAAGGTGTGTTAGAGGCTGAAATTTATTGGAAGCTTACAACACACTCCACTATATAAAAGTGTGTATGGGTGGATCAAGAAGTTTAGAAAAGGCCAGACAAGCTTGGCACATGAAGAGGGAGCAGGAAGTCTGTCAACCTCCTCATTGATGAGAAGATTCAGCAATGATATGGGCAAATTGGTGATTTGCCATTAATGAGTTAAAATGCCTTCTGTCATGGTTCTGCCCATCAAATCATCCATGATGAACTTGGCTTCCATAAAGTCGTACAGTTGGAAGCCAAATGAGTATATTGCAGAGCACAAGCCAAATGTATTGATATTTGCCATGTTTACTCAACTGCTGCAAAATTTTGAGCAGAATAGCCACAGGGGATGAAATGTGGGTTTACATTTATGAGCGAAAATCCACATACCAGAGTATGGAGTGGAAACATTTGGGATCACCAATGAAGAAGAAATTCAAGACTCAATCTTCTGCGAGAAAGATAGTGCTAGCTTTTTCTAGGGACTCATAAGGGCCTATACTGAACAATTACCTGGTAAAGGGATGTATGAATAAAATACAGTGATTTACTAACCAACAACCTGAGGTCAGAAATTTGCAGCCTATTTATTAATAAAGTATATTTTGCATATTTTAAAGTTAAGCTTGGAGACTAGGAAAACATATGGGCTCTACATACTGCATGTAAAATATGTGTTGAAGGACTAAGGCATTGTTTCATGACAATGCAATACCATACATGGTGGCCAGACAGTTGAAACCATTAACTATTTGTTTCAAGAAGCTAGAACACTGTCTATAGCCCAGATCTTGCCCCTTCCAACTATCATCTCTTTGGACTGCTCTAAAAAGCTTTATGAGAACATTGATTTTCTGTGAACAAAGAAGTGAGAGAAGTGGTGCATAAATGGTTGTATAATCAACCAAAGATCTTCTTGGAGGAATACACAAACTTGTGAACCACTAGACCAAGTGCATCAAAGGTGAACAAAGAAGTGAGAGAAGTGGTGCATAAATGGTTGTATAATCAACCAAAGATCTTCTTGGAGGAATACACAAACTTGTGAACCACTAGACCAAGTGCATCAAAAGGGGAGGAGCCTAAGTAAAATGAAGTACTTGTTCAACCCCTACTTTTGTATAAATAAATTAGAAAAATAAGAGTGCGGATAATTTTTTACTTTTCTTCATATACTTAAAATGCATGTTTAGTGTGGTTATTATTTTAAGAGAAACAGAATGTATGCATATATTATGTAAATGTTACTCAGTATTTTTATATGCTTTTGTTGTTATAAAATGAAATACACATTCACTTACCAATATTTATTCAAAATAAAGTACAAAATATTTATAAATATTTATTTTTATATTGTTAAATGAGAGAATTCGATACATTTTCAGAATGAAGTAAAAATGAATTCTTTTAAATTTTTATTATATTTCCACATAGCCTCACTTAAAGTTAATGCAGTTTGTCCAGCTATGTTTCAAAGCCTATATACTATCTTATAAAGCAAAGTACTTCAGGTTTGCAAAATACTTTTAACACCTCTTTAATTTTTCCTATCAAAAGTCGCTTGCTGCTAAGGACCTTTTTTTAGTTTTGAAAACAATGGAAGGAAAATCTGGTGAACAAAACAGATGAAGCAGCAAATCAGTAAATTTGTTAATTTTCATAATTGCAATGACTAAACTGTTTATCATAACTCAAATAAATAAGTATAGTTGGGTTCTGAGCCTATGGGCCCTGGAATTTTTCTTCAATTCATAAAAATATAGCACAAAATGATATTGGTTAATTTTTTTTTCTGTAAAATGCTAAACTTTGATTAGAAATATGCATTCTGATTAGTTTTTTTTTTTATCAGCTTTCAACAATTCAGACCCTTCTGGCAAATAATTATTTCATATTTATTCTGTTTATTAGGGCACTAAGACAGTTTACAGACTGGCATTCATCTGAACTTGCCAGACATCTATATAATATGGAATGTACTGCATTTGAGCATGAAAAATTGTGTCCTAATTGAAATTTGTATGAATGTATAAAATCTTGAATTTCGTCTTGATTAATTGTTACATTTCGGAATCACATAGAACTCATGAAACATTTTTCTAAATTTCTTATACTTATGTAAATTGGAATCAAGCACTAATGCTAGTAGCACATAGGTGGGGGTGTGAATCTTGGTGGGGATAACATGGCATTGGTGAACTGGTAAGCATATGTGCTACAGTCAGCTATCATATACAGATTTCTTCTGTTATGGTGTTATTTGTGCATTTGATACTCTCTGTTCCAATATGAGTGATTCTCCATCAAAGAAAGGAAAAGACTTTGCATATATTTAACATGGGAGAAGGAACGACAATATTTATGGTATCTCCCATGAAAAATAACGGTTTTAAAGCACAATGTTCTGTTATAAACATTGGTTTATAAACAAAGTTTATAAACAAAAAGAACTAATTTTTGTTGTTAAAAACAGTAATGAAGAACTTGTAGCTAGTGAAATCACATTATGTTATCAATCATGAGAAATGCAACTTGAGTTACAATAGTTTTGAGTGTAATACAAAGTTTGTGCTACATATATTTGGTAATGATTCCATCAGAATCAGCAAATTATTTTGTGGCAGAACTATAAAATCTATAGGAAAATTGTTTTGGGACCAAAAGCTGTTTGTGATTTCCTTGAAACTTTGAAATGCCCATAAGGAAGTGTCAGAGCAAAATTTTTTTGCTGTTGCAACTGATGCATTCAATATTGGGAATAGAAAAATCTTCCCTGTGTGTCATCAGTATTGTGACCCTGTGGTGGAGATTGAATGGAGGGCAATGTTCATCATTTTGAGCTAAACAGCTGTTGAAATTGCACATGTACAATAGTGTGCTAAGAAAGCTATGGTTAACAATAGGCCTAAGAATTCTATTCCACAATAAGATTTATTTACATTTTGTATGTGCATACAGAACTGACTTATGCTGTCATGAAATTATTCATATGAAAATTCCCTGATTAAGTTCCAAATTGTGTCGTTTATCTAAATTAGAAAGCAAATTTTGGGGGATGGGGAGTGTTCAGTATAAGAAGTGAAAATTATGACAAAAGATAAACTATAGGACAAATCCATACACCTAACAAGAACTGAACTTAAGTAGCCATCTAGAAATAAATTCAATTTCTCAAAGGTAATTAAGAAAAGTGATGGATAAATTCATTAGTTAATGGCAGAAATATTTGGAAAATGAAGGAAAGCAGTTTCAACATCTTCTTGGGTGATATGGATAAGTATATGTATTTTTAAGTGATTCTTTCTTCGTAATATTAATAGCCCCATGACTCCAATGTTGACATTTTAGTTTGGTAAAGCATGTACTTGTGTTGTCATTTGGCCCTGAGTATAGGCTGTGTGGCCCATGCAGCCCTTCTGTTCATTCAGTAATCTCATAATCTGCTCACTTGTATTAAAGTCAATAATAAGGCCAACAAACTAATGTGATATATATGTGTGTGTAAATGTTATCTTCAAATTTTAGTACAAGTGTTTTAATTCAAATTTATATTCATAACTTTCTACTGACAAAAAATAATACAATTTCATCTTATGCTGATGAAACTTTTTTTCTTTGCTGAAATCAGAACATAAAATATTTAGAGGTAAGAATTCAGGAGTCCCAGGTACTGATATCAAACTATTTGGAAGCAACAATTTTAAATTAAACATTGATAAAACCAAATGAATACTATTTAAGTATAATATGCATTAAAATAAGAATATAAATACTGCATTAAGAAATATGAGTAAACAAATGGCAGATTTCTCAATGTTAATTTTTAGGTATCTTTGTAAACTGTAATTTTGGTATATAAAAAAAGCCATTATTTAAATGTATACATTGGAATCAGGAAAATGTGCACTTCAGCAAGATAAAAAAATATATTGGGATCTATAATCTCTTCTGATTTGAATATTTATACAGTCTTTTTATAAATTTAAATAACTGGAATTTTCACAGTGAAATATTGTATTATAACAAATTATTTGTGAGGAAATCACTCAAATTTCACTAGTTTAGTTCCACTTACTTGGACATCTTTTGAAGGCTGTTGCCTTCATCATCAGCACAGTTCCACTGTTAGCTCCTCAGCATAGTATTAAGATGTTGCTTTGAGGATTTTATGAATTTTGTGATGAGGTTGCTGTTGTTTGGAAGATCAAAATGAACTAAATTTTCTTTGTTTTCATTTATGAATATATTTTCCTACATGATAATTGTATGGATTTCCCATTGTTCCAATCGCTCAATTCCAATATGGTGCTGTTTTATTTAAGGGAGAGTTAGGAATTTGTGTTGGTATTTTCCAATAAAGTGGCATAGGGCTCAAACCATGGACTGCCACAATATGAATCCTCAAGATGAGAATAGATTTCATACCTTCATGTATATACACATACAAAAAATGCTGTAACCTGTAAAATAAAATATTGTGGCTCCCAAGTAAGAGAAATTACAGAGATTATTTTTTTGAGATTAGCAGAAATAGTTTTTTGGTACACAAGGACTGTTTCAATAAAAATATTGATGAAAAGGAAAAAATTATGGTTTTTGAAGAACAAGCTATTAAATGCCTCTAGCCAGTGTTTATTTAAAATATTCTTTCAGAAGGAACCTTTCTCTCCTAGAGGGGGTCTTTCTCTCCAACTCAGAGAAAATATGAGATAATAAAATAGATCTTCAATGATGTTTATCGTAAAAGTTGATTGTAATAATATAATCTAATTAATGAAACAGTACTATTCCAAATGCATCCAGTACACAAGGTGACTAACCACTATTTTCTGTTATAATTTCCAACATTTTTACTATATATCTCATCACTAATATTTGAATTATTTGAATGCATATTTTATTCTGTTAATGAAGTATTAAAAATTATAGTAAGAATGTAAGCTTAAAAATGATAGAACAAATATACTATACATTGTTGTATTAAGTGTGCCACATGCCTAATGCATGCAATGCAAAACAAGTGCATCCACTTGAAAATTAAAAATTATTTGTATCTCGGCTCCCAGGATAGAATAGTTTCTGGATGAAATACTGCCTCTGACATTGTGACTCCTGACCAGCAAGTTCAGCTTGCTACATAAAAAGACTGAAGAAGAACTTGAACAAGAACCCATATACAAACTTTTTGCAATATGAAAGTCCCTATGCAAGATGAACTAACAATAATAAATTCCTTCCTTCTCATTTAAAATTTTGAATCATGTATGCTCTATATTATGAAAAGATTCATAAACTTGTATAGAGGAAAGTACATAAGAATATGCATCTGACATTTAAAGGACCAACAGTTAATACTTGGCATATATGTAATGTTTCATAATAAAATAACTTATTAAAACATCAACCTCTTAATTGTTTTTATGCTCTCCCTTATTACAAACATCAAAGAGACAATAAGACGTAAGTCACTATCTCTTAAATACAAAGTGCTTAAGTCAGTTATATTTTACTAATATGGAGACATATGGAGTCTGAAATGATGCAATTGGGTTTTGGAAAGGTAGTAAGATACAGACTGAAGATATTGAAATACAAAATACATTTAGTACTTGGAGGAAAAAAGTTTCCTAAATCTGTATCAAGAATTGAAAACGGAACAGAGAAAAGGAAAATATGACAAATTAGGAAGAAATGGAGTGGCATGACCAAGATAGGTGTCATGAAATTGAGAGGTTTAAGATGAGATGGCAATATAGGTGTATGTCCCATATGTAGAGGTGAAGCTATATATATATATATATATATATTAGGATATGCAAAAGTTATGTATTGGAGAGAGGAAATATGGGAGAACGTTTGGGATTATGTACATAGAAATAATATTAAATAAGAGAAGAGAGGAGGATATTAAAAAGATGGCCAGATATTTAAGAAGATTAAGAGAAAAAACATTAGGAAGATATGGCTAGTAGGAGTAGAGATAGAGTAGCTAATTAGTATAGAAATCAATAAAAAATGGGGTAACAGTTGATAATCCCTAACCATCCATAACTGGGGTGTTAAAATGGAGTGGGATTGTGTAGGTTAAGCTACTAACTTACTGACTCAAAATTGCAGGTATGTACATTTATTATAAAAAAGTTTTATTAATTTATTTGGGCTATATAATAGAATGATTATGCATTTTGTTTGGGATTTAGACCTTATTCTGAATCCCAAAGAAGGGGTGGGGAGTTTGCCAGAATTATAGTTTTGAAAAAGAAGTTGACCCAATGTCTTCTGGATTAGCTGAAAACCCGATCCACTAATAGCAGAATATTTTGGTTTGCTTTTTTTTTTTCATTTCATAGTTCACTGATAAATTGTCATGATTATTTTTAACTGGATGTATTATTACTCAGTGTAAGAATATTTTAAATTTCTTTTAATGAATTAGTAAGTTAAATCATAAGATAAGTTGAATTTTTTTTCATTGTTTCAGAATTTTGTTAATTATGGTATCCTTTATTAATTGTTTAATACTAATTAATTCATTTATCATATTAGATGCTCAATATTGGAAGAAATAACATAACACAGGGTTCTAAGCATAAGTTTTTTCCTCTGGAATATCTAATCTCTGCTGTATATTTTAGGCCAAAAAATACAGGGCTGCAAAGGAAGAGATTCATAAACTGAATGAAATAATAAAGAAACAAAAGCAAGAAATCAAAGAGCTGTAAGTATATATCCAAACCCATATACACTTAAACACATATATTGTATATTCTGGTCAAAAATCCACAGGTTATTTGAAAAAAAAATTTAGGAACATTGAGGTTGACATTTTTTATATTATTAAAAGTTATTGGTACAAATCATATAAATAAAATTTGAGTTAAATATTTTGGTAACTAAAATATCTCGTGTGTGAATAAGGAAAGTTTAAATGTGAAATTATGTACAAGTAATGTATTATTTACTGCTCTGTTATGCTTGTCAGGTTTATAATCATTAGTACAATTTATTACCATTGCACAATTTTATTCATTATATTACAGTATCTTTGCACAAACTTAAATTATTAATAAATGCTCAGTTAGGATTGAAAGTTTATGATATACCATAAACTACAAAATAACTTTAATACAACATAAAATGTAAAAAAAAAAATAATTAATTTAGTTTTTTTTGGCTTTTTATGCCCTCATCACCTTTAATTTCTGTTCACTTGCAATGAAAGAAACCTCTAAGGTACAACCAGCCTCTCTCCCTTTCTTTCTCTCTTTTTATCCTCTTTCATACATGCACATGTTTATCTGCCTGTGGTGCCTTAGTAGTAAAAACGGGCGTTAAACACTACTCAAAAAAAAAATGCACATGTTTATATCACACTCATTCTTACACTCATACACATTTTATACAAACCTTAATAGCAAAGCGTCCATTTATATTTTCTTATCCATAACAATCATCATAGAGTGGATAAATTAGCATCATGGACAGTGAAATCTTCAGATTACTCACATTGGCCATATGACTCATAATTGACCAAAGATGGTACTGATGACTTTCAGAAATAGGCAAGTCTACCAACTATCCTAAATGTGAATAGCTAGGGCTAATTCTATAAACAATTGGGAAAACCTTTGTAAGGCACATAAAAGGAAGAGCCAAAGCAGCAATCATTACATCAAACTCTGAAGCCAATTATAACTTTTTCATATTATGATCTTACCAATTATAACCTATGCAATTGATATAATATGGAAAAACCTCATGAAATCTTACATGGAAAAACAGCAAATATATTGCCCAAGTATTATCTGTGGCAAGTATTAAATATTAAAAGAACACATCAGTTAATTTTTAATACTTATCACAGATACTGGATTGAGTTATTTGCCATTATACCTAAACATCTGATTTAGGATACCTTAAAATTATTAAATTTACAGAAAAGATCAATACAGTTTACATTAAAAATTGAAAAGAATGGATGGATTTCTTTTTTAGATTTTCAGATTATACAAGAAAATAATATGGCCTTTAGAATATACAGGAAACCTACCCACAGTGACAATAATATTAAAATAATAGTTTTAAATCCAAAATATATCAGCATGCCATCCTAAGTAGCCTTGCATAAAGACTGGTAAATGTTCAGCTCAGTATAAAAGAATACAAAGAAAAATATCATCATTCACACAGCACTATATTATGGTTTCCATAAAAATAGTAGATAAAAATTATTAAAAATTTAAAAGGTATAAGATGTCAAAGACACAAGTTTTGTATTTCAAATAAAAGAAGATATGTAATTCTAAATCAATTTTTTATTAAAAAAACAATAATAGTTTTGACTCCTTAAAATGTCCACAATATTAAAATTTATTACAATCTTCCTGTAAAGATCTTATACCTTCTGGCAGGAAGTCGGGTACCTATCATATTAATTACAAAGACTGTGATTAGGTATATATATTGGAAAATGAAAAGAAATTTTAAAATCCATACCAAAGAGCATTTCAGCAATATCTGTACAGATAGAGAAATCAACAGTGGTAGCCCACTTTTGATCAAACACCATGAAATTGATAACAAAAAAAAAAAATTGAAACACACTTGCAAACATTTGGAACTAACTACATGGGAAAATATTTACATCATGAAAAATAAGAGACACATCATGAACTTTGAGACACCATCGTTGAATGTATTTGATAAATTTTTCCAACCACCTACAGAGAATGCTTCTACCAGTTGGTCTTTTGATGTTGGCAAACGTTCCTGAAACATGTTTAATTAAAAAGTCAAATAACTGAAGTATAAATATCACCAAACCAACTCTATATAAACATTATTAAAGAGATTGTTGATCTTTATTGATCTTCAAATAATGACTTTGTATCTTTATATGGTATATTTAATATTTAAGATAATCTTGATAATTTTTACACCAAGAGCTGGAATTCATAGTCTTAATATAAGAAATAGGTCAGTTCTTGATTTATCAAGCTGTTGATTTTCCAGAACATATAACCTTTGTTTTTTATAGTGGTATCTATTCGTTTAATAAATTCCTCTAGAATATTTTTAATTCAGCAGTAACAATATCTGAAACAATCTGTATTTGATTGGCTGATACAAAGATAATTTTTTCTATTAATGATTGAAATTGTACCTTTAAATTAAACGTACTTAAGGATAAAATTTGTATTAAAAGGATGCCTGATCCTGTGTTAGTCTTTTGGTGGATTAATAATGAAGATGATGATGTTCATGATTTTTTGCTTCATGAAGGTGATATCATTATAACTTAATCAATATAAGTAATTTAGATATATGTGATATATTGCTTTGTATTTTTTATTCAATCACAGATCTTTCTCTCCCCAAAAAGTAGAATAAATATACTATGTGTTATTTAGCTATAAAAGCAGTTAATTGATCAAATCTGTCTGAAATTTTCACAGCAAAGAAAAACTGCAATTTCAAAGCAGTAAACAAATCAGTCCAATTTCAGTTGGTATTACAAGAAATAGCATCCCATTGAACAGTTCATCAAATCCCCTTCTCTCACAAAGAATTTCAGGGACTCCTTCAAGAACAGCATCTGCAAATAAACACCTACAGGTAGTCTGTTGATTTCATTTTAGAGCCATATATATATTTAAACTTGGTTTGTCAAAATATAGACTAATTATCTGACAAAATTAAAGTATCACCTTAATTAACTTGCATTGTACAAATGATAATTTCAGATCAGCAATACATATAATTAAATTACTGGCCGACTATAGATATTTATTGTTTAAAAAATGCAAATAAGTAGATTGACTACCTTGCAATTTATAAATAATTACAGAGCATGAATGCATTTAATAAGTAATCTTGCATAATGAGTAAAATGAATGTTAATTTTCTTCACTTTCTTAAGTAATGTAAACATCCTTGAATGTCATAGATGCTCTATTAAGTATTCTTTAAGTATCCTTTTAAATCTTTTATTTACTTGCAGAAATTCTATTCAGTATAAAATAATATAGTAGCATTTGTATGCAACACTAATTTAGTTATTTATTTGTTTTGTTATTGGTGATATGAGTAGGAAGAGATATTTTACTTGCTCTCAATATCTGCTTTTTCCTTATAACTTTCAAACTAATGAACAAAGTTCAAGGGCATCTGATACAGAATACTATAGTGTGTGAAAACATGGTAACAGAAAGACAGGAATGGCAGCACTGCTCTTTGAACCATATGTTGACATGCATGATAATCGATTACATTTTCACTGTCCATAGCATAGTGATGCAACTGACTATGCTGTTTGTCATCAACAGTCATGATTTGCTTTGTAAGCAAACCAGTATAGATTGAACTGGTAGACAGTGAAAAAAGTATGTTTATTGTCTACATAACTGCTGCAAAACTGCATAGTAAAGGAGACCTAAGACAATTTATTGCACAGTTTGAGGTTCTGAAACCAATAGCAACCTATATTCAGTATCTTGTGAAGAAAAAAGGAAATCTTGGGAACATTGTTGGATGCTCATGAAAGTGGACATATAAAACTGCCAGAAGCAACAGTGCAAGAAGTGAAAAGCAGGCAGCAGGCCTCCCATGTAAGTACAAGAGTAAATTGTAGTAGGAGCTTTGCACAAGCATATGACAGTGCACTGCTGAACTGCAAGAATTGAAACCTTATAAACTTAAGAGATTCACTCACTAGTTCAAGCAGTTCATTGATGCACATCTAGAAATACTGAGCTACAAGTGGTTCATATTATCATATTATATATCTTCTTTCATACACAGTGGATACTACAGTCTGAATATAAATCTTTCAACAGGTTATAAATCAGGTGAATAATAAAAAACTGTATACTGGTTAGACCTCCATAGTCAGAACGGCTGAAAATATTTCCATCTTTGAAGAACTTGCTATTTCTAAAATACTTTAAACATCAAGGTTGCCCTATCTTACCCATTAGATTACTTTTAATGGTGCATGCTGAAAGAGAAAGTGTATTTCAATTAGCTTGAAATTCTCATGGAATTGTGACAAAACATTTAGCAAGAATTAAAGGCTGTGACTCCTATATGTTGGTAACATAGAGAGGCATATGCAGGTATGTTTGATGCTAATGGAAACCACTTTCAACACTTGCTGTGAGATCAACACTATTTTTGTACACTTATCATATCCATGTTAATTTCACAAGTTATGTCTTGTAAATTAATAGTTTTAAGGGAAAATCGGAGGCCAGGAGTGAATGAACATCCTATATTATTTATTAATCCTAATAAAATCAATATGTATTTTATTTCTATGAAGGTATTTATATGCTTATGAATATGTTTTTACTTACTTTCAGTAATAAATCCTATTGGTCCTGATGGACTAGCATTAATCATATTTGCCTCAAGGTCATGGTTTCAAACCTGGCCAGAGTCGATGGTTTTTTATAGCATAAAAATCCTAAGTATGGCTTTTTTTTGAGAAGGGAAGTAAAGTCATTGATTACGTCATAGATTTATAGCACATAAAAGAACTCACACCTGAAAGAAGAAGCCTCTGAGCAAAATTTATTGACTGCTTCGCTCTCTGGATTGAATGGGATGATAATTACCAGAGATGTTAAAGAGAATCCTTAAGTAAATTAAATAATAATATTAATAAACCCTCTTCTGTTTATTTCACACATTGCATCATTATTACTTTTTAAAATTCTTATTTAAAACTCATGGTTTAGTAAGGGCAGTGAAATATTTTGACAGATTTTCAGTAGTAAATGTGTTCTGACTTTCGTTAAAATTATGTTTGAATGCAGAGAAACTATGTTCAACATTTCATGAAGTTGGAGGTTGAACTCCATGTTGGTAATCCTTATAATATTCCAATGAGTTGCACTTTCTCTCTACAGGGAACTAGACCAATTTTTACCATCTTCTTGAAATATGGTTTGCATGTAAAATATCAACTAACTTCTAGTCTGTGGAAGTTCCAACTGGAACAGGAGTCACTATTTTCCTGATATACATCTGTTTCTTCCAATTCCTTGATTGCATATTGCACGTGAAAAAAAATAGCAATTACATAGCTGAACTCTTGTACAGTTTGAACTGAGTACAGTGCTTTCTTTGCTTTTATAATAACAAAACTGCACATTCCTCAAAAAATATCAATAACTTTCATGATGCTCTCATATTTTTTCCATATTAACTATACATTGAAGCTGAGAGCCAGGCCCTTCACCATGTTGTAACTGCTATTTGAGGGAGAGATTATTGATGGTTGCTTCTCCCTGAATGTAATGACTCAACTCAATGCTTTTAGGCATATCTATTTCACAGAAGAAGTGGTTCTCATTGACTACAGAGAGCTGCCCCTAATTTTTTCAGCTACTTGGTGAAGTCCATGTACAAGATCTACTGAGATTACTGAGAACATTTTTATAGTCAACATAATCCAAAGTTATTTCAAAGTTTTCTATCCACTTAGAGTTTTTTCAGTGAGTTTAATGATGACAGGTGAATTTGGCTTTTATGAACTGTTTGCTGATAGCTTATGAAACTCTTTTTATGTATGATTGACTCAATAATCATAAAAAACAATCTTAATGATGTATTGTAATTGACCTGTAGCTGTTATCTTTGATTCATTAATTTTGTATTTCTTACTTTTTATGTGTTTGGAAAGGAACCTGAACTTTTTGAGCTTAAACACATATCTGTCAGTGGCTTTGCAGTAGGTAACAAACAGGGGATTTGAGCATGTTGGAATTTATTTAGTTAATAGATTTATTATATCTTATTTCTTTTGTGTTGTTTGGTATGCTGGAGTGTGCTGTGGAGATAACCAGATCAGCAGCTGTAAACATCCTTTACTTTTTAATTTATGTAATTAATTACATATTTAAGTAGCTTGGTGGCTCTATAATACAGTTATTGCATTGAATAATTAAGCATTCAAGCCTTAAACACCTATAAGAAGTAGAAGAAAATTGAAGATGTACTGTGGCAATCAGTCCAAAAAAACATTAGAAATCATTTACTTCAATGTTTAAAACTTTCAGTCATCTCCCAGTTTCTGGGCAACTCCAACTCGACCAGCAGTGCACAGGACTTTACCAAGCAGTGGATCATCACCAGGAGATATAAGCCACTCACCCATTTCATCTCCCTTTACTCCACTAGGGTTTCAAATTCCTGGAATGTACAGGCAAGTTTTCAAAAGAAAGTAAGATGTGTTTATATATATAGGGCATTAATGTACTACACTGAAATAATTTCAGAGAGTGTAGAGTTGTCATATATAAGCAATTTGGAATAGAAAACATGGGCTATTTGTTCAAATTTCGAAGTTATGGCTATAACTTCAACTTATGTATTCACTTTTTTACACTTTACTCCATTCACTTACACAAAAGTAAGATGCATTTCGGGAGAATCTCTCCCATCTTCAGTTGCTTACTGAACCGCCGTTACTCAGTAATAATACAGGGCCTAATAATACAGCTTTTAGTCTATGTTTTAATTTGGTGTTTCAATTTATACACTTAAATCCTAATATACTAATTCATATAATTACAATCCTTTCTTACCAAAGGTAGAATTATAGGTAATCTTAATGAGATGGGTATTGTGTATTTGAAGATTACCTAAATTGCATTCATAATTCTGTGGTATATGTATTGTAGCATTTTGTATTAAATAAAAAAAATTTAATGCATGACAAGAGTTGAACTCTTGGCCTGAGGAACATTGGCTTTAGCATTATGCATTACATCATACAAGCAGTTAAAGAGCTCCCTCTAGAGTAGGCTACATAATGGAAGAAGGCAGTTAATAGATGTTTGATGTCGCACTGTCAAATCAAACACTCAAATTAGCAAAAACATTTACAAATTATGTATTAATGAAAATTAATAAATCAATATTACTTTTCACAGAAACAATAAACATGTAGTGGAACTTACCTTAAAACTACTGTATGTTGAGTGTTGTCCTGTAGTACATAAAAATTCACTCACAATAATCAAGCAAGTAAATAAAAAACCCATTTCAATAGTTCAGTAGAGTCCATAGTCTTTAGCAATGTCACATTTCTTCTTTACATTTTTTCTGTTTCTTTTAGAATTTCTGTATTTTTTTTTTTCTGTGTGGTTAAGCTAAGATATGTACCATGCTTTGACATTGTGAACAACATACTGTACATGAACAAATCACAGTTGATAACTCAGGATCCTTTAGTCACTAACTTCAGTAGAGTTAAGAAGAATTTCACAAATTTTGTTATTACAAATCATAATGGTAGAGGTGGTTGAAGGACATACAAGGGAAATCCATATTAAGGAGATCATGTAGGCAGCACAGCTATTAGGGAATGGGTTAAAAGAAAGCCCTTGCACACAGAAGAGGTAGAAAACGCATATTATTGAGGAATGAAAGAAAGTTGCAGGTACAGTATAAGCAAACAATAGCTACTCTCCCACAACTGTCTTTGAATAGCTGTAAACCAGTTGAAATTGTATTATTCTATTTGCTGTCTGAACACTGCTAAAAATTCTTGGAAATACTTATTAACACAGCATATAGTAAATATATATGGGCAGGGGATACAGAAAAAGAAAAGTGATGGAGTAAAATAAAGCCAAAGGCATGGACTAATTACTTTAGGAATTTGGTAGGAGCTGGGACTATAGGGAATTATGATTTAGAATGGAATTGTGCTATAGGACAGAATGTCTGGATAAGGATTTTAACATGAAAGAGGTAGGAGACCAGATTAAAATGTTGAGAAGGAATAAGGCTCCAGGAGTGGATGGAATTCCAGGGGAGTTCTGGAAAGCATTTACGGAAATACAGGAAGGTATTAGATTGTTAACGGAGATAATAAAATAAAATAAAGATGATAAAATACCTTAAAGCTGGAAAGTTAGTATAATTGAACCCTTACTTAAATTAAAAGGTGATGTTAGTAAGCCAAATAATTATAAAGGAATTAGCTTATTATCTATATTGGAGAAAATATATACTGGTATATTGGTGGAAGACTGCAGGAATGGGCAGAGAAGGAAGGTAAACTCAGAGAGCTTCAGGCAGGTTTTAGAAAAGGAAGAACACTAATATAATGATAATTGGCACTATTGTGGATAAATATTTGAGAAATAAACAGGGAAGAGCATACATTTTCTTAGCAGATTTTGAGAAAGCGTTTGATACAATGAATAGGGATGTCTTGTTTTATAAGTTAAAAAGTAAAGGAGTGAGTAATGAGTTTGTGTTGGAATTATAAAGATATTATGTGGAATTTGGTTTTGTGTTAGGTGTGAAAAAAATAAGATCACAGATTATATGACCCAAAAAACTGGATTAATGATGCAAATTAAGCTCAATACTCTTCATTTATTTATAGATGATATTATTGAAAGGATCAGAGACAGAAATAGGCCTTGTCTGATAGTCGGAAATAAGGAAGTGTCAGAAGATGATCTTATAGTAGGAGCAATAATGGTGATAGGACTACAGAAGCTATTGATGAGATTAGTAGATATTGTGCAAAAGGGGGGTTAAGGATAAATGGGAAAAAATCAAAGATAAGTATTTAAAAAAGGTATAAAGTTAAGGAAAAATGAGAAATGGTATGTACAAGATGACACAGTGAAAGTAGTGAAGGAATTTGATTACTTGGGGGTAAGATTTGCAAGTAAAAGAAGATGGGAAGCACAAGTAAAATGTATGCAAGTGAAAGGCAAACAGGTAATGAGAGCTGTCAGAATAAGTTTATACAGGAATCCAACATTACCTGTGAAATGGTTGGAGAGAGTAAATAAGGCAATGGTAGAGGCAAGGATGTTATGTGCAGTCAAAGTTTGGGGTGTTGAAGAGGAGTGCAGGAAGATGGATGTGATACACAGAATGTTTTGTAGAGAAGTGCTGGGAAGTATTCTCCAACAAGGGTTAGATGGCTTAAATTAGAAAGGATGGGAATTTTTTTTATTTTGTTTATTTACAGACACTCTTCAACATCTCAGCCCATCAGCATCCCATGCAAATCAGAGCATGATATGGTGAACAAATTTTGCTCAGAGGCCTCTTTTTTCAGGTTTGAGGTTCTTTATTGTGCCATAAATGTATGACATGGGACCCACAGCAAAGGATGGGGAGGAAAGGATTGATTATTGAGAGAGTAATGAAGTATTGGTATTGTATCCTCAAATTAGACAGCTCAAATATATTAAAGGAATGTTTGAAATATCAAAAAGAGATTTTGGGAAGGAAGAGTTGGTGTGGAGAGGTGGGAAAGGTACTAGAAGAAATAGTTTGGGGAATATATGGAGAGAGAGGATAGAAGATATTGAAAAGCAAGAGATTTGGGCTAGTTTGGATAATAAAAGTTCTTTGGTTGTACATAAAAGAATCAAACAGAAATATATTGAAATTTGTGATCAAATGGGTAGGATGGATTGGACATGAATGTATACAGGAGTAATATTCCCGAAAGGATACAGAGGAGACGTTAATGATAGATGTGGTATGTGTGGGGGAGTAGTTAGTGTATCCCATTATTTATTGGAATGCAAGAAAGTCAAATGGTGGCAGGAAAAAGTTTGAGACAGTAAATGGGACAATTTACAGAAGGAAGAGTGTAAAACATTTAGAAAATGGGAGAGTTTTTGGGTAAAGTTAAGGAGAAGTGGGAATAAAATAGGAAGAAAGTAAAAGGAGGAGGTTTCTTACAGTCAGACAAACACATGTTAACAAGGTAGGAAACTATTTTGGGGGATGCTGCTAGGATGTAGAGTAAAAAGAGTAGATTAATAATGTATGTAAAGATGTAGTTATTATTGTAAATTGAGGATATGTTGTAACAAATTGTAAAGCTAATTGTGGAATAAATTTATTTGTTCATTCATTCATTCATTCATTCAACACAGCATAAATTAGAATTTAGAAATAAGTATATGAATGTTTTAATAAATAAAATCCTATCATTGCCCAAACGAAAGGTTAAAAAATTCAAATTAAAAAGGAATTTTTAACATTGTTTTCAATAAGGTTTTCAAAGAGAATAAGCTTCTGTTTGAATTATCCAATAAATCAAATTATGCACATTTGAATTAAAAAAGGTCCATTGTATATGTCAATAAAGGATGAAATAAAATTAAATTTAGGAATAAATAATAATTTGTATAAAGCTTGGGGCTGAAGATTTATCCTTTTCTTTGTTAAAATTATTTTTATGAAGACTTAACTTAAAAATTATTTCTAGCAATGATTTCTAATTCTGTTGTTTTAGAGCAAGTAAGTCATATTCTTCACAGTCCAACACTTCATCAACACTTGGAACTCCTTTCACTCCTGGTAGATCTCCAGCATATCCTGAATCAGCAATGAAACAACAGCTTGACAGGTAAACATGTATAAACTCAAATAAAAATTGGAATTGTTGGTTTTGATAAATGATTAACCCCTGTGATCCCACATTTTGCAACAAAAAAAAAAAAACAGTGATTTATGACTTAAAGCATATTATGTCAATGTAGCTGGCACATTTTGCCACTAAAATAGTGTATAACTTTTTATACATTGCTTTCATTTAATAGGATATTCTATAAAATATTGTTAGAACTGTAATTTAAGCTACTTATCTCATAGTCAAACCAATTTAATTTTCTCATTAGAAATTTGTTAGTTTCTGGCAAAGACATTTTGTATTGCAACCTATCTGAATAATTTGTGAGTTAAAATTTTTACCTAAGACTTTTTGTGCTGTTCAATATTAATTAACAAAACAAAAAGCAAATGTTTATGGAACATGTGTGTCATTCAGTTTCTGTTTGGATAATAATCTAGCCTGCACATGAACATCATAAAATATAAGCTATTATTAGGTTGCTTATAAATAACTGTCACAATAGTTCATATAACTGTTATTACCCATACTCTCCTTCTGCTGCTACTGTTCCCTGTTACTCCAGAACCTAATTACTGTTTTGATTAACCTTATCTGCATAATCTTATCTTAAGGGTGATGGCAAGCTAAATAAAATGACTCACCTGTGATGGATTAATGAATGAACCTACCTTATTGGGAACTGGGGGAGAGACCATTGTTCTTTATTCAATGGTGTTGAGATTACTGGATGAATAGGATGTAGGACCTGTTTTTAGGACAGCCTGTTGAAAACTTTAAATGACTGTGATGTCCTGGTTTTTGCATTTCATATGCAGGATTGCCTTTTGTGGTCTAGATCACTTGAGCTCTGCAGTGTGAATCATTTTTATGCATTTATATGTTAGGCATTTAAGCAGAAGTGGCCTAAAGGTTTACTTGGTTTACTTGGTTGCTTGCTTAATGTGGCTGAGCTCTGTACCTAGTTTTGTATGCTTTATATTTTTTTGCCCACAGTTGTCTTCAGATATCTGCTATCCATAATTGTACCAGCTATCATACTTTCAGTTGGAAATTAATAATTTTTCTTTTTCTTGTCCTTTAGCTACTAATGCTTTTTTTTTTTTTCCTATTTTAGAATATGGTACAAAAGTCTTTTAAAAGTATGGTTGAAAAGCAAATTGAACTTTTTTTTATATCAATTTTATTTCTCAATATAATCTCCATCAAGGACTATACACATGACCCAGAAAATGTTTTTATTTTTTTAACCTAAATGGATAAATAGATTTTTTAACTCTGCAAAAGAACTATTGAAGCATCAGTTATATCCTCATTTGATGAAAATTTCTTTTCACCAAGCCAAATTTTTAAGTTTGGGAACAGGAAGAAGTTGCTATTCTTGTCTCACCTTAAAATGTTCCTGAGGTAAACTAGTGAGAGGAGCAATAAGATATGGCAGTCTGGTGATTGAATGCAGGTTACTGCTATCAGATTTATTACTATAGCTTAGTGCTTCATATCATTTTCTTGCTATAAGCAGTTCCATGCTCTAACAATGTCCAAGAGGAGTGAATGAAAGGGATTCGACTGTCAAAACAGACGCTATGATGATAAATGTAATTTCACAGCTGGTCTCTGTGTCATGCACTTGCAGCTTAAAACAAAATTCCAGAAAGTTTTTCACCTTGGAGCAGGCCAATTCTTATGGTGAATTTAAGCACAAATGGGGCAAAGGATGACAAGCGATGAGAGGCAAATGGAAGTGCATTGTATTGGAGTAGTTAAAATCCTATAAACATTGGAAAAGAAATAAACGATCTCTTAAAAATAACTGTGAATAATGAGCATAAAGTTACATAGATCGCCATTCAGAACTTGGATAAAGCATACTTGCACAACAAAATAAGTATACAGATATAAGGATTTTGTGAAAATGCAATACAAAAGAAAATTCAAGATTTATATTTTCCCAGAAAGGAATTCACATCTGGAGAAGCTGATGGTTTCCTGTCAGAAGTTGAGAAGCTATCAGAATCTGATTAAAGCTAAATGTTATAATACTACACTGTAAAATTATATTTGCATTTCACAGGCCTGCAGCTAATATCAGTATTTGCTTAAACAAGAATTATTATAAAAAATGCATGCCATTCATTTAATAAATGTTGCGGTACATATATACACATGTAACATGAAACAGGTGGAAATTTGCACCAGCAAACCACTTGACCTGATAATTCCTCCCACTTTGTTTATCTCAGAAACATTCTTAGGTAAGTAACAGAATAAGGACTGCATTTAGTGAAAATAGGATGGATGAGTAATCAGTTCTAAAGCAATTTAATGTACTTTTGCCATTCTTATGCGTGGGACAGTTCCTAGTCCTGGTGAAAAAGTCTTTTTGTGGACCATTTTTGTTGGATTTCCTTCAATTTATTTTTCAAATGGCTCAACAATTCTGCCTTATATACTCATAATATGTAAGTAATTTACCAGGATTATTCCTTGAGAATCCTCAAAAACAGTAGCTATCACCTTGACAGATGACAAAACTACCTTCTCCTCCTTTGGCACCCTGCCAATTGTTGTTTGCTGCTTTGATGCTGCTTCAACTCAGGTGCATTATGATGGGTTCAAGTCTCATCCAATCACAAATCAATGGAAAGGTCATGCAAATTTCAATTAAATATCACTAAATACTGTATTGAAATGCCCTTTTGCATGCATTTTTGGTTCATGAACAATCATGGAATCCATCATATGCACAGGTTTTATCATGAATTTTTTCATGGAAGGTACTGTGCAGTTATTCAGATGAAATGTTTGCAGTCTCAGTTATCTTGTGCATTTTCACTCATCAGTCTTCTGCATGATACGGTGATTTTTATTATCTTTCATGATGTCCTCTATTGGGCATCTGGAGTGTATTTCATCTTTGATACATGTATGTGCATGCTTGAATTAATTTATCCAGAAATTGTTTATATAGAGTTCCCATGCATTTCTTCTAATTTGGTTTTGATCTGCATAGCTACATGCTTCAAATTAAAATGTCTAATTATTATTACATGAAACTCCTTTACTTTTTTTCTCTCTCCTTTTCTTGATTATTATGCTCGATGCTATAGTAGTTAATTTAAAATGATAACCATGTTTAAAATCTGGCTGAAACTTTGTCATAGATATAGATTACTAGAGGAATGATGCCAACAGTAACTATCATTTAACAAATGTATCTGCCAATTCGTAGAATTTATGAGACTTTTCAACAGCTCTTATAGTTTAAGATACACCTTTACTTTCTAATAAAATAATTGCTAATGGTGTGACTTGTAATGGAAAAATATTTATGTAATGTGGTATAACTCACCAGTAGTTCTATTAGTGCTAATGAATAACCTTTAACAAAAAAACAAAAAAAGATATATGAAGTATTAGCATGTTCTTTTGACTTTATTTATAGCAACCTGAAAGATGGAGTTTCAAGGAGGCATCAAAAGATATCTCCAGGTTCCACTACAGCAACATTATTGAACAAATTACGACTAATACCACATCAAGCAAGATAATTAGTAAGGTAAGAAACTGCCTTCTTTTTGTTTTTTCAGATAATATTAGTTATAGAAGAAGATAATATTTAATAATATTTACAAAAATTTAAGCAAAATCAAATTGTCACATGCCAGAATTGTACATGCCCTATATTCAACTACAGTATAACCCCAGTTTCACAAAATAAAGGGGGTCAGAATTTTTTCAAACTTGTGCTAAATAATTCTGCATATGCTCCTTTTATGCAACTAATTTGCTAGGATTATTCCTTGAAAATAAAAAAATAAACAAATAAAACAGTGACTATTCGCCTTCTGAATCAACAAAATTATCTTCTCTTTCTTTAGCACATATACCAAAAATTAGTATCATTTCTATAAGTAAAATATGCATATTTTAGAACCTGTTATAAACCCTACTCAAGGTACTAAAGGTAGAAAAATAAAACAACATGTAACAAAAATTTTATTTTGCTATAAAGTACAATTTTTGTTCATTTGACAGCCTCCAATTTCTGTTCAATGGTTACATTGATAATCTTTCACCAAATAACATTAAAAAAAAAAAACAAAAAAAAAACTTTTTATTTCTTTGCTCACATGATAAATTGGGAAAGAATTTTTTTTTAAGTAAAGAAACTTTCCAGGCCTAAGTTTACAGTACCCTGCATTGCCATTTATGAGAACTAAGAAAAACGTAGAAATACCTTACTCAGGGAATGAAGTCTTGATGGAAATCAAAACCCAGATGTTCTCCTCACAAGTCTGTGACCTAAATATTCATATGTACAGTATATATATATATATATTTATTTATATAGCAAGAAGACAAGTGAAGGTGATAAAAGTAAATATTGAGTATCGAAGGTAACGTTATGCATGGAAACAGATGAAACTAGAAATGAGAGTGTGGGGGAAAAAAAAATAAATAAAAAAAAAATAATACATAAGATTTAAACTAGGTGGTATATGCACTTTATGTAAAAATATAGTTACCATTTCTCTATCTCTGAGTAAACTTTCAGAGCATTGTGTAAGTAACGCATCAATAAGTGTTAGATTAAAAGCATCATTAAAATCCTTACAGTCAGATAAAGCATGTTGGGCAACCAGCGGGGAGATTTGGTTTTAACAGAATGTCTATGATTGTTCATATATAGCAAAACAACAGTAGAATTTAAACCAATATAAAAAGTTTTGCAAAGCTTACAAGATAATATATATATGACGTTCATGGAAGAACAGATAGCAAATGAAGAAATGTTAAATTCTCTGAATAAATTAGGGCTGTGGAATGAATGGTATGGCATAATTAGCACACAGGCTTTACATTTGGGGCATTGGCAAGGATATGAGCCAGCTTCATCTTGATAACTGTCATCCCTTGCATATCAAAAGATCTATTCCTTTTTCTCTTTCAATCCGCAGTCATTGTCTTTGTAACAACTTTTCATCTCTTGACAAATATGTCAAAAACCTAGCTCAAAAGTTCCAAGACCAAGATTATCTTTCCTCTTTTTTATAATCCCATATAATCCCGGTGCACAAAACTTTCCATTGCAAACCTAAAGCTTCTAATAAGAACTTCATTAAGCTTATTACTACTTACATGCCTGGAATTGAAAGCATCAGACCTATTTTCAAAGAATGTCACGATACTTTGATCTTTAAATGATTTTTCTAAATTTGTATCCTGCCTTACTTTTAGAATACCCCCTAACCTTAAAAGTATATTTTGCAGAAACCTATCTCCTCCAAATTTACCTCATCCCTTTGCTGGCTCATATCCTTGCAAATGCCCTAAATGTAAAACCTGTGTGCTAACTATGCCGTGCCATTCATTCCACACCCCTAATTTATCCAGAGAATTTAACATTTCTTCATTTGCTACCTGTTCTTCCAAGAATGTCATATATATGTTATCTTGGTTAATATTTTATTTTCTTAGTGGGCATAAAGATGGTTTTTATGTTAGCTTTCCCTAGAAGTTTGCCAATCCTATGTGTAATGTTGTTTATAAATGGGAGGTAAGCCGTGCTCTATGGCCTAAACTTCTCTGTGCACTTCCATGTTTGTTTTTGGATGTAATGCCCAATTTATTTCTTTGTGACCATAACCGTTCACCTGTAGTGTTGTAGTTCCTGTTCCAGATTGGCCGGTTTACAAATACATTGCGCACATTCTAATAGAGTTTTGATCTTGCCTCTCTTATGTCGTGGATGATGGTTAGAGGTTTTTTGGAGATAATGGTCAGTATGAGTAGGTTTTGTATATACTGTATGGCCTAACGTCATATCCGATTTCTTGGTTACCAAAACATCCAGGAAAGCAATGCAGTGATCCTTCTCCTTATCCATGGTGAATTTAATGCTGTCATAGATGTTATTGAGGTGATCTAGGTATTTTTCAAGCTCCTTATTCCTATGCGGCCAAATCACAAACGTATCATGGACATATCTCCACCACACTTTAGGTTTGTGAAAAGCTGACTGCAGAGCTATTTCCTCGAACTTCTCCATGTAAAAGTTAGCAATCGTTGGGCTAAGTGGACTTCTCATCGCAACTCCTTCTTTTTGTTCATAGAAGGTATCATTTCATTGGAAATAGCTAGTACTAAGGCAATGGCAAAACAAAGCTATGATGTCATCTGGGAAGATTTCGGCCAAGTGTCGCACAGTATCGTCTAATGGCACCCTCGTAAAGAGAGAAATTATGTCAAAACTAATCATTTGATCTTGTGGGTCCAGCCTTATCTCTTTCAATTTTTCAATGAAATGTATGGAGTTCTTAATGTGTTGCCAATATGTGGTTGTAGCAACTTGGCTAAATAGTTACACTAGAGTTTGTATTCATGGGAAACTTATACTTGACTAAATGCAAACAACTCTCTCTCTAAACATATTTCTACAAGATTCAATTTGTTTCAAATTACCCAAATATTATACAGTCCTTTTTTGCAAAATGAATATTATATTTTGATTAAGTTTAAAATTACTGCCGTATATTTCAATTCCATAAGTAATAAGAGAATGAATAAGGGCAACGTAGATGGTCTTGGATGTTTGTGGAGGAACATGCTTGCTCGCTCAAGTATCTCAGAACGAATAGATTTTTGACCAAGTTTTGTTGCTAGTTTTTCAATATGGGTATTACAAGTAAATGTCTTGTCAAAATGTAATCCTAATTATTTAGTATCAGTAGTTTTTATTACCATATTCCCTATATTTAACTACAGTTATTTACCAGGGTTCATAAAGCCAAAGCTGATTACCTCACATTTTGGAGGATTTACACTTAAGTTTAATATACTGAAACATTCCAAGGCGAAGTTGAAAACTGTCTATGCATTTCTTTCCAAATAATCAAAATTTGAATCACTAATGGTAATTGTACATTGTATGTTGTTAGCAGTTGTGTCAGTTTTGGTGGTATAGTGGTAACCTACTTGCCTACTAAACCCAAGATTGTGGTTTGATCCCAGCCAGGACCAATGGATTTTTTTGGGCGTAAAAGTCCTAAGTATGACTTCCTTTGAAAGGGAAGTAAAGCCGTGGGTTCTGTGTCATACATTTATGGCACAATAAAGAACCTCAAGCCTGAAAAAGGAGACCTCTGAGAAAAATTTGTTGGAAAAGGAAAAGGAAAAAGAAAGAAAAAAGCTAGCAGTTTTATTTTATTACTGATGTCATGTGTATATATATATATATATATATATATATATATATATATATAATATAAATAATATTGGTTCAAGAATGGATCCTTGTAGTACACCTTGGGTTTATTTTGTGTTTGGTATCGATAACTGCACTAACTGTTTTCTATTTGTCATATATGATTTTATCAATCTGTACTCTAATCCTCTAATATCTAACATAGATAATTTAGACAAAAGTAAATACATGCCTTCACAGTCAAGTCTTTGTAAGATCCAGTAGCATGCCCACAGTATAATTTCCAGGGTCAATATAATTTATTATACTTTCAATGCAATCAGATATTGCACTTACAGTGGGTGTGCTACTTAAAAATCCATTTTTTATTTTGGGTAATAAGTTATATTTACCATTATATTTTGTAATTTGGTTATGTAAGAATAGCTCAAAGCTTTTAGAGATTTATGACAGTACAGATATTGGTCGATAATTTTATATATAATTTTTATCCCTTTTTTTTAAAAACATGTCTGCTAGCATGCACTTAAATGTTACAATAGATGAAATAAAAGAAATGAAACAAGGTTAAAGTTAGACTTATGAGTCAATTTCTATGGCTTGTTTTCTTTTACTCAGATATGAAGGGAACTAATTTCCAGGCTAGTCCCCTTTTTTCCAAAATTTCTAATTTACTTATTAGAATCCCATGGTTAACCATGTCAAATGCTTTGCTGAGTCCAAGAACATGCCCATTACTTGGTCCTTATGATATTTAACTTTCAGAATGAATTCTAAGAAAGCAAGTACAGCATTGTTGATTCCCTTACCTTTCTGAAATTAAAATTGGGAAGTGCATAACACATTATTTCAAGCCAGGAAAGAGGCTAGTATGATGTACTTCAAGTGTTTTGTAACACATTGACAATGAGTTTCTAATTTTCAATGCATTATTACCTTTTTTTAATATTAAATTTATTTTTGCTTCTTTCAAGTGTTCAAGAATTTACTAGTAATCAGGGAGCTGTTACATATGTCATAGTGAAATTTAGGAGGAAAGCACATTATTTTATGATAATAGTTGGCAGTTGGTCAATTCCACCTGCTGACTTTTTTTCAAGTCCTTTATTGTTTTAAGTATTTCCTTAGTAACCTAAACTTAGGTATTCATTTTTACACTAAACTCCACTCACTTACACAAAAATAAGATGCGTTTCGGGAGAATCTCTCCCATGTTCAGTTGCTAACTGAACTGCCGTTATTCAAAACGATGGCTGGACAACCAGATATTCCTGTGGTGGCCTCTGTTGGTTGAAGAAGGAAGTTGCTGAGTTCATCCATAGGAGGAAACTCAAAATTCATTAGGTTTTCTCTATTTTTTAGAACATTTTTTCCCAAGTGGATAACTCCAATGGGTTGTGAAGATTTTTCAGCAGTTTAATTCCCAGTTTTATTTAATGATTTTTGATCCAAAAGTGAGAGCTGCTACTGCTGATTTATCCACCTGCTTAAACCAAATATTCCTAAAACGTTCTTTCCTCTGAATTTCCAAATTTCTTTTTGTTTTGCCTATGTAGCTCTGTTCACAATCTACACATTTATAAGTAAATTCCTGATTTCTGTTCTGTTGATATGGAGTCTTTTACTGTGCAACTTAATAAATTCTTGATGTTGTATCTGTTACAACAGATTCTTTTCAACCCAATCGTTTATTCTGTCAGTTAAAATCCCTGTAAAATTTTGCCAAAATTTGGCAGAAGAGCAATTTCTCTATAACTTCCTGGTTCAGCAATAGACCCTTTTCCTTTATATATGGCTGTATGCGAACTCTCTGGTATCCTCTTGGTCCGTTTAATTTAATTCAATAATCCTGTCAACACTCTAATTGGTTTTGCTTCTGACACCATACCTAAAAAATTCTACTGGCAATCCATCTTTTCCTACTGCCTTATTCTTCTTCCCCTTCTGAACCTGATTCAACACATCTTCACAAGAAAAATCTTCATCCAGTACCTCATAGTATCTTACTTCCAATTCCAAATTCCAGTCTCTCATCTCACCATCCTTAAATTGTAATAAGTCTTTAAAATACTCCACCCATTTCACTGGCATAATTGATGGTCTCCCCACTCTTGCTTTTGAATAATTTCTTATAATTTCCCATATTTGTTGAGCCTTCCCCAATCCAATTTTTGTTTGTATTTCTATGACCTTTTTTCTCCTCCATTCATCTTTTTTCTAATCTAATAGCCTTTTATATAAAACCCTTAGCTCCATCAATCTTCCTCTATCCTCCTACTGCATTTTCTCTGTACTTAATTAAGGTACCTTTACCAAGCTTCTCATTATCTTGCATTCATAATCAAACCAGTCATTGTGGTTTTTCCATTTATTCCTCATCCTTATGAGCGTCCTATTTCCTGCCTATTTAAACACAAATCCTAATAAACTTAAAGCCTCTACCTCCTTGTCTAATTTACTGTACCAGTTTATTTGATAAATGTACAATCTTGCCATTACAGAATTCATAATTAAATTAAACTCTCCAGCCTGGGCCTGATTCCACCTACATCTGTCCACTTTATCACCCCATTCCTCCTTTTTTAGGTCTGGGACCTTCTTCTTGATATTTAATTTGCCCCTCTACTCCACCCTAGGGAAAAATGAGGGCTATTGCTCAGTAAATTCATGATTAGAAGTTTGTCACTGAGTCAAGACTCCCAACCACAAACTTCAAAGCCCACAACTTTGATCACTTGCAGTACCAAACATGAATTTGTCTGCCTCATCCCCCAAGAGCCATTTAAAATCATCAAACCATTATATTCTCAAAACTGAACGGATTTTATACCTTCTTCATTTATTATTTTGTCCTCACTACTCCTAGTAATACTATTCTTATCTTGCTCTCTAGCTAAATCATCTAATCTACCCCAGTCCTTCACTTGCAGGTTCCCATTTGCATTAAAGTCACCCAGTAATAATAAAATTCTACCATAGGAAATTCCTCTCTGATTTCTCCCATCTTATTTCCTAAGTAGTGGAAGAGGTCTGGGTTATGAAAATGGAGGATAATAAACTACCCTTACACATAATGCTAACTTATCCCAAATCGCTCACATTGCTCCTTCCATCTTTGATCTCCACTCTTTGATCTGACCCTTCCATTTTTTACTATTTAACAACCCCAAACCATCAGAGGCACTCTCCTTGGTATTCCTTTTCAAACCCATTTTTCCCCAAAATTCAAAATCTATTATTCTTATTTCCTCTTTCCCCTCTAACCATGTTTCAACTACAGCTAATACGTGTACCTTACCAACTAATGACCCAATAAAGCCCATTGATAAATTCCTTTTCAGGTCTTCGCAGTCCAGTACCCCAACCTCCTCCTCATGCTATGCAAAGTCCACTCTGTATCTGAATTGCTGCAGTTTCTTCCAACTTCTCAACTCCCACATGCTGTTGTACCATTTTGCCAGGCTCTAGGATGCTGTCCCATGATGTTGACACATTATTCCCATGTGACACCTCTTCTCCTCTTTCTTCCTCCATTTTTTCCCTTGTGTCTGCTGTTGAATCTCTCATGTTCAGTCCTTATCCAATGATATCCTCTTGGATTCAGATGTCATCCCAACCGAGTTCTAATCCTGGAATTCCAGTCCCTGCTCTTGCATCGATCTTAATTCTCCCTTGTCCTCACTAGGCATCCACACAGTTGATCCCACCCCTAATCTTCCACTTCTCAGACTACCTTGTACAGGGTTTTGAGGCATAACCTGCTGTGTTTTACTACCATTACTATGGTAATAGAGAGGCATAATGATATAAATTATGGCATAAAGAGATGAGTAAGGAGATGATTGTTTTGCTGAAGGAGTTTTATAAGGGTAATATATTCTGTAATAGATATCATTGTATGATTCATTGTATACTTGTAAGTGAAGCATTAAGAGTGTGTAGTTCAACTGAATCATACAATGATATCAATTATATGATCAGCTTCACTGTGCAAGTTCCAATTTACATTTTAATATATTCTGTGTTAGATGTGGTGACAGTCATGTGACTTGGAAGGTACTCAAGACAGGGAACTTAGACAAGGGTATAAGTTGAGTCCAATTCTTTTCAATTTATTTATAGATATTAATCTATAGATATCAATATTAAATAAGCTGGAGATCCTGGGTTTACTTTACTGATGATTTAATAGTTGCATCCATATCAGGAATAGATTTAAGGTATGTATTATCAGAAAATGGGACCTTAAAGTTAATCAAGAAAAGACTAAAATTGTGAGATTTAAAAAGAGAAATAAATTAAGGAAGGATTAGAAGTGATATAGGATCAGGAATGAGATAGAGATTGTAAAGGAATATTTGTATTTAGGGATGGATGGTTTTGAGCACTTCAGGTCAATGGGAGAAATAGAAGAAATTTGCGCTAACAAGAGTTTACTACCTCTGAAGTAAATTAAGAAATGCATGTTTGTTGTGCATGAGCTGTCAGTAAATTGGTTGCAAAGATTTATAGGGAATTGATGGAGTATAGGTGAGCATATGGTATTAAAATATGAGGGATAAAGGAAAATTGGAAATGGATAGATAGGGTACTAGTAGATTTTGTAAGATTGTGTTCTGAACTCCACAAAATACTGCAAATGCCAAAGCACTCTTGGAAATGGGGATAGTTGGTGTGAGAGGGTGTGTGATGGAGAGAGTGTTAATGTATTGGTTCAGGATACAACAGAAGTTGCAGGCCTCCATGTTAAAAGAATGTTTAATGTACCAAGTTTCTGGGGTAGGTAATTGTTATTGGGTGCACAAAGTGGGGAAGAGTTAAGGAGGAATGGAATGGAGGATCTATGACTAAGAAGAGGTGATTTGGAAAGATGTTTTGCAGATTAGAGTGAGGTTTGAAGATATATATGGGCAGATGTTACATTCTATAATGTGGGAGAAGAGTTCATTAATGTTTTATCAGGAGATAAAAGAGGATGCTAAAAGAGAAAGATATATTAGTGAGTGCAATAAACAGGAGAGAGAGGCAGTGGCATGATTTAGATTGGAAATCTAGAGAATAAGGGGTTTTAGAACTAGTGGTGAGCATGCATTTTGTCCTATATGTGGAAATGTAGAACATATTCCTTTTGAATACTCAGGAACAAGGGAATGGAGACAATAACTGATAAATGGGAAATGGTTGAAGACAAATAAGTTAATTGCAGCTAAGAAATAGTAGGTGATTAAAGTCAATTTACGGATCTGGGGAAATATTTGCGTAGATTTAAGAACAAATGGATATGGTCAGTGAGAAGAGAGGATATTTGATTTAGATTGGGTTTGCTCAGGACAATTTGTATGTTGAAAATATTGTAATCATTCACCAGTGTGTGAAGATGATTTTGTTCACATGTTATTCAGTATTAGCCTGGTACAAAACTTGGATTGAAACATGCCATATTGTTATATTGTTATCTGTACTAGATCACTGTTAGTAGAGCATGCAGTTATGTATACTAGCAAGGCATGACTTAAAAGAAGTGTTCTGTGTTAATGCAGAAGTGAAACAAGTGAACAAATAACTTAAAGCCATATTTAAAACAACAACTTGCACAATCTTCCTGAAAGTTAAGTCACTTTGAAAGCAGTGATTTCGCTAGATATGGGTTTCATTTGAACGAAACAGGGAAAAAAAACTAACAAACCTATTAGAAAATGAAATAGAAAAAACAGTCTTTATATGAGGGTAAATCCATAAGTTTCTGGCCTCGCTAATAAGGCTTATCATCTTCACAAAACCCTTATCTGGTGTCATATCTTATCTGTTAAGTAAATAATTGCAGCTGTAACTTCCACTCTGCTGTGTTCAATTGTTCAGATATAGTTGCATAAAGAAGACTATGTGTAGAAGATTGTGACATGTTCAAAATGGAGTATCCAGCTGTTTTTAAGTTCTTCACAAAAGAAGGACTTTTTTGAACACATTTGACAACATTTTTGAATTTATTGTAATTTACATATCAGGTCTCTGATGGTAATTTATCGAAGTATATACACTGCATGGAATGATAAGTATTTTTGTTCTATTTTTGTTCTATTTATACATGAAAATGGCAAGCTTAGGTCATTTCTGTTTCTAGTCTAATAAACAGATTGTTAATGAAATATACCAAAATAATTTCTGAAAGTGTACAGTTGTCATATATAAGCAATTTTGCATAGGAAACATATTGTCTATCTGTTTAAATTTCAAAACTATGGCTATTAAGTTTCTAAAGCACCAGAATGCCACTGACTAATGAAGATGCCCCTTGAAAGCATAACATAGGATAAGGAAGGCAGGTTTCTGAACGTATCACTCTGGCACCATGGTTATGACATTAACTTTTGGGTAGGAGATGGTCATTTGTTTTCGAGTTAGATTCTGACTCATCAATTTTTTTTTATTTTGTTTGTTTTCTGACTGGCTAATAATGCAGCTTTTAGCCTTTGTTTTAAGTTGATGTTTCCAGGGGCAGCTAATGCAAGAAACTGGAATTAACCATGGATGGTACCATGAATAATATGCCAGGATTAAATAATTTAACATTTTTCTTCAAAAAGTTATATGTACTATTTTCCATTTCATCTAAAAATTGCTTGGAATTATTGTAATGAGCCATATCCAAAATATATATAATGTGTTCATAAAGTCTTTTGGGGACACATGAAGGGACAGGAGAGGAAAGGGTTTCTGGAAAGAAGTTAAATTAAGAATTGAAGATATTGAAAGGCAAGAAAATTTGCTAGTTTTAACCTTAAAACATCATTGAGTGTATATACAGAACTGAAAGGAGTTTGGAATAGGGAAATTTATGTGGACATTCGTGATAAATCAGCAAGAGAAGGTTTTGTATGGGTGAGAACAGGAGTTATAAATTTGAAGAGCTTAAGAGTAAGGGGGAAGTTGGATAAATGTCTATTAAATAGTCAGCAAGATAATAATGGGCATATATTACTGGATTGAGAGGAAACAGAGTTTCTTAGGGAGAAGCTGAAAATGGGGATATGGTTAAATTTACCAAAAGAAATTGGGGGGAAAAAAATGTTCAATGTTAAAACAAGAAAGGATGTGAAAGTTGGTATGTATTCAGGTAAAGTGACAGCTAGATGGATGAGAAAAATTAGTAAGTAAGATAGCAAAGAATGTTTGGAATATGAGGGGGCAGATTGAAATAGTAAGAAAGGCCCTATAACTTGGTTCAAGTGTTTGAGTTTATAGGGCCAGAAATGTAGCAATAAGGAGATTGAAGTGTAGTGTTGTATAGGGAGCGTAAATTATTAATTAAATATAAGTTAGGATAGTGAAACATGGTGAGTTACAAAGGGGCAAACATAGGGGTTAGTAAATCTGTTGAACACTGTATCCAACAAATCCACTGGATTTTACAAAGGGATTGTTCCTATTTGATGTATTTTAACTGGGTTTTGTATATTAATTTTGTTAAAATATTTTGTATGTAGAAGTATTTTGATGTAATATGTAGGAGTACAATTGTATTAAATCTCTATTTGATAGAATTCTGGAACCATATACCAATAGGAAACTGCTTATGAGCCGAAGACGAGGGAATTAGTTAAATAAGTAAAATTAAAGGAAAATTTATTAAAAAGGTGTAAATTTAAATTGTAATGTTATTTGTAGAAATAAATTTATTCATTCATTCATGAAGTCATGGGAGAATTCCAGAACTATTTATTTATATAACCATACATGTTAAATACTTCAAATACATACAAAATAAGAAACCAACTCATAAAGGCTTTTAAGCATTTAATACAATTTGAGTAACTTGTATTTGTTGCCATATACTCATCTAATTAACACTCTAGTTCTTGTCATTACTGATTATGCTTACCAGATATTGCAAATTGAACATCCTATGATTTTTTCTTTCAAGTGCACAATATTGCTAACGGAAACATTTTACAAATTTTGCTTAGTGTAGCCCCAGAGGAAGTATAAAACTGAGGTTTCATGGTCATCATAGCCTTGCCTTCTATCCAACCCCTTTCTATCCGTGTGTTTGGGTGCTAATGACCCTAGCTGTTTTGCGCCCCTTAAACTATAATCATCATCATATAATCATCACCTTTCTATCCAATACTACAGCAATATCATATCCAGAAACCCATGAATGGTGTAGCTAAAGTGTAGAGGGGTACCATATTGTTGGAAGAGATATCTTCATCTCCAGTTTGTGGCTCTGCACAATTCCAATAAAACAAGATAGTTGCATGATGTAACAGATGGATCTGTAACAAAAAATAGGCCTACCACTGTATGGTTTGAGGGTACACTTGTCACTTCTGGGTTGTCACACTCATGCTCAATGTAGATGTACAGTTGCTCATATGCTACTGAACATGAGCAAACACATTCATTATTGTCATTCTCATTAACAATTTTTTTTTTTCTGATATTAGTTGGGGAAATGACTTGTAACAACTGCAGTTTGTAACTTCAGCACAGTTATGCACTATATTCTTGGGGACTCCTGAGGTAATTGTTCCATTTTGTTTCAACAGTCTCAACATTAATTGAAGGTCTGAAATAGAGCTTCCAGTACAGCAAGGGTTTACTGTCATGCCTTTACAGGTTGTGAGGTGACTCAGTTGTAACTAACAATGTCACATATGTGTAACAGGCATAGACCCCTAGTCTATTCTTATAACGCTACTTGATTGAAATTGTGTTACTCGTGCTAATGCATAAAGCATAGGCTCTTACCCTCCAAACCCAAACTTACTGGCTGACTTGTTCACCTTGGTGTATCAAAATATGGAGCAAGCATTTGAAATAATTATAATTATTCAAAACCACAAATTAAAAATGTATTATAAAGTACCTACTTAAGTGTGTTAAATGGGACTGATTGCATGTGCACAACATATATTGATACAATTAAAAATTTCTCATTAATTTATTATAGTTATTTTATTTAAAAGGTTTTACTATATTAAGCTATGAATGTTCATAATAAACATTACTTCTTATTAGCATTCAAACCAAATCAAACTTGTGAGGATATTATATCATAGTTTTGATTCTCAAGATGCAGATATGTAAAATTTCCTTAGTACTCCACTATATTGTGAGAATCTGCTTCTGAGGCTCTTTTATTTTTATTCATTTAATTCTAGGTATACGTTAATCCTTGTCATCCCTTTCTGGGCTTAGAAATAAATTAAATCATGCATTTTTGCACAAAATTTCCACCCTTTTTTATTTTGAAATAGCAAACATTTACTTCATCTCAATTTTTTTAATTTGTAATATTTAAGATACTTAGGATTATAATAATGAACTACTGAGCAATGTTATTGATATATCTTTGTTTTAATTTCAGAAAACTGAAGTTATACTGAAGAAACAGAGTTCTTTTGTAAATGCAGATGTGATATATTGCGTGAAAGCTACATCACTAATTTTGCATTTAAAATGTGCCTATTGTGGCATTTAAATGTTTGCTTATTAAGAGTCCAGTGTGATTCTAATGTAATACCAAAAAACAGTTAAAAATATTCATTTCTTACCTTATTGATGCACAGCTCTTGCACCTAGAACTGCATATTATCTAACTACATATAACTATTGTTTAAATATATGGCAGCAAAGATTTTCTAACATATTTTATGGTTTTTATGGCATTTCTCTCATGGGTGCAAATAACAGGGGAGAGAAGCCTATAAGCTTGACAATCTGTTGTGAAAAGAACTACAATGGCAAAGTCTGATTTCATAAAATGATAATAATAATAATAAAAATAAATATACTATTTGAGATAATGATGAAACTTTCAATTTTGTATTTAAAAACTGTATAGTACAAAAATAAATAATTTGAGTTGATATAATAACACTTATCTTTCACTTACAAGTTTTTCTAACCAGACTGTTCCCATTATCTGTGATAGATTAACTGGAGAAGGAGCCTTTGATGATGGAAGATGGAACTTATTAAAACTATCCAATGATGAAACCTAAAAATACATGATATGATTAGTATTTTATCATGAGCATTTCCCTGCTAGCTAGTTTTAAATGCTCTCTTTATGTTTTAATAATTTCAGTTGACAATGTGATCGGCAGGTCATGAAACATGTGCTGAATTTTAATAGTTTAAAGTGTGAAATGCTTAAGTGTTGAATATTTTAGCTATTTTAATCATTTTAGAATTTTAAACTTTCCCATGGGAAAGAAGTTTTAACTGGTTTAAGATATGTTCTATATATAGGAATTTTGTTTTACTCTGAATATCATATTTTTTAACAAAAAGTGGGCTGCAATTCCTGATTATTTCATTTGTTTATAATGAATGTTCATAAAATGATCTTTTGTATGGATCTCAAAATTTCTTTTTGTCTTGACAATATATATTAGATCACAATCCTAGAAGATTTTTTTACAAAAAGTATCCATAATTCAAAATATGGAATTTTGAAATTTAAGTTTTAATCAGTAGAATCAATATATGAAACAGTTTTAAAGAAAAGAGCTATAATTACTGTGCAATTCATTTATGAAATTAAGGCAATTTCACAAAAACAATCATAGTTCAAGCAGATTGTTACAAAAACTGCCAAAGTTGCTACATGCTCCAAGCAGATTGTTACAAAAACCACCACTGCCATTAGTGACTGAGGTCATTAAGGTGCTGACTCGTGAGCGGGAGGTCTGGGGTACGAATCCTGCCAGGACTGTCCTCCCTGACTGAGGTTTTTTCCAGGTTTTCCTCAGTCCTCATAAATGGCAAATGACAGGGAGGTATCCTAAACTTAGGCCTGGAATGTTTCCTTCCTTTAAAAAAGTCCTTTCCCAATTTATCATTTCATTTCATGTATCATCAGTGTCACTGACTGTGGCGCCTCAGTAGTAAAAACGGGCGTTAAACACTAATCAATCTATCAATCAAACAAAAACCACCCAAATGCAACTTTTTTGCATTTTTATTCTTTTGGATGGTTGTTTAAATCTGAACGTTGCAGTTGAATGGAATAAATATAATACAGTGTAGATAATTATAATTCTGATTCAAATGGCGCAGATACTAGGGGGAGTCAAATGAAAATGTTAAATATTTTTTTTTAATTTAATTTATTGAAAAAAGTGGAACACAAGTGTATCATTTTTCAGCATAGTCTCCACAGCATTCAACACATATTCCTCTCGAAAAAAAATATTGTGGCCATGTGCATTCATGCACCACCTGGTGCACTTCTTTATTGGAACAAAATTTATTTTCTCCCATGTTTTAGAAATGGTTTTACAAACATCTTGTACATACAAACAATTTAATTGCCTAAACTTATTTCTACAAGATTCTGTTTTTTTTTTTTTTTTTTTCAAATTACCTGAATATCGCACAGCCCTTTTTTGGAAAGATGAATATAGTATTTTGATTAAGTTTAGTAGAAGTATTACCCTACATTTCAATTCCAAATGCAATGAGAGAATGTATTTATTAGCTGAATGAATTTTAAGTATTATATAAATAGAAAATGACAATGTCAGAAACTTGTACCAAGTTTCTCGACAGTAAGTAATAATAATAACAATAATAATAATAATAATAATAATAATAATAATAATAATAGAAAATGGTAAATTACCGTTTGATTGTACTCTTATTAATACTAAAAAAATTATGCAATATCTCAAAGTTTACAACCTTCACATAAATATAAATAAAGCAAACTTTATGAGTTTTCAAACACCATTTCAGGAATTTTGTATTCGCACGATTTTGTCTCTAAGTACGTTCGTAATTTAATTGGTTTCTTGGAAGCGTCTGAGAGAATTTCGTAACATAATTACCACTGTTATTTGGGTTGCTAATTTACGCTGATATTGCTTCTTTTCGCGTCAATCACCGAACTAATTGCACTTATAATAGCTAGAACATGAAGCAGCGACCCATGATTCACTATCATTCTCGGGATACCGCCTGTGGTGCCTCAGCAGTAAAAATAAGGCGTTAAACACTATTAAAAAATAGTTATCAGGCTGATATTATGGATGGTCGGGAACAAAAAAGATTGACTGAAGAAATTATTTTGATATCTGTTCTGGCGACAATTACGGTTATTCACATATCTAATTCTAGCGAACCCGTGACCAGTCACTACCTGTCAACTTCTTCGTGCCAAAGGCTGGGGCTTTTCAGCAATCCTAGCGGCTCTATAATAGTTCAGTTTTGTTGCGAAAACCGCAAATAATTTTATATAAAATCCTTAACAAAATAATTATTCAATTGAAGCATTAGTACTGAATTTGAATGAATTGTCTGCTATAAATTCAGTAAGGAATGTTTATAATAATAATAATAATAATAATAATAATAATAATAATAATAATAATAATAATAATAATGTTGATTATTATTATCTTAATAGAACGCAAGTCTTCAATAACAGCGTCATTCCAACATCAAGCACGTCCTTTACAATCATTTTCACTAAAGTCTTGAAATGTTTGAAAAAGTTCAAAATAAGCACTTGATTATATTGATTATATCACTTTCACCACAACCTTGTCAGTGAACCTTTGCTCCATTTCATTAATACTCTCTCTCTCTCTCTCTCGTTTTTGTTTTCCACGAAGAACACACTTTTGTTAATCACATAGGAGGTCTATGTTTCTTAAATATTCCACAGTTCTAGAAACAAGAACTCGGAGTTGTGAATTTTTTAGTGATTTGTTAGCAGAATTTTATTTAAATTTGAGGCGGCATTTAATGTTTCGTCCAAAATCACTAATCCTACAACGAGAGTTTGATTCATCATTTCTAACAGGATCCCCCTCTGGTCAAACCATTCTTATGTATATTTCACTGTCATCATGATGCACTTGTAGCGCAGGGAACTGTGCGATAGGTACCCAACCAGAGGTTGTCAACAGCTTCGGATATATTTAAAATATGTTGTTCTAAAATTTAGTGAATTTCATGCAAAATATTTTTAGGAGAAGCATGAGAAACTTTGAAAATGCCCCTAAGAATATGCAGTGTATGTTTTATTAAAGGGTGTTACTACTTATTTGACATTAAAGTAATGCCGTCTTCTCATGCCCATCTCGTTCTTCTCCTTCCGATCACGGATGACAGCGGAGAAAACCGAACGTCTGATTAACGTTTAGTTTGTTCATGATAATAGATCAAAAGAATTCGTGTGCCTGGAATGTGGGAAGGAATATTACTGCAATAATAATTTAAGAGAGCGTGTTTCTAAAGTACACCTGGAAAACCTGGATGTTATCGCGCCTATTCTAAAAAGACAGCATAAAACCCTATTAGCTCAGTAGGTTAGAGCGTTGTGTTAATGGTTGTGGGTTCGATTCCCCAGGAATAGTTTTTCTTCTTACTTTTAATCTTTTTCCTCGTAGAATAAATGTTACTAGTTTTCTTTAATTTTTTCTTTAATTTTCATAAATTTTCTACACATTTCTTAATTGAATAAATACTACTTTTACGTTTTAAAGCCATGTTTTCTTTCTAGTTCTTTAGTATAATACCTAGAAAGTTTCTTTCCACTTTTCTTTTCCATACTTCTACTGTAGTCGTAACCAGTCAGCTTTCTTCGATACTGTTCTACTAAGTAGACGCGTAAATCATTGTAATAATGGTAAATTTCCTTTGACTCCAGCAAGGGGGGAAATAACTTCAGCAATATATATATCAAATTATCTACCTATATCTGAGGAAAGGCTATACTTTTCGTAAATATAATTGATTGGGGATTGTGTACTACTAGATAGGCGGGTAAATCATTGTAATGATGGCAAATCTCCTTTGACTCCAGCAGAAAATAAAAAATTGTAAATATGTTAGTCAGTAAATCATTGTAATGATGGCAACTCTTCTTTAGCTGCAGCAGGGAAAAAAAAAAAAAAAAACAACAACAAAACAAAACAACAACTTCCGCTGTGAGTATACGAACCAAATAACTTTGTATCGCAGCGCTACGCTCTAAACATTTGAGCTAACACGGCATACTTTGTACAGAAATACCTAATTATCTATCATATCTGCCGAAGTCACTGGCGGACGTGATCTACAAGACGTCCCCGACCTCGTTCGGCACGAGAAGACGGCTTTACTTTAACGTTGTAAACTGTGCTTTAACGTCAAGTTTATTCTTATGGTTGGTGACACCAATCGACAAAACGGGACAGCTCGTGCCTCCTTTCTTCTGATAAATGAGCGTGGACTCCAGTGAAAGAAGCATTAAAATTTGCAGCACCACCGAAGAGGATGTTGCTAATTTATCGTAAGAAAGTTTTCGTTTTTTTTAGTTTACTCTCAATTGCTGTAAATATAGATAGATTTAGCTGTAGTACTGTTTAATTCAACCTGACATAAAAACCTTTACTTCACCTCAAAAGACGAAGGCGGCAGAACATAGTGAACTAGCAAAGGCAGTTCACTTTGGTTACAAACATTTGTAGAATAGTCTGCCATTAAGGAAAAAGTATTTACCATAGAGAATTGTTTCATCTTTTCTAGAAGTCACCAATTCAATGTAATAATTTTGAAGCATTTTTAATAATATGTTTGCTAACATATGAGGAATTTTCACTTTGAACTTTAACTATCTTTTCAACTCTCTTTTCTCTGTTTAACTCTCTTTAATGTCGCACGGTAAGCAATACTGCAGAAAAAGAATGCTAAAACGTTTAATTCCCACATCAGAAAATGTTAGTAAAAGAACAATTCGGATTTAAAGCGCAACCTTCCGCTACGCTGCAATAAATGCGGTTCATAGAAATCATAACAATGGCCTTTAAAAAAAAAAAGAACTTCATTACGCGAGTTTAATATACAGAGGGTGACAAAAATGTATACACACTTCAAGGAAAGAAAAAACTATGTTAACATAACAAAACTGAATTCACACAAACAGAAAATGATGAGCACTAATCATCTTAGACTGTTACAGTTACAACGGTAGCTCAAAATGCCCACCATCGGCGTCGATACACTTCTGAGTACGTTGAACTACTGATTGAGCAACGTTTGCGAAAGTGTCCTCAGCGATTGCAGCACATGCAGTTTCAATTTCTTCCCAAGTGCTGCCAGTTTAGCTGGTTTTCTACGGTATACAACATCTTTAAGAGTTCCCCATAGGTAGAAGTCCAACAGAGTTAGATCTGGACAAAGCGGTGGAAACTCAATCGGACCTCTTCGTCCTATCCAGTGCCTTGGATCCAGTGCGCGGGACTTGTTGCTGTGCGAGGTCTCCCAGATCTGCCCTTGTCAACATCGCATACGGTACCATGAATCTCAAATTTGTCTCGAATGCGCGCAATTGTTACTCGCATTGTCTTTGAACTTCAACAACATTCTCGGTTTTCCAATATTACTTCAAAATTGCTTTCCGCTGTTCAAACGATAATCTTGGCTCCATTTTGTTGTAGCAACGCTAGCATAACGTAATGTGAGTCACGTTTGCTTACAGAGCATCATAAAGATAATCTTGGCTTCATTTGTTCATTGTTGATTTACGATAATCTTGACTTCATTTGTTTATTGTTGATTTACCTGTCACTTAGCAACGCTATCATAATGTATGTAAGCCACATCTGTTTACAGAACATCATACTACACATTACTACTGTTTTTCGGTTCAACTTTGAAATATATTAAATAGATATCTACTGTGAAAGTGTGTATACATTTTTTGGCATCCTCGGTATAAACTTAAGGAGCATAAGGTTAGCGATACCATGTTTAAGTTTACTATAGCACATTATCTGACGAAATGCTCCTTCATGGTTACCGAAGCAGTCCACAACAGGTGAGGCACCTTAAGGTGGTATCTTGGGGCGTGTTCTATTTAATGCGTACATAAATGATATCCCCCCCCCCAAACCTCTACACGATCTATTATTTATGTGGATGGTGCTGAGATCCTAAAATTATCGTGGAAATCAATAGCGCGATAACTGCACGGCTACACCATGTCCAGACAGAATTTGAACCCTGACTACTGAAATTGGAGAATTATTTAAACACCTCGAAATCGCATCTGATGCAAATTACAAAAAGCCGGAGCCATGGCAGGCCAGTTCCGCCCATTAAATTACTTCTACAATACATTTCCTGGACAAATAGAGTTAAATACTTAGAAATTGCGCTAGATCCGGGTTCACAATCGCACAGCATGTTAAAGTGGCACGACTTAAGTCAATTGGCAGCTGAGTCACCTCTACTTAAACTAAACCGCAAAACTGACTAAGTAAATAATATGCATCCTCAGTGTGGGGATCTTGCGCTCAAACTTACATTAAAGTTACAAACACTGTCAAGCAAAATATTTGACACAATAATGCAAGTCCTGCTCATGGCACAATAAAGCTAAACGACAAGCTCAGAACAAACATCATAGAATAGTTAATTAAGAAATGACCTATAATATGCACAGATTGTTTGCACCGACTTTACTTATTAATTATCCTCCTGAGACTGTACGTAACCAATAACGATAAGCGTGAGAGACCTGTCACCCCTCATCAAACTCTGACCATGATCAGATCAAGTTCTCTGCCGGTGATTTCCCCTCTTCAGGTGGACCGGAATTATAAGGACATAGAATAACTCAAATATTACAACCCATGCCTTAGACCAGAAACGTTGCATTATTTGGATTGGAGATATATTCTTAAAACCATGTACATTAATGGGGTTAGAAGTATGAGTGAAAATAAACATGTACATGATTAAAATTTTAAATGTAAGGGGGGAGGGAGGCTGTAGATCTCTATCTATGTAATACAGATGCTTATGCACACTAACATTTACACTATACCTAGACCTTGAGCTGAATTTATTGAATTTGAATTGAATTTATTTCCAATTAATAATACAACAAGTTTACTCCTTTACAACAACAGTACTCTTTTACAATCGCTCAATCATGCAAAATACGAACTATAAGGGACCTCCATCTATTTTCGATGTACCCCTCTCAATTACACTATTTACTATATTTCGTGATATACTACCTTTACCTTTAAACATAACAATTAGAAACAGTGCCTTCGGCAATTCCAGAAGGCACTGACTCCATTCAAAATTTATTTCAAATTGATTGGCTCAGCCCCCCAGTCCCCGGTTCATCAGCAGCTACCTGCTGGAATATCCAGGGGACCGGGCTTCGATCCAACCAAAACAAAACACAACATTAAAAGTAACTCATATATTCAGTGCGATATTAAAGTATATTTTTGCTTACTAAACCTTTCTTCTTCTTCTTTTATTGCTTATACTCATTTGGCCATATTTATATCCTTAGAGTTGCTTATTCCTTTGGTCCTTATACACACTAACACCTGGTTATTGGTGTATAAGGATCCTGTTTAACGAATTTATTGAAAACTATACTACTTCAACTATTACATAAATTTTACAATTGAACTTTTAAATGAATAATTAAAACCTAACCACACCAAAAGCGAGACTAAGTTCTTTGGTTAAATCCTGCAGGACCTAGTCTCTCTTCCTATACATTATTACAAATAACACTGGGCAACAAAAAAATAAGTTTTGAATGTTTCGAGCACTTCATGAGGCAATTCCTACTAATTTTGGGCTGAGAAAAACAAATATGACAATGAAAAAATTTTATTAGCTCTAGTTTCTATGATATACACAAGGTGGAAGTATTACATATTAACGGATTGAGAGAAAAGGATACATTTTAATTACATACATGCTAACAACAATGAAAGTGCATTTGATTTTTTTAACTGGTAATTACATGCTAAGAGTTCTAAATTGCTGGAAAAATACTTCGCAGATAGTCGTGTCTGAAGAGAATCATGTGGTAGCCTATTGACTTCGTCGTCTTTTAGCTTGCCTCTTGTGATGGAGTTCCGCAGAATCCCTATGCAAAGACCAACAGTAATCCGCAAGCATTACTTCATTCCAACGGCCCTGATATCTTTGTTCCATAACAGAAATGTCCTGATGGAATCTCTCCCCATGTTCATCACTAACAGCTCCACAACTAGGAGGGAAAAAGTCTAGGTGGGAGTGAAGAAAATGGATCTTAAGGACATTTGCATCCAAGGTTACGGTATTTTTGCAGGAGCACTGTCACCAAATGCTTGTAGTTGTCATCTCTTTTGTTGCCTAAAAATCCACGAACAACACCCTTGAAGGCTTCCCAAGCTTCCTTTTCTTTCCCCTCCAAAACTTGGTCAAATGCAGGATCCTTTACAAGTTCCCTTATTTGTGGTCCGACAAAAATGCCTTCCTCAACTTTTGCATCACTTTATTTCGAAAATTTCTCTCTGATGTACTTAAAGGCCCGTCCTTCTCGGTTCATAGCTTTGACAAAGTTTTTCATCAAACCCAGCTTGATATGCAGGGGTGGAAGAAGAACGTCTTTTGGGTCCACAAGAGGCTTGGCAGTCTTTACAAGAGGCGTCAGATTGCGTTTCTGTGAGGAAAATGTTATTTCACCACAAATACAACAAAAGTTATTCACCATATTTACACATTTTCGTGGCATTTTTACAAATTTTACACTAAAAAGCACCGCGAACCAGAAATTTTGCATTAATTTAAGTAGAAACTACATGTAATTCACAGTCACAGCAACAGTATCTATGTTTATGACTTACAAACAGGTGAAGAGCATTTGTGTTTTGTTATTTGACAGGTGTGCCAACTCCCCCAAAAAATTCCCAAATTTAAAATCTTCATTCTAAAAAATGAAATGTCACTTTATCTTCAAAACAAGAGCTAATCTATCATTTTTATGGTGATTTTTGAATTCAGCAGATTTTGCAAACTTTACCTAGATAGGGAGTGCACTAAATTACTCACAAGCTAAAACCTAACAAGCGCGGATCTAGAAATATTCAACCGGGTGTGTGGAGGGCGGGGGATGGGGGATCGACTACTGGGATACATCAGAATTAAGTAGTACTAAAACAGTTGATAACTAATTATTTGAGTAAATAAAATAAATGTAAATGTTCAGTTGTGATGCAGATTCTATTTGTAATTAATGAGCCACAGGCGCATGGAAAATGTTCATTCTTTTTAAAACACACACATTCAGTTTACATTCCAAAAAATGTGACTCTGTTGTATTAGTTCCATGAAAAATTAATTGCACCCAGAAAAAATTGTACGGGAATAATGATGTTGTAATTTAAATATCATTGAAACTGTAATCTCCTGTTTTTCTTGTGAAAGAATTAACTACTTGCTCTTTTCACATGTCTTAATGTTGAAAATTCCGTGCATGTTGGTACTGGTATGACGCGCATGATGATTAAAAGTTCCCTGATGTTGCATAGAAATTGCTTTTGATGTGGAGAAGGAGAAGAGCAATAGCCGGTTCACTTTGTTGAGTTTCTCAAAAGTTAACCATATTTTTATTACACCTCGAAGCTCTGTAATACTTCCTGGCAAGTCTTGTTCGTAAATGCTTATACCTTTTACTAAATAGTCAATATCTGAATTCAGGTCATTCCGAAAAGCTGGAATCAAGGACTGAAGTTTAAGGACGTGGTTGTGTTTATCACGTAAGAACCTAGTGGACAATTCATTGAAAACGTAATCCAAGAATGGAACAAAAGTATTATTGCGATAATGATCTTCTGGAGATGTTGTAGTAACAATACTGCTTTGATGAACTTGTCTGGATATTATTCGAGGCACCTTAACTTAAATATCAACATTTGTTTACTAATGTGACAGCGTTTTCAAAAACAGAATGACATTTTCTCGACATTCTTTTAAGGTATCTTTAACTCTCTCAGTCATTCCGTAACATCGAACTGGACCAATGCTTAGATTTTGTAGTTGTCTGGAAAGACTTACTGTTATTCCGAATATTTCAACTATGGTAACTAGAGCAATTATGAACTCGAACTTTAGGATAGAGTTGAGTAAAATGTATCCATTTTTACTCAAACACTCTGCTTCTTCTAAGAATAACGCGATTGCAGGGGAAATCTCCTTAAATTGTAAAATAGCATTGTGACGCTCAATCCATCGAGTTTCACATAATGGTATCACATCATTATTCTTTTTATGCTGAGAACACACTGACTGATTATCAAGAGCTTGTCTGATGGAAGTGATGGGAACACGCTTTAGAAGCCGACAGATTCAGGCAATGCGCGGCACAATGCTTATAGAGCGCAAGAGATTGAACTGCTAAGATTCCGGCTTGTACGCCACGAAACTGTGCTGAAAAAATTGCTCCACGATCGTATCTTTGTCCGCGCAGGTTCGAAATGTCTAATATCAATTCTTGCAGTTCATTCAGTATTAACTTACATAACCCTTCACTCTTATATCGTGCGTTACAACACATCTTATAAATTCCTCCCTCACACAACACTTTTCTAGTTCAATAAAACGCATGCAAAATGTTAATTGTTCATTTGTACTGATGTCCGTAGCTTTGTCAAGTAGAACATTTTACTCTCTTAACGTCATCTTTAATTTTGTTTTCAATCATTACAGCACAAGAGTTTATCAAATAATTTTCTATGCTTTATTTCTTAGAGTACAATTTTTAGGTGCCTTTGTAAGATTGCCTCTGAGAATTTCATTCCCAGCGTCAACTCGAAATTTATGAACTTCCTTGAAATTTCCCCTGTTTTCAACTTCAAATCCGTGCTCTAAATCAATGACACAGTCATCCCTGTGCCCTGGAAGTGGAAAGTTCTGGAGACCGCACAGAATAATGGTCTTCACAATGGGGACCAATTTCATATGATTTTCATTTTATTGTTCAACTGAATTCAACATCCTGGTTTTTCTCATTCATACATTCTCCTAAAATTCTCGCTTTTAACAAGGGCCGTTTTATAACTGTTCCCTGAATAATTTTAGTGCCTTCTTAAATTTATTTAGAGGTTTAAAAACTAGAGATTGTAACTGAACCCCACTACGACCGCCCCTCCATAGGACTAAATAGATCACATACCCGACATTAGGCACCTTCAACCTTTTTATCACAAGTAAGTTAAGGGGAACTGTCTAACCAAGAATTTTGGAAACGCCTGCAATGTCCGGTGTCTAAATTAATATCGTCATTGCGAAAATCTGGTTCACAAAATGTCCCTTGTCAAGCTCATCGCAATCAGACTCAGTTCCTCTTCCTAACAATGTTTCCGGTTCACATTTATTGCCACTACTGGTACTGGCATTCAATTTTCTAACACAACCACTATTCGGTATTACTTTTTCGAATGTCCCATCCTTACTTTCAACTTCAGCACAAGACCTTTTAATGAACTATAATAAATTAGTCTTTTTTTTTGATTGATTTATTTATGGACGCTCTTTAACATCTCAGATCATCAGCGTCCCATTCAACTCAGGGCGTGAAACGGCCGACAAATTTTGCTCAGAGGCCTCTCTTTCAGGCTTGAGGTTCTTTTTCGTGCCGTAAATGTACGACACGGGACCCATGGCTTTACTTCCCTTCCGAAGGAAGCCATACTTAGAATTTTTACGCCCGAAAAAATCCATCGGTCCTGGCCGGGTTCGAACCCGCGTTCTTGGGTGTTGGAGGCAAATATGGTAACCACTACACCACCAGGACCGACAATAAATTAGTCTGAATGTTGCGTTTCGACATCTTACTGGAATATGCTATTGAATCAACAATTAACAGATCACAGTTTGAGTCTTGGGGTTCAAATTAATGAAACAGTCCGTTTCAAATGGATATTTAAATAACACGAATTGGCAGATTTGTTTTTTCTGTGCCGCTTTTCCATAATTGAAAATAAGAGCTCTGCAATCTGCAAATCGTTTCTTCCAGACATATTTAATTTTCGATTATTAAAATTATCTGCGCGGACTAAATGAACACGGTTATAATACAATTATGTTCATTTATATTTCATTGTATTATTTAACACATTAAGATATAATGATAAAATAACATCGTTGCCTCTCATGGAGTAAACGCGGGTTCGGTTCCTGGTTAAATTAATTATGTCGCGAAAACTTTTTATTTCAATAGCTTCAACTTGATCTTAACAATAGAAAATTGACTTTCTTCCAATTTGTTATATTACAAAAACTGATGCGATAATGGAAAAAAGATAATATAGTAGCAACATAATTGCATCCCTAAAAAATGCTATGGTACAATCAGATATCTGCCTACTCTGCAACAGTAGAAGAATGTACGCTCTTCATGTTCAGACCTTTAGAACTCTCATAAAATTTGACCAAACTCAAAACATTCTCTTCACTCTACTGGACAGCGAGGCCCTTGATGGCAGAGTTGCCCAAAGGGTATAAGAGTATTTATAGAAAAATACTGTCCTTCTAACATGAATGCATTAAAAGCAAACTTCCTTGCAAAATAACACCATTTTAAGATGCAATGAAAAACTCATTGGGCGACCAATTTTGAAAGCATTTTCAATGACTCTGAGAGCTACAATAATTAAATATTTTATTTTTCAGATTATTGAGGGAACTTTTTGGGAATGCCTCATCACCGACAAGAAATATGAAACATTTTCTGATGCAGGAAGGGAGATGGAGCTGGTAATGAAAACAATTTGTTATTAATCTGAAACCGAACTCTGATTGCCTAAGTACTGCTTCATCGCTCTGTGATCTATTTATTGACTCCCACATCTACATATATAAAACAGTAGTTTGCATTGCACAATGCCATCAACAAGAATACTAAACATTTTTTAATAATTAAAAACTGTAATCCTGAGTTATTGGATGCTTGAATTATGTGCTTTCGAATTATAGCTCTGATGCAGTGTGATATATTCCAGACTTCTTTGAAGTAATGTCCAGTCTGTTTGTAAACACACATAGCAGGGAAAGGGAGATATCTGTAGTGAAGAGCATCCCAAATAGCCCGAGTGGTCATGGATAATATTGCAACATGATATACCAATTCCTGCATAAAATTACAGAGAAACTTATTTCTTTTGAATTTAACAACTATACGAAGTATATACACATACATAACCCATTTATAAAATATTCCACTAGTAAGTAAATGGATTACATTTCGGAACACAGAATTCTAAATAATAATAATCACTTCCTTACCTCAAAATAACATGTTACTTAAGAGGCACTGGTAAATTTGGGCAATTATGTCCCTTTTTTAAGAACAGTGCAGCCATTTTAATTATGTATCAAAGCAAGGAGTCATTTCTCGCACATTGCACAGATTGCTTTAGGGGTTATCACAATGCATTTCTTTACACAGGTTATGGAAATCGCCTTGTTCAACTCTCCGCTTATTTAGTGGATGAACCCACCGTCATATGTAGTGATATTTTCGAAGCTTCAAGTACAAAATACTTAGAAATGCTAGCTAATTAAGTTTGCAGAAACATAAAATACATGGCTCATTAACCAGTAATGGAATATCTATCAACTACTATTTCCCACTTTATTCAGGTTATAACAAAAGTTTTGTTTTAACAATACAAAATCACAGCCTAAGATTATTCCAAGTTTTCGTTGTGAATGACTTGACAATTTTATGTTCAATTTGCATTTACCTAAATTTACTCTCTAAGTGGCTCTTCACAGTTCAGCATTTACTTGCTTTGCTGGAGATGTATCCCTTAAGATGGAAGAAGAAAAAAAAGTGCTTTCAGGATTGAAATTCAATTTGGGTTAACATCAGTGGCACTCAAGTTGGATTAAAAAATGGGAAAATTGTTTTCCAATTACACTTCCAGTCATTACAATGTCTGCACTCACCTGCACAAACTGGCATTCACTAATAATAGGTTACTCTTGATTAACCAAGTGATTGATGAGGAGTTTGGCAAACAAGGCTTGTCTGAAGTGAACTATTTTTTTGTTTTATTATGGACACACTTTCATATCTCAGGTCCCATTCAATTCAGAGCATGGGATCTAGTAAATTTTGCTCTGAGGTCACCTCTTTCAGGCTTGAGGTTCTTTTTCATGCCATAAATGTACAACATGGCACCAATGGCTTTATTTCCCTTCAGAAGGAAACTATACTTAAGCTGTTTATGCCCTTAAAAATCCATCAACCCTGGCCAGGATTGAACCTGCAATCTTGAATTTACAAGGCAAGTATGGTTACAGCCAGGACTGACACTGAAGTGAACTAGAAATATGCAGGCTTCAAGAGTAAGATTTATTTTGTCTTAAGGTATATTATAAACTTGAAAATATCTTTAAAAATCTGTAAAGGAGTTGATTTATATTCTGTTGCATTAAAGGGGATGAAAGGCTTCTCAACCAACAACTATTGCCAATTCCATTGACAGTGCCATTTTCATCCATTGCTCTGTAAAATTTCAATAGCTGAAGTTTATGCCTTAATTCAAGAGAACAATGTTGCACAATTTCCTCTTATAATTGAAAGGTGCTGCAGCTGACATCAGAGTGAGAGAGAAGAGAAAGCATAATTAAACAAGAAACTATAAAGACAATAATATTTTTATTGTTGTCAATGAACTCATACATGAATATTTTGCAATGTCAAATAAATAATATTTACATAATCACAAAAAATTACATAACACACAGATAAAAAAACAAAACAACCAGATTTAGATTTCTCTACTCTGCACATATATTTGTCAATCAAAGCTTACTAAACCTTACTTTGAAGCCATTACTTGATTCAACTTTATTTTAGCTGGTAATTACATATATAATTTATAATGTCAAAGATGTATTTTTTTAGTTCCACACTTAGATTTTATAAAGAAAAGAAAGATCTGGTTATAAATATTTTTCTTAGCTCCACGTATATTAGTTATACATTTAAGACTTTATAAAGAAAAGACGGTCCATCAGAATTAATAAGATGGACCAACAATGGATAAAATTGTTCAGTTACAGTTAAGCCTAAGTGAATAATCCACCTTTACTGTGTTATATAATGTGTTTGCTATATGCTTGCAAATTTAGTGCATGTCATTAGTGAATATAAGTCTTTTAGTGTGCCCAAACTTGACTCCAGTTAATAAAACGCCTAAATTTAATTGGAACACTTAGATGCTGATTCAGTGAATTTACATCAGCAACTAGTAGTAGCAGAAAAGAACGTGAATCTAGTCTTATAGGTATTAAGTTACTTCAAGTTTGAAGAAGCTATTTTTTCTTTCATTAGCTCTTCATAGAAATGTACATATGAAATATGCATATATAAAACACATTATTCTTTGAAAAATCAAGCATGTTAACACTCTGTGCAGGGGAATTACAAATTAATTTTTTTAATTTTGTAGATGCTGCAACAATAAAATTCCAATGGAAGAATTGTAGCCATTTACAATTCTAATTCTCTTAGTAGTAATGATGTATGTATGCACTAAAGAAGAAAGTTATCATTTGCATTCTAATGATATTTTTATACTTTGTCTAATGATAGATCTGAACACACAAGATTCTATAAAAATATAAAAATAAATAAAATTTCACTGAAAGAAGAGAAGCCATTCATGGTGATTTTGAATTGCACTGACATGGCACATAATAAAACTGCTTCTAAGTGGAAAAACTTTATTTGCATCATACTTTGCACCGTACTGGCTTTTCACCTGAGTGGCATCTCATATGCTTAGTTAAATCATAGCTCTGAACACATCGCCATCCACACTGAGTACACAGATAACGTTTTTCCCCCATGTGTGCTCTCATATGATTAATGAGTGTGCTGCGGCGTCCAAAATTATTTCCACACACAGTGCAATGATATGGCTTTTCACCAGTATGACTTCGCATGTGCTTGGTTAGTGTATCCCCACGACTGAAGCTTTGCCCACAAACTGTACAAAGATAAGGTTTTTCTTTTGTATGTATACGCATATGCTTACGAAGGCAACTGCCAAACCCAAATGTCTCCCCACATACTGTGCAGCAGTATGGCTTTTCACCAGTGTGAGTTCGTAAATGTCCCTGAAGTTGATGTTTCAAATTAAATACTTTTCCACAGTCATGACAGAGAAATCGCTTTTTACCATTTTCTGATTTTACCTGATTTTTCTGCAGAAGCATACATCCTTCAGTCTCATTTCCTTCTCCTATTTCATCTTTCACAGAATCTTTCACAGTATCCACAGAAACTAAACTATCATTTAGGATTAGGTTTTCAGGTATGCCATTGGACAATATGTTATTTACACTTGCTTTTTTTAAAATGCTTATGTGTCTTCTGCTTTTCCTATTTGCTGTAAGATGTTGTTTAGCACACACTATCTTCACATCTGATTTTGCTCTATTAATGCGAGCAGTATTTTTTCCACATTTTTTTGTGGGTAAAGTTTTCAAACTACCTTCTTCTTGAGCATCACCATTAGCTAGTGGAGGTTTTCTCTTCCTATACTGCTTTGCTTTTCTGCCATCATTTGACCATGGATTCTTATTCTCATGGTTTAAATGAACGTCTTCCAATCTGTAAGAATGTTCCAATATTAGAATAACTGTGATACTACTGCAAAGGATGAAATCATATGTATTATTTCTATATCCATGTTATAAAATACAACATGATTTCTTTTGAATATACAAATAATGTGCACCACAGCTCATCAAATATTTATTTTGGAATTTAAATGTGAACCATCACTTCTGGATATCTGGCAGTGCATTACTCAAATCATGCACTGAAGATAGCCTTTTGCTTTATTTATCATTTAAAGGAACCTTGCAATCTGTCAAATGCATACAGAAATGGGCACACAAAATAATATCTATTGATTTCTAATAGAAGGCATAAGTTTCTTGGTGAACTGCAGTGCAGAATCCTTTGTGTCTTTGGTTTTGTCTCTAATTAGATTTGCAAAGAATAAACAAATAAGAAAATTTATTTAGTATTTTCAGGCAAAAATAAATATAAAACAGTATACCCATAAACATAACATAAAATTAGTTTTATTCCATTTTATATCTTTTCAATTTTAAACATACATAGTAGAGATAATTAGCTAAAACTATTTAAAAAACAAATTCAAAATCTCAACATCACCATACCAAAAGATAATGCTGCAATAGTTGAAAGAAAAAATATGTTTACCAAAAATAATATGCAAATATTCTATAATGTAAAGGGCTAACATATTTGAAATAATAAACTATTATATGTAATTGAAGTAATTTGTATTAGTTAGATAATTTACTGCTTTAAAATTAAATTATAAAAATGATGTAGAGTCATCATAACTGAAACCATCCAACCACAAATGAGTCATTTAAAAACTAGTCAATTGAAGAGAACTTTCAAAAAGCAGACTGAATAACTTTTCTGAAACTCACTGATGAAACAATTTAAAGATTTTACTTAAATGTAAAATTGGAACTTAACACAGTGAAGCCAATCATATTAATGAATATCATTGTATGATTCAGTTGAACTACACACTCTTAAAGCTTCACTTACTTTTCATAAATGTATGGAACCGGTTTCGAGAACATTTTGTTCCCCTCTTCAGCCATGCTAAGGTTCAACTCTTGTTGAGTTGAGTTGAGTTGAATCTTAGCATGGCTGAAGATGGGAACAAAATGTTCTCGAAACCGGTTCCATACATTTATGAAAAGTAAGTGAAGCTTTAAGAGTGTGTAGTTCAACTGAATCATACAATGATATTCAACAATTTAAAGATATTGACATGGAGGAAAGTCCACTGAAACTAATCAGTGAAATTAACAAAAAACTGATTAATGCTGCAAAAATAACAATACCCAGAAGGGAGGGTATTCTGTACAAACCTTTTTTGGAATCAGAGATTATTGGCTTTATAGAGACACCGAAATAACATTAGAAATACCAGAAGCAACAAAAAAATAATGCTACGGAGTCATTTAATAAATTCCTTAGTTCCCTTGACTATGTAATAGTGCATAAATATATTAATACATTAAACAATGTACCAGAAACAAAGCAAGAACCTCTTATTATTAATAACTAAGTCCTCATTCACAATAAAGACATAGCCAGTAGATTTGCCAATGAACACAAAATCGAGACAATGGGAAATTAAACAAAATATTAAAAAGGCACAAGTCTGAGGTATTTGCAGGTCAATAACATTCTGCTTAATTGTGGCGCACAATTGCCTGTCAGAACATCTCTTCAGGATGAAGTTTTTATGCAATAATTTCAAGCACATACTAAGCAGAAAATGAAATAAATTAAAAGAATAAAGAATGCAAAAGTAAATATTTTATATACATTATATGAAAGAAGATAAATGGTTTGGATATTTTATTAAAATAAAAGAAAAAAAGAACTCCCCCAAAAATGCCTGAAGACCAAAAGAATGTGGACCGAAGAAAAACTAGAGGCCTTGAATAAGAGCGGATGGAGAATGTACCCAAGATGGCTTTGAATGATTGGCTCAGAAAGACTGCCATTAGTGGATATAACATGATGAGGGCTCCCCACCCAAAAAGGGTTCAAAATTTAAATCCTTCTATATTAGTTGCTAATAATTGCACTTGAATGTTTATTTCACTTGATACTTATAGAATGGAAAAGTATATTTAATTATATATACAATTTTTAGCAGCAGGTAGCAGGTAGCAAGTAGCAAGTAGCAGTAGCAGTAGTAGTACTAGTAGTACTAGCAGCAGCAGCAGCAGTAGCAGTAGGAGCAGCAGCAGTAGTAGTAGCAGTAGTAATAACAACAACAATAATAATATATTGTTGATCTAATGTGCAGGATTTTGATCCATCAATTTTTCCCTGGCCAGCTTATATAATTTGTGTATTTTCCTGTGAGGTGCAGCTTTTCTCAGTTCTGTGCATTCCAATAGATGTTCTTCGTTTAGAATCCTGTCAGTATTGCAGATCTTACATGTGTTATCATTCATAAAACCAAATGTCCCGCTACACAATCATGTCCAGTTGCCAGTCTAAAATCAGCAACTGCTTTCTTCCTTGATAGATTTTTTATTTTTTGTACTGTTTCTTTTATATTAGAATAATTTTATAAAATATTTTCACTTGAATATTATATTGATATTTTTGTTCTATGGTTGTGATATTTTTTAATTTTACATTTAATCCACAGGGCTTAATTGGTTTTGAATATAGCACTGCCCCCCTATTGGCCAGAAAGTCTGCATTCTCATTACCTATCACTCCCACATGTGCTGGTATACAGTAGTATTATTTGTTGAAATTTTGTTTGGAGTAATCTATAATAAGATCTCACATCCCTTACATTGTAAGATTCATATGAATTATCATATTGTTCTATAGCTTGTATAGCTGAAGCTGAATCTGTAAGAATCACTACTTTATTTTCTTTTATATCAGTCCTATGGTATATCTGTTCCAATGCTCGTATTGCTGCCATTTCACCCTCATAACTTGTGGATTGTCTAGGCAGTGTGAAATAATGCAAAAAATATTTATAATATTTACCACCTCCAACATTATTTCCCTGTTTGTCTGCAGATCCATCTGTGTAAATTCTAAGCCACTCTGTTTCCGGGAATTGGTTGTGTAAATGTTCAAGTGCTATAGTTCTGCATACCTCTGTTGAATCTTCTCGTTTATTTAATTGTTCTGTCAGTTTTTTATCCGTTACTATCTTAATATAATCCATTGGATTAGTTCTTGAGGGATATGGGAAGTTCTTCTCTACCAGGTTTAAATAATTGTAATTCTTCTCTAAGTAAGCTTTATTTGTGATCTGTGTTTTTGGTTTGTGTTCTTTGGGTAGTTGATGAAACCATTGATGTTTTCTTGGGTTTGTTTTTAATTATGTATAATTGTGCCGCTTGTGTTTCAATGCTGGTTTTCATTGGATTATTATTTGTTCCGGCCAGAAGTGCATTTATTGGCGTTTTTATGGCACCTGTTATCAGTCTTAAACATTGATTTTGGCATTTCTCAATCTTATTAATTTTTTCTTCTGTTGCTGTTAATAGTAGCCCACATCCATGTTTTATATATCTATTATATGTTTTATTTAAAACTTCCATTGAGCTGTCCCATTTAGATCCAGCTAATCTTTTCAATATGTTACTGCATTTTATGGCTTTTTGTGTGATCTTTTGTACATGGTCCTTCATTTTTAATTTCCTGTCCAGTGCTATTCTCAAATATTTGATTTCTTCTGCATATTCTATTTGACTTCCATTAATTTCAAGTTTTAAGTTTTTTTTTTCCCCCTTTCATCAGTGTTTCATAGTGTAGACTTGATATTTAGTTTTGGCTGCATTAATGGTCATATTATTTAATTTTGCGCATTTTGCTAGTTTATTTAAGACATTTTTTATTTTTTCTTCTAGTCTGATATATATATTCTTATCATTTTTTTCAGCTGATCATATACCTGCATCATTTGCATACATTGCACTGTTTGTTCCGGTTTTATAGTCTTTGGCATATCGTTAAAATATATATATTAAATAATAACGGACTGGATACTGCACCCTGTGCCACTCCGGTTTTGAGTTGGGTGTATTTGGATAATGTATTCTTCCATTTAACTGCAATCCATCTTTGCTGTAGGAATCTTCTATAACATCTAATTATATTTTTTGGGCAATTCATTTATATTAATTTTTTAATTAACATCTCTTTCCATACTAGATCAAATGCTGTTTGAAAATCTATGAATACTGCAGCTACTGACATATTGTTAGCTAGTTTACTTTTCACATCCTCTATTAATCTTGATGTTTGGTGAACTGTTGAATATTGTCTTCTAAATCCAGTCTGTTAATCTGTTAATGAGTTGTTTGTTTGAAGGTAATATATTAATTATTAACTACCATTTTATCTGCTATTTTTGCCAGAATTGAGGTCAATGATATAGTCTGTAACTTTTTGTTTCATTTGTAGTGTTTCCTGGTTTTAAAATCAGTATTACTAATGCTTTGCACCAGCTTGATTGCATATTGTCTTGTTCAAACCATATTTTATTAACAATTTCCAATAATATCTTGGAGATAAAGTAGCCTGCCTCCACGTGGTGTCCCCTGGGTAATGCAAAATAGGCTACAGCATTGTGCAGAAGTCAGCCAATCTACAGAAGAAAACATTTATCTTGGGAGATTTTAATGCACACTCAAGACAATGGGGCTATAATAATAATAATAATAATAATAATAATAAATATTTTATTCACAATTTGGTAATTACAATAGGCTTTGTCGAAAGAAAAAAAAGAAAGAGGCTTAAAGTTTATGAATGAAAAGCAACAGCTTATTGCATACATTATAGCTTTTTTTGTTATTATTTCATATTATTCTTATTTTCTACTTCAAATTCTTGTATGCTGTAGAAAGAATGTTTAATTAACCATTTATATACTCTCTGTTTGAATAGCGGAATATTTACAGCACTTATTTCTAAAGGAAGTGAATTGAAAAGTTTTATTTCTGTAATTATATTCAGAGGTCTTCTGCAGCCTATGATATGGCATATCTACTCTGTTCCTGTTGTGTGTGTTATATGTTGTATGTATTTCACCCCTTAAATTATAAATTTGCAAATTATCTTTAATATGTACCAAAACATAAATATATAAATTAATAAATGTAAGCATTTCTAGATCTACAAATAGTGGCTTACAATGTTCAGTTTTCTTAGAGTTTGTTAATATTCTAATAACTTTTTTTTTTTGAATTTTGAGCACTTCTGCTATCCTTGGATTACTACCCCATAATACTAAGCCATACCTAAAAATGCTTTGAAACAACGAAAAATAAGCCATATGAACAAAATCTTTAGGGACAGCCATTTTTAGGTTTGCTAGTAGGAATACAGTGCATGGTAACATACTACATATAAAATCTATATGAGGATTCCAGGATAGATGCTTGTCAATTACCATGCTAAGAAGTTTCCCATTGTCACAGAGAGTGTCTATATTTTTTAGGCTTAAAATTATATTTTGTGATTTGTTTGTATTCATAAAAAAACCATTGCTTCTAAAACAAAGCTGAGCTTTTTGCATGGTTTCATTTACAGATTGTGACAGTAACTTGAAGTAGGCTTGTTATTTGTTGTGTAATCATCTTCATTTATTTTCTTGCATTCAGCTCTCAGTTAAAAAATAATATACAAAGATAAGATTTTCATACCCTTATCTGTCCATCATATTGTGAAGAAGTACTTTCAGCAATAATGGTCTATCTCAAATGTTGAAAACTGAACTGTGCTAAGTTCATAGCACCTAATTTATGGCCACCTGCAGTCAGGATTTTAATGCTTTGGGTTATTTAGTTAAATGCAGAAGGCAGCCTATTATCAGAAAAGGGTGTGGAATGTTGAACATTTAAAACAATGCCTACTTGAACGTTGGGACAAGCTTGTTCAAAAATAAATGTTCTACTACTGTACAGTTTTTTTTGAATAGTGTTTAATGTCTGTTTTAACTATTGAGGTATCAAAGGTGGTGGACACTGATGATACAGGAGATGAAATTATAAACTGGGAAAGTTTTTTTTTTTTTTAATTTTTTTTTTTTAAAGGGAGGAAGCATTCCAGGTCTAAGTTTGGAGTACCTTTACCTTCCCAGCATTTGCCATTTATGAGGACAGGGGAAAACCTGGAAAAAACCTCAGTTGGGAGGATAGTTCTACTGGGAATTGAACTCCAGACCTCCCACTCATGAGTCTGCACCTTAATAACCTCTACTGTACAATGGAGAAGACACCAACATATGGTTGTTAAAGGCACTGATGGTCACATAGAGTATTTATTAACTTCAAATACAAATATTCAATTCTTAAATTTTGAAGTAATTGTTTCTAAAAAAATATTTTTTTTTGCATCATGTTATATTCAGCGATTTTAGGTGCACCTTGAATCAAGGTAATTTGTTAATCTAAAGCTTACCCTTTCTACAGTACATTTTGTTTTAATAGTGTTTAATGCCCGGTTTTACTTCTGAGGCATCACGGGCAATGGATACTGATGATACATGAAATGAAGTGATAAAATGGGAAAGAATTTTGTTTAAGGAAGAAAGGGTTCCAGGCCTAAGTTTAGGGTACCTCCCCGGCATTTGCCATTTATGAGGACTGAGAAAAACCAGGAAAAACCTGTCAGGGAGGGCAGTCCTGCACCTTAATGACCTGTCACCCGTGGCAGTTCTAACAGTACATGAACTATAAAGTTTATATATTTCAAATTTTGTGTCCTTTTTGTCCCACTGTATATATATATATACACATGTGTGTGTGTGTGTGATGAATGTGTGCATAGTAAAACCTGTATAAAATGGTTTTTGTGTAAAACAGAAACCCGGAGAAACAGAATATAACTTTCAAAAAGAATTTTAACAAGCATTTCCGGACTTTATGGCTGTGGTCTAATGGTCGATTCATAATTTTAGTGGTCTGATGTTTCGTTCAACACTATGGTGGACATCTTCAGAGGAAAAAATAAAATGTGTACTTGACACTCAATGGCTGATTCTAGGAATGTCAAAAAGCCCAGAAATGCTTGTTATAATTCAAGACTCTGGCCATGAAAGCTCACGTATATATTTCAGAAAGAAGCTATTTCCCATATGAAATAAATACATCAAAATGGAAAATTGGCTAATGTGGAAAAGGAATCATTCCCGACACCATTTGTATAAATAACCTAATTGAAAGGAAATGGAACACCATAAGTGAAGCTGTTACATAATTATGTGGAATCATTTTCAATTTTTATGGTGATACAGTAACAAGTGAAACATTACTTTCCATGTGGCTATTCAAACTGTGAAGATTAACCCTTACTGCTATTAAATGGGGTGGCTCAGGCGGTAACACTCACTCTGATTTGGGAGATTCCAATTCAATTCCCATTGGGCCAACCATCCTGACCTTGGGTTTTTTTCATGGTTTTCCCTGGCCACTTAGGCAAATTTTCCACTTCCTGTTTAATATAATTTCATTCCGTTGATTCTCAAATAGAGTCAAAATTGCCAGAACATGATGGCCCATGATTTGGAAACATTTCTGCCTTAGTGCACAAAATCAAACATTTCCAAAGGACTCATACAACCCAGGGAGGAGTTTCACAGTCATTCTGGAAACATGTTAGGAACCCCATCTATGTCCATGCACTCGCCACCAATAGTTCATGGACTTCTGATGTCTCCCTCACCTTATCCACTTCTCCCAGAGGTACCGCCACTTAAGAGTGCAGGCACATAGGACCAGCTATGAGCATGGTTGAAGCTCTTATGCTTGGAAATACAGTATAGCATGTGGCACTTTTGTACAAAAATAGATGAAATTTGGCCGACTTTCCTACAATGCAAACAATGTACCATTTACCTCTTCCAACCCTGTTGACCGGATTCTCATTTGCACACTGATAAAGTCTTCTAAACATAAGATTAACAGATTTAATGTTAAAAACTGATAGGCAATGTTAATGACAGTATTCCACAAGAGAAAAATGCAGGTATTTACAAGATAAATTGTGCAGAATGTGAAAAAAACATTGGAAAAACAAAGAGAAACATATGCACATGGTTAAAGGAACATTTCAGGAACATAAAGTACAAGCAAATAGAGAAATCAGCAGTAGCATATTTTTGGGCACAAAATCACGACATAGTGAATAAAGCAAAATTATTAAAATCAATACAAGGACCTACAGAACTAGCTGGGAGAAAATCGACATCTACAAATACAAAGACAGTCTAATGAACTTCGACATTGCTAGGGATGAAAACATAAACTACAAGTTAATCACACCGTCACCAGAGCACATTAACCAGAGTTAATCACATTCACTTAATGTGTATTCTGCTTAATGAATTATCAAACAGTTGAATTTTAGCCTAGCTGATGATGAGAATCAAATGTTCTCGAAACTGGTTCTATATATTATGACAAGTGAAAATTTAAGAGTGTGTAGTTCAACTAAATCATACAATAATATCAATTATAAACATAAGATGTTTACTTTTCAGGACAAGTGAAACATATCACTAAATGTACAATGATGAAATAAGTTTTCAAGATGTTTGCTAATGCATGATCAAAGGAACACCACTGATTCAAGCTGAAGCCTTAAACACAATGAAAATATTAGGAAAAGACGATTTAAAGGCATCTAATGAGTGACCTGAGAGTACTAAACATAACCATAATATTGCTTTTCAATTTTGTATGTGATGAAGTTACAATGTTGATATGCAACCAGTAACAAACTGCAAAGCAAAAATTGAAGATCTAATTGCAGGATACAAACCTATAGATAGGTAGAATTGTGATAAAATAAGTATGTTTAGAGTATTTAAAAGTAAGTGAAGCATAAGAGTGTGTTAGACGACAGATTAGATATAATTTAAATGTTTACAGTGTTACATTCACTGACTGGACATCGTGAAAAATGCATTTGCGGTATGCTTAAAGACATATTCAGATTATTTATTTGTGTGAACATGGCCAATGAAATTGAAAAACATTTAGTAACAGGCAAAGCAGTATGTCTCTTGCCTATCAGATGTATGAATCATGATTTCCAGCCAGTGTACTGACGATGGAATAAAATAGTCTGCATGAACAGTTTAATCATGGAGAAGATGCTTCATTCTTTTAATGGAAGAATGAAAATTCAAGGCTGAAAGAACATATTCTTAAACACTGTTACCTACCAACAATGGATTGATCTGTCTAATGTGAAGCCAGCCTATTTTCCTGGCAACACAACTTCATTACACAGTCTATGGTTCATACATAAAATCCTTTTACAGGAAGTGCATGATACTATCAACAAGTTATGTCCTTCATGCTGTTACTAGATCCATCAGCCAAAGAGAAACAAACAGCTAGGAAATTCTTCATTAAAGCTGCTGCACAAACACCACAAGATAAACAGACATTACAGAGGAAAATTGCAGGAAATCTCCAACCCCTGTATGTAGGGAAAATTGTCAGTTAAAACTGAAGTTGTTGTGAACTCACATGATGAACCTGCCTTATTGAATTTGTTAGTGCATCCAATATTGCTGGCAAAAACCAGGATGAGTGCAATTATGGAAGAGACCAATGGCAAAGAAAGGGAGCTGAAAAAACACTTTTGGAGAAATACTATTGTTGTGAGTGACCTGTAGGAACATGCTGCCAAAATAAGCTTCTGGGACGGGAAAATACACAAATTATATTGGCTGGCCAGGGAAAAATTGATGGATCAAAATCCTGCACATTAGATCAACAACAAGTAAGCTTCTGGGACTCTTGAAACTGATACAGGAGGCTAAGAAATGCATACAATGTCTCTTGTGGAAAAGTTGCAATAGTGCACTTTAAATGAAATGCAGGAGTAAAGAATATAAGGGTAGAGATTGGAATTGTGTAAAACGATTATGAAACTAAATTCTAATTTTTATATATTGATTTTTTTCGTATTCTCTTTTTTGTTCCTATGGCAAACATATTACTTCAGAGAAACATTTCTGAATTTCTGTTTAAAATAGGAATTACCATTTTCAGATGATCACTACTGTACAGTCATCTGTTACTCATAGCTGCAGATATCAAATTTTTTTGACTTCGTTGGAAGTGTGCATACATGTTTAAAACTGGCATAAAGCAGCATACAAACCTTTTTAATTCAGCAGCCTCTAAAGGGTCATTTTCTTCTGTTATGTCCTCTTCCACTTCTACTTTGATGTCACTCAAACTCCAGGAATAGTCATCATATTCAGGCTGCATATTGGTTCTGGTATTCTGGGCAAAAAAATTGACAATTAGGCAGGTGTTTATTAAAGAACTGTTAAATACTTATATTAATGTTTTCTTTAGATAAGATATTTTATTTTCTGATTGTTATCATTTTACAGCCCCCCCCCACACAGTGAGATCTTATAATGCTATTAAATTGTAAACAACCACCAACTTCATGTCTCTTCTGAAAGGAGGAACATTTACAGGCAATCATTCAGACTCAAATGAATCAAGTTTTCTGTTACAGCTTTATTACACATGGGAGAAGATGATTTTGGGAGAGGAGCTAGAAGACTCTCTGATACCTACAGTAGCAAAAGACCAAATGGACTTCATTGCTGAACGTCATTTTGATTATAAAAGCAGGAGTGCAACCTAGTCAAGGAGTCAACATTGCTGATTTTTGTAAATTATATCTAATCTGTCATCTAACACATGCTCATGCTTCACTTACTTTTAAATATGGTGGGACCGGTTTCGAAGAGACATCTTCTCCATCTTCAACCAACTTGACGACTGGTGCAGGAAACTAACATCTGTGAGGACCTGTGGCTCCGTCCTGGTGGTGTTTTTTCTTTATAAACTGGATATTTGTATTACATTCTCCTGTAATGTCGAAATTCAAAAGACGATCCCTCTGTTTATGAATGTAAATCTTCTCCCAAGTGTCCAATTCTGTACGTCCATGTGCTTCTTTAAGTAACTTTATTTCTCTTTTTATGTCGCAATTATCTTTCCAAAAAATGGCGAGCCACTGTTGTCCTATCAATCTGTTTGTACTTAACGCTCCTGAGATGTTCCTTTAACCGTGTTCCTATGTTCCTTTTAGTTTTTCCAATATATATCTTATCACATTCATTACATTTATTTTGTGGATGCCTGAACCTTTTCTCCTGTGGAATGTTCTGGACATACAGAATTGGACACATTGGAGAAGATTTACATTCATAAACATAGGGATCATCTTATGAATTTCGACATTAAAAGAGAATGTAATACAAATTTCAAGTTTATAAAGAAAAAAACACCGCCAGTATGGAGCCACAGTCCTCATAAATGTCAGTTTCTCGTACCAGTTGTCAAATTTGTTGAAGGTGGAGAGGATGTCTCTTTGAAACCGGTCCCACCATATTTAAAAGTAAGTGAAGCAAAGAGTATGTTAGATGACAGATTAGATATAATTTACATTTAACATGCTTCACTGTGTGAGTTCCAACAGAATGTTTTAAAAATGTCTTATTTTTCAAAAGTTCTTAAATGACTTGCTGATTTTCTTTTTATTTATGTCAATATTATCCTTTATCTTTTTAAAAAGGTGAACAACTCAAGAATTCAGTGAAGTTCCATTTAAAAATTTATGTAACATTGGTAAAGACATTGCATACCAATAGTTAAATATATGAATGTACATCCTTAGATCAAAAGTATTCACTAATGTTGGGTTCACAGTACACATTTTAATGCAACCTTCATTCATGTTCAAGTTAAGCCATAAACAATAAATGCATATGTTTGGACTGTGTGCTCTGATAAGCTTAGTGGACAAAAGCATGTATCTAGTAATAAGAACTCTTAGGTTCAAATACTAGTTATGCTTGAATTTATTATTTGTTACTTTTTGCAAATCAAATTAATGTTTAATACTTAGCAATCATATGTCTTTTAATGGACAAGATATATTTGAATTTTAAGGCATTTATGCTCAAACACAGAAATGTAAATTAATCATCTTCCTATTCAAAATTATGTCAGAATAAATATTCTAAAGTGAAATACTAAAAGGAAAATAAATTACCTTAATATTGGATATGTACACCCTTTGGTTCTACTACTGTCCTCATTTTTCAGTTATCACTAGCTTTGGCATGCTCTTGTGTGCACAGCTTACAGATGAGGTAGATTGAAACAGGCTTAAGCTGTGTTTTGTTTGTTAGCAATTATACTGATTTCCACTATGGCTGAGTGCGCACATAAAGATGAAGCCACAAGGAGTTTGTACCTTAGTCAGCATTGCAGGCTCTTCCATGTCTTAAGCTGCAGAGCTATCTATAGCTATGATGTAGCAATAATTCAGGAAAGGGATTGATTGCCATTGTTTTGGTTCAGAATGAAAAAGTATATCCACTTCTCGCAAGATGCTACTCTATTTAAAGAAGTAGAAATCCCTTCCAGTGTGCTTCTGTAATTAAACATAATTTTCACTTTCTTAAGTTTGACTGCACAGTCCTACATAGTTTGAATGTTATAGAACTCTTTCATTGATCAGCCCCTAAAATGGAGATGTTAAAGATGATCACATCAGATGATTACTTTGCCTTATTTCTGAGGAAGAAACTGCCAACTGAAACTGGAATAGGATGATAATCAAAGACAAGCTGACATTTTCATCTAACAACAGGAGGAAACTAATTGTCTTATCACATCCCAAAGGGTACACAATTAAGATGCAAGATACATGGCTCTACTGTATCATAATATCACATATGTGTGTTATGTTTGGATGTCATGGGACTGTATGGGTGTGTTGTGATAGCTTAATGCCATACTAAACAGCCACCAATTTATAAACATTCTTGAACACATGGTTCTTCTGTGAGGATGAGATATCCTGATGGAATCATTGAATTCCAACAGGATAACCATTATGTTTAAACATGTCAAGTTTCAAACTGGTTCTTGCAGTCACAACATCCGTGCTCACCAGATTTGAGTCAAAATAGCAGAGGTGAAAAAAGCGGTGGAGTTAAAATGGTCTGCACGACATGCATAGGGTTTACACATCTCATATTAAGTTAATTTATACTTTTTTAGTTTTTCATTAAAAATATTTATTAATTTACTACACCTTTTGGAAACACAGTTTTTTCTGTGAACATAAATGTCTTAAAATTCAAATAAGCCTTTTCAATTTCAAGTTCTATTATCAATGTATGCTAAGCATTGCTTTTACGGGGGTAAGGGAGGGGGAGGGGGAGGATCAATTCAATGCATGAGTAAAACTTCTGTAGTTATCATTACCAGGTCTCACTTTTAAGTGCTCAAGAATCAGTGCATGTCTGCCATGAAAATTCAATATGATTAATGATGGAATGAAGATTTGTGTGCAGACCCAAGCAGAACTTTTTTATTTTCTTAAGGAAAATAGAATTTATCAAGGAAGTTTCTGATTTTCTAACTTTCATTGAATACATATTTTATTTTCTGTTGCTTTATTTATGTCTTCAACTGGCTATATTACAATCAGTATTAGGATATCTTTAGTCTTAATGAAATATTTACTTGCATCATTTAGCAGCCTTGATTTATAATCCTCTTTTCTTTTTACTTGTAAAGGGATATTTTACTTTTGAATTATTTCATGTCAAAACAAACAAATAAATACTAAATGAAATAGAAAAAACTGCCACCACATTTCCAATTTACTATTACAAATCCTTATTAAATTCAGAGTTCTTTTGAGACATGATTTCTAACATGTGTTATTTTTATGGATATGAAAAATGCATACAAAAGGGCATGCACATGCGCTAATTTTGAGAAACAGTTAAAAAAAATACACAACATTTACCAAAAAATTATGCATCTACTGTTGAAGTATTTATTACTTAATACACTTATTAAGCAGGACCGAAGATCTTGTTTTAAAACTCTTAAGATACGCTTTAATATTGTATACAACAAGGTATGGTTGGGCCTAAAATAAATTTTCCAGAAAATCACACCTTTTTGGTATTTTTGTTAATGCTTAAAAATCAGATTAATGCGTTTGGAAAAAAAAATTATAACCTTTTTCTTGTACTTTACAATCAGTAAATTTTGAAAATTTAAAATGTACCTATTTTAACCTCCATTTTGATGTACAGTACACCTTGCATTATCTGTTTCAGTTGCCCTTGTCAGAACACTATATTTGATCATGTTCACAAAAATTCAAAAATCCAATTTGCTTCTTCTTAAAAAGCACAAAAGATTATCTTGTTTTACAAAGAATAAGCTTTTTTGGATGTGGCTCAAGGTTTAAAAATTTTATTCACAGATTTTGTACATTTGACTTCTTCAGTTTATATTAATACATAATTACAAATTATTATATACTATATAGATTAATTTAGTTTCTAAGAATTCTTCCACAGTATAAGAATTATGTTTTAACAATAGGTTTTGAACACATTTTTAAAATTTTGTGCTTGAATTTATTATACAGGACTGCACTTTTATGTGACACAAAGTTGATACTTTTTGAAAATCTGTGATATTGTAAGTGTATTAGCCCAGCTGATCCTGTGTAATGCACACGATAATTTTCATTATTCCTAAATAGCTGTTTATTATTATGAACAAAAGATACAGTTTCCAATGTATATAGTAATGATAGGACATTTAATTCCTTAAAAATTGGTCTACTGGGAGCATGGGATAGTGGGCATTGCATATTTGGCTTATAAGAATGTATTAAATATGTTTTCACTAACTCCAGTAACTGGTCAACAGCTGATGATGGAAGTCCCCCCCGGAACTTGTCCTAATGTTGTATAAGTGGAGTTTGTGTGAAGATATTTAATTTAATAGCTTTATGGTACACCAAACTTAGTCAGCAGGGGAGCAGATTGCATTCAATCTAATTCTACAAATTCGGTTCTAAATTTAATAGCAAACTCATTTACATATCTCTTATGCCATAAGCTTAAATTATTTTTAACAAAAAGTCTTGGTCCATCACATGGAAGGCTTTAGTATGATCTACAAATAGACCTAGAACATTTTCTTTATTGTCTTTTGCATTTAAGATATTTCACACAAAAGAGAATAATGCATTATTTATTGTCTTGTCTTTCTGAAACCCAAATTATGAGTGAGAAAAGATATCACATTTTCCCAGAAAAGGTACCAGATGCTCATAAGTTTTTAAGTTATATTTGAAAAGCATACAGTAAAAATATTGACTTATAGTTCTGAACTTTTGTTTTATCCCTTCAAAATATTCTGCATAATGCTTTACAAGAAAGCCTTGAATTTCATCATAGCCATGGCATTGTTTATTTTTAATAACTCGTAACACCTTTTTTCAGTTACATGATGGAAGTATAATGAGGTATGGTTAAGAGAAATACTTATCATTTTTATTATTGTTTCAGTTAACCTGGTGGCACTGCCACGGGTGGCCGAGGTCATTAAGGCACAGACTCGTGAGCGGGAGGTCTGGGTTCGAATATTGCCAGGACCGTCCTCCCTGATTGAGGTTTTTTCCAGATTTTCCTCAGTCCTCATAAATGGCAAATGCCGGGGAGGAACCCTAAACTTAGGCCTGGAACGATTCCTTCCTTAAAAAAAATCCTTTCCCAATATATCATTTCATCTCATGTATCATAGTGTTCATCGCCTCTATAGCAAAAACGGGCATTAAACACCATTCATTCAGTTAACCTGGTGGGTGTTTGAGCAAAATATTCATTAAAAATAGAAGTCGGTAGTAAAATTTTTTAAAGATAACATAATATTAGTAGTGGTCTTAGTATTATTAGTTTTTCTTTTAGCTACATTCCACATTGCCCTGCCTTTATTATTACTTTCATTTATAATCTTGTTATTTTTTTCAGCTTTTTGTTTCTGCAATAAATGTTTAAAATACTGCAATAATGCTTAAATTAATTTTTAAAATTATTTGTACTATTGATTTCCTAAGTAAGTGCCTTTTCTTATATGATATTAAAATGCCTATTGTAACTCTTCTTTTTTCTTTTTCAACTGAACAGGAATATAAAAGTTTTTAAGTGGAAATGCTATATTTAAATTATGAATCACAGTATCTAGGAAGCATTAATGTTTAAATAGGGCCAAGTTTCTTTAGTCAGTAAATACCTAAAGTAATTTATTTTGAGTTGAGAACTATGTTCTGGTTTCCTAACTACTTGAACTCTACTTGACTGTTGTTTTATCAGGGTAAAATGAATAAACGGTGAGAAATATTATATTATGATCTGACATTCCTACATCTATGTTATTAATTGAAAAATCCTTTAATGTACAATTAAGAGAGATCTAGACAGGTTTTAATGGAGTTTGTTATACAGGTTAGACTAACTACAACTGGCACTAAATTGCATGACTGTGCTATTTGAGAAGTTTGTGTTTAATGCTGTCCTCTATCAAAATGTTCTATTAAGTCATCATATGATTACACACCTTTGCTCATTTTTATAATATTTAATAAATTATAGATTTACAGCAAGTAAAAGAATCTCAATCCTTAGAGAAGCGTTTATTATGAGTGCATTTTAGTATACAATGCTCTTCCCTCTAGCCTAAAAGCCTTAATAAACAATGACAACTCCTTTAAATCTGCTCTTTGAAAATACCTATGTAAAAAGGCCTATTATTCTGTAAAGGAATATATGAGTGAACATAGTATACTGCACAACATATCAATGTATATGTAAATATGTATTAATAAAAGTTGTATGATTGATTTGTCTGTTTTTGGTGTTGGTTGAGTTGTTCTAAGTGTTCTTTTTTATTTTTATTGTAATTATTTATGTAGATGTAAACAAACTTTTGTAAATACAGATTGAACACTACTGTGGTATTTGTATATGACAAGTTCAATGTTCGTAGGTCTCTGTGGCTGCTTCACAAACTCACTGAATGCTCTGAGAACTAAACTAAACTAAATTAAGGTGTGAAGAGTGACAGAAATGGTTAACCACTTTATAAATAGGAATTGAGTACAATGTGCTTTCAATTAAATTAAGGCAATGCTCAGTGATGCAAATATCATCCAATCATTATACTTATGTTTCAAGAGCTGCTGTATTATTTCTATTATACTGTAAATTTTGCAGTATTATGTTGAAATATTTATTGATATAAGGGAATCTCTTTTCCTACCACTACTGGAATGGTTGATCAATTTAAATAATTCACAGGGACTTGTCAATTTGTACCTTGATATATAAATTGACCTAATAATTAGTTTCCCTGATTAGCTAAGTCAGCAGCTATTTTACCATTTATAGAAATAACTTCATTTGCAAATTTTAACTTAAGACATTTAGCTGAAAGCCTGAAAAATAATCCACTTAAGTTATAAGCATTAATTATGTTTACATTATTATACAGACTACACACCTTTGTTATTTTCTCAATACGAACTTCCACTAGCTCAATGAAACATGATTCCTCTCCAATATAAAATCGTTTAGGTATATTTATGACTATTACATTGGTGTGTGGTAGTTTGGTAGGTACCTTCCAACTTTTTTTCCATCTTTATCAGGTTCACTATGTGCAACATTATTTGTACCCTCCCCCTCAACACTACCAAGTCCTTTTGTGTAAGACCCTCAGTTTCACTTTTTAAGTTAAGCATTACTTGGTCTGTTGATGCCCCTTGCTTGAAATAACCACATACACATTGATGCACTATTTAGGTTCTGAGCAATTTTTTTCTCTTAAATATTGCCCTTGACTGTCTGAAAATATAACTATCCCTTTGTCTCTTAGTTATCTTCTTGGCATTTTTGTGTTGCCTTGATATACTACTTTCTAGCTGCTTTCAATGAGAAGTCTTGCTTCCCTGGGATCTTTCTTATAAAATGAATATTTTTGCAGCAATTTTAAGCTTTAATATTCTTACAGGTTTTGGATCAGGAAATGAACTTCTATCTTTTTTTCTCTCTTTACAATCTCTGTAATGAACTACAAAAAAATTTGTCTTGAGCTTTGTGTTATTCAGCTATTAGGAACTGTAATAAGGCTTCTTACTTGTACATGTAACAAACTTTTATTTAAACTAATGTGGTATTTCATAATTTGTGGAATGAATGAATAGTGTTTAACACCTGTTTTTGCTACAGAGGCACCACAGGCTATGGACACTGATGATACATGAAATGAAATGATTTATTTTTAAGGAAGGAATCATTCCAGGCCTAAGTCTAGGTTACCTCCCCAGCATTTGCCATTATTGAGGACTGAGGAAAACCTGGAAAAAACCTCAGTCAGGGAGGATAGTCCTGGCGGTATTCAAACCCAGACTTCCCGCCCACAAGTCCGTGCCTTAACGACCTCGGCCACCCGTGGCAGTTTAATTTGTGGAAAGTAAGAGTACTGTCAGAAATTACACTGGTTTCCAGCATTTTGGATCTAAAAAGTTTGATTTGTTGTTTTGAACTTTTCTTCTGGAAACCTCTTTTCTTTTAACTGGCATTTCATTTATAGCAACTAGGCTAAATTTTAAACAAAACTATTATTCTTTCTCAGGAATAGAAATGTTCTTACCTGGGATCATATTTTATATAATTGGAGAGAAGTTCCTGTATTGATTATTCGAAGAATTTAAGTCTTTGTGATGACTCACAAATATTTTCAGACTAGATCTTTGCAAGAGCACATGCAGTAAATTATTGCTACCCAGTTTCAAATACTTCTGACGAAAGTTATGTCCTGGTTTATTGAGCATACTGTAAAAAACAAATTCATCTTTCCCTTTGATATTGGTACATCCATTTTTCTCACTTCTCCTATTAAATTTTAAACCATTTAAAACAAACTAAGAGCTGATGATCATGTTTGATAGTCACCAGACCAGACAAAATGTCCAATTTTACTAGAGTTAAAAATTCAATCCGTTTTAGCAAATTAGCAGCGGTTGACCAACACCCAGCCGTCACTGCTTCTAAACACTAGTGTGTTTTAAATGGAAATGTTTGACCTTGAGATATAAAGTATATCATGCAATCAGATTTGTGCAATGCTACCAAAATGCAAGTAGCTGTAGCAAGGCTGTAATCCCTGTAAAGAAGATCGAGATTTACAAAAACAATGTACACTACTTGAAATACTAAGTGAACCTAATCATATAATTAACATCATTATATTATTGAGTTGAACCATACACTCTTATTGGCTCCACTTACTTGCTCAAATGCAGTACATGTTTTGCAGACAATTGTCGCAGCACAAGCTTATGCTCGACTTCACTCACTTCACGCTGATGACCTGAGATTTTAAAAAGCGTCCATAAATAAACCAAATTTATTTATTTCATTTAAACAAGTACAGCCAATAATAATGTGTAGTTCAACCCAATCATATAATGATCTTAATTAAATGTATACCACCTTAAAATATGTTGTTTTACTTCATATACTCTAATAGAGCAAACGGAGCACACCTTTCTAAATTACATGTTGAAATTGAATGTTTTTAGCTTTAGTAGTTCTTATTCTACAATCATTTAAATGCCTGCTTGCAAAAGCATTACAGCAAGTAGTTTTGTGATCACCATATAATGAATCTACTAAATCCAAATTTATATGTATTATGTTCACATTTGCTTCATCAGTGCATTAACTGCAATATATTATCAATTATCACCTTCTTATGCAAACTTGATTCTCATTCACTTTACCTTATGACTAAGGAGTTAATTCTTCAAAGGCTAGGGGAGTAAAGTTTAAACAAATCTGACAGGCCTGGAGGCGGTAAGGAGGCAGCCCCTTCACCAGGCTTACTCAGCGTGGGGCTAATAACCCACCTGGGTGAACTTATATTATTCAGAGAAAAATAGAAGAGAGAACTGAACAGATTAACAGAAGATGATTAGGAATGAAAAGGAAATTGAGATTGGGTGTATGGAATGTAACTTCCCTGATGGGAAATAAGTGGAAAGAGTGGATGAAATGAAATATGGAGTGGGGGATATTAGAACTAAGTGAAGCAAAAAATAAAGGCAGGTGAGAAACAATAATGGAAAGGTATGTAGGGGTGGAAAAAGGATCAAGAGCTAAGGATGGAATGGGTATAATGCTGTCAGAAACTAATGGAAACAAGAGTAAATTATTGGAAGCCAATAAACTCTAGATTAATAAGAGTAGATTTAAATTTATAAGAGGATGTATCCCTCATGCAGATATATGCACTAACACAGGACAAGGAAGAGACAGGAAAGGAATATTTCTATACAGAATTACCAGAGAGGAGAAATCAAGAGAAGAAAAAACACATATTATTGTAATAGGGGATTGCAGTGCGAGAATAGAACAAGATCCACACAAAGGTCATGGATGTATGGAACTGGGAATGCATGGGGCAGAGAGAATAATTAATTTAATGGAAGAATGATTGAATATTGATAAACAATCAATTGGTGATTGATAATACATATTTCCCATATAAACAAATCATAGGTTCACAATTAAAGCACTAGGCAGAAATATAAGAAGTGTAATACACTATTTTACATATACTAGGAATACAAAATATTCAATAACAGATATAAGGGTTTTTTAGAAGTGCAGAAATATCTACAGAGCAAAGGTTAATAATATGTAACACGAGAGAGAGAGACTTATTCTCGAACATTACCCAGTGCCTTCTTGCCTGATATGGAGGAGATAAGTGCATTATAATTTATTTACTGTGCTCTTCCATTCCCCTATTCTATGTCTGATGTAGTCAGCTGGCCGTTTGTGATGGTTTATTGGCTGCTCTGTCAATTTTCAGATAATTGGATGACCCAACTGATGAGAATTGTCCTAATATGAATTTATTTGCAGCTTTCATGTTATGTTGGTATGGATAAACTTTAAAGAAAGTGTAGCTACAGTCTGATTCTTCACTTCCAATCTGTAGAATGTTTATGTACTCATACCACTGTTATGCTTGCATTTACTCTCCAACTGTATTGCTATATAATTATGTAATGTTAATCAATGCTGTTAATAAAACTTACCTGTGAAATAAACTGCCTTAAGGCTGCATCAGCACTTTCGCACTGCAGTTTGAAATTAAATAAAGAATTCACCTGATGAATGCACAACTCACAGACCTGTGCTGGAAGACCATCTCCAGCAATCACCTGGTAAAGTTATGAGAAATAATTACAGTTACATTAATATGTATTACAGAAGAATCTGTTCAACGGAGAAACACAAACCTCCGAGAAACTAAACATTTTTAATGATCGATAAAATGAGCCATAACTAAAGCCAATTCTGTACACTTTGAGAATATCAAAGACCAAAAAACGCAAATGTAACTCGACGTCTTTTAGGACAAGAAAGTTTTTTTTTAGCTTTCGAGCTTATGCGCATCGCCTTTTAAAAAGGAATTTTGCAAACAAACCTTTACTAGGGGAACCACTGCCATGATTCTCTCTGGAAGATTGTTGTCTTCACCGAAAAGAGGAAGAAGTATATCTTTTTCGCCCATACACAAACGACACATATGAGAAAAATTCACCACCATTTTTAAATGATATTGACAGCCGAAATAAAATTAACCGTTTTTACTACAGCAATAATTGCCTTTTACATACTGCAGAAAATTATGAATTAATTTGAAAATTTAACTCGTCCACTCTACCAAAGCATATCACAAACGTGTATTTGATTGTTTCCATAATAAATTATTCAACTGCATTCATAGAAATTCTATGAATTAAACTCTGCTCTAATTTTGTTAATATACTGTTCTCATTGCGCATAGGCAGATAACAAAAAAATTTAAAATCGATAGTTCTTACAACATGTGTCGAATGTCGAACACAACGGCTTTCACATGATTCTGTCGCTCTCGCTCGTGAACAGTGAATAGTACAATTGTTATGAATCATAACCAAAGAGGGCATGTATATCGTTCTTGGTCCAAGATCCTTTACGGTAGCGAAAATGTCATCATGGGGCAACAGATTGACGTAAAAACGATGGTATCTAAGGGAGAATAGTGTTAGGAATTTTTAGGTATTTGTATAATATTATACAAGAAGATATTTGCAGCAAAAATGATGGAAATCGAGCAGGAAACGATATATGGAACCCATGAGGATTCTCATGTTGTTATGTCTGAAAAGGTCCAGTCCTTAGCTGGAAGTATATATCAAGAATTCGAGAAAATGATAGCTAAATATGATGAAGATGTGGTGAAAGACTTAATGCCCTTAGTGGTAAATGTGCTGGAGTGCTTAGATTTGTCTTATACAGAAAATCAAGAGCATGAAGTAGAGCTTGAGTTGCTGCGCGAAGACAATGAACAGCTGGTTACGCAGTATGAAAGAGAAAAACAGCTGAGGAAAACAGCAGAACAGGTATGGATTGATTGTAACTGGGTGCATTTAAGCAGTTACAAACTTTTAGTAAATTTTAATAACACCTTTTTCCACTCTACAGTTTGCCTGTAATCTTATACATATTCTTACATGATTGGGTCTTTACTGAATAAGTCCCAAATCGGTTAATCTTACAATATTTTGTGAGTGAATGGTGGATAATAATTGATTATGTTAATAATCTGCAGCTTATGTTTAATAATCTCTGTAGCCTTTGTAGTGCTAAACCTATAGAAATGGTCTGTTTGCTATGGTGAAATAAATTCAGTTAAACCTCTTATAATCACCTTGAGTTTCCATCCTTCCATTTCCATGTAGATCTATTTTGAGTTGATGAAATATGGCAAACCTTAAGTGTATAGAATACTTCATAATTTGTTTGTTAATGGGAATGTCTATATATATTTCCACATGTAAGTAATTTAACTTCAGCAAACTTCTGTGCTATTATGGAACCCATTTAGCTTTCTGGTGAACATTTTTGCTATTTATCATATTTGTTTTTAATAAAATGCTTCTAGATAAATAAATCCTAGCTTGGCAATGTATATCTTCTTTTTTTCAAATTGGATTATTGGGTTCTAAGGTAAAGAAAAGAAATTATTTTGGTTTGAAAAAATGATTCTTGAACTTTTGGAAGGAAATTCCATCATTGCCTCTTAGATAGTAGTTATAAACATGGCTAATGATTAGGTCCGAAAGTTTATGCAATTGCATACTATTTTCTTAAGGTATGTTTGTGCAATTATAAATGCATAATATTGTTGATACTTTTTTTTTTTTTTATACAATAAGGAATATTTGAACTATTTACAGATATTTCTCTTTTGAATTCATTTTAGTGATGTCATAATTTGAACACAAGCAAGACTTTATAAGTAATGGAGTATTCAAATCCCAATGGGCTCCATAAAAGGTATTTTTGTTAATTTCCCATTGAGAGCTAAGTTTAAATAGCCTCTAATATTCCATTCCTTCCTGTACCAATGTTAACCTGAAGGTAAAAGTGTATCAGTATGGCTTTAAATTGTGTCTCAGCACTGAAAATTAGTAACAAGGTTTTCAATGAGTGATTGTGCATCTTTTGTCCCACCTTCACTATCAAAACATAAATTGCAAGAGAACTGTGCATTTAAAACACTTAAGTATAGTTAGCTTTACTATATATGGCCTTCACTTGAATTTAAAAGATAAAGTGCATCTTTCTCTACTTCTGACAGAATCAAGGATAAGATTCCTGTTGCTATGAATGGTACAGAGTCCCTTTTTTTGGATAAAGGCACCCGATTCTGACCTGAAATTCAATAGCAGTTAGTGTTAACTTTACTGACAATAGTATTATGTAGTAATGATTATGATGGATTAGGAAATGAAGTTAAATTGAAGAGTATTCAAAAAATAACATTATATTTCATCAAAATATTAAAGGACTGAAAAGAAAAGCAAATGAATTACTAAATAGCATAATTTTTTATATAAAACCACACATCTGCCTGTCCAAACATAATTTAAAACAACAGGAATTATCACATTGTCATTAAGTGATTGTTGTTTGAGAGCAGAAGCATCAAGAAAGGAACTATGTAAAGGAGGAGTTTGCATTTATGTCAAGCTGGATGAACATATAAACATTAGATGTATCAAAATTTAATTCAGAACAGAACATTGAATTATGCACAATTCAGTTGGATAGCAAAAATATAAAAATAATTATAATTGCTGTTTATTACTCATTATTAGGAAACTTCAAATTTTTCTTGAATAAAACTTGAAGATACCTTAAACTTTTTATTTAAGTCTAAGCACAAAGTAATAATCTGGAGACATAAACATTGTTTACTTAATGCCAATTGTCAGAATGAATAAATTAAACTTCCTTCTTACTACATATGATAATGTGAATGCAATTCACTGGGATTGATAAAAACAGCGATAGAAATGCCTTTGTAAATTTAGGTAAACATTATCATACTCTTGTTTTCTCATTAATTAATAGTCTCTCTGAACTCTAAAATAAAACTCAAAGAATGCTACAGATACATAAAATCTAGAGATATTAATGGTGTAAACCTTAATAAAATGGTGGATGCACTTCAACAAGAATCATGGAATAGTGTCTACAGTGCAAATGATATTAGCAGTTTAGTTTAGTTTCTGGAGCATTCAGTGAGTTCACAAAGTAGTCACAGAGACCTACAAACATAGAACTTGTCATATGCAATTACCACAGTAGCATTCAATCTACATTTACAAAAATTTGTCTACATCTACATAAATAATTACAATAAAAATGAAAGAACACCTAGAACAACTCAACTGAACAACAAAAACAGACAAGTCGCTTAATCATACAAATTTTATTATATATGTGTTTACATATGCATTGATATAATTCATTGGAGTGTTTTTAATTCAGTATAATATTGTCACTCATATAATCCTTTGCAGAATAATAGGCCTTTTTACTTAGGTATTTTATAAGAGCACAATTAAAGGACTTATCATTGTTTATTAAGGCTTTTAGGCTAGAGGGAAGAGCATTGTGTACTAAAACACATTCATAATAACTTCCTTTTTTGAGGGCATAAAAGTGTTGAAGTCGGTCGATGTAGATTTGCTTTTTGTCTAGTATTCTTGTCATGTATATTTTGATTTTGAACAAATTTTTGTTTATTTCTTATATAAAAGTTCATGAGGGATAAAATATATTCACAAGGAAGAGTTAAAATTTCAAATTGGCTAAAGAGGTTTCTGCATGAATGTCTGCTATGAATACCAGCAATTATTCGTATGACTTTTTTCTATAACAGGAAGACACATTCACTTTTAACTGACTTTCCCCAAAACATTAAACTGTACTTCATTATTGAGTTGAAATAAGCATCATAAACTAGTTTTAAAGTCTTAATTTACTCCGTTACTAATACACATATTGCATAGCATGCACTGCTAAGCTTAGGTATGGTAAGATCAATGTGATCTTTCCAACTCAGAATTTATCAATTATTAAACCAAGGAATTTAATATATTTGTTTTGTAGAATACGCTGTTATAATATCCTATCTGTAATTGTGGATCTGGAGATCTGTCAGTGATGAATTTCATAACATTTGTTTTATCTAGATTTAGAGACAATTTGTTTGCTTTGAACCATACACACAATTAACTCAGAATCGGATTTAGTTAATGCATTAAGGCTCTTTCCATTTATCAATGTGCTTGTGTCATCTGCAAATAGAAAAGCATTTCCTACATCTTGGATAAATAAGGAGAGTTCATTTATATATATCAGAAAAAGATGATGATCCAGAGCAGATCCTTGAGGCACTCCATGGTTAATCATTCCCTATTCTGATGCATCATTTCGACAATTTCTTACACTCTTTTAAATTACATTTGAAGCATATTTCTGACTAAAAATTAAAAAAGTAAGTTATAATATGTGTAAGGAAAGGTTTACCAAAAGAATTAAAAAATCTTGTCAACATAAAAGACAATTGTATGATGGGCTAAGTTCATTGAAGACCCTAAATTTTAAAAAAAACTTTTTAAATAATTCTATAAGATAATTAGGAAAGTGATGTAGGAGTGAAAGAGGAATATTTTATGATTTGGCGAAAACTTACCATTGTGTTAATCATGAAATTTTCCTAGATAAATTAGCTTTTTATGGAATAAAAAAAAACATTATTTAAAATATTTTATATTCTACCTTGACCAAAGGAAACTAGTTAAATTGTACTTGTGAAAATAAAAACAATGCATCAGGATGGGAATTAAACATGGATTGTCTCAGGTTCTGTTCTGGGCAATCTTCTTTTTCTAATATATATAAATGTTCTCTCCTTATATATCCAAGATGTAAATAATTCTGTTTTATTTGTAGATGACCCAATCATATTGATAAAAGGAAATAGCATTAATGATTGTTCCATTAAATTAAATCTGGTTCAAGGTTTTATTCACCATTTATGTACATTTGGCTCTGTCAGTTTATATTAATACATAACTACAACTGTTACTATGTACATATCTAACTCTATAACTTAGTTTCCAAGAATTCCTCCACAGTTGAATGAATGAGTTTATTTCACAATTTGTTACAACAATATACCTTCAATTTTCAATATTAATTATCTCTTTACATACATTATTACCCTACTCTTTTTACTTTAGATCCTAGCAGGATCTTTCACAATACAGTTTCCTACTTTGTTAATCACATGATTGTGCCTCCACAATATAAAAATTGTTTTAACAATAGATTTTAACATATTTTTAAAATATTGTGCTTGAAGTGTTTTTAAGTAAGTTTGGTAATTTATTATACAGGATTGTAGCTCTATGGGTAGCTCTAATTGATGCATTTAATAAGTCTTTGATTGTAAGTGTATTCAGCTGATCTAGTGTAATGTACATGATATTCTGTGCTATTCCTAAAAAGCTGTTTATTATTATGAGCAAAAAATACAGTTTCTAATATATATATGGAGAGTAATTATGAAACACTTAACTCTTTAAAAATTGGTTTACTGGCAGCATGAGATGGTAAATGCCTTTTTAACCTTAACATTTCTTTTGCCATTTTAAAACTATAGATTATGAACTTGCTGCTCCCCAAAAGAGTATATCATAAAGTAATATAGAATGTTCATAACCAAAATATACTATTCTCAAAATATATTTTGTACAACTTGTACTTAAATATGAGCATTGCATAAGAAATTTGACTTAATTTATTAATAAGGTAAAAATATGTTCATTCCACTTTCTGGTCTCCTTGTGTGAATGATTGAAAGCAAACAGATTATCTCTAAATCTAGAAAAAAAAACATGTTATTAAATTTATCAATCACAGATCTCCAAATTCTAACAGTGTATTTCTACAAATCAAAGATATTAATTCCTTAGTATAAGAATTGACAACCATCTGAATGGAAAGAGCACATTAGTCTTATCGTACCTAAATTTAGCGGTGCATGCTATACAATACATACATTATTAACCGGATTTAGTTAAGTCTTTTAAATTTCTTTATTATGCCTATTTCAACTCAATAATGAAATATGGCCTTACATTTGAATTGAAAGTAAGCGTGTCTTTCTATTACAGAAAAAGCCATATGAAAGTGCAGAAGAATGTGTATACTATTATAATCTTTGCAAATGACAAAATCTATGTTTATCACTCACTAAATGCTCTAGGAACTAAACTAAATTTAATTTTTCCAGTTTTCCAAAACCAGTTGCACCACTTAAAGCTGCAGGTATGCCATTAGTTAGTTAGCTAGTTCTCAGAGCATTCAGTAAGTTCATGGAGCAGCCACAGAGACCTACGAACATTGAACTTGTCATATACAATTACCACAGTAGCTTTCAATCTCTATTTACAAACATTTGTCTGCATTATTGCATAAATAATTACAATAAAAATAAAAAAGAACACATAGAACAAGTCAACCAACAATAAAAACAGACAAGTCACTTAATCATACAAATTTTATTATATACATATTTATATATACATGAAATGTTGTGTAGTATAATATTGTCACTCAAATAATCCTTTACAGAATAATAGGCCTTTTTACATAGGTATTTTCTAAGAGCAGATTTAAAGGAATTGGCATTGTTTATTAAGGCTTTTAGGCTAGAGGGAAGAGCATTGTATACTAAAATGCACTCATAATAAAAGCCTTTTTGATGGCATGAAAGTGCTGAAATTGGGTGATATAGATTTGCTTTTTGTCTAGTATTCTTGTCATGTATATTTTGAACAAATTTCTGAGGGATAAAATATATTCACACTTTTGTGTGTGTGCATGCATGCATGCGTGCCTCTCTCTCTCTCAAATGCTTTTGAATGCGCAAAATCTAATCTGAGTTTGATTTTGCCATTGTAAGGGGGGGGGGAAGAAAAAAAGAAGAGGGAACTTTATTTTTATGCCACCAGACATGTTCAAATGAAATTCTAGTGATAGTATAGTATGGAACAACATCTGGAAGGTACAGCTGGAGATGGTGATGATTAAGATGCTGAGGAGACTTTAAATCTAAAATCACTAACATAACCAGACCATGGTCACTATAGGAAACTTTTGTAATCATGAAAAAATCTGAATTACAGGACTGGGAATTGAACTCAGGCTGGAGTTCTGGTGACTAGACCATGCAGCTAAACAAGCAAAGAAAAAGGTGACTAATATAATACCAGAAATTCTGAATATCAACAGATGTGCAATATTCAGGATGTTCTCAAAGGAAAATCCTCCATAACACCAAATATTTTTCTATGTGGAACAGTTAACTTCATTTAAATATGCCTCAATATAGAAAGTTATAATTATGGACATATTTGCATACATATTTATTAGTTTTTAGCACATAAACTTCGAAGCCCTACCAAGTTTCACTTTTATCTCATACTAAATGAGTCATTTTCTTAAAAACATACTTATTTGAAGTCTAGCTAGATGTGTTTGTTTCTTGTCACATACATAGATTAGAATAGATAGTGGCAAAATACTTTGCAAAAACAGCTGGAATTTCAGAGAAATAAGGGACAGAAAAAGGAAGGAAATCATTCCCTAACAGGTGAAGTATACAAATGAACTGATAGTCATCTGCTGTTGAACTGTTAAAGGCAGCTCCAGTGTTTGTGCTGGATTATTAATCATGCCAAAATTAAGTTCATCATTGAGTTGTAAGTTACATGGCTATGTTTGCAAATTCGGTTTGGAGGCACTTTCTACTGATAGAGCTACACTCTTTTGCAAAATCTGTTAAAAGTATTAATCATGAAAAAAAGTACTTTAACAAGTCAAGACTACTCAACAGTGAAATACAAGTCTAGGATTTTTAAAATGCTCACTTTAATATCAACATTGCAACATCCAGCAGACAATCTCAGTTCTCTGGATCCAGTGAAGCTTTCTTGGACTCGGGAATTCTATTCTGGAAACTTGAAAACCAATTCCTGAGGACATTTTTGCAGAAGTACACTAAAGAAGAGGTTCCATCAGAATCCACATTAAGAAAACTTATTTGAATATATGCTTTGAAGAGACCTTGCAGAGGAACTGTGGAAAAGAAAATATGGATCTATGTACGTTGATAAAACTACAGATACATTGGGACATTACATGGTGATTGTCATCATTGGAACTATGGAAAAATGCAAAGTGACCTATTATTAGTATTTTTTTATATAATGGAAGAGTTATACAGAGCAAGTAGTCCAAGTTGACTCATTTGTTTACAAATTCTTTAATACTACCCTGGCCACATGGAATATGGCATGATGTCTTGCTTTTTGTCACAAATGCGGCACTTCCATGAAAAAAGCAGGTAATGCCTTGAAATTTCTCTTCCTGAAAATGCTCTGTCTCACATGTCTAGCCCACAGGGTGGACAGAATTGTTGAAGAAATAAGAAGTTTGTTTCTTCTCGTGGATAAGTTAATTTTGAAGACCAAAAAAAGCTTTCCTAAAATCACCCTCTCAAATCCAGGTTTTTAAAATACTTGGCATCAGACCTCAGTTTACCTCCACAGCCAGTTCTCACCAGATGGGGAACCTCGTTCTCTATAGCCATTTATTACAGCAACAATTTGGACAAGATACATGTGATACTTTAGGCTGTATCAGAAGACAGGCTGCTTCAGTTTGCGAGGTAAAAGTGTTTTACCATGAACTCTGTATTGTTTATAACATATTATATTGTGCTACCATAAATTGGAGAAAAAAGATATGCTGGTGACATCCATGGGGATCTTTGAAAATGCAGTAAATCAACTGCTGGTAGTACCAGGAGAGAAATGAAAAAGTGTAGCAAGAAGTGTAAAAGTGTTATGAGTGCTAATATGGACCTACAAAACTTAAGAGCATTTGTGGTGTCCTGAAAGGTGAATATTCAGTTGTAACTGATATGCATCCTTCCAAAATATCTTGTTTTAACCGCGCTGTAATCACTTCAGTGGAAGTAGAACATTCCATTACCAAGATGAAAAATGTTCTCCCTGACTAGTGACCGACTATGACAGTTGATACCTTGAAAAAGCATCTTATGGTTTGTAACCAAGAAAAGTAACTTAAGTACTTTAATTATGTGGTAAAGAAAATTATTAAATATCTTAAATATCTAATATCACTAATAATGAGTGATATTACTCTCTGTTTTTACTTTTAATAAATGCCTATTTTAATTATATTACTGCCTATTTTCATTTTTAAATGGCTTTTTTTCTGCCTATTTTAACCAAAATAAATGCCTGAACTTCTGGGTTCTGATTATTATTAATAATTATGTAACAATGCTCTTTAACATCTTTGATCATTAGCTTACCATTCAATTTGGAGCATGAATTGGCTAATAAATTTTGCTTGAAGGTCTGGCCCTTCAGGCTCGAGGTTTTTTTACATGCCATAAATCTACAATTTAGGATGAATGATTTACTTCCCTTATGAAGGGAGCCATACTTAGGATTTTTATGCCCTAAAAATACACCATCCCTGGTCTGGTTTGAACTCATTACTTTGGATCTGCCAGGCAAGTATGGTTACCACCAGGATAGGTATTAAATCTGTAGCAGCAATAAAATTTTTCCTATGAGATGCAGGTTTCTATCATTGTGTTAAGGTACCTGGAGTCATTCAATTATATGATAAAAACTGGCTATTGACTAAAGAAGATGCAAAAGTCTCTCTTCAGTCTCTTTAAGATTGCAACTTTCATGAAATTTTCATAGGAGGTAGTTTTTAATCAAGAATTTTTCTATGTATAAGAAATTCATTGCAAACTTCTGTTACCCTCTTATCAGTTCATATGAAGAACTGCTCTCCAAGTTGAAGATATGGAATACATTGATCTGATGGAATTTGTACATAACTAAGTAATGACTATCACAGAATTGATGATTACAGACGTGTTTAACGTCCAGTTTAAACTACTGAGGCATTACAGGTGTGGAAACTGAAAATACATGAAATGAAATAATAAATTTAGTAAAGTTTTTTTTAAAGGAAGGAAGAGTTCCAGGCCTAAGTTTAGGGTACTTTCCTGGCATTTGCCATTTATGAGGACTGAGGAAAACCAAGAATAAACCTCAGTCTGGCAGGATGGTCCTGATGGAAATCGAACTCCCCTCCTCATAAGTCTGTGCCTTAATGACCTCGGTCATCCATGCTGGTAGGCATATGATGAAAAGCTTTGCAGTGCATGGTCTGCATCATTGAATCTGTGCCAAGAAAGTGTTCCATGTACCAAATGAGAACTTGATATCCTGTTATAAATGCCATGTTATGTTTTTGCAGAGAGGTGAACTACAGTTAACTAGATTTTAATACACAATGTGCAAAGTTTTCACATTATTAAGTTTTTAATCTGAATTCTTTTTTTAATTTGATAATATCATTTATGTTATCTGGATATTAAGCTTAGATGTTTTCTGTACTAAAAGATTTATTTTATAATAAATATGAATTACATGGCCTTAGAGACTTAGGTTTAATTGATTTAATATTAAGGAATTTGAAATTGTAGTGTAATTGTTCTTGTTTTATAATAACTGTTCAAAATTGTGGACAGTGTTTAAAATTACTGCAACATTTTCAGAAATGTTCAGAGCTTATTTAGGAACTGAATTTTTCTGTTTCTTTTTCTTCTTCTTTTGCACTGTTCTAATTTAGAAAGCATATGTGGCACAGAGGAGTCTTTATCCTAAACCTTTTCAATTGTAATATTTTGTATTTCTGAAACTGACATTCTAGATTCATATTTGAAGATTTGGAATCTATTTATATATGAATGTTTCACTTCAAGGCTTCTATAGTTCCCAGGGTATATAGACTCGGAAGATCACTGTTGTGTCTATGGAAAATATGATAGCTAAATGGTAAAACATGAGCATGGTATACTGCCACGGATGGCCGAGGTCATTTAAGTGCGGACTCTTGAGCAGTCTGATTCAAATTCCACCAGGAACATCCTCCCTGATTGAGGTTTTTTCCAGGTTTTCCTCAGTCCTCATAAATGCCAAATGCTGGGGAGCTATCCTAAACTTAGGCCTGGAATGCATCCTTTTTTTAAAAAAATTATTTCCCAATTTACCATTTCATTTCTTGTACACCTGTGTCCATCACCTATCGTGCCTCAGTAAATAAAACGCATTAAAAACACTGGTAAAAAGGGGGAGGCTGGTATGCCAAATGAGTGATTAAAGTCCCAGCCGTACCTTGGAAATTTTCCCTGTCTAATTCATTTGGGACTGATTTCTTGATATTCTGATAGAATGTCATTTATCTGGTACAATCTAGAAACCTCAGTTTTTAAGTTAATATTGGACAACATTAACTTAACAGTAGTTAAGTTACAGAGCACATTAAGTCTTAAGGAATCCAAATAATGAGTTACTGTGACACCAACCTCATTTTTAAGTCATGTGGAACTCAGAGCAATAGATTGAAGCTCTACATCAGTGAGCAGGAAAGATTGAGTGTTTGTATGGCATTAACCAGTGCTATTTGAGAATACGAGGTGTTTGGTCATAATTGTAACCTTTGCTCCTTCATTGCAATCATATCTAGCCAATGAGCCTCACAGACTCCCCAGGATTGTTTTGATGAGCTAGTGTGGATGGGAATGTTTAACCATATACCCCATTCAATACTATGACTTTTTGCTCCATCTCAATGTCAGCAATATGTAGGGTAGAACTTCCCCTCAGAAAGATGACATGATTAATTCAAAACCAAATTGTATAAAAGCTAAAATGTTAATGAAAACCTTGGTAGCATTAAAGTCTATCACTGCAATCCATTATTTTACTCCCCTTGGTGTGAAATGACTAGTTAATATTTCATGTTTCATGATTCTAGTGTAGCATTTCTGATGTTATTGAAAATGTATTTATAGAAACTTCTGGAGCTTGAAGATGCAGGAGAAGATGAAAGAAAGGAATTGCATGGAAAAATTGAAAGTCTGGAATCTATTGTGCGGATGTTGGAGCTTAAGGCCAAAAATGCCTCAGATCATGGTATGTTTATTAAATCGGTATTTTTTCATTAAAATGCTAAATGTAATATGCACTTACCCAAATTTGCCACAGGCAGTTGTTAAGTCATCAGCTCTTCCAATCAAATTGCTTAAAAATATAACCTGTAGGTGAGGTTTTAACTGTCATGGACATTTTGGGTTTGTAATCAGTGGTTAGGAATGAATGCAGGAAGCAACCTTTAGCTTTAATTCTAAGTATAGGAAATGAAAAACCTGTAATCATTAATTCCAAACTTTCTCTCTCATAGTAATCATGGTAATGGCATCACAAACAGTAACATTTAAATTAGTACATATTCTCTTTGGCACTTTAATTAAAAAATATATCGTAAATCTTAATGAATTCTCTTAAAGGAGCACTCTTCTATTATGCTGAACTGAAGTTGTGTTGAAACCATCACAGCCACAACTTATTTTCTATTTTGTAATATTATGAGCGTAAATTTTATATGAGAGCCATTCTATGTCAAATTGTTCAATGAATCTATTTTATACCTTCATATATCTGAATCCATTTTATAGTTTGTTTTTTTTAATAATTCTTTAGGTCTAGTAAATTAATGCTTTATGTTAATTTCCACTTAAATTATAAGTTTGAAAAATATTGCTTGCTTGAATTCATTAAAAATTATGCATAAAGTGTGGTATTTCTGAGTAGATTCACATTAACATATTTTTAAAAAATGCCTCTAAGAGCTTGAATGTACTTTCTTTAGATATTTATTAACCAATTTTAATATAAATGTTAAAATATGTTTTTATGATTCAATTTTTAAAAGTTGGATATCAATATGAAATCAATGTCTTAAAAATCTGAAAAAATACAGGGTACTGAAGTGTTCTCAGCATTTCTAGAAAAAATCAGAATGGGTTCTCTAATAGTTCAATGGAAATAAAATTACTTTATATTTATTGAAATGTTATGACAAAAATTAATTACAAGAAGTCTTCACCTATGGCCCAGGCTATTCTTAGATGTAACCCCCAAATACAATTTGTGTGTTATAATAAGTTTCTTTACTAAATTTTAAATTAAACATAAATTATTCTTATTCCAAATCCTGAAACATTACAAAGTAAAATAACACATAATTAAGAGCACTGCCTGTGTAACATCTATAATCCTTGCTAACCTTTGGTTCGTCACTAGTCTCCTACTGGAATTCCAGAAAACAGAGGCTCATCCACCACTTTAGGTAATTCTTCCACATCAAAGGGTTCTATTTCCATTCTTTTCCTTAATTATTTTTCTCATTAAGAATTTAAAATAATTGAGTCAAATTTGTAACACTTACATCACTAATATTTAAAAAAGGAAAACTAAGTCCCGGAGAAACACCTAGAAGATGTACTTAAGTTACTTCATTTACAAGAAAGTCATTAAAATTTACTATTGAGAGAGAATGTAACACATAACTACCCTTCTTGGTTCTTAAAATAATTAAGAAAGAAAACCACTTAACATTTGGCATATATAGAAAACCTACTCACACTAATAGCTACATTAAATATAATAGTTAAAACCCAGTTCCCCATAAACAGAGAATAAGTATGATCAAGAACTGAGCAATATAATAGCTATAGAACATTGTTTCAAACAAGAAGTGGTATATAAGAAAGTTAACAGAGTAAGAAACAAAAAGAAAATCAAAGACATCAGTACATTTATTCCTAACAAGGAAGAAAATAGAATGTACAAAAAATGTACATACCATACACTCACTAGCTAATTAAGAATAAATTGTATCTGTTCATTTACTTTTTGAAAGACTTTGCTTACACATTTATTCCATTCATATTGTCATGCTACTAGTATTACAATTGGTTAAAATTTGAGTTAGCGCATATCCTGTTGAACACATTAACCAAAAAGTTCCTCTGTCCTTACCTTGTCACTTACCAGTTATGCCTGACAAGTTCACTTGTTCTGCCTGGTAAATCTGGCAACAAGCTATAGGGAATTATTGTTTTGTATTTAATGACATGAATATTGTTGAGGAATCACACTTTAAGCACTTGTATATTTAATGCCTAGCATTCATTCTTTAGAAAATAACACATTTTGCTATAATGAGGTTTTGTTTGTATAGTATATCGACTGGAAGAGAAGGAACAAGAACAAAAACGAGAATATGCTAAATTGCACGAGCGTTACACAGAACTGTTTAAAACTCATGTTGACTACATGGAACGCACTAAAATCCTCATGGGTAGTGCAGAACGACTGGAGGGAGCAGCCCGTGGGCGCATTCCAGCTTTGAATCTTGCACAACTAAATAGGTAAGTGTTGTGGTTAGAGGAGATTAATATTAATTTTGACATTATTAACATACAGACAGTGTCTTGAAGTTTATCATTAATAAAATAAACTTAGGACAGAATTACAGTTAAAATTAGACAGTAAACAGATAACTTAAGTACTTCAGTTTTTTATTCCTTCATTAAAATAGTAACATGATTAATCACTTTAAATAATTTCAATATTAATTCAATTTGGAAACAAACACAGTGAAACACGCATTAATAATCTCTTCTAATTTGAAATATTTAGAACACTCTTTATGGTTTCACTTACATGAAATTTACTCGGGACGTGTTTCATGGAACAATTGTCCATATTCTCAGCTGTTAAAGGACTCTTTATTTAAATAAGTTCATAACCTAATGAATAGCATGAAGGCAACCTGAAAAATTTTTGCCTTGATGATAGGCGACTATGCAGTTGGAAAGATATTTGTTTTTTTATGTTGGTACATTTGTCTTAAGCATTTTTTTTAAAATTCCAGGTCATTTCAAATAGTTTATTTAATACAGTTTCTAAAGCATATGTTGTGAGTATTGCATTAAATGAATCAAATTGAGTATTGTGCAGTATTAAAATTCCTTATGACTTTGTAAAAGATAGTTTAACACCAAAGGATGGTCATACCAAATTTACAAATGCTTATGGAGACACTTCTTCATTTTTAATAGTTAAAAACGGGCTCTGAATTTAAACATGGCTACACCAGCCTTGAAGATGAACTGCTTTCAGGACATTCAAAAAATGCAATAGCAAAATTCATTAAACAGATGCATGATATGATATTAGATGACTGGAAAATTAAATTGCTGAAACTAGAGGCATTTCAAAGGAATGTGTAAGTAATGTTTTACATTAAGAATTGCATTTGAAAAAGGTTTGTACAAAATGGGTGCTGTGTTACTAACAGCAGATCAAAAATTCACCAGTGTGAAAATATTGCAACAATCTTTAGTGTGTTTTAAATTCTGATAAATTTATGTTCTCATGGACTGAACTAAATGGATTAAGGATTACCTCTGTGATCTCGCAATAGTGTTTGAGACTACTGACTACTACTCCCATGGTCCTGTGTTTGAATCCTATGTTGGGTCAGGCTATTGGGGTAGCTTTAAGGTGCCAAGAACTTTTGAGTTCATTTCTGCCATCAGTAATTCATTTCATTAATTCGTACTGTTGGTTCTGGTGGTATAAAGGTAACCACACTTTCCTTCTAAACCCAAGATTGCGGGTTCAATCCCAGCCAGGACTGATGGATTTTTATGAGCGTAAAAATCCTAAGTATGGCTTCCTGCAGAAGGGAAGTAAAGCCGTGGGTCTGGTGTCATACATTTATGGCATAAAAAAGAACCTCAAGCCTGAAAAAAGAGGCCTATGAGCAAAATTTGTCAGCCATTTCATGCCTGGTTGGAATGGGACATTGATGACTTCAGATGTTAAAGAGTGTTCTTAAAAAAAACCCCTACAGACTTAATGCCTATGGTATTCAGTTCACAATCTACAGACATCGTGAAGGCCATTGCAGTCAAAGTGACCATAAATAAAAATACATACATGAATTAAAAGGATAAAATAAAACTATATCATGCATGTATCACATATTAATAAATGTGGATTTCCAAGATGACGTGATGCAGTTTGTCTCTTTGCAGATGAGTATTGGACACAAAATAAGAATTAAATAATGATTGGTATTTTGAGTTTTGGTTAAAAATAATGCACCAAAATATGTAAAAAATAATTATAAACTTTTTCAGCTCCCTGCTCATTCATTTATGTCCCCTGACTGCATATTTAGAAGAATAATTTGAAAAAAGTAATTGGTAGAAGATAAATAAATATTTGACTAAAAGAATATCTTGGAATATTTGAATATATTGGGACAGTGATTAAACCTTAAGTATTCTTTGACGGGAATAAACTGGTACTGGAATTTTCAAACCTTAGGGATGTGGCACTTCAAATATTCAAAAGCTAAAAGGTTTATGATGCAAAGAACTAGCTGAACAGTCACACTTCATGAAGAAGCATCATATTGCATGATGCTGGTGAACCAAAAACTATCTCTTAATGTGGAATTATATCAGTTCAGCCACAAATAGTAAATTTGGAAATTGCACTGAAATCTCAAATGTATACATTTGGGAAATGTTCTGGGAAAACATTTTGGCGAAAATCCTTGTTTAAACTCCAATTTTAAGAGAAGCCTTATTGATAAATTAGAGATATTTCTGGAATGAACTGTGAAAAAGGTAAGGCATTGAGTGATGTTGCTGTGCTGTAAACTTAATTAATGGTAGTTCTTCTGAACTTGTAAAATGGTATATTTTGAATTTTTTGTAATGTATTAGAAAAATTAATGAAATAATAAAGTTTAATGTATGTTTTATAGCAATCCTCAGTTTTCAATCCTGAATATCAGAATTTGCTTATAAGTCAAAGCATTCCAAAATTTAATGTGTTTAAATATATTTATTCCAAAACTCAACTTTCCATTTGTCATTTCCAAACTTTAACAAGTACAGTTACATTTATTTATTTATTTTTAGTCATTAATCCCTTGTATGGTTTCTAGAATATATACACAATTTTACTCAGCTGGCATAAATTGAAAACTGAAATTTTATCTCAAAGAATATCTCCACTAAAATCCATCTAATAGTTTTTTGTAGTTTACTCAATTTTCATTTTAGTGGACTTGTTCAGTTACTGGAAATAGCCTGCTCATATTTATTGGTAAAACTTTGGGTTAAAACTAAAGAAAACCAACAAATTTTTAGTCTAGCAAGAGAAACCCCATGATTCCGTTTCTAGCAAATTTATTTATGAGCTCCTTTGAAATACATGCCACTAAAGCCTTCACATTAATTTTCCAGATGTATAGATATGTGGAAAAAACATTCAGTAGATGCTCTGAAATTCCTCTGAAACATAAACTATACAGTTTACCATAGAAGAGTAGTAAAATGGATTGCTCCCATTCCTAGATTTAAAAATTAAAAAAAAATGCAGACAGATTATTACTTTCAAATTCATAGAAAAGAGACACAGAAAGTTACATAAATAATAAAAAGTCATAATTCCATTGCACATAAATAGGTGGTGTTCTGCAGCTTGGCACACACAATAATTAATATCCCACTCACAGAAACAGAATACCAACAGGTAATTAATATAGCAGTAATGAGTGGTTTCAACCAAGACATAATAAAAATTATCAATAAATTCAAAAGACAAACATCTATAAATACATTGAAGAACATCAAGGAAAGATACAAATTCAAAAGTTTCACATATCCAACTTACTACAACAAATTTAATTGGATAAATAAAGAACATGGCATCAAGTTAGCCCCAAAGAACAAATATAATATCAAAAATTTACTAGATTCCACAATAAAAGATGTCATACCAATATACAGAAATCAGGAATTTATGAAATTAAATGTGCAGATTGTAATCAAAAAATACATTGGAAAAATGAAGAGAAATTTAGAAATTCAGAGAAAGGAACACTTTAGGAATATTCATTTTAAACAAATTGATAAATCAGCAGTCACGGCTCACTTTTGGACTGACAATCACAAACTTAAAGTAGAGGCTAAGATGTTGAAAGAATTTCACAGCCCAACAGAGCTGTTTCCTATGTTTTGTTCCGAAAAATATGGGAGGGGGGAAAAAAATAAAGGAATTTTGATGTTTTATCCACTGATGGACTTTGCAAGTTCTAATTTGAACCATCAGAGACCACCACAGAAGCACCTTGGAATCTAGTACCATATTGAGTAGTCAGTCAACAGCTGATGATAGGAGCAATTGCCCCAAATATGTCCTAATGTTATATAAGTAAATGCAGTTAGTGTGACTACATTTAATAATTTCTAATAGGATATTTAACACTCCATTGTCTACATAGCTTCTGAAGAAAATTTAAATAATTAATTTAGTTTCAAATGCTAATTCAAACTTGTGCAGTGAAGTTAATCATGTAATTAAGATTATTGTAGATTGAGCCAAACAACAGACTCGTATTGCTCGATTTACTTGTTTAAATATAGCACATGTTTCGCAGACCATCATCTGCAGCCTCAGCTAACTGTTGACTGATACTGATATCAAATGATCTTGTTTTAGATCATCAGGTCCTGTCTCTTTTGGTTTTACTTCTTTGGAAGCTGGGATGAGGTCTGTAAATACTCCAGGAGAATACCTGGGCCCTGCCTCACCTCCAGATAGCAATCATTCAAATACAAGCCTAAGAAATGAACTTCAGGTAAGTCAGATTCTTATCTCCATAGTGTCTATGTTTTCTATCTCATTTCCTTTCATTGCTTCCTGTTCATCTTGTAGTAATGGCATACATGATGAGATAATAAAGCTAAGAAATGAACTTCAAGTAAATCAGGCTCTTATCTCCAAAATATCTATGTTTAGCTTTATTTTATATCATGTCATTTTGTATCTCATTTCCTTTCATTGCTTACTGTTCATCCTATAGTAATAGCATATGTAATGGCTAATGATGAATAGCATTAAATTATAAAGGAAAACTTCCTTGAAAAAGAAAATTATGAATCATTTATCTCATCTTAAACACAGGGTGCATTTATATAGGATGAATTAGTGTTTTCCAAATGGGAGGGGGATTTGGCTGCAGCCAATGGAATGTAAATACTTATGCAGAGTTGCTCCTAGCATTTGTATCCCTGGCATAAAAATCCTAAGTATGGCTTCCTGTGGAAAGGAAGTAAAGTCATGGGTCCTATGCCGTAGATATACAGTATAGGAAAGAACCTCAAGCTTGGAAGAAGAAGCCTTAATTGGCCATTTCACACCCTGAATTGTATGAGATGTTAAAGAGCTTCTGCAAGTAAACCAAAACAACAACTTGTATCCCTCCCTACTTCTATTGCCCTCTCTGTCACACTTATGCAAAGAGCACTAAGTCTGTTATAACAGTTATAGTTTCTTAAAAATACATGCACTTTCAAAATAATTCATATTGTTTATTGATATTTCATCCATTAGGAATGCTAGAGCCTCTTTGGTATCCCTATTATCACCATAATCACTGTCTTTGTCTTCATCAATTAGCAGTTAATTGCTGTCATTATCCGAATCTTGTAAATGTATTATTATTATTTTGTCATGTCCTGTTTCTTTCCTAAAGTCTTCCTCTTCTAATTTGTCAACTTAGGATTCCCAGTCTTTTTGTGTAATGTTGTATATATCTTCATTAACGAGTCTTTCCTAGTCTTTTATATTAAATGTCTTATTTTTATTTGAGACAACACATTCTCAACTGAATTGTAATGACAATGATAAGGAAGCCCTCATTTCATTAGTCAGTTGATCAAGTTTGCACATTTTAGTCTGATTTTTTAATGATAAAACATATTGCAAAAGTAGTTTTGAAAGTTAAATAGTATAATATAGTATAATATAATATATTTGCATTAAAAAAAATTACTTCAGTTTTAACAAAAAATATTACCAACAAGTTTCACGCCTAACTATGGGAAATCCTGTGTCACCTTTTCTAGCAGAGTTATACATGAGTTCATTTGAAATACATATCACAAAAGCCTTCCCTTTGATTTTCAAGTCATGGTATAGGTATGTGGATGACATTTTTGCAATATTACTGAAGAAACACTCAGTAGATGCCTGAAACGTCTTAATTTGCAACATTAATCTATACAATTCACCATAGAAGAAGAGAGAAATGGGTGGCTACCATTTCTAAATTTAAAAATTATAAGAAATGGAGATTGTTTGAATTTTGGAATTTACAGAAAAGGAACACACAGAAAAGTACATAAAAATGAGAGTTATAACCCCATTCCACATAAATATGCAGTGTTTCACAGTTTGGCACATAGATTGATAAATATTCCACTCACAGAAGCAGAGTACATAATAGAATACCAACAAATAATAATGACAGCTGTAATCAATGGTTTCAACAAAGACACAGTGATAAAAATTATCAATAAATCTGTAAGACAAAAAGGGATAAGGGAAGTTTTCCACACTGAAAAACACAAAAGAGGAATACAAATTCAAAAGTTTCACCTACCATCCAATTTACCACTAGTTCAAAAACATTTTCAAAGAACATGGGATAATGTTAGCCCCAAAGAACAGATATAAAACATCAAGAATTTATTGGGTTGCACAGTAAAAGACTCCATACCACAAAACAGAAATCAGGAATTTACGAAATAAAATGTGCAGATTGCGAGCAGAGCTACATAGGCAAAACAAAGAGAAATTTGGGAATTCGAAGGATAGAACATTTTAGGAATATTCGGTTTAAGCCGGTGGATAAATCAGCAGTAGTTGCTCACTTTTGGACCAAAAATCATGAAATAAAACTGGAAATTAAACTGCTGAAACATCTTTACAACCCATTGAAGTTATCCACATGGGAAAAAATTTTCATATTAAAAAATAGAGAAAACCTAATGAACTTTGAGTTTCTTCCTATGGATGAACTCAGAATTTCCAACTTCAACCAACAGAGGCCACCACAGGAATATCCGGTTGTCCAGCCATCATTTTGAGTAACGGTGGTTCAGTAAGCAACTGAAGATGGGAGAGATTCTCCCGAAATGCATCTTATTTTTATATAAGTGGAGTTTAGTGTAAAAAATGAATACCTAAGTTTAGGATATAATATAACTTGTTATATTATAATATAACAAATTATTATTATTATTATTATTATTATTATTATTATTAAGGAAACCACTCAAATTTCAGTAATTTTATTCCACTTGCTTGGACATGTTTCAAAGGCTGTTGCCTTTCTCATTAGCATGGTTCCACTGTCAGCTTACCAGCGTGGTATTAAGATGTTGCTCTGTGGATTTTACAAATTTTGGGGGATCAAAATTAACCAAATTTTCCTTGTTTTTGTTTATGAATATATTTTTCCAAACTGTTAATTCTATGGTTTTTTGAAGAGCTTTTAAGAGTTTTGGTTCCTTTTGGAATGCGTTCCAAATGGCTTAAGGAACACATGAGAAATGTAAAACATAAACACACAGAGAAATCAGCAATAGCATACCATTTCTGGCAAAAAAAAATCACAAATTCCAAAAGGAACCAAAACCTTAAAAGCCCTTCAAAAACCCATAGAATTAACAGTGTGGGAAAATATATTCGTAAACAAAATCTAGGAAAATTTGGTTAATTTTGATCTTCCAAACAACAGTAAGCTCATCAAGTCCGTAAAATCCACAGAACGACATCTTAATACCAAGCTGGGAAGCTGGCATTGGAACCATGCTGATGAGGAATGCAACAGCCTTTGAAACATGTCCAAGTAAGCGGAACAAAGTTAGTGAAATTTGAGCGATTTCCTCAATAATAATTTGTTATATCATATATCATTGCAAAAGTTCATTTTTCATTTTGTTTGCCATAAACTGAATCCCCCTTTTTTGCAACCATTGAATGATATCTTTTCTAGTTGATATATTTTGAATTTTGTTTATAGTGACCAAATGATACGTAGCATTATCCATTATTATTACACTACCCTGTACTAAATAATTTAGGAACTCATTCAAAATGCAATTTTTATATGTCAAAGATGTCATTTCCTTATGATAGAAGTTGATTTAGAATGAATTACCCATTTTCTCTGTGGAACAAACCTATTTTATCTGATAGTATAAAAGTTTGTAAGTCTGCTGCCGTTCCCCAAAGGTTACCTTCAGTTTACCATTATTGGAGGCGTCTTGCCAAATTATTTTTGGTTTGTTTTTGATTTACTCAAGATTCATGTAATAAAAAATATTGATCTTGTGTCTCCCACAATTACAATTTGATGCAGTGTGTGCAGGAATTTTAACTGTGCTGCTAAGATGTCGTTCCTCTCCATTAAGAATTTATGCCCATCATTCGTCTTTCTTTAATTGAAGCCCTCCTACGCCCAAGAACGCGGGTTTGAACCCAGCCAAGACCGATGGACTTTCTTCAGGCGTAAAAATCCTAAGTATGGCTTCCTTCTGAAGGGAAGTAAAGCCGTGGGTCCCCTGTCGTACATTTACGGCACGAAAAAGAACCTCAAGCCTGAAAGAGAGGCTTCTGAGCAAAATTTGTCGGCCGTTTCACGCCCTGAGTTGAATGGGACGCTGATGACTTGAGATGTTAAAGAGCGTCCATAAATAAATCAATCCAAAAAAAAAAAAAATTAATTGAAGCCTAAACTGTGCAATTTTCTATAGGTACATCTTTGTATGAAATATTAGTTTTAAAACTCGGATAACTTTGTCTATTGCTGGAAATTCATCATAAAAGCCTTAAGTAGTTTTTCATAATGACCTTGTCAATCATTAAATGTGTAACTCTCCTAGCGGGTCCCTTATTTATTCAAGGTGACACAAACACCAGAGCACTACCAGAGCGAGATCATTTTACCTGAATTAAGATGGGTAAGAGTAATTTTATTTACTTCACAGGCCTCTGCCGTTAGGTTTTGACCCTTTTTAAATTCAAAATTTTCTCTCTCTGAATGTTTTTTTAAAAAATTGTGTACAATGAAGATCATCTTTCATGCGTTACTTCTTAATACTTCTCTTTTAGAACTAGGAGCAGCTGTACTTGGTTTACTGTACAGCATGATTGAATAATCATGCAGTATTCACTTCCACTTCACTTGTCAGGTTGTCTAGTGGCTGCTAGCAAATTAACTCACCAACCGCTAAGCAGAAAGAAAGATATGTTTAAATATGCTACATTAATGTGTCAAATTGTTAACACTAACTCCACTTACTTTTTTAAAACTTTGGACTAGTTTCGGGAGAGGTTCCTCCCATCATCTGCTGCTGTTGACTGAGTGCCATTGTTCAAAACGGGGGAAGGACGCGCGTTAGCTCCTGTGGTGGTATCTTGTGGTTCTAGTAGAAACTTGCTGAGTTCATCCAGCGGCAAAAAATCAAAATTCATTAAGTTGTTCTTGTTTTTTAAAATGAAAATTCTCTCCCATGTGGATAGTTCTATCGGGTTGTGAAGTTGTTTCAGTAATTTAATTTCTGGTTTTATTTCATGATTTTTGTTCTGAAAATGAGCTGCTATTGCTGATTTGTCTATCTGTTTCAATCTAATGTTCCTAAAGTGTTCTTTTCTTTGAATTTCTAAATTTCTTTTCGTTTTCCCAATGTAGCTCTCCTCACAATCTGCACATTTAATCTCATATATTCCTGATTTTTGCTCTCTAGGAATGGCATCTTTCATTGTGCAATGTACTAAATTTTTTATATTATATTTGTTCTTTAACAATTGTTAACAATTGTTAAAGAACATTATTAAATTGTTAACAATTTGATACATTAATGTAGGATGTATTACCACTCCATTGTCTACAGCTTTGTAAGTACATTTTTTACTTAATTAAACAATATGTTTAAATATTGTACTTACGAAGCTGTTGACTATGAAGTGATAATATATCCTAAACTTAGGTATTTATTTTTTTACACTAAACTCCATTTACTTACATAAAAGTAAGATACATTTTAGGAGAATCTCTCCCATCTTCAGTTTCTCACTGAAAAAAATGTTACTCGAAAAAAATGAATACCTAAGTTTAGGATATAAAAGATATGTTTGTTAGAGTGGTATGATTTGGCTCCATGAATATATTATAGCCAGATGTTGCTGAAATTGCTACTGTGTGTTTACATCTATACAGACTCAGAGCATTCATGCTGTCAGTGTTGAACGTGTTGTCATTGTGTATGTACTGGAGAGTTTTGTAATAGCACTGAGATAGCTTTGTACATGTTAAATAAGAACGTTAGTAAAATTGGATCTACTGAAGCTAAAAAAAAAAATGTTGTTTGGACATATATGCCCATAAACATGCACTCTATTTGTCTTGTTAAATAATTTATGTGATATAGAAATATTGACCCAACACTAGGGGAACTTATTATACTGATCCTCTTCGACGGTAACAGCGGGAGCATAATGTTCCAACACTGCAAGCTGTTGGTTGGCCAGAGGCTAGAGATGGTGAATTCCTTTCCCATTAGAAAAACAGTATAGTGAAATTGATGTGAAAAAGTGATATTTGAGTTCAGGAATTTACACATTCTTGCTTTTCTGTTTTTAGATGTAATGTGGAGATAAAAATGATAAAAACTAATTTCTGTTATACCTAAAGTGTTAATTTAATGATAATTCCATAAAACATTGAGTAAAATTATAGTGCCTTAATCCTGCAATCAAGAAAATTAATTTAAGTGAAAAATGAAGGAAGATGTAAATATAATTGGTATAGTTAATTTTCTTTATTGTTTGATTCATGACTGTGCAATTTTTTACCTAAAATGCTATACACATGAATGATTACTTCTAGGAGACACAGACTGCACCAGAAGCCAACTCAATTTCTGAGTTGCAAAGCAAGAATAAGGAAACATCAGAGAAAGGTCAGCTGACTGATGCCATTACGTTGGAACACCGTGGCACAGTAACAAGTAGGGCTAAGCAACTAACAGCTTCTAACTACTATAGATTTTATTTGGATTTTCATCACTCACAGCATGTGTGCTTTTTTTATGAATGATCAGGCAGTTGAACTTCATAATGCATGAACAGCATGGTTAATAAAAAGAGAAGGCAAAGAGAAAGTTTACCATATTTACTTGCAAATAGAACATTAAACAAAATTGGTTGGTGGAAGGGGTAATGAAGATCTCATAAAAAGATTAATGTATAGTTAGAGCTATGTAGGATCCATGCACACACCCGCGGATGTTAGTCATATAGGATCCTGAATTAACAAGCACTCAAGGATCAAAGAAATATTGTAAAACTGTAATTGTAATGTGTAGAAATAATGAACATTTATTCATAAAAAGATAATGGCGGGGATAGGAGTAGGATGTATTGTAACATAATCACTTGTTTTACTTGAAGTATTTATTATATAAATTTTATTTAAAAATATATGCTAATTTAATATTATATAGCTTATTGTCACATCTTCTACTGATCTAATAAGAAACAATGTAGAAATAGAAGATAATTTATTAAAACCTACCTTTACTTTAAAAAAAAAAAAAAAAAAATGTGAAAGTGTTGCACTATATAAATTATATATCAATGGAAAAATCAAAATTAAAAGAAAATCCTTGGTGGTTGACCCCTGCATATTACTGTTGTAATTTTTGTGTACGTTTTTTCACTTCTATGGGCTACATATTTTTTCATAGTCAAGAAATCCCCATTTTTTAAATATTTTTCTCAGTAATGTCTGTAGTAATAAGCCAGGGTTTGGAGGATCCACAAATATGTGATTTTCATCAAGGGTTTCTGTAATTTTCATCCATTCTTATGTTCCAGTATTTAAAAAGGGCTTATTAACTGATAAATTCAATGGTTGATGAATGGATGTAATTCTTTCAGGTATTATTGCTATATATTATTAATAAGAATACGTCCTGGTTCTATCCCAACTCTATTTCAAGCAATACACATTATTTTAACAAAGAAAAACAATAAATACAAAAGCAAATCAAATAAAGTAGGAAAATAAAGTAATATCTTACATTCTTATTCTTCCATTATCTACTTATTTTTCTTTAGCTCCCCAAAGAAATTTTGTTAATCTCTCTGATGTTGATCTTCAAATATTCTTTCAAATGCCACTTTTTTCATAATTGTAAGGCATTTCTGCTTTTTAGTTCTTTGTTCCACCTCTTGATATTAAATTAATATTGAGTCACATCTTCTAACTCCCCACAAATAGGGCAAAGCTCTTGCAAATCTTCTTTTACAGACCCCTTAATCTCCAAAAACTAATTTTAACCAGGTATTCCTCTCTCTCTTTTTTGTTACAATTGTCAATTTATACTGTTGACTCACATCCTCTTTTTAATTCTTTATAGTATGAGGAGTTATAAAGACTGAGAGTGATTTTGTTTACTTATGAAGTACACTAGGCAGGGTGAAGGTTGGAATGGTCCTTTGTAGTAGTCTTCATTGAGTTGTATGTACTTGGCCTAACATATCTGCCAGTCCTGGAAGACATGCTGTAAACTGTTTTTTAACATCTTCAGAACTGCCTTCACCTCCATGACACCCATTGAAGAACAAAATGCTGGCCCTGCAGTTTGTTTGTGAGATGAGAGAACAGAAAAAAGCCACATAAAACTAGGATCAGGCTGTCAGCATGGTGGGGCACATATTCAATTTTATTTCTGATCAAATGTTGGGCAACAGCATAGCAAATGTGAGATCATGGATTGTCATGGTGAAGATGAAGGTGCCAACCAGATGCAGCTCAGGACATTTTCAACAGGTGTATTCAGTCAGGATGCTCAAAACAGTCTTGTAATACTCTCCATTAACCGTTAAGCAGGTGCCCATCAGCACCAATTTTTTCTGCATGGAATATTAGAGGGTGCTGGGCATTTCCGGAAGCCTGCTTGTGTATTCTCCTTGAAAGGCATTTAACAAATGTGTGGTGATTGTTGTTTTCAAGAGTCGCTTGCAGCTGTAATTGATCTGTAAAGTGAACAATGCATTTTTGCTGCACTACATACCATGTGCGCCTGGATATATAAGTGTTTTTGAGTGTTTAATGTAAGTTTATATATTGAAATGTATAAATTTTGTGAAGTGTTTAGTACTTAGTATACTCAATTTGAGGTAGCAATAATACACTTTTTTTTTTTATTTTGAGTTTAAAAGACTTTGTAATTCAGAAGAAATTGAAACCGCTATCATTGAGATCCTGGAGGAGGAAGAATTGGGTGATTTCTCAGACAAATCTGATCGAGAAGAAAAGTAGTTCATCAAAACAACCATAGTGACTAAGAACAATTTGGAGAATGTGATTTTAAAAATGTCGAGGAACAAAGTGTTGATTATCGCTTTTTCATAGGCAAGGTTGGTGAAAATATTTGATTTAGTACTCCAAGGTAAGGTTTAAAAATTTAATGAAAGCTTTGCCAAGGCCTACAAAGATTGTCAGAAATATGCCCAAGACCTTAGAAGCCTTTTAAAGATTCATAACCCCTGATATGATTTTTACAATATACTAACTTATATATTAAGAAAAGAAGAGCAGATATCAACTACCAAAGAGAAGGGGATTGCAAAGCTAAAATCCTGCAGAACTTATGGCTCTTTTAGGCATACTTTTTCTCATAGCTGTCAAAAAAGTCAGGCATGCAAATGTTTTGGAATTTGAAACAAATGGCACTGGCATGGCTCTCTTGAGAGCTGCTTTCAGCTACATAAAAGATTTGTACAGAAATGACTGTCTAAAAACTGATAATCTAGCATCAATCTGGGAATTTTACACAAACTTTGTTGAGAATTGTGAGCATAGTGATAGCCTGAGAGAGTTTGTGACTATAGATGAAATGCTACACCTCTTTCAAGGCTGGTGAAATTTTATTCAGTTTATACGGTAAAAAATTGGCAAAATGCGGCCTAAAATTGTATGCAATGTGTATAGCTGCACCTTTTGTAGCTACAATTTTGAGATATACTATGGCAAGCAAAGAAAAGCACTTACTTTATGATGAACAAATATTTTGATGTGGTGAATAGACTAACAGGACCCATTAAATATTCATGCAGGAATTTCACTAAGATAACTATTACAGTAGTTATCCTGTGGTGGAATATGTTCTTAAAAATGGTATCACATTTTTAGGAACCCCCAAAGTAAATAAGAGAGAAATTTCATGCAAATAAATCACTAGAAGATCATTGTGTGATTGAGTCCAACTAACACTCTTTTGCTCCACTTGTTTAAATATTTCATGAATACTTCCTCACATCATCAGCCCCATTGCCTACTGGAGGATAAACCATTATGCTTATAAGATGTCTCTCTCTCTGATTGATTTATTTATGGACGCTCTTTAACAGCTCAGGTCATCAGCGTCCCATTCAATTCAGGGCGTGAAACAGCCGACAAATTTTGCTCAGAGGCCTCTCTTTCAGGCTTGAGGTTCTTTTTCGTGCCGTAAATGTACGACACAGGACCCATGACTTTACTTCCCTTCCGAAGGAAGTCATACTTAAGATTTTTACGCCCGAAAAAATCCATCGGTCCTGGCCGGGTTCGAACCCGCGATCTTGGGTTTAGGAGGCAAGTATGGTAACTGCTACACCACCAGGACCGACTTTATAAGATGTGTAATCTGCTCTGTTGGAGGTGTGATGAACTTGAAGTTTATGTTTTCATCACTGCAAGTGTCGAAGTTCATTAAACTGTCTGTACTTGTAAATGAAGATTTTCTCCCATGTTGCTATTTCTGTAGGTCTTTACACTGATTTTAATAATTTCATTTAATACAAAACATTTTAATAACTTTGATTAAAATAAAGAAAAATTATTAAAATCAAAACATTTTTTATTTTGTTTTAAACAAAATTATTAAAATTGGTGCAAGAACCTACAGAATTAGCAATGTGGAAGAAAATTATATTTACAAGTACAAAGACAGTTATTTGAACTTCAACATTTCCGGTGATGAAAACATAAACTACAAGTTCATCACACCTCCATCATAGCAGATTATACATCCCCACAGCATAACGGTTTATCACTTCAGTTGACAATGGGGCTGATGATGTGAACGAAGTGTTCATGAAAGCCGTTCTACATATTTAAACAAGTTTTGGAGCAAAAGAGTGTTAGTTCTACTCAATCATATAATGATCTTAATATATGATTAGGTTCATTGTGGATTGTTCCAATTAACAACTTTAGTTAAATCACTAGAAGTTGATTCTAGCCTTTTCGGTTTCCAAGAAGAATTTACTTTGGTATCATATAAACCTAAAAGAAACAAAACTGTGTTACTGTTGTGGAGCATTGACAGTAATGAGAAGATTGATGGGGAGACAAAGAAACTGTCAGTGATTCTAGATTATAATAGAACTAAGGGTGGTGTGGTTACAGTAGATCAAAAGTGTGCATTTTACTCCACAGAGTGGAAAACAGGTGACTCCTTTCATCTTTTTTAGACAACTTGATATTCCTGGTATAAATTATCCATGCTATTTTCAATGCCAACAATTCACTAGGCACCAGAATCAGAAAAATATTTTTGACTATTTTGGCATTTGCTATAATTGATGACCACATGAAAATAAGGGCGTATATCCCATTTCTTCCAAAAGACAGCAGATTTTATTTCAAAATGCTGACACTAATCTGGAACATCGGGTACTCTGGTGAAAGAAGAGCTGGCTCAAATCAACAATGTTGAGCACATAAGAACAACAAAACCACCATGCATTGTCCTCTGTGCAAGATTTTTGTTTGCAGAATACTTAGTGATAGACTTGTCACGTGCAAAATATGCTCAAATGACATTGGAAAAGATAACATAAATATTGTAAAAACAAATTATTATACATAAATATTGTGCTTATGAAGCTGTTGACAATGGGGTGGTAATATATCCTAAACTTAGGTATTCATTTTTTATACTAAATTCCATTTACTTAAATAAAATAAGATGCATTTTTGGGAGTATCTCTCCAAAACACGTCTTATTTTATGCAAGTAAGTGGAGTTTAGTGTAAAAAAGGAATACCTAAGTTTATGATAAATTATTACATGTTGTAACTCTATATTTTGTTCCTATTCCCTTTTGAAATGAATCATTAGGAATAAATACATGCGATACATTTGTACCATTCTTTTAATTAGTATTTATGTGCAATATTTGAAAAAAGCCAGAATATTTATAGACTTTATTTTCATTATTTATTTATTCCATCTATTTTTAATATATTACACATACAAAAAAAGCAAAAAAGTAAAATTCTCATGACTGCTTTAAAAAAAAAATAAACGTGCCTACTGAAAAGTTAACATTGTTTATGGGGAATATGTCGTAAATCATTTTACAGTCAAAGAATGAAATCATAAGTTTTACTGTCAGCTGAACAACCTTGGCTTTCTTTAATGTCGTAGAATCAGGTGATTTCCAGACTGACTCACTGCTTGTGAAATCATAATGGTGAAGTTAAGTTTCATTACCTATGATGCTGTAATGATGGAATGCAGGCATGCCTTGCCATTGTGCATTACCAGATGCTGAAACTCTTGGCACGTGCCTGCTCTCACCTTATGTTCAGATTTCAGCAATCTTGGCACCCATCTGACACAGACATGTCTCATGTGTAAGCAATCATGCAGAAAGGTGAATGCACTACATGGAAAACCTATAATATGTCTGCCAGTCTACCCACTGTTGTTCTTTAATCCTCCCCAATGTTGATGATAGCTTTGTTATCATGATGTTGTTTATTGCAGTGGTTGGAGCACCTGGACTACACTGCTTTGTTGTTGAAACATGGTCCTCAAACTCTTTGAACTAATGAATGCAATGGCAGAATATCATTGCCATATGCTTCCATAACTTCCCTATTGGATTTCTTCAGACAAAACAAGATTTCAAAACAGCAATTCCTCGTTATGAAGAGACTCCTTTTATGCAGCTGACTGGCAAACATTCACGCTTTCTGGTGCCCTGTACTAAGACTCATGTGTGTACTGTTTCCAATTTTTGTGCCAATCATGAGATCTATAAAAAGATGGAAGAAAACAGTGTGATAAGAAAAAATCTTTCTCAGTCTTTATTGGCTAGCCCTTTGTACGGGACATCTTTTAACCACCAATTAAGAACTAATGTGTCCTTATCCTCAAACCATCTAATATCCCTTCCCACCCACTCAAATTGTTCAAACCATAACTCTTCCAACCCCCCCCGGCTCCAATGATCCCTACTCTTAACATCCAAGACTTTATTCTCATGTTGATGTTTTAAACACTCCTTTAGAATATGTCCATCTGACAGTTGCAAACTGAGTCTGTACTTAAATACCCTTTCCAATACCATATCTCTGTTACTAACATATCTTTAACATTCCATAACTCAGATATTATTAATAATTTCTTTTTCACAGAATCCACAAGGCATTCTTAGAGACTATTGAGGATCATAGTGCTTTTTCCACAATTCCACATCCTATAGTTTCATATAGCTTTGAGCTAATCCATCAAATCTACCCTTCCTCACACATATGCATGTTAATTCCTGTGGTGTTTTTCTTTTGAAAATGCAATATGGAAGAAGTTTCTGTCAGTAGGAAAATCTAGTATATTTTAGCATAATTTTCAGCCTCGGCTATCTTAAGTCCAATGCTAGATGAATGTTTAATGTTATTTGTTGCTCTATTAAGCACAGGGGTTTGTTTGATGCTAAATGTGGGAGAGAAGAAAGTAGTTTTTTAAGTAATCTGATCACAAAACAAATGAAATTCATTTATTTTCATTGGTAGGCCCAAGTACAATGGCATTCTCCTTCTCAGACTGAGGTTATTTCTATGCATAACTTGCCTGGCTCACCCATTGCTTGCAAGTATTGTACCAAATTATTCCTTTTTTTCATTATGATTTTTTCTAGCCTTCTTTTGTAACATGCATAGTTTCTTGTTTACCTTACCTACATCAGTATTTCACCATAATTTGAATAATTTTCCATCCATGATCCAAAGAAATTTCATATGTTCATACTGGTATTTGTTTTGTTATCTACCATTAGTTATTGTTCTGTCAACCCTTAAATTTGAATGCTGTTTAGGTGAATGAAAAGCCCATGAACTGAAACTCTTTAATTAATTGTGGGTGGACTTTTGTAACACTGATGTTTAATATGCTAACACATTTAATACAATTAAGTCCAATTTGTAACACTTACATACATCACACTTATTATTTAGAGGAGGAAAACAAGTTTCTGGAGCTAATTGCTCCCATCATCAGTTCCAGACTGCCGGCCTTGTTCTTCGTGTTGGTTTGGCTTGTCTCTGTTGGTGGTTGGATGAACTTCTGTATTAGGATATCAATTGGTGGGATTTTAAAGTTAAAAATGTGGTTTTATATATATGAGATAAATTGCAACGATTGTGAAAAAATCTAGATTTGAAAGTCCTAGAGAAATATAAAAACACAAGCAAAGGAACACATTAGGAACATAAATCAAAACAGGAAAAAAAATATCAGCAGTGGCTTGGCATTTTTGGAAGGAACAGCATAATGTTAACAAGAATCCCAATCTACTTAAAAATATTACAGGAAAAACATAACTTACAATCTGGGAAAATATATTTGGAAGAACAAAAACCACGTTTTTAACTTTGAAATCCTGCCAAGTAACATCCTAATACAGAAGTTCATCCAACCACAACCAGAGACAAACCAAACCAACATGAAGAACAAGGCGAGCTGTCGACCTGGAACTGATGATGGGAGCAATTAGCTCCAGAAACTTATTTTCCTACTCTTAATAATTAGTGATGTTAAGTGTTACAAATTTGACTCAATTATATTAAATTTGTTAGTCTTTAACTTGTACTTTAAACTCACACAAGAACTTGTAATGTAAACATGGTTGTTAGAGAAATTTGTTGATTAAACAATATATACAGCTTACCAGTATTCATTCTTGCTACTCACCTCCTCTTCATATGCTTTCAAGCTACTGTTATATTGTGTATGTACTCAGATTGATAAATGCACGGTGGGAGAAATTTATGCCGTCTATCCCTTTGTGGCAATTCTCATGCATGACAATCAGAATTTTTTGAGAATTTAGTTAAGAGATTTGCTTTAAAAATTAGATTTGAAGGGTCCAGTATTTAATTTGAAAATGTTTCAAAACTTATGACCAAAAGTCTAAGGGGTGTTATATGACAGCTCTATTTACAAGTAAATATGGTATGTTGTTTAAACAAAATTACACATACAACCAATAACAAATGAAAGTAGTAGATAGAAGTTAAAATATTGTAAACTATATCTCCATCCTCCTCATATCTTTTAATTTAAGCAGCTATTTGTCTTCATATTTGATTTATGCAACATATTACTCAATAAGCATTACAATTGCCATTTAGGATATATTATGATTTTTGCCTATAAAGTTGCAGTTAAAAATTGACACTTCATAGGTTATGTTAGAAAACAATTGAGTACATATTTTAATGTGTATTGATGAGGATGCACAATTTAAATAGAGATAAAGGGGGGAACTGACTCACTTATTTTCTCTTCAGATGTTGAATATGAATTTTACAATAATGCTTCTGCTTAAGTAGTACTTAAGTGAATAAAAGTAGTGTTTATTGAGAGTTGTGATTTATGTGTTATGCATGCTCTGCAGAACAAGATTATACAAAGTTAATGTAAATGTAGAGTTGGGTTGGTGACATATTTCACTTACTTAGATTTTTAATTGAATGTTTTAGGAACATTAATTCCTGTGATACAAAGAACTGATGGTGGAAGCATTCTCTGTAGGTGGTCAAAGAAATTTATCAAATATACCAATAATGGTGTCTTGAAGTTCATAATGTATCTCTTAATTATTTTTGTTGATGTAATTTTTTCCCATGTTGTTAGTTCCAAAGTTTTGCAAACATGTTTCAATAATTTTTTTTTTTTTTATCAATTTCATGGTTTTCTGTCCAAAAGTGGGCTGCCACTCATTTTTCTATCTGTTTGTGATGAATATTTCTGAAATTTTCTTTTAATACAGGCTTCTAAATTGCTTTTCATTTTTCCAATATATAGCCTGATCACAGTCTTTGCAATTGATTTGGTAGAGAACAGACTTTACGGGAAGATTGTAATAAATTTTAATAATTTGGACGTATGATATTATCTGTATTTTAAAAATCTTTCTAAATTTATTGAACATGCTAGGGCGGGGATGTAAATTTTTTGAATTGTATATCTTCTTTTATGTGTAATAGCGAACTTGTGTCTCTGACATTTTTATTTCTTTTAAACTTTTTAATCATTTTATCTACTAATTTTTTATGGAAACAGTTATGTAATTCTGTGTAGATGATGATTTGGTATTCTTCTTTTGTATTCTTTTCCACTAAGTGGAACATTCACCAATCTGTATGCATGGCTATTTAGGACGGCATTTTGGGATTGAAGCTATTTTTAATGTAATTGTCACTGTGGGTAGGTTTCCTGTATATCTCCAAGGCCAAACTATTGTCATTTATAATCTTCAAATCTAAAAAAGGAATCCATTCATTCTTTTCAATTTCTAATGGGAACTGTATTAATCTCAGTAGATAAAATATTTTAAAAAGCTTAAAAACTTTCCGTGGCCTCACTTCCAATGAACAAGGAAAAAACATTAAAAACGTTTAAAATATTGATACAATAATGAAACATTCTTAACATTTCACTCTCAAAATTTAAAAATTTCAGGACATGTTTCATGAGACCTTTGTTCACATTGTCAACTGTTAAACAACTGGTGCATGGTGGATTGTTTGAAAAGGTAGGCGATTGTGGTGACTGGTGGTCAGTTGATGAACTTTACAAAATGTGTCTGCTTTCAGAATGTCGAAATTCATGCGTTTATGTTCATATTTCTTTATGAAAATCTTTTCCCATTTGTCAAGTTCCTTGGGATGCTGAACAGCTTTTAATATCCATCCACCCATTTATATCCTGCTTCCAGAATGTCAAAATTCATGCTTTTATGCTCATATTTCTTTATGAAAATCTTTTCCCATATGTCAAGTTCCTTGGAATGTTGAACAGCTTAATATCCATCCATTTACATCCCAAGAAACTTGCCATAAGGGAAAAGATTTTCATAAAGAAATATAACAAACTCATGAATTTCGACATTCCGGAAGCAGACAATATTTTGTACAAGTTCATCATCAAACCACCAGAGTCACTATAATCGCCTACCTTTTCAAACATAGTATGATCCACCATGCACCAGTCATTTAACATTCAACAATGTAAGCAAATGTCTCACGAAACATGTCCTGAAATAACTAAAATTCTTAATTGGAACTTTGCACAGTGAAGCTAATCATATAAAGATCATTGTGTGATTGAGTGGAACTAACACTCTTTTGCTCCACTTACTTGTTAAAAAGAGTGTTAGTTTGATTCAATCACAACACAATGATCGTAATAAATGTGCTGAAATTTTTTAATTTTGAAAGTGAAATGTTAGAGTGTTTCATTATTGTATCAATATTTTAAATGTTTTAAACTCAGACTGCTTCCTTGTTCATTGGAAGTGAGGCCACGGAAGTGTTTTTAAGCATTTTAAAATATTTTATCTACTGGAGATTTTATACTTGTTTTCACTGGGTTGATTCCTGAATATATGAAAAATGTATTAATCTTTCCTCTAAATTTAATAATTTTAAGGCATTGTTAACCAGATATTTAGGTACATGACATGTGTCATCCACTTATCTGTACCAAGTCTTAAAAATTACAGGAAAAGCATTAGGTGAATTTCAAAATCACTCCTAAACAAATCGGCAAAGAAAGGGGAAAAGGATTTCCATTTCAGAACTTTGTTGGTAAAATTTACCATTAAAATTAAAATATTGTTGGTTGAGGCATAGTTTCAAACTGATTAAATCATTGATTACTTTACTAAATGTTTGATGGATATAGGCCAGTTTTTTAGCAATTTAGATTTTCTTTCTGTAGGAATGCTGGCAAATGAGACATCAAGGGATTGAAGGAGGTTTTTACATGTAATATGGCATTTTTAATTTTTTTAATCAAATTAAATTAATTTTTATTCCTAAACTTCTAAATTTTTTTTAATGGACAGAATTTCTGGGAAAGCCATTTTGCTAACTTGTAGTTTGGTAAGCCAATGTTGTTTATAATGGGTCTCGTACTATTTTCTTTTTTATGAATTTTTGGTAGGTCATACATCCTTGGAATTCTCGGTTTGTTGGGCTTAATTTTTGGATTTCTTTAAATTTGTTTAAAGTTTTTACTGTGACATTGACATTCTCTGATGCTCTGTTTTGTTTGATCTTCAGTAATTTCAATATATTCCTTATTTTTAAGAAGAGATTCCATACTATTAATGTAATCCTCGTCATTTAATAATACTATTTTTTTTCCTTTATCTGCTTTGGTATAAATTATCTGTTTGTCATTGAAGACTTTTATGATTTGTTTTGAGGTATTTTCTGAAAATCTGTCTCTAATTTTGTTAATACTATTTCACATTGGCTTTTTAATTTCATATTTACTGATTTTTTTGAAATCTTTTATGGCTATTTCAATATTGGCAATGTAGTCTTCAATATTTCTGGATAAGTATATACAAATTTTTAAGCCTTTATTTAAAAAATTTAATTCTTGCTCACTAGATTCTGTTTTGGTAAATTAACTACATTATTTGGTTTCTTATTAATGTAAAATTGGTTTTGTTTTGAATTTTGCATAAATTTGTAAACTTTCTCTTTAGATTTTGGGTTTTCTTTCTCATATGAAGGTTAAGTTTAGAGAATAATGCAAGTTGTAATTCTTCCGCAACCTCCAGATCCCTAATGTTTACGTTTATTTTAAATGAAGCTAATAGTTTGAGATCAATTTCACCTAATTTTTTATAATGTTATCTGATTTCAGAAGATTCAAAATTTGTCTTTCTGCTAAAACTTGTAGCAAACTGTTGTTACCAATTTTATTATCCTTCTGACAGAGTTTGATATTGCATTTTCCTTAATACAACCAGCAGCAGTATTTCTCCTCATTTTATTTAAATTTAAAAACTTTATGACTTCTGTTTTTGTTCCTCCAAAACTTGTAATAAATTAATGATGAAGGTAGGAATCCACACAGTGAAATGATCATAAAATCTTATGTAGATAAAAAGTAAAACTACTTAAAATCATGTTAACACATTAAAAACATTCTTGATATTCCACTCTTAAAACTTTTAAAATTAAAACTGGGACATGTTTTGTAAGACCTTGCTCACGTTGTCAACCATAGAACGACTGACTGATCAAACTATGTTGCAGGTGTGACTGTGGGTTTTCTGGTGATCTGTTAATGAATTTAAACAAAATGTTGTCAGTTTCTGGGATATTGAAATTCATGAGTCTATGCACATACTTTTTTTTAAAAATTTTTCCCTTATATTGAGTTCTTAAGCGTGTTGAACTGCTTTTAATAATGTGATATCCCTCTCTATTTCATGGTGTTCATTCCAAAAAATGTGCTGCCACTACTGATTTTTCTATCTGTTTGTGTTAATACCCAAATTTCATTTTGTCTTGCCTATGTACACCTTGTAAGTCTCTACAGTTAATCTTATATATGCCAGAATTTTCTTCTTTAGGTCTGGGTTATGATTTATTTAGTTTCAACAATTTGCCATTGCTGTACCTATTTTTTGGTGCTAAGGTGATGTTGTATTGTTTAAATTTTTTTTGAAATTTACTATTGAGGTATGGTTGATAAGTGAACTTATGGTAAGCTTTTTCTTTAGATGAAGTGTTGAGTGTAGTAATTTGTTAAATTTTCTTTTTTCCTATGAATCTGTTTATTTTTTGTTCAATCATCATCTACTCTATTCTAAAAATCTCATATTTACAAAATCAAAATACCAAATCCATCTTTAGCCAAAATTTTTAGCTTACTGAAGATACACAATCCCGGAAAAAGTATGAGACCAGTCATTAATAATATTAATACCCTCTGTTACTACCTAGCAAATTGGTTATCCACACAGTTCAACAGCTTTTCAAGATTTCCTAATTTAAGTTTAAAAAATTCATTGGATCTGGTTAACAAAATTAAATATTACAAGTTATCATCAAATGACACAGTAGTTTCTTTCAATGTAAAATCTCTTTTCCTAGCATTTCAAAAAAGAAAACATTAACTCTTTTAAGAAAATGGTTGATATCCACTCATCTTACAAAAACACACATTAAAGAATATATGAAACTTACAAAATGTCTGGATCAGGCCTTCCTTACCTTTGAAGGAAGGTTCTTTAAACAAAAATCAGGTTTAGTTATGGGTTGCCTTCTCTCCATTCCTGGCAGATTTATTTATGAGCTTCTTTAAGATGCACATTACAAAAGCCTTTCCCTGCATATTTAAGACCTGGCATAGATATGTGGATACATTTTTGCCATTGTACAAAACAGATGTTTGAAAGATGCACTCAAACTATTAAATTTACTGGAGTCCATGATCAAATTCACCATACAAACTGAAATCAACAACACTTTACCTTTTTTGGATTTGAAGATAATAACAAACTAGAATTTGGGATTTGCAGGAAAGAGACACACTGATAATTATATAAAAGTTCATGTTTCAACCCTATACATCATAAAGATGCAACCTTTAATAGTATGGTTTATAGATTGGTCAATGTACCTTTAATAGTATGGTTTATAGATTGGTCAATGTACCTTTAATAGTATGGTTTATAGATTGGTCAATATACTCCTGAATAAGGAGGAGCATACATAATAGAAACAGCCAAATTCATTGGTTTTAACAAAAAATGATTGATCAAAAAATAAAAGGATTCATAGGAAAAATGAAAATTAAACAATCAGCACTTAATCTAAAGAGAAAAAAAAAAAACTTACCATAAGTTCACTTATCACCCATACCTCAATAGTAAATTTAAAAAAAAATTTAAACAATACATCATCACCTTAGCACCAAAAAATAGGTACAGCAATGGCAAATTGTTGAAACTAAATAAATCATAACCCAGATCTAAAGAAGAAAATTCTGGCATATAAAGATTAATTGTGGAGACTAATAAGGTTTACATATGCAAGACATGGGAAATTTTGTTCTGGGAACTGAAAAAACAATCCTTCAGGACATACACTAAAGAAGAGGTTCCATCGGGAACCACACTAAGAAAACTTTATTTGATTGTATGCTTTGAAGAATCCTGCAGAGGATTTAAAATGGAATTATGGAAAAGAAAATATGGATCTCCAATGATGAAACTACAGATACAATCAAATGTTATAATCCAATCCCTTCATTGGAACTATGGAAGGAACACAAAGTGACCTATCATCAATATTTCTCTTGATGACGGAAGAGCTGGACAGAGAAAATTGTTTACATATTCCTTAATGTTACTCTGACCACATGGAATATGGCATGATGATGTCTTGCTTATTGTCAGAGATGCAGCAACTTATATGAGAAAAGCAACTAATGCCTTGAAAGTTCTCTTCCAGAAAATGATCCGTCTCACATGTCTAGTCCACAGGGTGGAGGGAATTGCCGAAGAAGTAAGAAGTTTGTATCTTCGTTTGTATAAGTTAATTTCGGACAGCAAAAAAACTTTCCTAAAATAACCCTCTCAAATCCAGGTTTTTAAAGGACTTGGCACCAGACCTCAGTTTACCTCCACAGTCAGTTCTCACCAAATAGGGGACCTGGATCTCTGCAGCCATAAATTACTGCAACAATTTGAACAAGATACGTGAGAAACTTGATGCTGTATCAGAAGATGAAGCTGCTTCAGTCTGCAATATAAAAAGTGTTGTACCATGAAGATCTCTATAATGATCTGGCATTTATAATGCACTATAGTGTTCTACCAGAAGCAATCTTGAAGTTGGAGAAAAAAGATAATATGCTGGTATCATCCATGGGGATCTTTGGAGATGCAGTAAATCAACTGCTATAAATACCAGGATAGAAAAGAAATATTGTTAGTGGGAAGTGCAAATGTGTGGTGTGTGTTAATGTGGACCCAGAAAGCTTAAGAGCATTTGTAATGTCCTGAATTGTGAATATTCTGCTGTATGAGTCCTTCCAAAATAACTTGTTTTAAATATGCTCCAATCATTTCCATGGAATATTCTTTTTCCATGATGAAAAATGTTGTCTCTGACAAGTGACTGACTATGGCAGCTGATACTTTGAAAAAATATCTTGTTCATTGTAACCAAGAAAAGTAAGCTTAAGTACTTTAATTATGTGATAAAAAATATTAAATATCTTAAATACCTGTTCTCATTAATAATCAGTGATATTACTCTCTGTTTTCACTTTTAATAAATAATGCCTCTTTTAATCACTGGTCTTCAAATAAAAGATTTTTTTTTTTTATTTTTATTTTTCCACCTGGATATATGTAACATGAATGCTCCGAATTCAAATATGTTTTCAGTTTTACTCTTATCGGGCTTGACTTTTAAACAAAATAGCATCAGATATAATAATGTACTTATAATTTTGATAAAATGTTAAATTTTAAGATATATAGCTAATACAAAACTCTTTTTCTAGGTTTCATTTTAACGTAAGTATTAATGAATATATTGAAAAAAAAGAGAGCAATGTGTCAATAATTATGAATTTCCAAACTTTTTTCACTATAAGGAGAAGAAATTGTTATGTCTTCGCTAATTCACTTTTAAACACCAATAATAATCAGTCATCATTTACACTTCACAAAGGCGTTGATAATGGTTCAATTGTTTTAATATCTTATGAAACTATTCACCTTGTTCCTCACTCAATGCACCAAAATTTGCAGGGAAGTAATCATATGGCTGTTGAGAAAATGCACTTTAACTGTCATTCTACATCCTAGATTTCTAAAATATTATAACATTTCCTCCACAATTTCTTTATAATTCTCAGATTTCTTGTTGTCAAAAAAGTTTTCTGCCACTTTTTTTTTTATGCCATCCATGTTGACTTCTGCAACTCAGACATCGATTAAGGAAAGGTCTCATCCTGCATAAGCTCATGAATCTGGGGCCCATTGAAAATATCTGCTGATATCTTAGCTTCAGTTTTCTGTGGGAACTTTGTAACAAGAAAGTTGAAACAATCACTGTCCTTATTCAGGCAAATTGCTTCACTAGGCCTAACTTAATATGGAGTGGTGGAAGTACATTAGAAGGAGAAACCAATGGTTCATACTTCACATTTTTTTTCTTCAGGAACCACATTGCTCCTCTTTGGCCATTTTTTCTGGTCATTACTCTGTTTTAGAGCCCTACTGTTTCATTTACAGAGTGAACCATATATTATCTTATTTAAATCTCTCTGAATATTTAATTCAGTGAACAAATAATAAAAACTATTATTTTTTATAATACTTGTTTCTGAAAAAATGTAGCCTGATGAACCAGAACTAAGGCTGGTTTTAGAGATTCCATGTGGTAAGAAATCATAAAATATGAACAGTTTTCATTTGGCAAAAATTGTGTAGACCAGCATTAAAACACTGCCTATTTTCAGTATTTTAAGTGTCTCTTTGTTTGCCTATTTTAACCAACTTCAGTGCTCAGGTTATTAGTAATAGGTTTTAACTGGAATTTTGGCAAATAGAAACAGCATTGTGTAAAAGGGAGAAGAAATTATCAGAGCTCCAGTGTGGATTCAGAAGAGGAAAAAGTAAAGTTTGCAAAATTTTCATAATAGAAATAATTGTTGATAAGTATTTGTGTCAAAAGGGGAAGTTTATATATTTATAGATTTGGATACTATAGATACTGTGTATTCAAATACTGTGAATAAGTAAGAACTTTATGCATGCATTACAAGCAATCTATTTAGATGATAAATTCTGTGTGAAATGTTCAAGAGACAAGATAGGAATGCATACAGAATTTATCAGGAATAAGTCAGAAATGTAAATTAAGCTCAGTGCTATTGAACTTATATATTGATGATATTATAAAGGGGATTAAAAGAGAAAATGTACATTCACCAGTAATTTATAATAAGAAAATTCCAGCTCTATTGTTTGCAGAAGATTTGGTTGTTGGCATTATTTCAATTGGAGGTTTAAGATTATCATTTGAAGTTATCTATAGCTGTTGTAATGAATGCTTAAAAGTGAACAAATAAATTCTAGAAGGGCTTTAAATTGAGATAGGATGAGAAATGATGATTAGTTGATGTGATATAAAGGTGGTTAAGATTTGATTATCTTTGGGTGGGGTTAAGTGTTAGTGGTAGCAGGAATGATCAGAGAAAGTTAATATTAGCTAAAGGAAAAATGTAGGGGTTGTAAGGGCATGTTTAAGGGAAATATTGGAAATAAGTGTCAAATGAATGGAACGGATGTACAACATCTTGGTGGAGAAGAAAATGATGTATGAAATATAAATTTTGATATAATGACAACTGGAATGTCCTGGATATAATAAATATATCATTTTATAAACTAATACTGGAACTACAGAGAATGTCACTTAATAACATATCTTTGGTAGAATTGGGTAGGTCAACTAGCAAGGGAAGCAACATTGAAAAAATTATAAAATATTTACATAAAATAAATGTTAAATAATGGGCAGATTGTTAAGGAATGTTTTGGTATACAGGAAAAGCTTAAATAGAAAAGGTCAGGGGTTCTTGAAACTCAGGATATTGTTAAAAAAATTGGTATGGGGGATTGTTGGGTAAATGAGCAATATAGGGGGTTTTGGAAAAAAGTAAGAGATAGAATTCAAGATGTTGAGAAACAAGAAATCTTTGCAAGCTTTAGAGAAAAAAGTTCACTGAGAATTTATCAAGAGATATAAAGAGTTTAGGGAAAGGAGAAAAGTACTTAGAAATTTGTGATAAATTGGGAAGGGAAGGTTTTGTTTGGACCAGAACAGCAGTAAGGAATTTGAATCAATGAATGAAATTTATTAATATGCTAAGAATAAATACAAGCTACCAGGGGGCCACCACCTATCTGGCCCGGGCCATTTTCGGTATGTCCTCTTATAATTATAAAAAATATAAATGAATTAATTAGTTTTATACTATCACCTTTAACTGAGTTCTAATATCATTAAACAAATACAATATTTCCACTGTGATTGTATCAGTCCCCATTCCCCGGTTCATCAACAGCAGCCTACTAGAATTCCAGGGGACCAGGCTCTTGCTCATTCCAAGGTCCTAAATAAAAAATCTTTTATTATTCATCAATACCTTATTTTGTGGTAGTGGCAGAGGTGTCAATTTCCGAGGATATGAGCATGTAGCTTATTTTGCCTGTACAACCTACTAATGCCTTTCTTTATTTCTTAAATGCATACTAAATCCTACATTTATTCACTTTTAAGTTCTAAGCCAATAATATAACCAAATTTAATAAAAATGTAATCCACTCCCAACCATAATTACCTTTATTTAAATCCTAATATAATTAAACAAATGCAACAAATGTGGTTAAACATTTATTACTAAATTAAATGAAAAAGGCCAAGCAAGAGGGAAAAGAAGCATATGTAAAAGGTATTGAATGGGAAGAAAAGGATATGGAGTCAGTAGCAAAATACAAAAGATTGGATATTGAAAATGGCAATTGAGCAAAGTATTTGAAAAAGAAACTTCAATGGTGTCCAAATGTGAGGAAAGAAGAGAAGATTTGCTGGCAAGACACATGTGGAGAGTGGAGAGAAAGAAGAGGAAACCTGTGTGAGTCACCAAAGAGGTGTGTCGCATGAAACGATAGGGAAATAGTGGAAGCAAAGATCTAGTCTTCAGCTGAGAGGGGAATATGTGGTAGTGGCAGAGGTGTCAATTTCCGAGGATATGAGCATTTAGTAGTGTGTGAAAGAAGAATGAGCTATGGAACAAAGTTGGAGAAATTCAAAGGAGAAAGGAGTGGTTCAAGATTCCTATCTTGACAGAAGGACAGAAGGTGGTGTTACAGAATGTAGAGGGTTTAAGGTCGAAAATAATAAATGGTGAAGTTTTGAAATACTAAGGATAGGAGACATGATAGTAATTATTGAGACTTGGTTGGACAAAGATGAAAATAGAAGTGAAAGTTTATGATTATATAAGTGAACATGGGTATGAGGAAGAGTAATAGAGCGAGGGTTTCTGGTGGTATTTGTAAGTAGGGTGTGGAGTAAAAGTGAGTGAAGTGTTATTTACAGAAGAAGGACAAGTAACATGGTTAAATATATATATGATGAAGGGAGTCAAAGTATGCCTAGGATTAGATATAATATGTAATCTGCCTGAATCATTGGAGTTTTACAATGAAATTTTGAATTTAAAACTAAATGAAAATCTCTTCTTATTTGGCACTACAGCCTGGAGTGTACCTTGCCTGTCACAGTGACCTCTGCTTCCTCTACCTCTTGTCGGTCCTGGTTGTGTAGTGGTTACCATACTTGCCTCCTAAACCCAAGATCGCGGGTTCGATCCCGGCTAGGACCAATGGATTTTTTTGGGCGTCAAAATTCTAAGTATGGCTTCCTTCAGATGGGAAGTAAAGCTGTGGGTCCCGTGTCTACATTTACGGCATGATAAAGAACCTCAAGCCTGAAAAAAGAAGCCTCTGAGCAAAATTTGTCAGCTATTTCACGCCCTGAATAGAATGGGACGCTGTTGACCTGAGATGTTAAAGAGCATCATAAATAAATCAATTAAAAAAAATTCCTCTACCTCAATCTTACAACTTCATTGATAGATTGCAGTATTGCAGCAGGGCATGAGATCAGCATGCTGGAACGCTGCTGGTTGTCTATCATGAAGCTTTTGTGATCAAAGAATGTACCTCTACATCAATCAGCTTTCATTTGTCCATTAGAAGCAGATGATGTAATCAGTTAAGTAATTTTGTATATCAGGGCTTTTTTGCTTTCCTGTTTGTTTAGGCATAGCCCTTATTGCCATTTGAGCTTTTGCTAAGGTATGAGAAGAGTTGTTCATTAGGACATTGGTTCTCAAACTATTTGTTCATGTTATGTCAAGGCACATTATGAGGAAAGTGTTATTCATAACAGAAGCTGATTTGAAAACAATTTTAGTTTTGTTGTAGTTTGTAGATAGATAATTTTTAATTGCTAACATAGGGAATTGGATTCTATGAAATACTTAGCTGCTTTGTATAGTTTATTAAGGGTTTAGGTTAGCCTTTGGAAACAATTCAGCTTTTTTAATTACAAACATATCATCATTGTGGATGTTTGTTTTCCATTGTACACTTTAACAGAAAGAAACTGCAAATATGTTAAATTTATGACAAATACTTGTTGCAATTTACTTTTTAAAAATGGTACAGACCAGATGTTAGTACTTTTGAATTTAATGTTTAATTTTGAAAACAGAGATTTTCATTTTTCTTTCTTATTTTTTATTTATTTATTTTTTTATTTTTAGGAGGTGGCTGGGTAGATGGCTTAAGCCCTGATACCAAAGACTCCACTCCAGAATTGGAGGATGTGGAAGAAATAACATCCACCATTGTATCTCCTATCGGTAGAAGCAAAACTAAAAGGTAAGCAATCTTTTTTTTTTAATGTAATTCTTAATATAATAAATGTTTTAATTTCTGATTCCCAGTGACACGAGGAAATTGTGAGAATTTGAAAAATAAATAAAATTTGGAGAATCAAGACAAAATGTGCAAGTTAAAGCAAACCATAAAATAAATAGGATGGAAGGAAAATGAAGAAAAAAAAACAGTGCATTCAACAGCTTTTGCAATCAAATAAGTTGGAAGAATTCACTTGCACCACTTCCAGTTCATGTAGGCTTATATTATATTTGTCATATTGGCAGCTGTTTACATTCTGTTGTAGCCCATCCCACTTCTATAAAAAACAATGTTATATTTTTATCTCAGATGACCAAAATTGCTGTTATCTGCCTCTGATCTTATGGTACATTACTACTTAAGACAGATATTCTTTATTGATATATTGGCTATCCTACAGCATTGTTACATCTGTTTTGCAGCAACTGCTACTAATTTCAGGATTGTGCAAATTCTAAGATTTCTAGTATCTTCCAGCCATCATTTTGCATGCCAAGAGACAGTTATATTGCACTCTTCCTAATCTTTCAGTTAGTTGCACTGTAACACAAGTTAACTAATTTAATTTGTGATGTAGTTTGTATTTAACAAAGTTTTTAAGTAAATCGTTTTGATATGAAATGTTCAGATGAATCTGATATATGTTGCTTTCTAAGCCATCAAGAAAAAAATCCTCGTAAATGTTTTCAAAGAGTATAGTGTTTTAAGTTTAAGAGTGTTTCTACAATAAAGGCTATTAGTGGGCATAAATTTAATGCAGAAAAGATATATATTTAGAAGTAATAAAACATAGGTAAGTTAAAAGAGTAACATATCAATAAAATAGGAAAATTTAAGCATGATCTCTGTAAGGGCTGGCATGCACCAATTTTAGAATGCTATTTAGTACTGTAGAATCAATGCCAGGCAATTTGCTTAATGTGAAAGGCAATTGATATCAATGTCATAAAAAATCTAAGGAGGCACAATGTAACAATATATGATTCACAGTAAGCAGATTTTGGCAATTATCACATAGAGGAGTACTGTTGCCTCGAAGAAGTTGAACATGGCATAAAGCAATGGTCAATCTGCTGTCGAACTATAATTACCTCTTTATGTCTTCTATTTTTGAATTGAATTGAAATGAATTTATTGAAATCTAAGAAGAAGTACAAAATGCAAATGCAAACTACAAAGGGGCTTCCGCCTATCATGTCCAGGCATTTTAGGTATGATCCCTCATTTTTGTAAAAAATTTTAATACAGTAATTGATTTTGCACTATCATGTTTATCTAAATTCTAACATAACTAAACAACATACAAAATTTCCATCTTGATTGCATCAGTTCATTAGCAGCTGCCTACTGGAATTCCAGGGGACCAGGCTCTAACCCAATCCAAGGTCCTGAAATAAGGATTTTCAATTACTCTGCTTGTGCCATTATTTTGATGGCTAGCTACAGTCTCTACAAATACTGATTCCTTATTTTCTCAAATGCCTACTATAATGCTACATTTATTCACCTTCTAAAAACAATTCCCAATCACAAACTCAATAATTTAATCAAATTTAATATATTTTCCCTTCTTGCCATAATACCTTGATCTAAATTCTAATATAATTTAAACAGGGTACCACCTCAATTTAATGTACTTACGAAGCTGTTGACAATGGAGTGGTATATATATAAACAATGTAATACAGTTTTTTTCACACTAACTCCATTCACTTACATAAAAATCTGGACGTATGTTTTGGGAGTGATCCTTCCCATCTTCAGCCTGTAGATAAACTCCTTTCCTTCATAGCACTCAAATATTATATGTTCCATATTTTCCTTTCCTCCACATATTCAACACTGATTCTGAGTAAACCCTTTTTTTTATATGATTTATCAACATACTTCACTCTTTCCCATTTATTTTTTATCGGTATATAAAATACTTAAGATCTTTACCTGTTATCTCACTAAACAGTTTTTATATTTCTGTATCTTCCAATCTCCTCTTTACAGTTTACCAAAAATCGTTAACATTGTTCTCCGTCCTCCTCCAAATATCCCCCATTCCATTGTTCTCCAAAATTATTCAAAGATTATTACTCCACCCAATTACTCCTTAGACTCTTTTCTTGAAATTCTAAGCATTTTCTCACCAAATTCCTTTCATTTAAATTTAGAATTCTAAACTAAGCTCTCACCACAATCACATTTTTCCTTGCCTCTCTTCCCACTTTAATTTATACAGCTTCCTTTGCTGTTATGTTTGGTACAACTAAAATTTCCCTACAAAACATCCTATGCACAACATCCGCAAATTCCTATCCACTTTCCGATTCCCATATTTGAATACCATACAACATTTTTGCTCCAACCACCATATTATATATTTTTTCTAGCCACTTAACATTTATATCTGGTATTCTATATTTGCAACTTCTTAACTGCTGCCATTGCTCCTTTTCCTTTTGCCAAAGCTAATTTTTTTGCTTTTCCCATTTTCCATCCCCATCAATTTTAACTTCTAAATAAATGCAATCCCTAACTACATTATACTCTTTATCTCCTTTGCTCCACTTCTCATATTTACTCAATTTTGCCCCTTTCTTGAATACTACTATTTGAGTCTTCTCCTGATTTACCTTCAAGCTCCAATCATTACAGTATTTGTCTATTTGCTGCAAAGATTGTTTTAAGCCAATTGTTCAGATGGATCCTACAACTAGTAATCTGCAAATAATAACCCTGGGATTGTGACATTAATGACTGGCAATGAATTGTTGCTCTTTCCTATCTCTGTTAATATGTCATCAATGAACAAATTAAATAGCACTGGGCTTAACTTACACCCTTGTTGTAACCCCTTCTCTTGATTTATTTCTCTTGTTACCATTCCTTCCTATGCTTTGGCCTAGAAGATTATCTTCTTGAATAATGATTTAAGAATATTCACCATATGGAAACCTATTCCATTACTCAGTAATTTATCCCATAATTTTAATTCTATGCAATCGTACGCTTTCTCTAAGTCAACAAATACTATGTACAGTTTTTCTCTCTTGTCTTTTAGGTATTTATGCACTAATGTTTTTACAATGAATATATTATCCACCTGTGTCTCCCCCTATGAAATCTCATTTGAAATTCTGAAATAATTTTATATTCCTCAACCCAATTTTTTAGCCATATGTCAAAATGCCTGTAAAAACACTCTAACATTTGATAATGGTGCAATACCTCTGTAATTTTTTGGCATATCTACATTCCCTTGTCTTTATATATTGATTAAATGATTGCTTTCCTCCAATTTTCTGGTACATTTTCCTTTGCCATAAAAGTTAAACAATCTTGTAAGTATCCTATACTAAGTATTCAACATGTTCACACTAACTCCACTTGTATAAAACTAGGACTGTTTTGAAAGCCATTTCTCACATTAGTTATTGACTGAGTATTGTTACTCGAAATGTTGACTGTGTACTTTGGCAGTGTCTGATGGTTCTGGAAAGAACTTGCTGTTTTCATCCTTAGGAGGAAAGTCAAAATTCAATAAGTTCTTATTTTTTAGGATAAAAATTTTTTCTTGAGTTGATAGTTCCACTTGGGTTGTGAAGTTGTTTCAGCAGCTTAGCCTCTGGTTTAATTTCATGATTTTTGATCCTAAAGTGAGCTGCCACCACTGACTTGTCAACCTGCTTAAACTGAATATTCCCAAAGTGTTCTTTTTTCCAAATTTCTAAATTTTTCTTTGTTTTTCCAATGTATTTTTGATCACAATCTGCACATTTGTTCTCATAAATTCCTGGAAAATACCTCAGTCAGGGAGGACAGTCCTGACGGGATTCGAACCTCAGACCTCTCGCTCATGAGTCTTTGCCTTAACAACCTCGGCCAAGATCCAGGGTTTATTTCCACTTCCCCAATCACCAAAAATGTACCATTAACACTTAGCACAAGAAATATATATATGCTGCTACTTCTCCTTGCTCTCTTTTGTCTCCATTCCATTTTATCCTATTAAAAGTCCCAATTCTTCCTATGTATACTTCATTGCTTTCACCCATTGTTTCTTATTCTGTTTTTCCTTTAACTGCAAGATCTAGCTTCATGCACTTGCACTTCCTCTCTCTCTTCCACTGCTGTGTTAGCACTCCATCTACTATTATAGGATGAACTGTCTCAGATTTCATTTCATGGAGCTTTGCTTGAAAGGAATGCCAGATGTGGTACCAGTCTTGAAGAATGCACTACCATAAGAGAGATTCGATATCTAATGATACTGACTAGACAACAGGCTCTGGAGAATGTAAAATTGTGGATTTAGCTGCCTCATCAACCCATTCATTGCCTCTGATGCCAGAACTGCTTGATGCAAACAAATCATAATATTTCAAAGATTATATATAACTGATCTTGAATTAATTGTGCTATGAGGTAGCAGTATACATATTCCACAGGATCTGTATGACATTTAAGGATATAGATAGGATAAGGAGCAGAAAAAATATGTTTCTGGTAAATGACAAATAATTCAGCAGTAAATATAAAGGCAAAGGGTTGGAATTATACATAAAGAAATTATTATTAAAAATAAAAGCATAATCTCTGCATAAGTAGTTTTGGAGCCATCAGTTTTTATATATACATTAACACTAATAATAAAAGTAGATAAAGATAAAACACAGAGAAAGAGTCACACTTGAAATTGCTATATTTCGAAGTACTGCGAGTTCTTCAATGGCAAGAAGCTAGACAAGTGAAGGTGATAAAAGTAAATATTGAGTATCGAAGGTAACGTTATGCATGGAAACAGATGAAACTAGATATGAGAGTGTGGGAAGAAAAAAACTAATATGTAAGATTTAAACCAGGTGGTATACGCGCTTTATGTAAAAATATAGCTGCCATTTCTCTATCTCTGAGTAAACTTTCACAGCATTGTGTAGGTAAAGCATCAATAAGAGTTAGACTAAAAGCATCATCAAAATCCTTACAGTGAGATAAGGCATGTTGGGCAACCGGCAAGGGAGACTTGGTTTTAACAGATAATATATATATAAAATAACACATACACATACACACACACTCATAAAAGAGTGTACTATATATTTTTTGGAGATATGTTTTTCTTATATAACCTATGTAGTGCTACATAGCATTGTTTAGTATTTTAGATACAGGGTGAATAGTGGTGTGTTGATGTATAATACCTATGATGTTAGTTCTCTTTTGGACAATTTGGCGGAATTGAACTCCTGATGGAAGCAAGACAGCAGATTTATGCTCATAATAGTTGTCCAAAGTGGTATTGAATATGTGGTATTGAATACGTTATATTTGGATTACCTGATAAGGCTGACAGCCTAACATCATACCCATAGAGCATAATCATGTCTAATAGTTGTTTACTAGATTCAGCATATAAACTGAGAATGGAGTTGTTATGAAAAGCCTTTAGAGATAAACTTATACCCTTGTGATGAATTATATCAACTTATATAAAAGAGAGGAAGAATGAAAATAAAGCCATATTCCAGCTTGAATCAAATGAGAGTGTAATAGAGCCTTAGCATTACTTGTCAGCACCCCAGGAGTTGGAGAAGAGAAAGCCTAAAATTTGTAAAGAACTTCACATTGACCAAAAAGGGGAGAAGGTGAGCATTCCAACCTCATTTACGGTAAAAAAATCAAGCTCAAAAAAACAGAATTCATCCACAAATGGTAATCCAGTAACTCTAAAATAAAATGGGAAAGCCAAAAACTCCTTTATGCAAAAGTTCACACATTTTGTTTTGTAAACTGAAAATTTAAAATTATGCAAGAGACTCCAGCTATTTATAGCATTTATACATTTTACAGTAAAGTGTTATAGAACACTATGGTACTATCCATAAAGAAACTGTTTCGTACTATAAAGGTAAAATAAAGAAAAACGGTAAAGGTAAAATAAGAAAAACAACATAAATGAAGAATAAATTGCAAAGTCAGCAAGGTGTATTTACAAAAGTAAACAAAAGTAGTGGAGTCAGTAGGGACAACTAGCTGCAAAATCATGTGGGCAAAACATTCCCAATCTTTTGCTGAGAGCTGCTTTGTTAAGGAATGCATGATGAAAGCAATTAAAAATGTCTGTTTTGAAAAGGTGCTTTTAGGAATTTGTTATCAAGAAACACATTGGCTTAAAGAATAACTGAAATAACTGACTACTTACATTAACAGGAGGTATTCTCAATATGTCAGTGTTTTTCATTAACACGTGGTGAAAGCAACAATATTCAAGATTTTAACTGAAGAATTGTAGGTTTCCATTGCCATTATCATCAACTATTATATCTTTTTCATGGATAAGGCAACATTATTGGAATAGAAATTACAGCTGTTTTGCTCACTCTCGTGCTGAGCATCTTTCTGGGTCAAGGCATATTGTTGGAATAGAGATTGCCAATGCCAAGACCTTCTACAGGAACCAAAGAATCTGTAGTAACTGAAAAGTTTTTGGAAAAATTCCCATTCATAAATCTACTGTTAATGGCAAAGACATTTGTGATGCTATATGGGTAATCCTAAAAAAGTACAAACTTCCTCTCCAGAGACTTGTGACTGTGGAGCTTCAACAATGACAGGAAAAAGTAAAAGATTTGCTATATTAGAAAATATGCTGAAAGAGACACCCAAAATGAAAAGTTTCCACTGTCTAATAAATCAGTATGTGCTTGTCCCAAAGAGTTCAAAAAGAATAATGTGCTCAAGACATTGTGCAAAATTGTAAACTTCATTCAATCTAGAGGCCTTTATTACTCCAGAATTCAGACAGTGAAATCAAAGAGCTCGTTTTACACAGAGGTTTGTTTCTTGACACAATAAGTTTAATTGTTTTTGGAAGAAATAATTCTGTTCTTAGAAATGAAAAGTGATGATGTATTTCTTCCAAAGGATCTATCATGAGTACAACATTTGGACTTTATAATTAGATATAATAGATAATTTAGCTCTAAACATTAAATTACAAAGCAGAGACCAATATATAACTAATATGTTTAATACACTCAATAGTTTTCAAAAACTAATATGACAAAATGAGGGTTATCTAGCTTATTTTTCTATATGTGAACATTTACAAAAATCAGAATAAAAATTTTGGCAGAAAATAAAAAAAATTAAAGATGAATTTGACTGTCAAAGATCTCACAATGTGTGGGAATAAATTTGCACTTTTCACTGGACTTTTTCTGATAATTTCAAGGGTGCTCCCATTTCGATTGATCTGCAGAATGATTACATTTTAAAAGAGAAGTACTGGGAATTTGGAATCCCAAATATTGGTCCATATTCACAAAGTTTGCTTCACAAATCCTGTTTTACTTTGGGAGCACTTATTTGTACCTAAAACAGTTTTTGCATGAAGAGCTAACAAAATAGGTCATAGATCAAGAATAACTGATAACAGTTTTTCTTCCATATGAAGAGTTTTTACTGCAGATCACACAAAACTGGACGCAGATAAGCACTGTCATTCTGGTAAAAAAAAAGGGGGGGGGAATACCTTAGCTAAAGTATTATTTTACTATATTGCTGTCAAATAGCTGGCTAAGTTGCATCAAGGTACTAAATGGGTTTTGTGAACTAAAAGAAGACATTGTACCATAGATTGACATGCACAAAATTTCTCTACCAGAACTGCCCAGTCATACACACAATTGTCTTAAATATTTTCCTTCAAGGCAAAGACCATATAATTAGCAGTGTATGAGGATAGGTTAATAAGTTTCCAGCCTAACCGTTTTCTAGGTATGATAAAAGATAAAAAAACTATATTTCACTTTTCAATATAGTTACCCTTTATTGCAATACACTTCTCACATCTTTGAATTAACATTTCAATCCCCCCCCAATAGTCAGAGGTCTTGTATGCAAAATGGGCATAAACAGCATTCGTAACTTCTTGTCACATTTAAATTTCCTTCCTTGAAGGTCCATCTTAAGTTTTGAGAAGAGGGAGCCATATCTGGGCTGTAGGGTAGATGGCCAATCTCCTTGAGGCCACATTTCTTCACAGCTTCCTTTGCAACAAGAGTGGTATGCACAGGAGCATTATTGTGAAGAAGGCCAACATCACCATTCAGTTTTCCTCGCCTTTTCTTCTTTAATGGAAGCACATAGTCTGTGCAGTAGGCCAACATAGTACTCCCCATTTACTATGGTGTTCCTCTCCTTGAAGTCAATGAAGAGTATTGCTTCACAGTTCCAAAAGATTGTGGCCATGATCTTCTTGGTTGACTGAGTGACCGTGGCCTTTAGAGGAGGTGCTTCGTCAGGTTTAGGCCACTCCATTGATTCTATTTTGGACAAGGGATCATAGTAGAGGACCATAGTTTCATCTCCTATAGCAATGGTTTACAAAACTTCTCTTTTGTTGCCATGGCAGAGCTCCAAAAATGCCTGACAACAGATGACTTGTTTGCTGCTTATGGACTAAAGAAAGAAGTCTAGACACCCATCTTGCACACAGACCTTATTCATGTTTGAATGTTCATGAATAATTCAAAGGACTGTCATTTTAGAAAAGTTCAACCTTGCTATTATTTCTGAAACTTTTAGCTGCCCGTCTTCCATAATTTCTCCTTCCACAAGAGCGATGTTTTCAGGAGTGAGCGCCTCCAAGGGCTGATGCACACCCTTCAACTTCAATGCTTTCTCGACCCATTCAAAAAAGTTTTGGCCTATTGTTTCATGGTAGAATATGAGGGGGAATGCTTCCTCATACACACTGTCCAATTGCTGTTTAATTTTATTGGGAGTAAGTCCTTTTGTGAAGAACTTAATAACAGCTTGATATTCCATTTTGAGCATATCACAATCTTCTACACATAGCCTTCTTTATGCAACTATATTTGAACAACTAAACACAATGGAGCGAAGTTAGAGCTGCAATTATTTACTTAACAGATAAAGTATGACAGCAGATAAGGATTTTGTGAAGGCAATAATCCTCATCGGCAAGGCTGGAAACTTATGGACCTACCCTCGTATGTGGCAAACAGTATGCCAGTCAACTACAAACTTTAGGATTTATGTAAAAAAATAAAATAAATGCAGGATTGTGCCAAGCATTTGTTTTCAGATTTAAGGACAATCTTTTTTCTGTACATTTATAGGACTGTTTCACAGCTGATATTAACATAATTTTGCATTATTACCAGGAAGCATTGATTTACAAAATGACAGATATGAAGGACAAATTCCAAAACAAAAAGAACCATGTTATCTTGTGTGGTAACTTTTCCCAGGTAACATTTTCTTGTTTGTGTAGATTTGCAGCTAGAATACTGCTCACAATTGAATCCTATATTATTTGTGCAAACAGTTTTTTCATGCACAAAAATCTGCAAGTCCTTGTGTAGAAGTAAAATTTCATGCCTGAATTTGATAAATATTCTTTGCAACTAGTTTATTTATTATTTTTTTTTTTATCTCAAATACTCTATACATTGTGAAGGAAAAAAGAATTTAAATATTGAAAAAGTAGAGGATTGGACATTAAAGCAAATGAAAAACCACATAAATGGCAGTTATGACTGTTTTAAAATTACTTACATACAGTTATTATACTATAAAGAGTATGTTTTAATTTTCATAATATCTAGTATTGTATAAACTAAATAAGTAGCTTAGTTTGAGTTTACCAGTTCATAGAAAAAAATAATTGTAGGTCTTATATTTTTTATAGTTTATCACCTTAAAATAAATACCAAAATATATTTCTGCCTTAAATATTATATGGATAACATTAAGAGGACTGTTCCATAAACAATGATCATAATTTTTTTTGACAATACTTTCATTCATCCTCATAATTTTGATGATCTCGAAATAATCTATATTGGATGCAATGCACCTGTCCCAGCTTTTCTGCCAGTCTTCAAAGGCTTGCTGGAAACAATTCTTGGCAGGTCCTTCAAAATTTACTCCGCAGTCTTCACCTATACTTCTAATGATGGAAAATGCCTCCCTTGAAGATGTTTCTTTATTTTCGGAAAAAGAAAAATCTCACAGGGCTAAGTCTTGATTATAAGGGGAATGAAGGTCATGCTGCACATTGATTTTTATGGAATACTCAACAGCATTTGTAATGTACAGCTGTGCATTATCATGGTGCAGCTCCCAGCTTGTTGCATGGAAATGTGGCCTTAGCATGTGATAATGGCCGTGCAGAGACTTCAGAACATCTCTAAAGCATTATCCAGTTACATTTGTGTGTGCAGCTATGACATGTTGGTTAACCATTCCTTAAATATCAAAAAATGAGATAACCGTAACTTTCTGAGCAGAAAAAACCACTTTTTGTGGTGTTGGTAATGATGGAGATTCCCACAGAACTTTGCTATTTGCTCTCAGGTTCAAAATGTAGTTAAATTTCATCATCTTTGAAAAATCTCCACATCTTCCTGTAACATGATCTTCAACTGCTTGCATACTTGCATATGAAGGTCCTTTTGTTTGGGAATTAGCAGTCTTGGAACCCACCATGCATAAACATGTCTCATGTGAAAGTTTTCAGCTATCATTGTGTGGGTGAAAATTTCAGAATTTTGTTTTTAATGTACTCAATTATCCTCTCTAACAATGACAGCAGCAGTGAAAATTTTTTTTCTGTTAGAGCACAAACTGGATATCTGGGTCCATCTACTTTTAAAATTGATTACCTTCCCTTTTTAAACATTTTAAGCCATCTTCGAGATGTACTATATGAAAGAACAGCTCAGCTGAAGGTTTGTTGATACAAAGGCAGAATTGTTCTTTGCATGTCACCTCTTTTTGCAGTAGGCAACTGAATGAACATGTGTCAACTTGCATACCGGATATAGGCAGGAACTGGAAACTGACAACAATGAGACTAATACCACGTGTGCATTAAGCATTAAGCTAACAACATATTGCAAAGTTAAATTTTAGCCTCAGAAATTATGCCTGTAAAAAAGTTATCATGCTCTATTGAACAGCTCCTCATATATGGGCATGAAACAAATAGTAGAACAAAATGTGGTGTTTATCTTAAGATACTACAGTAATTTCATTTTATTTCATTAACAACTGTTATTAAATATGTGCACAAGACTGCAGTTGTATCAAATGCACCTAAATGGTTATAAAAGAATTCAAGTGCATCCTGACTAAGCACTCAGAGCTTTGGTTGCAGAGTCCTTGTAATGGAGATGAAGCACAGAGATATAAACATGGCATAAAGTCTGTCAAGCCCTGCTTTACATAAACTCCATGTAGTACCCTGCCATCACCAGTTTATTTATACCAAATATAATGCATATTTTTTAGTATTCATTGGGAAAAAAATGGAAATGTTTTTTCAAGCTACATTAAATCAAAATGCATTCAATACCATAGCAATTCCAATTTCCCTTCTAAGACTGTCATGTGCTTCATGATCTGTCAAATTTATTTCGGCAGCAGACTGTTTCCTGTATTCTGTACCTCTTGATAGTCACACGTAGCTTGCCGTTACTAATGCTACAATTATTTTTAATTTGCTGTTTTTTCACTTGTTGCTGATTTGTACTTATAGCTGAGGATGCATTAGCGAGTATTCTAGTGGAAATAAAAAGCCTGATAAAACAACACAATATGTGAGAAGCCATTTTATTGTATACAGTACAAAATATACAACCATGCTGTAACACTAAGTGTTTAGCATGCAAATTTTGCTGGTGCACAGGAATTACATAAAGAAATACATTTGTTCTTGTTCTTTAGGTTGACCCACCAATCCATTCTAACTTCCCATCATTGATAGTACATAAGGATTGCACTATAACACTTCATTTTCCATAGCCTATTGATGGAATGCGAAACTGTCTAATCCTATTGTATTTTCATTGAAATACTTTTCAACCACTCTTCCCTTTCCTAAAGGTTTACATATGTATGTCTGGTGAAAGTACTCAGCTGAGCTCTGTCCATTAAATCCATGCTGTCTTCCATTACAATTAAGCTATTCATCAACATTGGCATAAGAATGTGCTGAAATACCATTCTTGAAGACAAAACTGAAATATTTTCATTCTCTACTTTGTTGAGGAAGAGTTCCTTTGCTCTGTTATACAAATTGTCCCTCAGGAGAGGGGCTTAATTGCTTTGCAATGTACAGTGAAATTCTGTAGCTTAAGTTTAACAGTGTTCATTTAGCAGCTTTCTTCAAGTTGTATCAGTGGGTATAATATTAGAACAGTTGGATATCTTGTTTATTTGAAAGGCAAGCCCCTCAACCCTTTTTGTCTGATCACATGGGCAAACTGGCATCTAAATTGCTTATGCACCTAACTTAAATTCTAGGGGACTAAAGATCCAGATTCTATGCATGAGGCATGACTTAATAAAAAGTATCACTTAATAAAAAGTGATTCATATACCTATGAACCCATAGATAAATAAATTGCTATCTTTCTTGTTTCAAATACTGGTGTAATATCCCAACTTTCTATATATGATGTGGCATATGAGGGATTGATAATTTGTGAAGAATTGATATAGTGTACCATATAGGCAATTGGTGTTCCAAGTGATGGTTGAAAATTTGAGCATGGTGAGAGATTAGCTCTGCCCATGCACAGAAGGGGAAAGCATAACATCTCAACAGTTTCTAGGCAGACAAGCTTCAAAGGTTGAAGTGATTGGATGCTGCACCATTGCTCCTTGAGGGAACATCTTAGTGATAGTTGATAATGTAATGTAATTAGTTAAGTTACCAAACAGTTGATCTAATCGTAATTATATTAGTGGTTACTTGATACCCTGGCTGCATAATTTTCCTAGTATTTCAAACTTCAAGTGGAAATATTTTTGATTTATGCAGATACAGGAAGGTCAGTTCATCTCATGTCCAGCCGTGGTTTAAATTGAATTGTTAAAATGATGAATTAGAGGTGTTCTTAAAGATGGGCTGTGACAATATTTTGCTCTCATTTTATTTCATTAATACTGTCAATGTTTTAAGTTCAAATATTTTGAATTCAATATGTTTAAATTCAAATAATTTTTTACAGAGAACAAAGGAGTGGAAACACATTATACCAGGAATTAAGCTTTCAAGATGCTGAAGCCCTTGGAGAAATGGATGAAGGAGCTGATATAACAGGTAGTTTTCACTAGAAAGGAATGATTATATTAGTTAATAACATTCCTAGCCAAAATATTTTGTATTCATGTAATTATTTTGTGAGCTAAAATGGGAAGAAAACCATGTAGAGAAAAGAAGGAACTTGTAGACTCCAGAGGGAAAATTTAAGTTTTTTGGCCATATCTTTAAAGGGAAATTCAATTGCAGATTTCCAGAAATTACTTAAAAATCTAATCATGTACAAAATATAAAAAGTACAATCCTTATTACATATTTGCGTTGATTTCATTCCCAGCTGAATATGATTGAAAAATTGCTTGCTTAATAAATTGAGTTGGAAATATTAAAAATAAACATTTCTACATTCTTAAACTCAAAATGTAGTCAAAAAGCTTTTGAACTGATAATTTAAACTAAGAAAGGCATATCTTAGGCATGTAGTTGCCATCACCTTTGAAATCTATATCTGAGATTCACAATGCTCCCAGCAGTGCTGCTAAGCTTAAAATCATTTCTCAAGGTAATTTTCTCCCAGTGTGTTCAGAATTTTACATTGAATGTCTTGTGACTGTGCTTGAATTTCCTGCACCATTTGAAATTTCTGTCTTATTTTGATAATAAAAGCAAGTTGTAGGAGCAAGGTTATAGGAGAAGGAAGATTTGTGGTATCTGAGTATATTGTTGTTAGCCAAAAATCATCAAGTTAGGTGGACAGCATTGCCCTGGTGAAAGAGTCATGTCTTAATTTGCTATTAATTAGTATGCTATCTTCACATATTCTCACCAGTGGTTTTATGGCAGTGTTTGTTATTAACTGATGAAGGTATAGTAGATTAGGTGACAGAGAGATTAGACCAGAGAATTAAAGGGACAGGGGAGTAGTATGAAAATTAGGGTTAGTAAGAATAGTAACAAAAGGCATTGGTTTAATGAAGATTGCTGATTGGCATAGAAAAGGGTGGAGCAAGAAATGAGGTGCAGGCAATCTGGGAATAATGAAGAAAGAGAAAATTTCTTAGTCTGGAGGTGGAGTTTTAGATGTCTCTTAGAAGCCAAGAAGAAAGAATGGGGGATGAGGATGAGTGCAATTCTGTTTGAGGCTTCAAAGGCACAGGTTAGCTGAAAGATTTAGGCACTAGTGAAAAATATGAATAGAGAACAATATTGAAGCAGATGGATGGTGTGATTATTTTAATGGGTTATTAGGATGAGATAGTATTAATAGGCAAAAAATATACAGGAGCAAAATTCAGCAATATATTGAAGATCCTAATAAGGAAATAAGTGCAGTAGAAATTCTGGAGCAAATTAGAAAATTATAAAGGAATAAGGTGAGTAGTATTGATGGAATCCCTAGGGAATTTTGGAAATTATGGTGCAAGAATAGCAATAGGATGCACTTATTAACAAATTTATTCAATAAAATTATAGCCTATGGTGTGATTTCAATGATATGGAGAACAAATGTGATAGTGCCTGTTTACAAAGGGAAAGGGGATGTAAATAACCCAGCCAATGTTAGGGGTATAAGCTTGTAATCATAATAGGAAAGATATTTATTATAATTTTGGCAAATAAATTACAGAAATGTGTTGCGAGGGGAAGGAAATTATCAGAGTTTTAGTGTGGATTCAGAAGATGAAAAAGAACAGTTAACAATATTTTTGTAATAAAAACAATGATTAATAAGTATTCAAGTTATTCTTAATTAGACAGTGAATCAATTTAATACTCTTATGCTCCACTTACCATCGAATTATACAGAACATGTTTCATAGGCCTGGGACTACCAAGAGTGTCACCTAATAACATAGCATTGGTAGAATTCGGTAGGTGAACTAGGTGAAGGTAAAATAAATATGTTAAATAATGGAGAGATTGTCAAGGAAAGTCTTGGTGCACAGGAGAAGACTAAATGAAAAAGATCATGGGATGCTTGAAACCCAGGATAATGTTGGAAAAAATTGGTATGGGGAATTTTTGGGTAAATAAGCAATATGGATTTAGGGGATTTTGAAAAGAAGTAAGAGGCCGAATTGAAGATATTGAGAAACAAAAAAAATGTTGCCTAGCTTTAGGGAAAAGAACTCACTGAGAATTTATCGAGAGATAATAGATTTTGGGGGAAGGGAGAAGTGCTTAGATAAATTAGGGAGGGAAGGATTCCTTTGAGAAAGAACAGGGGTAAGGAATCTAAGAGAACTGAGAAATATTTGTGGAAATGAATGCCTCATGTGTGGTAAACCCAGTAATGAATATGAAAGCATATTATATTGTAAACAAACTACAGATATGGAAAGAACAATGGAATAAATTTGAGGGTTTTAATAACAAAAATTTTTAGAATTAAAGGAAATAAGAACTATGGGAGAATACTTGGGCAAAGATTATAGATAAATGGTGCAGGAAGATTAGAATTAGTAGAGGAGAAGGGATTTTAGGTATGGAGAATCAGTAAAAATTTGTCTAACAGAATAAGTAATGGAAGTGATGTAATTGATTATGGTTTGATCTTCGATACATAAGTAACCTGGAGTTATGATATACTGGGACCATAAATATTTTTAGGTAAGCAACTTTTGAGTAGGTTGTAAGATGCTGCATAAATGATCTATTTTATGATATAGTTGTTGCTAAATAACTAAATTAAATATGGTGTTGGCTAGCATTGGAGCCTGGTCCCTTTGGATTTTCGAATAGATTACTACTGATGAACATGGGACTAGGTTTCAAAATTAAAAATAGTATTGGGTTATTGTGAAATAATGGCAAAATGTAAATTTTAATTGCAATGTGTTGAATGTTTTTTAAAATAAACTCATCATTCATTAAATCAATAAGGTAAACACACTTAAAGATCACTTCATATCATAAGGCATTAACATTGCATCTTTTATATACATTAGTATTTTATTGTATTTAAATTACACTATATTTTTACCAATCCCACACTCAGTGAGCATATTAATAAATGAATTCAAACTTTAAAATGCCCAAAAAAAACAAATGTTTGGCTCTAATTCCAACAAATTAAAAATTCCAAGGACTCAAACACAGCCCATTCATTTTTATTCACTTCTCATTGAAAACTTTACCAATATGCTAAAGATACATACTTTGTGAACTTTATCCTTTGCTGAATATCATCTTTATGATTTAAAGTAGAATTGTCATTGTTGTGTTAATTTTTTAGAAACTTTAAGCTGTAATTTGAAAATTTGAATCCATAGACCATCATTTTCTCAAATTGTTTAAAATCCGTCTGTAGTGAGTAAAAAGTCATGGAATCTTACACCTTAGCAACTTGTATATAGTGGCTACGAAAAGTAATACTTTTTCTGAAAGATAGCTTTTTCAAAGATGTTGCTTATGAACTGATATTGAATATATATTAACTAATTTAATATAATTGAGTCAAATTTGTAACACATCACTTATTATTTAAGGAGGAAAACAGTTTTTGGAGCTAATCACTCCTATCATCAGTTCCAGGTCGAATTCAGGCCTTGTTCTTCGTGTTGGTTTGGTTTGTCTCTGGTAATGGTTGGATGAACTTCTGTATTAGGATGTCACTTGGTGGGATTCCAAAGTTAAAAATGTGGTTTTTGTTCTTCCAGATATAAATATTTTCCCAGATTGTAAGTTCTGTGTTTCCTGTAATATTTTTAACTAGTTTGGAATTCTTGTTAATACTATCCTGTTCCTTCCAAAAATGCCAAGCCACTGTTCCTAATGTGTTCCTTGCTCATGTTTTTATATTTCTCTTAGTCTTTCCAATGTAGATTTTTTTCACAATTGTTGCAATTTATCTGATACATTCCTGGTTTTTTCTCTTGTGGAATATCATCTTTTAGTGTAGAATTTAGTATATTTTTTATGGATAACTGTTTTTAGGGGCTAAATGATGTTGTGTTTTTTGAAAATACTTCGAATTTATAGAAGACTGATGGGTGGTATGTGAATTTTTTGTACATTCTGTTTTCTTCCTTGTTGAGATCAGTGTACTGATGTCTTTGATTCTCTTTTTGTTCTTTGCTCTTTTTATTTTCTTATATACAATTTCTTTTTTAAATCCATTTTCTGTGACTGTATTTATTATATTGCTCAGTTCTTGATCATATTCCTCTTTTTTACCAACCTGCACACAAGACTATTTAATACTACATATTGATGGGAGACTGGGTTATAACTATTGTATTTTATATAGCTATTGGTGTGAGTAGGTTTTCTATATATGCCGAATGTTAAATGATTTTCTTTCTTGGCTATTTTAAGGTCTAGGTAGGATAGTTGTCCATTCTCTCTCCATAGTGAATTTTATTGATTTTTCTTGTAGATTAAGTAACTTAAGTGTATCTTCTAGGTGTTTCTCTGGGACTATCTCAATATAAGTGTTACATATTCGACTCAATTATATTAAATTTGTTAGTTAAACATCACTATTACATAACTCCACCACACTTAACAAGTTGGATATATATGTTTAGCTTATATCCTTTTTTTTTTTTTTTTTTTTTTTTATGTATGTAATTTGTAATGGTAATTTCCATTTTCCTTAAAATTATTATTTGTGTGTAACATTTTTAATGGTTGTAATTTGTTCTTTCATCTAATCTCAACCATGACAGGCAGTTGGGTTCATCCAGGAGAATATGCCTCTTCCGGTTTGTAACATCATTTACGCCTTTTAAATCAGTAGTTTTGTGCTATTGGTATTGCTGCATGCAGCTAGCTTTTGCACCATTTTTATGGCAGTTATTGCTTGGTTATGCACATATGTATATGTTTATCTGAGACAAACATATTTTTAAATTTAAAAAAAAAAAAACTGAGCGTTTAAGATAACTTTTTTAATCTATAAAGCACTGAGTGAATTTATAATGTACCTTTCTGAGTTTAAAGTTTTCCCTTCATTACCTTCCATTTAAAGATATGTGTATACCACAAAATGCCATTAACTTCTTAATCATTCATATTACCCTTCAATCTACCCTTATGATATCTATTCATACTAAGTATGGCTAAAATTGAGAATTCATATGATCTTTCATAATTCAGAACAGGCCCCTTACACCTAATTCTATAAGTAGATGATGATTTAGGATCCATAAATTAACTTAATTTTTTTATAGTTTAAATTTAAATTTTATAAAAGTGTCTTTTGGTCTGTAGGCTTCAAGGCTAAATCTTGCTTGGAATTATTTTTTCCAGAAATTATTGACTTTTAATTGAATTAGTAATGGTAGATTCTGAAACATTAATCATAAATTTTGTATATGATGTAGATATTTTACAGTGGATTGCCATTTAGGATTTTTAAAATATAAATTGCTAACAGAGGATGCTAAATTTGAAGAATCGGTCATGGTGTAACCACACTTGCATTCTAAATCCAAAAGAGCGTCCTTAAATTAAAAAAAAAAATTCAAAATCCAAGATTGTGGGTTCACACCTGGCCAGGATTGATGGATTTTTTCAGGCGTAAAAAATCCTAAGTATGGCTTTCTTTGAAAGGGAAGTAAGACCGTGGATCCGTGTTGTAGATTTACGGCAAAGAACCTCAAGCCTGAAAGAAGAGGCCTCTGAGCAAAATTTGTCAGCCATTTCATACCCTGAATTGAATGGGATGCTGATGACCTGAGATGTTAAAGAGAGTCCATTAATAAAACAAATCAATCAATTAAATTTGAAGTGTATTTCGCAAGTTTGCTTGGTTTTAGATTTTAAAATAGAATTTCACTTTACAGTATATAAAATAATAATGTTTATAAAAGTAACATAATAATTATTTTCAGAAACATATTTGTTAGCTAGCTCATAAATTACTTGAAAGAAAAACTATAGCCATGCAAACTTGGTTCTGCTTGCCATATTTTGCGGATCTTGTTACACTTTTTCTTTTGAAAAACTTGCAATTTCTATTGTCAGCTGTTTTAATGGAATATTGCCTTAATACTTAAGTACTCTTTATTTTCAACTGATTGCTATGCACATGCCATTTTTACTAGAACAAGTGGGCACTGCTAGTTAGATTATGATTCTGTTCAATGGCATTAATATACTGAGAATAAACAATTCCCTTAAAAGTTTATAAATAAACTTAGGTCTATTTAAAGAAAGAACATGCTGAAACTGTCTGTCTTTGCTTTCCATACATTTAAATATTTAAAATTACACCTAACATTCATTTCAGTTCTCATTCAGAAATGAAGGCATTCTTGCATGTTAAATATCACTATATCATATGCTTATTTTGTACACATTCTTTTAATTTCTTTACAGACAAAAATCACAAGGAATCAGAATCAGGGGACCTGTGGAGACACAAACTCTTACTAATAAATGTGCTCTTGAACACCTTCTTAATTTCATTTATGGGAACCTAAATTATAGGATTGTGACAGAACTCTTTTGAAGAAAAGTAAAATTACACTCCTTTTGTGTACAGTCATGAGTTTAAAGCTGCTTTGTTCAAAGTCATTAATATCTGCAATATGTAAATTTGTAGGAGGAATTCCTCCATTACCTAGCTGAGCAGAAGTCAGGACTTATAAATAACAAACTTTCACATATTACTGCCATTTTCCTACAAGTAATCATTCTGCTCTTCTAAAAAGTTCCTAATATGCTTTAAGAAATTACTTTTTTTATCTTTGGCTCTTTTAATTATGCTTAATTATTTCCAGTAAATTGGGTTAGTGGATATTCAGTATATTTATGGTAGAACTCCATTTTAATACTTCCATTTTTAACAAATTTCTGTTTTTAAATAACATTTAGTAATTCCTGGCAAAATTACGATAAGCACATTGTTATTTAATTTCATTTTTAGAGACCCAGCAGTGAGAAAAAGCTGCTTTTAAGCTAAATGTTATATGAGTATATGATTATGCACTGTGCTGGAACAAAAATTTGAGATACTCAACTTTTGTAGGCTTGTTTTGGCTCTTATTCAACTTTTGAAGCCAATTGCATTGTGCATCTCAGTTAAAAAAAGCATATACCAAATAGTGTTACTTTAGTGACATGCAATGTACTGTTATTAATGGGAAATAATAAATATTATGATTCATTTATATCTCTGATACATGGAAACAATGTGAATTTGCTTCATTAAGTTCTCATATCAGTTTAAAAAAAGTTAAAATTTTAGGAATGTCAATTTTAAGACTTACCATACTTAGTTGGGTCAGTATTTGTTTTGAGGAGATATCGTCAGGTTTCACTAACAACTTCAGTTATCTAGAAATACTAATTGAACTTGTGCAGGGAAGCTGATTATACGAGGGTTGGAACTTAAATAATGACAACTATTTATTTACAACTGATACAAAAGAGTTACATGTTAGCAACCTTTACTGTCCTTCAATGTATTCACCAGCGATGTGGAAGTCGTAGTATACCTTTAGCAGAGCCTGTTCTCTTGATGGTGCAGATGGAGCGGTCTACTGCCTGTCGAATTTCTGGAACACTTCTGAAGCGAATGCCACGAAGTGGTTCCTTCATCTTCGGAATCAAATCAAAGTCACAAGGACTTAAGTCCGGGGAGTATGGTGGGTGGTACAGTACTTCCCAGCCCCATCGACTGAACAAATCAGCCACAGCTAGCGCTGTATGCGTCCGAGCATTGTCGTGTAAAATGGTGGGTGGATTCTGCAGAAAGTGTTGCCGCTTCTTTCTCAAAGCTGGTCGCAGGGGGTGCTCCAAAAACGAACGGTAATACTCAGCATTGACGGTCTGCCGTGGAGGAATGTAATGCGTTAGGATAACACCATCACAGTCGTACCCGAGAATCACCATAACTTTCACCGTATTGGGGCTCTGATGAACTTTCGACTTTCGTGGTGACCCATACTGACGCTATTCGTTCGATTGGCGTTTCAGTTTTGGCTCATACGATTTGGCCCATGTCTCATTCAGGGTTATGATACGGCGTAAGAAAGTCTCTCCTTCGCGCTCATATCGCTCCAAGTGCGTCTTAGCAGCGTCGTAACGCAACCATGTCTGCATTTCCGTCAAATCATGCGGAACCCATCATGATGCAATTTTTCGCTTACTTAGGCGTTCTTTCAGGATGTGAAGCACAGCCGTATGTGCTAATCCCGTTTCTTGAGCGAGCTCACGAATCGTCTGGCGTCGACCACTGTCCAGTAACGCGGTAAGAGCATGCACATCTTCACTGACGCTCATAGGACGACCTGCCTGATGAATGTCTGCCACAGTTTGCCGACCATCTTTGAAGGCTTTTACCCAGCATGCCACTGTTCTGTAAGGAAATGCAGATTCCCCGCAAGCCTCTTGAAGACCTTTATGACACTGTCGTGCTGTATACGACCTCTGGCACATTCAATCTTGATCCATCTAACTCCATTGTTCCTGTTTCGAAAACACAGTGACAACAGTACGTTAGACCGCTACCTCACAAGTGACTGTGTTTCTCTCGATGGTGCGCATGCAGGTGATGTGAAAAGGGAGAGTTCATTTGCTCTGAGAAAAGATAGGTATGTAAACAATGTATGCTATCAGCGACAATATTAGATTCCATTGCATAGCATCTCCACAGCAGTGTTGCCACTATTTAAGTTCCAACCCTTGTATAATTAAGATTATTGTATGACTGAGTTGAACTACACAATTTTATTGGCTCCACTTACTTTTTTATATGTTTAACTGGTAGCTGAGGATGCGAACAATGGGTTTGTGAAACATGTACTACATATAAACAATAAATGGAGCCAATAAAACTGTGTACTTTGACTCAATTACATAATGATCTTATTTATAACTTTAATTATATTTACTTGGCTCTATCAGCCTACAATTATTTCATTTCCCAACAGTTATAGTGCATTCACCACAATAGTGTGGTAAGCATGAGCTGTGCTGCTATCTTTTATTTAGATATCAGCAATTTTTAATACAATAAATATTTTGTCAAAATTGGAAGTTTTGGTAAATTGGAAGTTGAATGACAATCACTATTCAAGGCATTGGAACTCCACAATAGGGCAGCAGAGGGCAATGATAGTCTATTCTCAGGTCATATACCAGAGTCCTACAAACCACATGCACTAGGTGATGAAGCTGAAAATGGGGAGGGAATTATATCTTTATTTTATTATTTCAAACTTGTTTATATTTAGTATTAATTTTCAATTTATTAATTCCTTACTGTATGGCTATAAAATTAATTAAACACACAATTATAACAACATATGTGCAATTTATATAATACCTTTTTTAAGGAATATCCACATATAAGTAACAAATATGAAATCCCATTAAGACTCTTTGAGAAGAGTTTGCATGTGCTATTGTATGCTAGAATTCCTGCATTTCTTTGCATGTTCCTGTGGTGCAGAGAGTGATGGTGAACCAGAGCGATACAACTCCTTGACACAGACTGGTATGGTAGCTCTCCAGTTTGTCTCATTAGTTATAAGTAAAATTTTCTTTTGGTTTTTACACTATAAACTCTTACAAACTACTAATTCATAAATGGCTTATCTCTGTATAGATTAATCACACCCTTTTGTACCTTTGGTGATTAGTACATTGAACTAAAGCCAAGATGCAGGTTCAAATTCTGTTTGGATAATACTGGCTTTACCTTGTGATCAGGGTTTTTCTTTAGGCAGTAGAATAAATATTAGATAGCTGTAGTGGTTAAGGTACAGATGTAATTAATTTTTCATGATAATCGAACAACTCTTGCACCATCTCTCTCTTTCTCACACTCTCTCTGTAAAGTAAATTGTTGCTATTAGTTTGTTCTTTAATGATACACTTTATTTTATAAAAATTGCAGCTATTAGTGCTAGTGCTCCTATAAAAGCATTTAAAATAAATCAAATTAACTATCCCAATAAAAAATTATCAGGTCATTAGTTCAACAGCAGTATACCAAGTGAGACACTTAGAATTATTAGCAACTAGAATATTTCCTAATCAGGTGTTGCTATGAATCAACTGGTTTTGCAAATTTGAATTCCAGAGGAACACTTGTCATATATACAGTTTATTGGAATTATATGAAGTACATTTTAAATGGTTATTTATATTTCTACAGAATAACATTTAAACTAAACTAAAATTTAAACTAAAAAAAAACAAAACCTTAGCACATATGTTGACATATCGTTCACAACTGAGTTGACAATGTGAACGATATGTTCACGAAACATGTCCTGTTATTTTAATAATTAAAGGAGTGAAACGCTCATGAGTGTTGATTATTTTAACTTTTTAATAAACAAAGAAGTTATGTTTTTTAATGTAAACTTTTGATTTTAAACCAGGTTTTTTTTTGTATTTCTTTAGCTTTCCCTAATATTTAGCATAGAGCATATTATATTTCATAGTTTCTAAGTAGGTTTTCTGGTATTTTTTATATTTACTGCATAAATATTCTATAAGAAAAATATGACAAAATAAAATTTCTTTCCAGCTTCTATGTTAGCATAACCTCAACAAAAATATCAGAACACTCTTCTTGAAATCGGTGCATTTTTTTACAGTAGTGTTGTGACTGACTGCTATTCTAAGTACTTGGTTAATCAAGTTACATTGTGGACAGTTGCTGGATAGACTTGGACTAGTGCAAGAGCAAGTGTCTTGCAAAGATTGCAAAAACACCAGCACAAAGACACGTGAATGTATAGGAGAGCAAGTTCACTATGAGGTGAAATAAATGTAAATGCTGCTAAGAGGAAAGAAAGGTCTAAACTCAGATAAATTAAAAAAGGAAGAGAACTAATTAAGCCATACAAAGATATGGAATGTAATTTGCCAATTTTTGAACCTTCACTTAGACTTCTTTCCAAAAAATTTTGGGGATCTTCCATCAGAGGAACAAAATAGAAAAATAGGAGAGGCCTTATGATCTCAAATGAAACTGAGTTTTACATTAATGATAAATGAACAAAGACAGTGTGCTTTTTTAATGATCACATAATGATCTGCACAGATATTTTCCCAACAAGCAGCAAGTAATGACATACTTAATGTTCTTGGGGAGACTTTATCATCAGTTCATATATTTTCAGTAAAAATATGCTGAAAGTAATATCTGCAGAAGTTTGGTAATTGACTAATATTGGAATTGGTGCCCTCCAAGACTTGCCTTTACAACATGGCATCTACCACATATTCCAATGTAATATGCAATTGGCTGGGCAATAACTTTTCTCATTGTATAGACCATAGAGACACGTCATCAGATGGACCACCTGCTCTTTGGATTAAAAGCTCATCATCTTTGCTTTCTAGAGATTTGTTAAGTCCCAGGCTTGTAGTGTCAATAATATGAGAAATTTCTGTGCCAAAGAATGGGGAGCAAGTGCTATGCCTCGTGATCTGACATAGTGCCTCATGTTTTAAACTTTGGTGATTTTTCATATAATGCAGCTTTTTTTGCCCTGTATTACCATTGTGTGAAATAACATCATTATTATCTTAAATATGTCAGTTTTTATGCCCGCTGAATTTGCAAAGCTGTTAGGATCCATATTTTACAATTCCTACACTGTTTGCCAAACAAATAGTACCATAGTCTAGTGGTTAGACTACTTGCCTCCCATTGAGGTGGTCTGGGTTCATTCCCATCAGTTGTAAGTGGTATTTGGGTAGGTTTTCTATGCCATTCATTCCATTGAAGTGCTCTTGTTCTATGTGGGGTAAATGAACTAGGGCACTACCACACTGTGCTACCTGTATGCAGAACTCCAATGGTGAGCAGACAAGTGAGTAAGCACTGGGCTCACTCACTTGTTTGCTTAACTTTCATATAATAGGCAGGCATTATTAGTTATATTTGAAGGATAAATTTCAGTGAAAATATCTGAAGAGTATTATTATTATTATTAGTATTAGTTCATAGATGCAGCAAATACCATTATCATTCAAATTTGACTTAGTTTAAGTTGTGCTAGGCTAATAATAATGTTTCATTGTAAAGTAATATAGTTTTTTTGCTAAAAATATACTTTTCACTATTTCCATATACTCTGTATATGTGTGCACCTCTCTGCCATTCAATCTTACAAAAACACCTCATTAATATCAGCACTTTTTTGAAGATATTAAAGATGGTAACATTAAGTACTTCATCCGATATTCCAATAATAATAATAACCATTATATGCAAGGATAACCTATTTCATTTAATTCTGCATTTTTTGATAATAGTTGCTGTTAAATACATTAATATTTTTTTTTCATACATAGAAACCAAAAGAAAACTTTATATTTTAAAACTATGTTAATATAGACATTTTCTATGTCTCTATACATACTGAATGTTCCAGAATAATTCACACAAATTGCAAGGATTGTGGAGGGGTCCTAGATAAGCATTTTGAGATATGGAACTTGTGGTTGTCTGTGGTTTCTAAATTTCATTAATAGCATAAAAATCTGCTAATGATCAGCATACCACTAATTAAACTTCACAGAAGGTGGGGAAAAAGACAGATGCTTCACTTGCTGAAGGTACTGTTCCTGAATGGCTCTGTGTTAAAGGCATAGTACTTATAGCATCTTTAGAAGTTGCAAACCTGCTTAACTGCAATTTTTAAGGTTTTTGTTTTTTGTAGTTACCGTGTTAGTTGTTCAGAATCGCCTGTTCACTCTAACAAATTAAGAAAAATAAATTACAAAGTGTTTAACAAATAAAGTAATTCTAAACTTCCAAGGGTAAAGTCATTACCCAAGAATAAAGTAATTCTAAACTTCCAAGAGAAAAGTCATTACCCAAGTATCACCTTGACCTATGATGCACATGTAGTATTGTATGTGCAGATACATTTCAAAATTTAGAGGATGTTTCCTCCACTCTAGCCAGTGATGATAGACATATTAAGTGCTTAAAAGAGAAAATAAATGGCTTTCTCCAGAGTTAAGGAAAAATGTATCTGAACCTAACCAAATTCCTAAAAAAAATGAAATAAAGTATATTCTAGCTTTTCATTGCCACAGTTAAACAAAATTAAAGAAAATTGAAGGATAAAGAGAAAAAGGTATATTAATTGCAAAAAATAAGAGAGCTCACCAGATATATAGCTCAATGTGAAGGCGTGCAACATCCCTGCAAAGTATGCACCTGTGAAGAAAAGATCCTCGCGTCCTCTCAGAAAGATCTGCAGTGTCACGCACCTCATCATAAGCAGCCAAGACCCCTGCTAGTAACTGCTCACCAGTGTCAAATGATGATGCATATACAACTCTTAAGATGTCCCCATAAAAAAAAATCTAGGGGGTTGAGGTCCGGAGAACGCAGTGACCAATTTACAGGATCACTTCTAATCCACTGCCCAAGAAGCACATTATTGACATAATCTCGTACTTCCACACTGAAATGGGAGAAAAGTTCCATAGTGCTGCAACGATAACTGAGGTCGGGTGTTCAGAGGGACGTCTTCAAAAAACACAGGCAGAACATGGGTGAGGAACTGAAGATAAATGTGCCCATTTAACCGTGTAGGAAGTAGATACGGTTTAATTATTTGATTGGACACGATCCCGCACGCACGTTGATGCTGAATCTGTGCTGATAACCAGTCTCCACCACTGCATGTGGCTACTCATACTCCATTTACTCCTATTGTTCAGAATTAGACCACCTCTTGTGAATGATGAAGAGAACCAAGAAGAAGAGGTCAGGCTGTTCATTCTGCCGCTCCAAGGCCCTCGTACAGAACTCTAGTCTAGAACCGAAGTCCGCTGCCCCCAATGCCTGCACCTTGGGCAGATAACAGGGAAACAGTCGTTCTTAGTGCAGGACCCGATACACGCTGGATTTGTTCGTATTCATGGCCCTTGCAATTGCTCAGGTGTTGGTGGAAGGTTCTGCTCAAACTCCTGGTAAGCACCTCTTTTTCAAAGACTGGAGTACGACGCCTTCGGTTTCCACCGGCATCAGAATGACGGTGCACCATAAAGATCTAGTTTCCCGCAAACGCCGATGGACTTTTGGAAGGTCGAGCAAAAAGGATGATGTCTGTCAGAAAATCTATTCCTGTATAGCTGTGCAGCTACAAATGCATGTCTTCTTGCTTCCGCATTAATCAAAGCATATCGGCAAGCTCTGCAAATGAAATTAGTTAGCCATGTTTCGGAGCAACTAAACAATCTGTTGCATTTGATACACAAAGCAGAAAATGGCCCATTAAACACTCAGATGACTTTCTTACGCGGTCGCAGTCCCGAATGGCAGAAGAAAGACGGCTGGTTACGATTTAAATATAGGGATTACTTTAGGCGGATAATTTCCTTGAGAAGCACGTGGACCTCTTAGCTCAATTGGTTAGAGTCATGCTAATAATACAAAAGTCGTGGGTTCCTATCCTTCACGTGTAAGCTTTTTTTCTCATTTGTGATCTTTTTAATATAATACATTTTACTTTTTAACAAGATTTAACAAAAATTTGTTTAAGTGTAACAAAAAAATTAAATAAATTCATTAACTAGTAAATTAACTAACACTAACACTTTCTAATTCACACTGCCGTTCGGGCGGAATTCGACTTTCTCGGGATTTCGGCCGCAGGACAGGGTCGGTTTGTAACGTCAAGTTTCAGCTGCGATATGCTAGGTACTTCGTGTATGTGCAGTTAATTTCGTAGCACTGCTGAACTGTTATCATTGGCGCGCGTATTCTCGCAGAACGAACAATTTTACTGAAGTAGCAACGCCTACAATTTTCAACTTCCTTTGTATTGCATATTAACACTACATTTTTCCTACTACTTGGGCAAGATGTGATCATTCTGAACAAAAATCTAATTCATACACTTATGTTATATTGACGTATCAGCTCCCACATTCGATTAAAAAAAAAACTCCATAACCGTGACAGTTTACAAAATGGATTATAAGGTTAAATGCTTATAGGACCCCCTTTATAATCCTTGCAATTTGTGAGATTGAATTCTGGCACACCTTGTGTGTGTATAATATAATATAAAAGGAAAATAATGTAACATTATTAATGATGTAACTAAATTAACAATAATTATAAAAGCAGAAAAGGATAAAACAGTAAGAGAAAGTCACACTTGTAATCGCTATATTTCGAACTACTAGAGTTCTTGCCATGTAAGCGACTTTCTCTTACTGTTTTATCCTTTTCTGCTTTTATAATTACTACACACACATTTTTCAGATATGCATTCTTTACGTTTTTAAGATTATGTAATACAGAATAGCAGCAATAATTTGAGAAAATATTTGTTGCATTAAATTATCATGCTGGTTTTACCTGCTACTTTTTATGATATAATTTGCATTGTGCAGTTTTATAGTTGATATGATGCCTGTTAATAATTCAGAATTAAAATGAATAAAAATTGCATATTTGTGTTCCATAATTCTTGTATTAATAATTTGTAATTAACAAGAATGCTTTTGATGTGTTCTGGAAAAGAACTGATTAACAAATCTTAACATAATCTTTTCTGTTTTGGCTGTGTTGGCAACTCCATTGGTGAACCGGATTAAACTTCTACAGTTAATGACAACTTTTTTGGTAAGAACAAAATATCTTTATCAGTTTTTTTTTTCTAATTTAAAGCTGTGTTTTATTTTTGTAAAGAAAGTAAATAGTTACAGTAGTAATCAGCTCTAAATGCTTTTAAATTCTTATTCCTGTGTAGTATTAAGGTTTTAACTTTTAGGAATTGGGCATATTTTTTCCATGTATGTGCAGTGATATATGTACACAATGTATTAGATAAATTCCTATGCAGCTGAGCCTTCAGTTAACACCTTCAGTCAACAATGACAACTGTTTTGGTAAGAACAATTTGTGTATCTTTTTTTTTCTTTCTTTTATTCATTTCCTTTTTGAGGGGAGGGGAGAAAAGTAAATATCTGCAGTAGTATGGATTCCAAATGCTTTTAAATTCTTATTCCAGTGGGGTACTAAGATGTTAACTTTAAGGAATTGTGCATATTCTTACTATATATATATATAATAAAAATAAAGTAACATTATTAACAATGTAACAAAGGTTTTAAAAGGATAGAACACTAAGATAAAGTCACACTTGAAATTGCTATATTTCGAACTCACGAGTATATATATAGCAATTTCAAGTGTGACTTTATCTTAGTGTTTTATCCATTTAAAAGCGTTTATTATTACTGTTAATTTTTTTTGTGTGTGTGTGTGCGTGTGTGTGTGAGAGAGAGAGTGAGAGAGAGAGAGAGAAGTTTTGGATACATTGTGTTTTTATGATCTTATTTAATTTGCACATTCTAAAAAATATATGCTTTGATTTTTTGGGAGCAAGTGTTGTTATTGTTTAATCATGTTGTTATACACACTCTGGCAAGAATTCATTGATTCAACACATCATTGTTGAGGACAGAGACTCACATAAAGCATGCTCAGTCATTTCTTGTAGTGAGATAAAACAGTTAAAATTAGGAAATCAAGAAGCTATATTGTATTTGACCTTTTACTGGTAACATTTGATTTGCATACCAATAATGTAATTTTATGCAGAATAAGAAAAATTAAAATTTAGGGTTTCTCGGTACGATTATCCATAACATGAAAGTGTAACGAAAGTTTCTGACACATAAGAGACACTTTTGTTACATGCTTACAAATAGCAAATTCTCTCATGTTTTCTCTTTCAAATAAAAATTAAACATGTTTTTTTTTTAAATAAACTTGCTATTAAAGATTTTGATAGACATTTTTATTTCTTCAGAATCCCATGGCCCAACAAAACATGAACATAAACAGTCCCAAATCTAAGCTTTAGCCAAGAATGGAAAATTGGTACATGAAGTTGCTAAACTATTAAAAATGTTGCGAGTAACAGTTTTAAAATAGAAGAATCACATGGATGGTTCAGTTAGCCATTCAGGCCAACTAAGCAAATTGTCCCCTCATATAAAAAGAAGAATAAGGATATGGGTGATGGGCAAGATTGGTGTAGGAGCTCTGATTGTAGCCAAAATGTTAAATTTTTCAGAATGTTATTGTTCTGCAAACACATGATTGTCAGTAAGCATTGGTGCAGTTAAGAATGAGAAAGAGCTTAGATACAGAGAGTGAAGCATATATCAAATCAAAAGAATATCTCTGATTGGATTAAATTTTGTGAGAGAATGCTAGAGGATGGATACACAGAAGATAACACAAGACAGACTTCTAAGAGCTCATCTCCTATTACAGATGAGTCACCTGTATAACTTCACCTCATTCAGAATTGTCAGAATGCCAGAATTCAGACAGCAGATACATCATCCATATTTCCTGTTCAAGTGCATAAGTTTGTCACAATAATTATGGTGGCTGGAGCTATCTCCTGTAATGGAAAATCTGATCTGGTGGTAGTTGCTGAGAAGAAAACTGTGGATAGGGAATATTATTGCACACAAATTCTTCCAGCATATTCTAAAGTTTTATTGCTCAAAACCAAATCTTTGCTATCCTGATGCAAGATGAATCTAAGTCAAACACAGCTAAGCACACTCTTGATGAATTAAAGAAAAGCGGCATTAGAGTATGGGAAGATTGACTAAGAAATTCACCAGATTTAAACTCAATAGACCATTTGTGGAGCAGATTACAAGATAATGCGTGTTTCAAACTCCAAGACCAACAAATCATAATGATAGCTGATAGCTCGAGTGAGGGAGGAGTGGGACTCTATGACTCAAATCTTCAAATTCACAAATAGTTTTGAGAGCATTTCTTGCAGCATCTTGAAAAAAATGAACTATATACAGATTATTGATGATAAACATTCGAATTACAATAAAACTAAACAAAACTTAATGTTACTTTATATAAAATAATAAATTAATTAAATATTAAAAATTCTTATATGTATAATTTTTGAAGCTTTTTATATTTAAATTGAAGTCATTATATTTAAAATGATACACTATGGGGTAACTTATTTACACCCTTCGGTTACTGTATTTTCCCAAAGTTGGAACAATGTTTCAGGAACCAGCATTCCCATCCTCAGCCTAATGGTTTCTGATGCTCGTGTTGGCCCTTGCAAGTTGTTATGTGAACCCATACCCATAGAAAAGAAATGAGGAATACACGCCATAGAATGTTTAGCTATAATTTGAAACACACAGGAAAAACCAAGAGAAATCTGACAATCTGGAAGAAAGAACATTTTAGAAACATCAAATTTAAACAGATGGAAAAATCGGCAGTGGCACATCATTATTGGAGCCAAAAATCATTAAATAAACCCAGAGATAAAAGTTCTAAAAGAAATAAAGAACCCATTTGAATTAGCCACCTGGTAGAATATTTTCATCTTAAAATATCATAAAATCGCTATGAATTTTGACCTTCCGCCGTGGGATCACCTTTTTAGGTTCATTTCAGATCTACCAGAGGTCACCACAGTTCACACAACTTGCAAGGGACCAACACGAGCATCAGAAACCACTGGGTCAATGGCTAAGGATGGGAATGCTGGTTCCTGAAACATTGTTCCAACTTAGGAAAATATAGTAAGTGAAGGCTGTAAATAAGTTACCCATAGTGTATCATTTTAAATTAAAAATTCTACCTGTATCAGAAACTTTTGTTACCCTTTATGTATGTATGTGTATATATATATATATACATACATACATACATTTATAATCTTTCTTAGCATAATTACTGCATTTAAGAAGAAATGCTATACTAACATTCTGGTAATTTTCTAAAACAAGAACTTTCTAATGACATTTTGTCGATTCCAGTCCAAAAACTAGTTGGTCCTGGTGGTGTAGTGGTTACCATACTTGCCTCCTAAACCCAAGACCGCGGGTTCGCACCTGGCCAGGACCGATGGATTTTTTCGGGTGTAAAAATCCTAAGGTGGCTTCTTTCGGAAGGAAAATAAAGCCGTGGATCCCGTGTCGTACATTTACGGCACGAAAAAGAACCTCAAGCCTGAAAGAGAGGCCTCTGAGCAAAATTTGTCGGCCGTTTCATGCCCTAATTAAATGGGATGCTGATGACCTGAGATGTTACAGAGCGTCCATAAATAAATCAATCAATCCAAAAACTAATAGTACAGTGAACTTTACCTAAAAGAAAGATATTTTATTATACCTGAAAAGTTCTCCTTTTTGACCTGACGGATGTAGGAATGATGGCTGATAAATCAATGGCCAACAGGAGAAAAAAAGGGAAAATGTTACAAATCCTAGAAATTGATTTAGATCAATTAAGGAAAGCGTATACATTAATTAGTGAGGCATGAGCTGCAAAACATGATACCTATGAAAAGTACCACTATCAGTAATTGAGTGTAAGGGTAAATTACTAGTAATGGTTTAATGATAAGAACATGTTTTTGTGACTGAGTACATATTTTGCAAATATTAAACATGGAATAAGTCTTTTATATAATTTGTATTAGTATTATAATGTATAGATCACCTCCTTGGTCTAGTGGTTAGCATTGCTGACTACTGCCCGGGAGACCCAGATTCAATTCCCGGTACCTACTTAGGAATTTTTCTAAGATAGGCAGGTCTGGAACAGGGTCCACCCAGCCTCGTGAGAACAATTGGGAAGCTGCCTGATGAAGAGATGGCGATCTCCGATCTAGTAAGCCATAATATAGCATTCAGCGGGATGCGGTGTGCTGATCACATGCCCCCCTGCAATACTGCACTCTACCATTGAAATCACTTGATGGGGGTAGAAGATGCAGTGATTGTCTTAGTAAAGCTCAGGCCCATGTGGGCTGTAAAAAGGCTTCACAAATTATAATGTATGAGCTTAACTGCATAGGAATTTCTCACAAGCAGTTAAACTCATACATTACAATACTAATCACATAAAAGACATATTCCATGAATAATATTTGTAAAATATGACTCAGTCACAAAAATATACTTTTCTTATTATTACGCAATTACTAGTAATTTACCCTCACACTGCAGTTATAGATAGTGGTGCTAAGAATGATAATTCCTCTATAGGAATACAAAGCACTAATGTGGGCAGAAAAAAATATGGGTCTTCAAAGTTGAAACTACTGAAATAGATGCCAGAATGTGGCAAATATAAAGCACAGTTAAAGGTGATTAGCCTGAAGAAACTCTTCCTGTTGGTATGAGGTGTTAAGACAAGGTGAAAGGTGAACAACTCTTTCAACATTATTGTTTACCATACTGCTATGAATTTGTTATGGCCAAGTAAAGTAGAACAAGAGATATGGTAAACTTTATAAAAGGTGCTACTTCTTACATTGTAAAAACATCAAAAGAACTCCAGATTCTGTATCCCAAAATGGTATATATGTAACCTATTTTGCATATGCTCTATATGAGTGGCAGAAGATGTCAGAGGCAAGTACCAGAATGGACAGATTCATTGCTAACAGCTAGAAGCTTTTTGTTATGACTTTGAATCCATTGTAAAGAAGAAATGCCAACCCTATTCATTCCAGGAGTTGCTTGCAAGACACAATAGATGGATGTATTTTGCACAAGCACAAAGAGTTCAAACGGAAGATTGGAATAAGTATAGAGGTGAGATTTGGTTTATTGAATAAAAGTTCTATACTTGTTTCCACTTCCCATTTTACTTCTTTCACTTCTTCTTTTATCTCCTCTTTGATCCTCTTAACTATCATTTCCATTTTTTCACATAGTCAATTTTCCATTCCCTCGACTTTGTCCATTTTCTGGTTAATATTCTCCAGTGGTTTCTGAATTTCCGTTGGGCCCAGAGTTTTTCTCCACACCTCCGATCACTAGCAAAAATACTAATATAGTAGCTACGGCTGTTTGATTTACCACTGTATATCTGGCATCTCTATTCTCCATATTATTACTCCTTTTTCATTTTGTTCTACCAAACATCCCACTTCTTATTCGATATATATTAAACTCCTTGCTCATTCTCTTTTAAATATCTTGGTAGCTCAAATACTCCCATCTCGCTTTCTTTTTCTTCTTCTTACATTAGTGATTTAGCATTTATGGAGTAGACAACTGTTATATTTATAGATGGAGCTGGATCATAGTTCAAGAACAGACAATGTCAGCATGTCTTTTCAATCCTAGAGAAAATCACTCTAACTTGAGAGGACCTGGATAGGAGCTTCCTTACTCCTTTCCATGGCATTGGGACTATCAAGACAAATATTTGGCACCAGGTTTTACAGAAATTCCATTGTTGACAATGCAGAAGAACTTAATGAAATATCCAGATCTGACTATCGTAACATCTCAATGTTGCACATACCAAAGTCAGATATTCAGGCTGAGTATTCATTGTTGGAAAAGCAATAAAATGAATATTCACTACAGTAAATGCCTGAAACACACAAAATCTGTTACATAGTTTTCTATAGAGTGTTCTATTAAAGTATCTGCATACTTAGTTAATTTATTTCAAAATAAGTTTTAGTCAAGAAAAGCTTCAGAAAGAATACATCAGGTATTAAATGTTAATACTTTACCTGAATTTGGTCATTATCTGTGATTATATCTGATATATTAATGAAAGAAAATTGTCTTTGTTCATAAATCAGTTCAAATATAGAATAAACTTCCTGTAAAAAAACAAAATTTCATAGAAATTTTTATTAAAAACATTTTTCATAGGCATACATATTCGTTGTATGCCAGTTACCAAAATATAAATATGCATATTACTGCATGGTGCAATGCATATTTATATGCATACTGAATAAATTTGAGACCTCAAAGGTATTTAATTCTTTTGTTTGATACTCATTATTTTTACAAATAGTTAATATGTTAGTTATTACCCAATTTATTTTAGTAAAATTAAAAGTATTTAAAGAGACTTGCAAATGTAATCAGTTATCGTGGAAGTACCAGTTACCGTGGATGTGAGGGTACAAGAAGAATGATAAACTGGGAGAGTTTATTGTTATAAATAGAAAAGTAGATAGCTTTGTTAGATATGAAGATTTAAAGTTAGCTTTTATGAGCTGTACTTCCTCACTGATAATTAAATTTAAAATATGAAAGAGCAGAAGAAGGAAATTCCTGGAGAACTGCAGAGAAAAATTAGACTGCATATAATGGAAGAAAGGGAATCATATTGTAAAACATTTAACAAAAACCCAATGGAAGGGGAAAAAAGTATAGTCCTGGAACTTTTATATAGGGTTAATTTTTTTTAAAATAGCTTTTAACTACTTAGGTATTACAGATGATAAATTAAATCTGGGTTATTGTTTTCGTTATAATAATAATAATAATAATAATAATAATAATAATAATAATAATAAAGGAATTGTTCCAGATATAAGTGAGGGTGTCTCCCAGGCATTTGCCATGATGAGGGCTGAGGAATGCCTAAAAAAAACCTTAGTCAGGGAATACATCCTGACTGGATTCAAACTGTAAATCTCCCATTGGAAACCTGTGTGGGTTGGGTAATTTTGAGGAAGTGGTTCAAATAATAGGAAATATTATTAAGAAGATAAGTAGTAGAATTAAATTATAGAACCAGGAATAGAAAAGAAAATATATTGGTACAATAATTAATGTATAATGATAAAATAAAGGAATAAGAGAACTAGAAATGTGAAAACAGATGGGAGAAACTGAGGCAAGGGAAAATAAAAGTGACTAGCTATTAATAAAATGATTATATGAAAATAAAACATTGAGAAATATAATGTAAAAAAAGTTTTTTGGGGAAGAGAATTTTAAACTTAAGGAATTGGCTAAGGGGAAAAATTAAGAAAGCAAATAAGACCAGTATACCTGCTGAGATACCTGGTACTTCTGGAAGGCCTATTATGAGGTTAGAGAATTTTTTTAATGTAAGATTAATTAACACAATTTTGAAAGGGAAAGAGTTTCAAGGAATTCAAAAACTGCAATCGTAGTTTGAAATGTTAAATGGAACTTGTACAGTGAAGCTAATCATATAATTGAGATCATTGCATGATTAAGTCAAACTACACACTCTTATTGGCTCCACTTGTTTAAATGTAGTACATGTTTCACTGAACCTCAAGAGTGTACGGGTAGCTGAGAATGCTGATGAAGGTCCATGAAATATGTATTACATTTAAACAAGTAAGTGGCGCCAATAAGAGCGTGTAATTCAACTCAATTATACATTGATTTTAATTATAGGAATTGTAGTGCTTATTTATTAGAACAAGGAAGGTGTTAACAATGAGCAATTTACTGCAAAGGGGTGTAAATGCATGGTTGATCTGTATGAGCTTAATAAAATGCATACTTTGTAATTTTTAAAGAGCATAAGTTTTTAGGCAACATTTTCAATTTTTTATTAAAATTACGGTAATTTCAGGCCACAGATGCATGTATATTTTAAGTTTTTTGGTTATAAACCTGAGTCCTAGCAATGATATTCCATCCATTTGTATTATTTCTATAAGCTTCTTCTACAGGAATCTCCCAAGCTTATTGAGAGTAGAGTGCATTGCTGCTCACAAATCTAATACCTCTGTAGGCTCATGGCTGCATTTCACAACCAGCAGAGGGTTGTCATCTTTGTACACTAAAACATCTTCTGGCTTTTGGTTAAAAAACATATAAAAATTGTACAAATTGTGGTATTAGAAATCACATATCCATGAGCAATCGGATTTTAGTGGTGGTGAAACATTACCATTTTATTTTATGAGCCTTTTAAGTGCACCTATTATAAAATTCCACAAATATGTGTGTATTTCACTTTTATTTACATTTTCTCCCTCTGCTTAGTTGTCCTTATGTGTGCCATGATCTCTAGTAGGATATATATGAATTTTACCTTTGGTAGTGAAAATGCATTTTAAGTTTGATTAATTTGTAATTACTTAATTCTTACAGACTTGTTATGGGTCTTGTTTTAATTTGAGTTTATCCATTTGAGTGACTGGCTATCAATGTTGAATTCTTCTTGCAGTTTGTATAGTGTATAGAATATATATCATAGGTAAGGTATATTGGCCTTATTGTGGAAGTTCCTTTTATTTATAACCTATTCCTTTTTGTAGCAATAGTTCGCTAAAAACAGTTTTTAAGGTAGAAAATACATAAATTATAGTAAAAGTTTCAATCGAACACAAAACTCTTTGGGAATTATTCTCTAGATAGTAGTTTTAGATTTAAAAAAAAGCAGCTATATAGCTCATTAATTGCAGTATCTTGCATGTAATTAAACCTTTGGTGTTTCAGGAATGGGTAAAGAAGTGGAAAATCTCATCATGGAAAACAACGAACTACTTGCTACAAAGTGAGTTGATCTATTGTAGTGTGTGGCTTATTTCATTTGGCTATAGATTTGTTGGTAATACATTCTTGCTGAAAGTATCCTACTTATACTATATACTACTTTTGAGAATGTAAAAATGTTTGCAATTAGAATAGCACAAATTTGAACTTCATATACATTTTTTAAAATTATTTTTATGTTACATTTTCAAATTACTCATAAAACTTAATTTTTTATCTCTAGGAATGCCCTAAATATTGTGAAAGATGATCTCATAGTCAAAGTGGATGAGCTTACAAGGTCAGTAAAAACTATAATTATTGCCATTATAAGCAACAAAACCATTAACACATTATAGTAAATATATGATTCATCTTACAAAGTAACTCTTGGAACAATGTAGCTAAAATAACTAGAACTAGACAAATAGATATCATATAGTATCACAAAACATCTCTGTATTGCAAACTGCTTGTTCTTCTTCAAAGGCGGAAGACATATATATATATGCGTGGAACTAAAATGTCATATAAAATATAATTTTGTAAATCTGTTTTAAATATCTTGAATTTCCTGAAAATTTAGACATATTTTTTTGTTTTCAATACAGTGAACAAGAAATACTGCGTGAAGAGATTAAATCTTTGCATACTTTGAAGTCTCGGTTAGGACAACGAATTCAGGAACTAGAGGAAGAATTGAAAAGAGTAAAGGAAGATGCAGAACGTGCAGCTAAAGCCAGCAAGTCTGATGATGAAGTAAGTGCATATCTGTATTTTCTACAAGCTTAAATAAAAAATATCTTTGAGATAAATTCTGTTTAGAAAATTTTAAAAGTGTTTTGAGAAGTTTTAAAAGATTATAAATGGAGCTTGTTTCAATAAGGCAAGGAGATCACTGAAACGTTAATCTCCTATATTTTTTAATAAAATGTTATTATTTTTTACCACAAGTTACTCCCTGTATAAGAAACCACTGTACCATTTTTCAGCTTTTTATCTTGAGTCCTTTTTTTCATTATCTTAAATAATTCATTACGTTACAAAAATTGCTACAATGATTAAAGTTTTGGAAACAGTGGACAAATTAAAACTTAATGATTAAACATGCATTAAAAACTGACATATCTTTCTATAATGCTAGACACCAGAAATTAATTTTTTTTTTAAACTCTTTAACATGATATGACAAATTATTGTTATGAAATCACTCAAATTTCACTAAATTTGATCCACTTACTTGGACATGTTTCAAAGGTGGATAGATCAATATCTGAACCTCCCAGAATTTGCATAAATCAAACTACTTCACATTCAGACAATATTTATACACAAAAGAAGGGTCTAGCAATGGGAAACCCACTTTTGCCATTTTTGGCGGATATATACATGAGTTTTTTTTAAATAAAATTAATTCAGGCTTTTTCACATATCTACAAATGTTGGTACCGTTATGTGGATGATGTCTTTGCAATAGTAAATGAAAAATGGAAAGAGGATGCAATAAAAGTACTCAATCTACAAGCCAGCACTGTTGAATTCACTATGGAATTAGAAAACAACAAGGTTCCTCCCTTCTTGGATATAAAAATTATAAAAAATGACAATACACTGGAATTTGGCATATACAGAAAAGATACCCACACAGATAATTATATAAAAAATAACAGCCACAATCCAAAACAACATAAACTAGCCATAATCAACAGCCTCACTTTCAGATTAACAAACTTGCCAATAAGCAAGACAGAATACAAATTGGAGTACCAAAAAATCATAAATATAGCACAGAAAAATGACTACACAATAGAACTTGTCAACAAGAAAATAGAGAAATTCAGAAAGAAAAAAACAAATAAAGGACATCACCACACTTAGAGGCTACAAAGGAGATCATATATATATATATATAAAAATTCACATTCTATCCATGGGCACACCAAAAATTCCAGAAGATTTTTAGAGAGGCTAACATCATTTTGGCCCCAGTAAATAAATTCAGTTTAAAAAAACACTTAAACAACAACACAAAGGACAAAATTCCACCAGGAAAGCAATCAGGCATTTATGAAATTGGTTGCAAAGACTGTGACATGAAATACATAGGCAAAACAAAAAGAAATATTACCATACGTTTTAAGGAACACATGAGAAATGTTAAATATAAACACACAGGAAAATCAGCAGTGGCAGACCATTTTTGGCAAAAAAAAAACCACAAATTCCAAAAGGAACCAAAACTGTTAAAACTCTTCAAAAACCCATAGAATTAACAGTATGGGAAAATATATTTATAAACAAAAACCAATAATTTTTGGTTAACTTTGATCTCCCAAACAACAGCTACCTCATCAATAAGTTCGTTAAAAGTCACAGAGCGACATCTTAATACTACACTGGGAAGCGGTCAGTGGGACCACGCTGAAGATGGAGGCAATCATCTTTGAAACATGTCCAAGTTAGTGGAACAAAATTAGTGAAATTTGAGTGATTTCATAATAATAATTTGTCATATTATAATATATTTCAATGTGAAAGTACTGGATACAAAAAACTTCTTTAACATAACTTTAATTTTTTATAAATCACTTTGCAAAGACTACAAGCAATAGATAAAAATGAATATGTCACTGTTTAGTCATACATTCAAGAGATCATACAGAAAATTTAAAGTAAATTAGTGCACAACTTTCATCAGTGCAAAATGTTGAAGTTTTAAAATATGAAAAGACAAGGATTGAAATAAAACATGCTTATAACATGGCTTCTTATCCTGTACCTGACCTACACAATATATGGTACCTAATTTCTCCTGTTCTATTGTTCAGTGGTCACTTTATCTTATCCTCTTTTTTGTAGTCTTATGTACCCTGGTAACCTTACTTTTCTTCATCCTGTGATTGTCATGATCAACGCTTATTTTTATTGCACCATTACATATATCAAATCCACCTATACTCTCTTTCAATTTTAAAGTGACTTCTCACTCCATGTAATACTGATAACTGAAGTGTTACCAATGTTTGAAACAAAACATTTCTTTTGTACACATATAATTGCTCCAAATAATATTATGAAGCATTCATTACTAATCTCTGTTTTACTTTATGTTTTCCTCTTTAAAACTTGCATTGCTAGCTACACTTGTATATACAGATATTATTTTGGTCACAAAAGAAAAGAGTTCTCTTATGTTGTCTTATCATATTTCAGAGGTTACAAACACTGATCATCACATTATATGTAAATTTAACACAACGAAAACTTTCATGTTTTATAGCATCCAGAACTTTGTGATAAGTTTACCGTTGTTTGGAAGCTAAAACTTTCCTACTTTTTGTTTATGAATATATTTTCCCACACTAATAATTCTATGGATTTTTGAAGAGCTTTTAAGAGTTTAGGTTCAATTTGGAATTTGTGTTCATTTTTTTGCCATAAATGGTAACCTACTGCTGATTTTTCTGTGTGTTTATATTTTACATTTCTCATGTGTTCCTTAAACCACAGGGTAATTTTGCTTTATGTTTTACCTATACATTTCTGCAATATAAGACTGCAATATACCACATGAGAAATGTAAAATATAAACACATGGAAAAAATAGCAATAGCATACCATTTCTGGCAAAAAAAACACTATTTCCAAATTGAATCTAAGCTGTTAAAAGCTCTTCAAAAACCCATACAATTATCAGCATAGGAAATTATATTCATAAATGAATCAAGAATAATTTATCCTACACTGAGTTTCAGTAGTCGGTCAACAACTGGTGATGGAAGCAATTAGCTTCAGAAACATGTTCAGGTTATGTAAGTAAATGGAATTTGTGTAAACAGTTTGAACTCATTAATGTAGTATATATTACCACTCCATTATATACAGCTTCTTAAGTACAATTTATTCTCTTAATTGATGAAACATTTAATTAATTTTGATCTTCCAAACAACAGTAACCTCATCACAAAGTTTGCAAAATCTACATAGTGTCACCTTAATCCCACCTGGAAATCTGACAGTGAAACTATGCTGATGATGAAGGCAACAGCGTTCGAAACGTAATCCAAGTTAGTGGAACAAAACTAGTGAAATTTGAGTGAATTCCTCACAAATAATTTTTTATATTATGCCACATTTCACTTTGAAAATTTCTGCTATTTAAATCTATATTAACACATGCTCTTTGTTTACTATCAAAGCAAATGAAACTAAAAACAATGCAGGCATTGCTAAACAACCCCTCATTTGTTAAGAGGTTTAGTGCATACATTTATTTTCAATATATATGGAAAATATGAATGTAGAATCAAGTCAAACATGTTACGCATGAGAAACAATGTCCATGCTTGTAGCATAGGCATTAAAATGGTTAGAAGGAAGGTCAAGCACATTTTTTAAAATTGAAACTTTAAACTATTTTCATACTTACATATTAAAACATTTTTTGGTAATGTTTTCATAATTTTCATCAATCCCTCATCTTAAATCTGTTGTCATTGGACTGCAAAGCAAATTTAAGTGTAGTCTAATATATTCTATGTAGTCACTTGCCTGTGTGAGTGGTTAAATTATCACTAAAACTAACCCACAAACCCTCCATTTTTTTTTTTTTTTTTTTTTTTTTTTTTTCAGAATGAGATAGACTTTAAATGCTCGGTTCAGCTTATTGTTATTGGCCACAGAAAAAATTAAACTGTAATACTTTACCTGTTTCAGGAGGATGTTCCAATGGCACAAAGGAAAAGGTTTACAAGAGTTGAGATGGCACGTGTTCTAATGGAAAGAAACCAATACAAAGAAAGGTTTATGGAACTGCAGGAAGCAGTACGTTGGACTGAAATGATTAGAGCTAGCAGAAATGATCCAACTCTTGATAAGAAGAGCAAGCAGAGTATTTGGAAATTGTGAGTAATAGTGGTCTATTTATCATCATATAGAACTTCAACTTTTTCTGTCAAAATAAAAAGATTTTGGTGCCGCATAGTGCTATTATAATTTTATAAAGTAAATGGGTTATAATTCAATTAGTAAACTTATTAAAGCACTCAGCTGCAAAACAACTAAAGAATATAGTATTAGCATAATTATTAATTGATTGATTGTTTGATTGATCTATATATTATGTCTAAATTATAGCTTGAATTTTTCAAAGATTTTTCACCTTCTGTAAACATTTTTTTCTTTTATTAAATGCATACTTTTAATTAGCTTTCATGACATCTACTCCAATGCTAGTAAATTGTTTCCAATACATTAACTGGCTCATAATTATGGATGAGCCAAACTTATAAACCTCAAGCTTTTAGCCATGTTGAACTCTTCCATCAGTAACGCACAATTATGGAATTGGATGAAATTGTTGCAAACTTCTATCAACTTATCATCCATTGCAACCCACAAAGCATTTTTTGGCCTTACCCATGTTTCTCTATTACTTTTCTCAGTGATTTCCTAACAAAAAAGCCCAAGCCTCCTGAGACTCTTTCCTTCTTTACCACCACTTCCCCTTTTATTCCAAAATATGTAAAATCACCCATCTCTACATTCACTTCCATTAGCCATGTTTCTACTACTCCGAACTAATCTATCTTTCCTAGTAATTGTTTCAACTACCCTGTATAGATTTTATTTTTTAAACCTTCATAGTTCCAAAATCCCAGCCTCCTTACTTCCTCCATACCTTATTTCGATTCCTTTCTGTTTCTAAATTTCTCTAACACTTTCTTGCTCCGTAGCTCGATTCCCTCTTTGGAAGTTGCCCCCTTTTCTTTGTCTAGCACAAATATACTGCCATTTGGAGTCGATATGATGCTGTCCTCATCTGTTCTGCCCTCACTGCTCTCTGACCAAGCCTTCTTCCCTCTCTCCACCAGTCCAGGTGCTAGCTGTATTTCCTCCCTCCTTGGCGATACTACTTTCCTTGTTTCTGCTGCTCTCACATCATTCCTTCATGACGTATACCCGCTACTTCATCTTCCACCCTTTCGCCTGACGCAATCTTGTCTACACCTCCTTTGTCTTGCATACTTCTCCTAAAGAAGTATGCAAGACTCCGATGTTGCATCCTCTAGGGCTGATGGAGCTGCTTTCTGTCCGACCTTTGGACTTACCAGCCTCACAGCATTTGATGCATCCCACTGGTTCATTTCCTTTTGACATGGTCTTATGTCACTTATATCACTTTCCTGCATAGCCACCATCTGTCCATCAATCCACAAACATAAATTGTGAATGATAGCCTGTTTCCCCTCTGATCTTGCTATTTTCATTTTTTGAATTAATTTCTTCTTAAGAGCTCGTTGTTCCACCGATAAATCCTTGTTGATAAAAATATCAGTTCCTCTTAATTGCTTGGCTTTCCTTAAGACTTCATATACGAACTGCACAGATGTAAATCTCACAACTATAATTCTTTTTCCTCTTGATCTTCCAACTTCGTAAGCGTCACCAATCTCCTATCCCTGTAATACCATCCCTAATCTTCCTTCTAAAATCTCTCTAACTTCTTGTATTGGCCACATTCCACTCCTTTCCTTAACTCCTGCAATAACTAAATTAAAACTTTGATATCTCTCTTCCATACCCTCTACTCTTCTTCTGACATTTCGCAATTCAGTTTTTATGTCTTGCACTTCATGTCTTATATGGTCCTTAATTTCCATTACTTCTTTTTCTACTCCATTCAGTTTGTTTCCTAATCTCTCATCCATATCCTTTACTCTAGATAAAATCTCTTCAATGCTAGCTTGGTTCCCATTACTCACACCCAGTATTACTTAATCCATTTTTCTTTTAACTCCAGTAGCTAGCTTCATGCACAACCTCTCTCTTCCACTGCTGGCTTAGTGCTCCTCAGGTTATCAATGTCCATTTCAATTCAGGGCATGAAATGGCTGATAAATTTTGCTCAGAGGCTTCTTCTTTCAGGCTTCAGGTTCTTTTAGTGCCTTAAATCTATGACACAGGACCCACAGCTTTATTACCCTTCTAAAGGAAGCCATACTTAGGATTTTTACCCTGGAAAAAATCCATGGATCCTGGTTGGGATTGAACTTGTGATCTGTGGTCTACGAGGCAAGTAAGCCACTAGACCACTAGGAACCAACAACATATGTGTAAATGTGATGTGGTAACATCTAAAATTGAAGCAAAGTATACTGTTTGCTTGTATACAATTTATTTTTGAAAATTTATGCACTACTCGTATCTATTGTTTTCCTGCATCCATAATTTTTTTGACTAAGTCCCTCCAAAAATGAGAATTGAGATTTTACTGTATATAATATTTAAAAGAAGTTATTCAGGTGACAATGTGGTAATGGGAATACATGAACAGTGTCTTTTACATACCTGCAAAGAAAAAAATTCACCCAGAAATCTGGGTGGAAATCTGTACAGATGTATTCATTATTACAATGCCCAATTTAGCAGTGTTGGAGTTCCATGATTAGGTATTGACACACTTTAGTGTACCAATGAAGTGGAGTCTCATCTTGCTATAAGACAGAGTTATCAGAATCTGCTTTCATTGTGGAAACAAATGCATATGACACACTAGTCAAAGTGTGCTCCATGAAAGAAGGGTCCATGCAACATTTTGTCTGGGAAAAGACATAGAAGATATGTATTAAGCTTTGGAGTCCCATTCATGTTCTAGTGTATTATGAGGATTTTCCATTTCTTATATTTAGACATTGTGATGTATTAAGCTTTGGAGTCCCATTCATGTTCAAGTGTATTATGAGGATTTTCCATTTCTAGTATTCAGACATTGTGATGGTTCATCTGTCTACTAAAATAAAAAATGGTTTTATCACAAAATACTAGATGAGAGCAAAAATCTTTGTCCTCCAACACACTCTGTATGAGGCAACAAAACCCGTTTCACATGACATGCAGATATGATTTCAATAACGAGTGTTATCAAAAACTTAAAAGTTGGCAGCAGAATGTGAAGTTCATGACTCTTGCTGTATATTGGCTTTTAAAGAACTACCTGTACTATTTCCAGAGTTTAATGTGCAACCTATGTTCTGGAACTGCCAATAGAATATTCTAGAATCCTAGATTACTGTTATGTAATGTCACCAAAATGCATGCTACATAGTTAATTTTTTACAATGAATATTATGCTGCACTTTTTCTGTATCATAAGGAAGTATTCACATGTTTTTCAAAGTTGGAGAGTTTCATTTTTATTTCATGTCCATCATGGCTAGCAAGTTGAATGAATTTAAAACCTAATGATTCTTTTGTAATAATTTATATTTTAAATTTATTTGTTTATTACAGTTACAATATTATTTTATTGATATAAAAATGTATATACTTATTAGTTATAAAATATTGGTTGTTTGATTTTGGTTTCATTTCAGCTTCAGCAATTTATTCAGTACAGCAGAAAGACCACAGCGCAAGCCTTTGCCATACCTGAATGTTCGATATAATGCACCTACTCATCATGTAAGTCCTGCACTTGACACAATGAGGAAGCGCTCCCTTAACGACCGCAAACGTGGTTTTGACTTCATGGATGGAGAACTGTGAGCATTGGGTATACTGTAGATTTAGTTATGTGTAGTGTTGTTTCATTGGAACTCTCTCCATATACAGTTACAGATGTAAAGTGATATTCTTGGGCAGGTGCAATTTCTGTAACAGGTGTCTGTCAGTTTTAAAAAGAAGGTAATTAATCTCCCAATACCATTCAGGGAAATTTGTTAATGCAGTGCTGACATTTTATTCCACAGGTAAATACAATATTACTCACCTTATACTTATGTTGCCATAACATAGGGTGGAAGAAAACTCAGTGCCAAAAAATATAAAATGGTAATAGGATGCATTAAAGAGAACAAAATAAAATTGATGCCTGTTTTTTGTGTTTCTTACAGTTTTCAAGAAAAAAAGTGTATTTTTATTATGAAGCATGTACAAAGCCACTTAATGTGAACTAATGAGTAATTCTCTTTCTCCTTCAATCTTTGACCATATGATCATGACCACATGATAGTTATAGGTGTAAACAAACATTTAACTTGTAGGAGGGAAAAGAAACTAACTTCATGTTAACATTGGGAACATGGGTTTATCATTGGGTTTCTTGCTCTTTCAGAATAAGTAAGCAGTAATAGTATTCTATGTTTATCTCTTGCAATCTAATTTTTCATAATGACAAAAAATATCAACTTTTTATTTTGATTTAAAGTAAAACACTAAAAATCATGTCGTCACATTAAAACTCTCTTTAAGTTTCACAAACACACTTATTAAAGTAATTTTGGTACATGTTTCGTGAGGTACATTCCTCACATTGTCAACCAAAACGACGACTGAGGAATCACTTTCAGCAGTAATTTATGTAAATTTTTATGTAAATTTTTTCCCATATATTAAGTTCTTTCGGATGTTGAATTGTTTTTAGTAATGTTATGTCCTTCTCTATTTCATGATTCTCATTCTCATTCTCATTCCAAAGAATCATGAAATAGAGAAGGACATAACATTACTAAAAACAATTCAACATCAGAAAGAACTTAATATATGGGAAAAAATTTACATAAAAAAATATGAATACATCCTTATGAATTTTGATATACCGGAAGCAGACAACATATTGTTTAAGTTCATTAACAGACCACCAGAGCAAGCATAGTAACATACATACTTTGCTGAAAGTGATTCCTCAGTCTTCGTTTTGGTTGACAATGTGAGGAATGTACCTCAAGAAACATGTACCAAAATTACTTTTATAAGTGTGTTTGTGAAACTTAGAGTTTTAATGTGACGACATGATTTTTAGTGTTTTACTTTAAATCAAAATAAGATTAACAAAAGTTTCACTGTGTGGATTCCGACATTCCGTAAACATAATATCAACTTTGTTAGATAATCACATAATAAAAGAAAACATACAAAACAAATGAATAAAACTGTCATTAGTAGGAAAGAAAAAAAAAAAATAATGAACTACAAGAACAAGAACTGTATATTAAATATTCCATTTATCCTTTTTGGCAAGCATACATACCTGACACCTGCAGATACAGTTATTGCCAATCTTTGCCACTTGTCAAGAGCTTGAAAGACAAACCTGCAAGCTATCCATGCATTCTGTACATAAACCCTCTTCATATCATATCACAGAAATAAATGTTAAGCGATTAAGGTCTGGAGATAAGCTGGCCATTTCACAGGGCACTTACATGCAATTAAATAGCAGTAGAATGTGTGCTGGACTCAGGTGTGCTACATCATGGAGAAACTATATTTCATATGCTGTTTCAAGAGGTAAATTTTCTAGTGATGCAAGAGGAGTATCTCTAATAAAATAGCAATAATCAAATCCAGTTAACTGCATACTCAACTCAAATTCTTGCTGATTAATTCTTGTCAAGACATTAAAAGAAAAGGAAGCTGAAAATTAACTGGGAGGATGGCAGATTTTAAACAGCCCACACATGGATGTTATGATAATTAATAATGGCATGCTTCATGAGAGAAACCTTGCCTGTCACTAAATATGTTATACAAATTATGGATTCTAATCCAGAAACTATTCTGAAGTAACTGATAGAAATGTTTCAATATTAATTCAATTTGGAATGGAACACAGTGAAACGACTGTTGAATCATTGATAAAAGTTAAGTAGGTAGGTATCTGGACCGACTTCGGTGGTCTTGTGATAAACTTGAATGAAGAGCTGTCTGCTTCCAGGAAATCGAAATTCATAAGGTTTTGCTAATTTTTTTATATAAATCCTTTCCTCACCCTTTTAATTCTTTTGGTTGTTGAACAGTTTTTAATAACTTGATGCCAACAGTCGTTAATAGCTGAGAATATGGACAATTGTTCCAAGAAATATGTCCTGAGTAAATCTCATGTAAGTGAAATCATAAAGAGTGTTCTAAATATTTTGGCTCGGAAGAGATTATTCATAAAATGTTACTGGAGCTTCTGGGAGACATTACCTCATTAAAGATAGTATGCAAACATGTTCAAAAACATAATTCAATGATGAACACCCAAAATATACATCATAAATTTTATGTGCTTCTGCTCGAATTCTCCTCTACTAAATTCAAAATGTTTTCTTTTGCATTATTTAGCCAATGTGTCCATTGTTTGCCATCTTCCCAACAATCAATGTAATATTTTTCATAACTGCAAAGTGGTGGGATGCAGCAACAAAAGTTCGAAAATTTGGTGCTCTTCTCATTTGGTATATCATTCGGTACAAGTGAATTTTGGCATACTTCTCCATAAATGAAAAACATATCAAAATACTCCTACATGGTTAATAACATTCTGATGCTCTGATTTCAAGTAATTCAGCATGTGTTTGTTACTAAACTTGGCTTTACCATGAAAACAAATCTACAGTTTCTGTTTCTCAGTGAAACTGTTATCTTTGTTGACATTTTCTTTTTGGCAACCATTGACTCATTATGCTAAATATAATTTTACAAAATTCAAACAAATTAAATTAAATTTTTAAAGTGCTAAATACATCAAGATGCATATTTTATTAATTAACTGGTAAGTCAATTTAATACTGTTATGCTCCACTTACCATTAAATTATTCAGAACATGTTTCACATGCCATTGCCTGCATTAACAATTGTCAATTGACTGCAGATTTGTTGATGATTGGATAGACTTGGTATAGCTCTTGTAGACACTTTGTGAACTTTTGAATTAATATGTGGGCAATAGCCTGTGAAACATGTTTTTGATAATCAATGGTAAGTGGAGTATAAGAGCATTAAATTGACCAAACAGCTAATTAAAGAATATGTAAATTACTTCATTGTATTAGTTCAGACAAAAAGTTGGCCTTAAATTTAAAATGTATAGAGTTATGAAAAGTGGAGATTAACATTTCCTTCTATTATGGTTTGTCAATTCATTATTCAGTCAAAACATATGAACTCTTGCCACGTCAGCTCATTAAATCACATTTAAAATAGCATAAATTATTAATTTAAAACTAAAATTTATGTCAGAACCATAATATTTAGGCAACCAGTTAACAGTTAAACTAGCAAGTTGATTTTATACTCCTAAGCTTCACAAATAAAAACCTAGAACTTAATTGATATCATAGTATGTTTCAGTTGAACTACACACTCTTAAAGCTTCACTTACTTTTCATAAATGTATGGAACAGGTTTCGAGAACATTTAGTTCCCATCTTCAGCCAGGCTAAAGTTCAACTGTCGGGATCATTCGTTGAGCTGTGGGAATGTATATTCTGCTCTGGTGGCGGTGTGATAAACTTGTAGTTTATGTTTTCATCCCCGACAATGTCGAAGTTCATTATACTGTCTTTGTATTTGTAGATATAGATTTTCTCCCATGTTGCTAATTCCGTAGGTCCTTGTACTGATTTTAATAGTTGAACTTTAGCCTGGCTGAAGATGGGAACTAAATGTTCTCGAAACCGGTTCCATACATTTATGAAAAGTAAGTGAAGCTTTAAGAGTGTGTAGTTCAACTGAATCATACTATGATATCAATTAATATGATTGGCTTCACTGTGCAAAGTTCCAATTTACATTTAAGTAACCTAGAACTTGTTTCACAGGCAAGCTTGACTGCTCGGTTTCCTGATGATTATATAGCGTTGATGTGATTGGTGGGCACTTGACATACTTCTGAATCAGTTTGTCTCCTCCATTGAAATTTCAAAGTCCTAACCTTAAATTCTTTTTCTGAGCAGAAGAGTACAAAATGTTCTTGCTAGTTTAATTATTAACAGAATTATTATTTTTTCCCAAAAAGTTTGTCAAAGGCTTGAGTGGCATTAACTTTTGTTCAGTTTTAAAGAATTAAATTTTCAGAGCAAATATACAATTGTAGAACTAAAACAAAAATCAGTAGAAAGATGAGGGAATTTGTTTTAATTAATTTATTAGTGCAGATAAATGATGTTGACTTATTTTCAGGCTTTATAATTCCATTTTTCTCAATATAATGAGTAAAATGAATTATAATTTAGATAGAAATTAAATTTATTATGTGTTTATTTGGTGTTTTCTGTGTTTGTGTGTTTAACCATTTTGAAGGTTATTTCATGGCATAGAATTATTAGTAGGTAGATTACATAGTATGATTACAAATCAAAATGTTGATCTTGCTTGCTCAGTTTCTCTCTCTCTCTCTCTCTCGCTCACTCACCACTCATATATACATGTGGGTATGTATGCATGCATAAAGAGAAAGAGTTACCTACAGAGACATGTTGCAAACGTTAAAACCAGTAAAATCTCCATTTAATGTTTTTCTGAATACTGAGAAAAATTACATTATTATATTATGCAACAATTTGAGTTTTTGTATATATGTACAAGTAATGCATATATTTCTATTTGAAATCTGTAATATTTGCCTACTTTTTGGCATACAGCTTCAGCAGATGTAGCAGATCTCATTCCACCAGATCAATAGTTGACCATGGCATTGAATCCATTTCAAAGGAAATCAAGTAATTCCTGGGGTTTCAAAGTTTGCGACAGCTTTGGAGAATGTTGGACGTTTTGTTTCATCAGAAGCATCTTCTTTCTCATTCTCATTTTTACACACCTTATTGGAACACAGTTCTTCCACCTCCAGGAATATCAAGAGATGAGTATATCATTATATTATACATAATGCTCAAGAGTGACTGCCGAATCTTCACAAACCTATTTCCAGTCATCGGCATCAATTCTGTCTTCTATTCACTAATCGAATTGCCAGATGTCATGAGAACACCCTTAAAAAACTATTGTTTCTGCAGATGCCAAATCCCAAGCTGCAGTCAACATGTGCGTTGCCTATTCACGATTTCCTTTCAGCCAAGTTGCATTAGTTTTCAGAATAAGTGATTTTTCTTTATTTAGCTTTGAAGTAGTGAATGAAGCATAAGTCTTCTGCTTCAAACTGGTTGAAGTTTGCTGGTGCAGTGGGGTGGAAATAAGCTTCATTAGATGTATACCCATGAAGAAGAGAGCTCCCCTGTTTGAAGCACGCATTTTTGAGTCAAATGATTTCACTATTTGATCTTATACTCTCATTTTTTAGAATGGCTATTTTAGGATTATTTGTAATTAATTTACAGTATATATGGCTTGCCAAAAATTCACAAACCAATAATGAGCATGAGACCAATCATAAACAATATTAACACCCCCACATATTTACTAGCAAAATGGTTATCAGACAGATTCAATGAATTACCAATGTTCAAAAGTAGAAGCATAAATAATTCTATCCAACTAATTGAAGAAATAAAGGATATTGGATTATTACCTACAAATACACTAGTGTCGTTTGATGTGATCTCATTGTTCCCCAGCATGCTTAGAGAAAAACTTTTAATCATTTTACAAAAATGGTTAAAAGAAGTAGGAATCAATGAAACACACAGAAAAGAATACATACATCTGACAAGCATTTGTATTAATCAGTCATATTTTACATTTAATAAACAGCTTTATAAACAACAAACAGGCTTGACCATAGGCAGTTTTCTATCTCCTTTCCTGGCAAATCTTTACATGAGTAATTTTGAAACACATATTACTTCAGCCTTTCCATACTTCTTTACGTGTTGGTACAGATATGTGGGTGATATTTTTACCATAGTAATAAAAAGTTAATTGAGAATGCACTAAAGATTTTGAATATTCAAGATATGTATATATGTATATATATATATATAAAATTTACACATGAAACAGACAATATGCTGCCTTTTTGTATATTAAAATTATAAAGAGTAAAGAAAACTTGAAATTTGGCATACATAGAAAGGACACACATGCAGATAATTATGTCAAAGAAAATGGTTTTAATCCTATAGCTCAAAAACATGCAATTTTTAATAGTTTGATATACAGATTAGTCAATTTGCCAATAAGTAAAGAAGAATATAACATAGAATATAAAAAAAATAAAAGAAATAGCAATTTTAAATGGTTTTAATGAAGATTTAATACATAGTAAGATTAAAAAATTCCAGAGAAAGAAAAGAATTGAAAATTCCACTACATTATCAACAATTAAAGAAAAAAATGTCCTTTAAAATTTTGCATATATTTCAACAGTGATGTATAAATTTCAAAAAATATTTAATATAAAATTGGCTCCCACTAATAGATTTAGTTTAAACGTTTTGAAAGACAATACTACAGATAATGCCCCAAAGGAGAAAAAAGCTGGGTTTTACAAGATTTCATGTGCTAAATGTGATAAGATCTATGTAGGAAAAACTAAAAGGAATGTGGGGATACGTCTAAAAGAACATATGAGAAATTTAAAATACAAACAAATAGAAAAATCAGCAGTGGCATATCACTTTTGGACTGAAAATCATGATATAAAGGAAAAAGTTGAATTATTGAGAGCTGTACAGGGACTGGTAGAATTGGATATTTGGGAAAAGATTTACATCTACAAACATAAGGATCATTAGATGAATTTTGACATTCCAAAGGAAGAAAATATAAATTTTAAGTTCATAAAAGTTTCACCGGAGCGGAACATTGCTTCTGATACTACGTAACAACAGCCTTTTACACCAGTTGTCCATGGCCGAAGATGGAGATAACTTATCTTTGAAACTGGTACCGAATATTTTTAAGGTTAGTGAAGCATGTTAGATAACAGATTTAATTCATGTGAGCTTCACTGTGTTAGTTCCATATGAAAATTTTTTTGAATTTTTTGCAATTTTTAAAAAATTTTAATGAAAATGGTAATTTATTTTAGGGGTTCTTTACCTTGCTTTTAACCTAATGGTTGAGGTATGGGAGAATCTAATTTTTGGTATTGCTATATTCTTAGATATTTTGTTTGTTTATGTAAATTTCATAGTAAATTTTGCTGAAATAAAAATGTTTCATGCATTCATTCGTACATAACAAATAAATCTACCTAAGGATGTTTTAATGCATTAAACTTATTTTTTAAAAAATATATGCTTATAAAATAATGAACTTGTTAAGTGGATGAAAAAAAGTTAAATTTTCATAATATGTATCATTATTATAATTATCAGCTATAGGGTAATAAATTAATTAATCAGGGTAATATAACTGATGTGTATGATAATACATTTGCTATGATGCCTACATACACTATCAGGCTTAGCAGCTAAATGCCATGTGCACATATTTTTGTTGTTTTGCATATCCAACTACACTCACTTTTTGATTTCATTGTCTGGTTCCATTTACCATGGAAATATCCTATACCTTAATACTGAGGAAGTTCACCTTCGTTATACTAAATGCTTATAAAAGATGATTGGGATCTCAAAAAAGTTAACTTTCTTGACAAAAGTTGAAAGTAAACGAACCCAACATAACTGACCTTTAAATAATAAATTTTAAGATACTAAAAGATTATTATATTTTACTAATGAAAAATCTAAAACTATATTTTTGCGATATACTTATAACTTTTAAAATCTTTACAAAGAGAAGTTTTAGTGTTTGCAGACTATTGCTGTACAGGTTGTATGCATCTGGTTTAATTGACTTCAAGCTATGTGTTCATATGGTAATATCAATACATATAATTTCTATTTTAAAACTTTGGAGATACTTTAAAATAGAGAGACAGAAAGAGAGAGGGGGAGGGAGAGAGAGAGACCAAAACAGGATTTTAAAATTTCATGTAAGTGCTGAGAATATATTTTAAAATGTATTACACTCTCTTCAGTTGACTTTTTATATATTTCTTTATAATGCATCTGCATAGTTTATTGCTAAATGTCCAGCTTTATTGAACTGATAACACAACATTACAGTAGAATTTAAAGTTATATACATTTTGGAACAGCTGTGTTTCTAGCAGAAATTTATAATGTTTATGACTGGAATTTATACATGTCTGAATTTTTAAAAAAGTAAATAAATATGATATTTTCTTTTATAATGAGTAACTAAATATACTGTATCTTACCTGTGTTACTTAAGAAAATATTAAGTTATTTTAAGCAGATAAGTCTGAAAATGTACTTGTCACTTTTGACAGAGAACATTAAAATTCAAAAGTGCAAATACTTTATATCTTGGAAATTTTTTAGCTCTTCTGAAAAACTTGCTGCTCGGCGTGCAACAGAAAGACGGGAGCAGTATCGACAAGTTAGAGCTCATGTCCGAAAGGATGATGGTCGACTACAAGCTTATGGATGGAGTTTGCCTGCTAAGGTTCCTGGATCAACTGGGTCAGCAACACAGTCACAACAATCAACTAATTCATCAAGACAATTAAGCACTAGTTCAAGTCAAGTACCAGTTCCAGTTCCTGTTTATTGTCGCCCGTTAATGGAGAAAGAACCAGGAATGAAGGTACAATAAATACTGATTTACCATTCTGAATTTAAACTTGAAAAGAGGTAGGAGTAACATTTGAGTTCATTACAGTGCCAGATGCAGAAACATTTATCAATATCAATTGTAATCTTTTCGAATCAGAAGAATGAACTTCTTATATTTAGGACTACATAATGAGAGCTACTTCAAATTTACATTAAAATCTCATGCCTAATGTTGCAGTTGTCATTGGCTTTATTTCTAAATGGCAATAATGTGATTCCATTTAGAATTTAAATCTTAGGTATAAAATTACATATTTTAATTAATATACTTGGAGGCAAAATTACAAATTTAATATATATATATACAGTAATGAATTAATTTTTGCTTCTTTTGGGTATTATGATCCTGTGGCAGTAAAAGGATAAAGAGATTATCCAGACATAATTAGAAATACAAAAATTGTTAAAACAAATAATTATAATACTAATGATAATTACAAAACCTTCATTAACACCAAGGAAGCTAAAAACCATTTTTCTCTCTTAAGAAGCATATTTTGCCATCATTTTCTGAATAAACGTTTTGGAGTCCTTCTAGTATGCCTGCTTCGATAGGAATAATTCCGAGAAGAGGAGAGCCTCTCTTCTCCTGTCGAATTTTGGGAGTACCTTTTTATTCTCTCTATTTCCAAAATTTTTATTTTTACTGAAGTTATGCGAACAGAAATTGTATACAATGACACTAGAAGGGTGGTTGATTGAAAACTCATTTTTAACTTTATAAGTTAGTGTTCCATGTTTTGCTAGCTCACAATTGTTCTATTTTGAAGCTCTTCACTACTGTAGTATAGTGAGGTAATTTTTCAGTCAAATATTCATACTTGCCATGTAAACCCAAGATCATAGGTTCAAATCTGGTCAGAGTGGATAGATTTTTTTCTGGGCATAAAAATCCTAAGTATGGCTTCCTTCGGATGGGAAGTAAAGCTGTGGGCCCCGTGTTGTAGATTTACAGCATAAAAAAAAACCTCAAGCCTGAAAGAAGAGGCCTCCGAGCAAAATTAATCGGCCGTTTCAAGCCCTGAATTGAATGACCTAAGATGTAAAGAGCATCCTTAAATAAACCAAATCAACAACAATCAATCAAATGTTGTCAAAATGCTTTCCTTAGGCACTAAACAAACTTTGAAAATGAGTTGCGGAAAAGTCTTTTGAATACTGCTCATGCTTCTCATTTGACAGTAAGTATATAAATTGCATCCTACATCATATTTTAATTTGCTATCTTTATATCTACCATTAAATTACTGCCATAAAACAACCCCCAATTTGTAGATTGTCAATACCAGACATAGTTACATTAACCAATTTCAAAGCTGTTAAAATATTATCTGTAATTCATTTGAACAAAACAGCACTCAATTTACAGCCTTGCTTAAACCCTGACTATTGTCTCAACTCAGAGGTAATCTTCATGTCTCCACATATAATATAAAAGATATTTTGCTGGTGTATCAATATCAATAACTCAACAACTTCTTTACCCTTCATCATTAGTTTATAATATAACACCTTTTTAGTAATTTTATTGTAAGCTTTTTCTAAAGTTGTGAACACAGTGTAAAGCCTGCCATATTTCATTACTATCTTAGATTCTCTTTTGCCTTATTGTTTCTGTAAATACAGCTGCAGAAATTTTACCAATATTTGATTATAAAGCAAATCCTTTTTTACTATTAGGATTTCCCTCACCATCTCTTTCTTTCTTTCTAAATATGATGTATTATTGCCTTGCACCAATTATTGAAATATCTTCATTAGCCTTTATTCCATTCAGGAGTCTAGTAAAAAACTGAAGTTTTTTTTTTTTATCTTTACGTCAGCAGAAAATTGCACTGGCAATCAACCAGTGCCCACTGCCTTATATTATTATGAAATTAGCCAAATGTTTTATAATTTCTTCAGTTAAAAAAGCTTTAAAATCTGAACATAATTGTGTGCAATTCTAAATTTCACTACACTGTTATCCAATGGATATAAGTGCTCCAAATGTCTAACCCATTCGTTTGAATGGATGAAGGCTACTCCAGACCATTTTCTTTTGCACTTTGTGACTCCTACACCTAATGTGCCATACCTATATATATTTTATGCTCAATTTCTTGGGCCCAATACCTTCTCCAATTCTACTTCTTAAATCTCTAACAACAGCTTGTAGTGTCCTCTCTTAGCTGAGTCAATCTTTCCCTTTCTACTGTACTATTTCTCTTCTTCCTTAAAATCACTGCTTTTCCTTACTACAACTTCTCATATTGCTACAATCACTATCAAACACATTATGCAATTTTACATTCACCTACTTCCTTTCATATTTCTACTTGCCCATTTCAAAACAAATGTACATAAATCCAATGCAACTTTATCTTTACATAAGCCTATTATAAAATGTATCACATACACAAGAAAATTGCATCAAAACTTAGAGAAATATTAATAACTTGTCATACCGCCATGGGTGGCCGAGGTTATTAAGGTGCAGACTCTTGAGCGGGAGGTCTGGGGTTCGAATCTTGCCAAGACCTTCCTCCCTGACAGGTTTTTTCCAGATTTGCTGTAGTCCTCATAAATGACAAATGACAGGAAGGTATCCTAAACTTGGCATTGAATGATTCCTTCCTTAAAAATAAATCCTTTCCCAATATATCATTTCATCTCATGTATCATCAATGTCCATCGTCTGTGGTGTCTCTGTGCAAAAACGGGCATTTAACACTCTTCATTCATTTTAATAACTTGTCACATAACTCATAATTACTCTTAAAACTATTTTCGTAACAAATTAATTTTATTCATGATGTTTATTCATTTTACACTTTGATAGGATCTGGAGTGCTAAGTTAGCAGAGTTAGAGAGCATGTATTTTTCAAGTCTTCCTGTAATTGAAAGGATAAGTGTGTTAAGTAGCACTGGAAGTGGAATTAGGTGTATAGGACCAGTATTGGGCTCTTTAACAAGACATGGCTTTATTAACAAAAAGAAACAGTTTTGCCTCAACATCGAAGATCCCTACAGAAGTTATCATACAGGTTGAAAATGCAATCATTAACTTAACGCCTAGGGATGCTCAAGGAGTACAACTAGAAAAGTGTCAGATATTAAAAAGTACAAAACAACCTGAGAGTTATGTACCTAGAAAAGAAAGATGAACTCAATTTATGCACCAGTATTATATTGTGACATTACCTGAAGATAAAGGGATGCTAGGTTGTTATGAACATTGACAAATACAAAGATAAAATTAGATCTTTTCTTACACCAAACATACCAGGACCAATAAGAAAGATCTAACCACCTACATAGAGAGAAAAATTGTTTTGCTTAAAGCCTTAAAGTTGAAATCAGAAGATATCAAGAGGTTACTACCAACCGACAATCTTATCCAGATAATATGGGCTCCCTAAGACTCATAAATCAAAAATCCACCAAGGCCCATTGTTGACACCACCATTGGTTCCCCTATATGCAAACTTGCTCAGTTTCATGTAACGTTACTGTGTGCTTTGGTTGGATATAACGAACATCACATCCAGAACTCAAAACAATTCATGGAAAATGTTGGGAAACTAATATTCCTAGACTCTGATATTCTCATACGTTTTGACATAAAATCTCTGTTCACCAAGGTTTTGCTCTAGGACAACCTGAAACTTGTAGAACCACGCTTCACAGATTATATTATTCAACCATGTCCTAATTTCCTGTAAGGAAAACTTCTATGTACATATAGAATGACTAAGTACATAAAGAAGAAGTGATAATGGAAATTCTCTGAAGTCCGGTTGTGGCAAATTTTTTCATGGAATATTTTGAGTAATAAAATATGCAGACAGCAGAAAATAATCTGACACATTGGTTCTGCTGTGTAGATGTCACTTTGTGATCTGGCGACATGGGAAAGATAAACTGCATGTTTTTCTCTATCACTTGAATGGCCTTCATTATAACATAAAATTTACCATGAAAACAGAAAATAATGCACAATTCCATTCCTAGATGTTCTGATTCGACACATGGCATCTGGCATTCAAGGACACAAGGTTTACAGAAAACATATTTAATTAAAATATTGATCCACCGAGCCAAAAACATTACCAAACTTGAGGGACTAAAAGCTGAACTTATTATCATAAAACAAATCCAAAATCTTAATAATACAAATCTAAAAGACAAATAATCATAATCAAATATATAGCTTAATCATCTCCAGAGAGCTTTGTAAGTTAACAGCTATCATAAGAAAGAAATTGATTGAGCCTTGAAACCTTGAAAATCCATGACATCTGTACCAGACCTTAAAGACCAAATTAAAGCATTCTTGCCATTTATAGAAGACGTCAAAGTATGTATTGTTCAGATTTTGAACCACAACAAAAATGTAAAAAACTGCATTTCATGAAAACCACAAGGTATCCTCTGAGCTCCACAGGAATATATAAATTATCATGCAAATATGGAAAAGTATACATTGCTATGACCGGAAGAGCCAATAAAACTCGGCTAAGAGAGCATAAGCAACAGTAATGCTTTAATTAACCAAAAAAATCTGTGATTATGGAACATGCCTTTCAAAGATGACTTGGAATATGAAAAAATATAAGTAATTGCAACAACACAACAACAGGGTATTTTAACCTGGCTAGAGGAGAGGCCATAGAAATAGAGCAGCATTCAGACAACATAAACAAAGACAGGGTTTCAAATAAACAAGAGTTGGAATCCATTACTGGTCAATAATGTCTTCTGCACCACAACTCTCTCAACATCATTACCTCTTCCCACTTCTTATGGTTCTGTACCTCTACTTTTCCATACGCTTTCAATCTACTGATGATGCCGACTATAAAATTGGCCAAGGTTTTTAGTGTTTTAAATTAACTTAAGTCAACAATTGTGGCAAAATTATGGTCACTTTAAATAATAATGATGCTAGCCCTGAAAGCCTAAAGAACGTTAATGTAAAATAGAAAGTATTGTGGCTTATGAACATGAAAATGTACTTGTGGTTACTAAAGTATAAAAGTTATAGAGAGAACAAAGGAACTAAGTCAAGAAAAGAAGGATATTACAGCTATTCAGAAATGTTTAAAATAGGACAAAGCCTAAATTGACAGGCTCAGGATTTTGCAATGGTGAACATTTTAAAAATAAAATATGTATAGATATTTTAAATCTGTTATGAAAAAAAAATTATTATTTAGCAGTGATTGAAGCATGGCTGAAGGAGGAGAATTCATGAATTAACACTCATAGGAAGGAAAGAAAAATAACATCAAAGAAGGTTGGAGTATTACATGTTGGTTTGAGATTTTTTACCAGCAAGTCTTTGAATAAGATGATGAAAGTAATGTACTCAGAGATATAAGGAGATAATGTGGATTTATGGAAGCTCAGTATATAGAAGATATTATTTTTTTTCTAGGGCTAGTATAAAAATATTTCCTCTAAATTCTGGATTTCAACTTGCTGTGTTAAATGAAGAAAGATAAAGAAAGACTTAAGAGAATTATACATAAATTTCAATATTAAAATATATGAAAGAATGTGGAATTTTCAAGTGTGTGATAAGCAATGAAGTAATAGGAATAGCAGAAAAAGATATATATAAATAGAAATGAAACAGTTCCTTTGTAAAGTAGACATTAGTGTATGGTTGACTCGAACATTGCACATAATGACTGAGGGAGGGGGGTTGAAACCGGATTCCATAGTCTGGTCACAGCAACAGTGACAAAAATGAGCAAGTCAACTGGTAACCTATAGTGTAGTTTTAAATAGGGGGGGGGGGGTTTCACTGTTAAATATAGTACAATATAACAAATTATTTGTGAGGAAATCAAATTTCACCAGTTTTGTTCCACTTATTTGAACGTGTTTCGAAGGCTGTTGCCCTCATCATCAGCATGGTTCCATTGTCAGTTCCCAGCATGGTATTATGTGCGACATCTTAATACCAAGCAGGTAGGGGGAAAAATAATTTAAACTAATGGGATTGAGTTTGACAGGCATAACATAAATCAATGACTGTCATAGCATTGGATAAGCCATGTGAGTTCTTGTGATCAACAATCAATGAACTGATCATTTCTCACAAACCTTATTCCCTCTGACTTTTTCTTGTAGAGCTATATTAAAAACAAAGTATATGTACCTCCTTTACCAGTTTACCTGGGCAATTTGAAAACATACATTTGTGCCACTGTGGATATAAATTTGACAGATCCATGTTACTTCACATTTGATAGAAACTTGATTACAGAATTGACATTTGTCATATGATGAAAGGTGCTTACATTGAGCATTCATGATGTTGGAGGGAGGCAGGGGGAACACAGTTATCATATAAAATTAGTATATTAGTTAAATAAAACATTGCATAAATATGAGATTTGAAGCTATTATGGATTGGGTTTGCAATTCAGTTGTGTCAAGCTTGTAGCACTTTTGCTCCAGGGCCATTGTCAGGATGACTGTGAAGAACTGACTTAAAGATGGTCTTTTTGGTACATCAATGGTGGCACAATATTGTATTGAAAATGGATACAATTTTTTTTTGAGAAGTTGACTATATTACACAGCATAAAAGATATTCAATATGCTTATAAAAGAATCTATAGAGATAAAATTAGCTATTTCAATAGAGAAGGGATTTACAAATTAATGTACTTTGATTTACAGTACTTAACCCAAGAGAGCTCTCATCCCAAACTGGCCCAATCAGAGAATGGGCTATCTAATACAAGCACATGCTGCCTCTTGATTGGCTGACTTTGAGTAACCTTACTGGACTAATCAGAATCTGGATCTGCAACAGTCCATGTATAAAAATGCAGTCTTTTAGCCAAGTCTTCACAGTTGTCCTGACAATGGCCAAGGGGCAGCAAGAGGCTGTAGATATACTACTTGGAAGTCAGACGACTTTCAGTTTCCCACAGAGGTCCTCTCTCAAACCTTGAAATCTAACCTCAAGCAGTGACAGACATCTTGGTTTTACATATTCTCAAATCTCATAGACTCAAGAGGATAAAATATGTGTAGGTCCATGAATAAGAAATTGAATAAGAATTGTTCATCTAAAAATGTATTTTCCTATGTATATTAAATATACTATTGGAAAAATAAAATGTGGTCTATCTGTGAGCTTCTGTTAAAATATCTTTGATAGCTGATATCCATTGCTCTGTATTTACTGATTTCCTAAGGGAAGAACTGTGTGCTGCAATCCTGGAAAGATAGTACGAATGCTTAAGATGTTTGCATTGAATGGTAATGTAGTCCCGCAACATCTACTGATGCAGTGTTGTATTCTGAATAGAAATTACGGTGGTCTGCCGCGGATTTTCTTGTTAAATATCCTTATTCTGTGTACTGTTTCTATCAGCAAGAGGTGGCTGTTCTTGGGAGCACTCCATAGCATTCTCTAGTACTAGCAGCACTCATTCTTTCCTCTTGAATCAGTGCATTGACCAAAGCCTTAGTAGAATGATGTAATGGTAACATGAGAGTAGTATTTATAGGCTTGGGGAAGATTAAGTAGCTCTTCTAGTATGTTCCACCATATTCAAGAAAAATGCTGTAAACAGCTTTGCGCAAAGCGAAGTAATGCTCCTGTTTCTTTCAGTTACAATGATTGTTACACCAAAAGACTCGGTGATGTTCAGAGATCAGCCAGATGGATAGATTTATGCTGGAATAATAATCATCTGTTTCTGTCCCTTCTCCCCATCTGAACGGAATAGGATGTGTGATATCTATTGCCAACATTTGTGTATTGAATTCAGCTGACATTTATTTATTTTATTTATACTGGCTGAGTTAAAACCACAAGGCCTTATCTTCTACTTAAACAATCTTGAATAAGTGCATACATATAAAATGTAGTTACAGTATTGTGGTAAAACCATTTTTTCTGCAACAGTGCAAACAAAAATAACAAGCAAATGTCACATGAAAATACATAGACATAAATTTGAATAGTTTAGGTTTTTCGCAGTGAAATATAGTATACAACAAATTATTTATGAGGAAATCACTCATATTTCACTAGTTTTGTTCCGCTTACTTGGACATGTTTCAAAGGCAAATTTCCTTCATCGTGAGCACGGTTCCATTGTCAGCTTTCCAGCAGGTATTAAGATGTTGCTCTTTGGATTTTATAAACTGTTTGATGAGGTTGCTGTTGTTTGGAAAATCAAAATGAATTAAATTTTCTTTAATTGATATCATTGTATGATTTATTTGAACTACACACTCTTAATGCTTCACTTGTCATAATGTATGGAACTAAATGTTCTCGAAACCGGTTCCATAACATTATGGCAAGTGAGTGAAGCATTAAGAGTGTGTAGTTCACCTAAATCATACATTGATATCAATTATATGATTAGCTTCACTGTGCAAGTTCCAATTTACATTTTAAATTTACTTTGTTTTTGTTCAAGAATGTATTTTCCCACACTGATAGATAATTCTATGGGTTTCTCAGGAGCTTTTAAGAGTTTTGGTTCATTTTGGAACTCATGTTGTTGGTTTTTTTTTTTTTTTGTTGTGCCAGAAATGGTATGCTACTGCTGATTTTCGTATGTTTATATTTTACATTTCTCATGTGTTCCTTAAACTGTATGGTAATGTTCCTTTTTGTTTTACCTATGTATTTAATATTTAATATTGCAGTCTTTGTAAATGATTTCGTAAATGCCCAATTGTTTTCCTGGCGGGATTTTGTCCTTTGTGTTGGTTTTTAGGTTTTTCAAACTGCATTTATTCACTGGAGCCAAAATAATGTTGGCATCTTTAAAAATCTTTTGAAATTTTTGGTGTGCCCATGGATGGAATGTAATTTTTCATATATCTGCTCTCCCTTGTATCCTTTCAATAAGTGATTTCTTTTATTTGTTTTTTGAATTTTTCTATCTTTTTCTTGACCAGATCTGTTGTGTAGCCATTTTTCTGTGCTATATCCATGATTTTTTGGTACTGTAATTTGTATTCTATCTCATTTATTGGTAGGTTTGTTAATCTGAATGTGAGGCTATTTATTATAGCAAGTGTATGTTGTTTTGGATTGTGACTTACTTTTTATATAATTATCCGTGTGGGTATCCTTCCTGAATATGCCAACTTCCAGTATGTTATTTTTTATAATTTTTATATCCAGGAAAGGAAGAACCTTGTTGTTCTCCATTTCCATTGTGAATTTTATGTGCTGTCTTACAATTCACAATGGAAATGGAGAATTTTTTTATTCCATTTTATTGGATATTCAGAAAACATAGACTTTTATAGTTTGTGTCAGTGGAAAAACATTTTTCCAGGCTGATGATCTGTTGATCTTTGAAACTGGTAATCCTTCCAGATAGTTGAATTGTGCTGCAGAGGTCATTTTCAGTGGCATGGCCAAAGTCTGCTCACTAGTTGCCTGGACATCAAGAAGAGTATTTAGCTAACCATTTAAGCACGACTGTTACCACATTTGCAACTGAAATATATGGTGGGTAAGGAGTTTCTGTGCCATGGCTTATTAATCCAGAAAGTTTATATTCTTAATAGTATTTATTCTTAATAATATTTGGATCTGATAGTGTTTCCTTTCTTTGAAATCCAGTTTTTTTTGCAGTAGATGGTAACATCAAGCATTGAGAAATAGAATTGTTTTTATAATATGTATTTACTAATAATTAAATAGATGACTACAGCAATGTAAAGGGGGAAAATGTTCTTAGAGAGAGAAATAAAATTGGAATTTGTAATAGTTGTGTTATTGCCATCATTTGTAAAAAAGGGTAATTGTCCATTATTTCTTAAAATTTGTATTAGATAATAGAGGTAGTTGGATATATAAATCATTATCTTTATCTGACTTCCAAGAAAAATTTTGATTACAATGATGCAGTGTTGAGCTATTCAATTGCCTTAATATATAATGTTTATTGTCAAACATGCCTTATTGGTATGCCTTGGAGTAATTTGTTATTTGTCTTTTGTTTAGTTTATATAAGCATAAATATAAAATTGTATAGGGTGATAGGATGGGTATTGGTCCTTCTCTTCTGGAAATATCAATAGTTAAGAGCAAAATCAAACCCTTTTTTTTTTGATTGGTGTTTAATGCCTGTTTTTACTACTGAGGCACCACAGGAGGTGAATACGGGTGATATGAGATGAAAGGATTTTTTTTTTTTTTTTTGGAAGTAAACGTTCCAGGCCTAATTTTAGGGTACCTCCCCAACATTTGCCATTTATGAAGACTGAGGAAAACCTGGAAAAAAACAGCAGTCAGGGAGGGCAGTCCTGGTGGGATTCGAACCCCAGACCTCCCGCTCACGAGTCCGTGCCTTAACGACTTCGGCCACTCGTGGCAGTAGAATTAAACCTGAAGATCCTAGCTCCACTTAAAATAATAGAGAAAAATGTTGATTTTAATATATATTTAAACTAAGTAAATTGTTTATTATATTTTACCTTGTGTTCGTTTATATTTAGTATTGAATAAATTCATTCATTAATTGATTCATAAACTTAGGAATTAATTTGAACATTAAGCATCAGTTTTATCTTTGCAGATTTGGTGTGCTGCAGGAGTAAACTTACAGGGAGGACGCACCCGTGATGGGGGTAGTATTGTTGGTGCTAGTGTTTTTTATACCACAAGCCGGCCAGAAGGTGAAGAGAAAGGAGAGGGTGAAATGCCAGAGAAAGATACATGTACTGAGGTGGAGAAGTTGGATAAAGAATTAAAGGTATAAATATGGTTAGGTTATTTAGTTGTAATGTTTATCAAAGACCTTGAACATAAGAGAGACGGAGTAAGACATCTGTTTAATAAGGCAAAAAGAACTGGAAATTGGAGTGAATAACATGTAGCTCTCTCAGACTGCAACAAAAGCGTATGTAAGACCAAAAGATCTTCTTGGCAAGCCTTGTGCCAGGAAATATCTAGCCTGTCAGAGATAACTAGGTTAGAGAGAGCATTGGCCCATGGAACAACAATATGTAAGCCTATAGGAGGCTTTACATGCTTGGCTAAAGAAACACTTAAATTTCTCTTTGAGGTACACTTCCCCAGTGGATATAGATGACAAGACTTTGAATCCTCTGATCACTGCAAAAACTGTAGACCAAGAGCATCACAGGACTGGAAACTTGCACACCATGTTGTCACAATGTAATGTTAATTAGGCTGTTAATAAATTCAGCCCATTTAAGTTGCCAGGTAGAGACAGTATCTTTCCTACATTGTTGCAGAAAGGATCTGACTCACTTTACATCCTCCTGTGCAACCTCTTCTGGACCAATATAGTCTTTAGCTGTATTTCTCAGGCCTGGAGAGCTAACAGAATAGTCTTTATTACTAAGTGTGATTACTCTTACTCTTACTCTTGAAGACTTTAGATAGATAGATTGAAAGATATATTCAAAGAAGAGTACTGCTAGATACTCCGCTCCATCAAAATCAACATCCTATCAACCATTTATGTCCTGTGTATCAATATTACACTATTTAGTTAGCAAACTGGAGGACTTGATCTAGGAAGGAAATAGCCCTAGGGGCCTTCCTAGACGTAAAGGGCGCCATTGACAACATCTTGTATAAGTCAATGGTTTTGGCTGCACAAGAAACGTGGACACTCTTTGCAATTAAATAAACTCTATACTCGACTGCAGAAATATTACTGCTAGCTTTCTTGGGGAAATGAAAGGGATTGTGGCCACATAGGCTTGCCACATGTTCTCTTCCCCTGCTCTTGAGTTTCATGGTGGATGATCTGCTTAAAGATATGACCCAGGAGGAATATTACATACAAGGCTATGTGGATGACATAGCACTGTTTATTTTTGGCAAATTTCCATACAGTCTCAGACGTGAGGACATGGGGCTTAGAAAAATTCACAGCTGGTGCTGTATGTATTATGTTCTATCAATCATAGCAAAATAGTTGTTGTTCCTTTTAATAACAGGAAAGATCTTGAAGGCCTAGGAAAGTTAAAACAAAGCAACTGAATACTGGTATATTCTAAATCAGTTAGATATCTAAGACTTATAGAAACTGACCTGGAATGATCACATTGACAACATTCTCTGTAGAGTCAGATGGTTTCTTGTAACCATCAAACGCAATATGGGAACAACCTAGGGCCTAAAATGACTCAGCAGTCATTGGCTATATGTTGCAATGGTAGCTGTCAGATATATTATGGCGTCATTGTCTGATGGCAGAAAACATTACAAACTACTGTAGTAGATAAGTTTACCAAGCTACAGAGATCAGCATGTCCGTGTGTTATGGGAGTCTTTAGAAGTATTCCAACCATTGTACTGGAGACTACTAGGTCTCCCTCCCATGAACTTTAGTTACAGGTGGAAGCTACACTTACTGCATGCCACTTAATGCAGACAGGGAATTGGAGGAGTAGCAGCTTTGTAACAACTGGACACACCTCCATTCTAAGTTTCCTGTGTATTCCAGTACTTAGTATGAGATCCAACCTCATAAATACACTTATTGTTCTATCCCTCTGTTTAAGGTAACTCTCAGATCTTGAAAAGAATGGAATTAAGGAATTACACCTGAAAAAGGATGTAACTAACTCGTGTAGTTCACTGATGGATTCCTTATAGGGACACAATTGAATGGCAGACACATTTGGCCTATTTCCCAAGGACAAATATTAGTATAAATCTTGGGAAATATTGCAGAGTTTTTCAGGCAGAAGTGTTTGCTATAATGAACAGTGCTCTTAGTAGACTTGAACAAGGTTATAAGAGTAAAGAACTCTCATCCTTACAAATAGCCAAAGTGCTGTAAAAGCAATTCTTTCCAACCAGATAAAAGTGTAAACTGATATGGGAATCAATATGCCCTGGCTTCTCGCAATAGAGCAGGTGCCAGGGCATCGAAGCATTTGAAATGAAAAAGCAGATCAGTCGCAAAAAGTTTTATAGATATATCCTTTTTTGGCCCTGAACCCCAGTTGAAATGTACACATATTGCTAAGACCGTGGTGAAAACATGGATTTGAAATGAACACCAAACCTATCCTGGACAAAAAAACAAGCTTTGAAATTGTTCCTAGGCCCAAGCAACACTCTTTCCTCAATTCTCCTAAAATTGGACAGAAGAGGAATAAGGAAAGTAGTTGCATTAATTACTGAACATGGTCACTTCAGAAAACATCTATGTAAATTGGGACTCTGTAGAGATGAACCCATTTGCAGAATGTGCAAACAGGGAAGAGACTGCCTGCACATTTTGTTTAATTTCCCTTCCGGGTAAGAAAGAGACTTATTCTTTCTATAACTGGGAAGACCTGGGAAAGAACACTGACATTGGAACCAAAATACTAAAACTTGTTCAAGGTACAGATTTTGGGGAACCGTGAAAGCATCTCTTTATATAGACAATAAGCCTTTTAGGTTGACAAAACTCCAATAACCCCGTCCCCCAATATTTTATCTAATCTTAATGTTTATCAGCCTATCATAAACATAAATTTCATTTTTAAAATAAAAATAAACCATTTGAAAAGATCCAATAGAAGAATAAGATAAACACACATTAATTCAGTTCCCATAAATTGTGTTTAGTAATATTTTTAATTTGCAGCATTCTTAAACATATAATTTCTTCACAAAATTTATATTGCTATGTAATTTATTTATTATTCAGCTAATGGCTGAAATTTATTGTTCATATGCTCAAGAAAATAGGTTGAGCAATAAGTGTTCAAAAATAGTTATGAAAATAAGTAAGCTATATTCTCTTTGAACCAAGAAACCAGGAACACTTAGATATAAGCCAATATTAATGTAGTGTTGAAGTAAAAATATAGATAAAATTAGGCCAGATTTGCTGAACAAGAACATTTTGAACTTGTGTACTCTAGTGGGCTGTAACCCCACCAGTGGTATAACTTACCATTTTCATACTATCACTAAGAATTATTTGTTTAAAATAAAACACAGAAAGATTTTCAAATTGGGGAAACTATTTCAAAATAGGACAATTTAGATTACAAAGCTCAAAGAGCCATGTTTTAATAATAATGTAAGCATTTTTGTGTTATAATTAATTTAATTGTTGTAACTAGAAGTTTCTTCCAGGCTTAGGAGCCTTGGTCTCTTGGAGCTAAGGAGTCCAAACGTTTCGTCCTCAACTGCGGAGGACATCTTCAGTGGCGTGGTCTGAGTCTTCTGGGTGAAGGTCCTGCCACGACTTTGCCCAGAAGACTCAGACCGCGCCACTGAAGATGTCCTCCGCAGTTGAGGACGAAACGTTTGGACTCCTTAGCTCCAAGAGACCATGGCTCCTAAGCGTCGGTCCTGGTGGTGTAGTGGTTACCATACTTGCCTCCTATACCCAAAACGCGGGTTCGAACCCGGCCAGGACCGATGGATTTTTCGGGCGTAAAAATCCTAAGTATGGCTTCCTTCGGAAGGGAAGTAAAGCCGTGGGTCCCGTGTCGTACATTTGCGGCACGAAAAAGAACCTCAAGCCTGAAAGAGAGGCCTCTGAGCAAAATTTGTCGGCCGTTTCACGCCCTGAGTTGAATGGGACGCTGATGACCTGAGCTGTTAAAGAGCGTCCTTAAATAAATTAATAATATAATAATAATATATGGCTCCTAAGCCCGGAAGAAACTTTTAGTTACAATTCTGACTCCAGCTGTGAAAGCTTCCGATTACTCAATTTAACTGTTGTTTGAAAGTAGTACTGCATTACTCGCCTATAACATCCCCCCCTAATTTTTTACAATTATTTGGGGGGGGGATTATTATTAAATCTTTCAAATGACCAGGAAGGAAATGCAATATTTTTTGCTAACAGTAAACCCTCGCTTCCTCAACACATGCACATTGACCATTGGCTACCCTTTTCCCCCCACCTTACATTTCTCAGTGCACTTCCAGCTTCTGAGTTCAGCATCCTGACTCCTGCATTTAGTGTGTATGATAGATAATTTGGAAGCATCTAGTACTCAAGCAGGAGTGAAAATGAGTAAGAGTCGAGCTTTATGGCATCCTTCAAGCTAAATGTGTTGGAATGTGCTGGAGAAAAGGAGTGAGAGCAGCAAGTATATGAAGTCCAGCCATGTATGATTTGTTATTGGCATAACCCAATAGACAAATTATTGACAGCAAAAACTGACGAAAGTGACGAAAGTGAAATATGAATATGTGGACGAAAAAGTACTGGAGTGGGTTACAGAAACTAGAGATAATGAAAATGCTATAACTCATGCAATGATGCAGTTTAAAGCTCACGAAATTGCACAGACTCTTGGTATTGCAGGGAAGGATTTTAAAGCAAGTAGAGGCTGGGTAGAACGCTTTATGCAAACTAAGCTTGCGGAGACGAACATCACTGTCCCAGCAACTTCCATCGGATTATACTGATAAAGTAATTGAATTTCATTGCTTTGTCACAAGGCTTCAGGAAGAGCACCAGTTTCTGTTATCTCAAGTTAGCAATGCTGATCAATATGTCCTCAAACACAGCAATCAATGGTGCAAGCATTCTAATAAATACTGGCCCATGTCAGAAGGTTCTAGTAAATTGGATTGGGAATGACAGTGGGAGGCAAGAACAAAGAGCATCCTTTCATGTAATCTGTGAGTGGATAGTAAGGGTATGGGGACTGACTACTTCCAGCATCATCGAAAACGATTTTAAGAAAACAGGAATTTCTTCTGCCTTGGACAGAACTGAAGACAATCTAATATGAGGAGGGGAGTTAAAATGAGGACATAAACCAGTCTAGCCACTACGAAAGCAGTGGCAATACCATTGAATGATTTCAAGCACACCGGCACAAAGGTAGGAAGAAATTAATTTTAATAGCTAGTTAAATTCACTTGTTTAACAAAAATTAGTCAAAACTGGACAAATTATTTCACATTTCAGACAGTTGCCACCCAGCCACATGGTAACATAGCAGTGCCATGTTCAGCCTTGAACACATCATAGTGCTTAGTAATATGACCAGTTGATTTTGGTAATGCAGGATAAAACAACTGTTTGAATGTATTAGTTTCACTTTTTGTCTAAATAAATTATGTATTTAAATATTTCACCTATTATACCCTCCCTATTTTTGAAGTTGAAAATAAGGGAGAAAAAGGGGGTGTTATAGATGAGTAAATATACATTTAGAAATATATGTATCTGCATGCACTAGAGACAACATAATCAATACCAATTTGTTTATTTTAAATCATATTCAAATAAAAATTTTTATTAATTCAGTAGTCTTGGTTGTTTCCATCAGCAGTACAAATATATTTACTATTAATGATTAGAAGCAAAGAAACAAATGAAACAACTTATTAGTTCAGGAAAACTAATTATGTTCCAGTGAATGCTTTCCCATATAGAGATAAAGGTCAAATTATCTGATAAAAGGAGGAACTAAACTTATTCAAAATAAATAGTTTTGAATAGCTGAAATTTTCTCAGTGAAATACAATGTAATATAATAAGTTATTTATGAGAAAATCACTCAAATTTCACTCAAATTTTTCCACTTACTTGGACATGTTTCAAATGCTGTTGTCTTCATCATCAGCATGGTTCCATTGTTAGATTCTCAGCGTGGTATTAAGATGTAGCTCTGAGGATTTTACAAACTTAGTGATGAGGTTACTGTTGTTTGGGAGATCAAAATTAACCAAATTTTCCTTATTTCGTTTTTGATATTTTTCCTTACTGTTAATTCCATGAGTTTTTAAATAGAGTTTTGGTGCCTTTTGAAAGGCATGGTTCTTTTGCCAAAAATGGTCTACTATTGCTTATTTTTCCATGTGTTTGTATTTTACATTCCTCATGTGTTCCTTAAACTGTAATGGTATTTTGTTTTGCCCGTGTATTTAATAATGCAGTCTTTGCAACCAATTTCATAAATGCCTGATTATTTTCCTGGTGGAACTTTTGTGTTGGTTTACAGGAAGTTTTTAAAACTGCATTAGTGTGATTATGTCTTTTATTTATTTTTGCTTTTTGAATTTTTCTATTTTCTTGCTAAGCAGATCTATTGTGCACCCATTTTTCTGTGCTATATTTATGATTTTATGGTACTCTTGATTTGTATTCTGTTTTCCTTATTGGTAGATTTGTTAATCTGAATGTGAGGCTGTTGATTATGGCAAATGTACATTGTTATGATTGTGACTGTTGTTTGGGTATCTTTTCTGAATATGCCAAAGATAATTTTATTACCATTTTTTATCATTTTTATATCCAGGAAGGGAAGAATCTTTTATTTTTTATTTGCATTTAACAGTGCTCTCATGTAGGTTGAGTAGTTTTATTGCATCCTCTTTCCATTTTGCATTGCAAAGACGGCATCAACATAACGGTACCAACATATATATATATATATATGTGTGTGTGTGTGTGTGTGTGTGTGTGTGTGGTGTGGGAAAACTTCAACTAATTTTGTTTCTAAGAAGCTCATGTAAGTATCTGCCAAGAATGGTGAGAGTGGGTTTCCTATTACTAGGCCCTTCTTTGGTGTATAAAAATTGCCTCTGAATGTGAAGTAGGTTTGATTAATGAAAATTTTGATGAGGTTCAGCTATTGTTTTATTACTTCTCCAGTTAGGTTTGTTGGGGTTAGCCATTTCTTTACAATATTTATTTGAGTTTCTTTGGGGATGCTAGGAAACTGAGAGACCACATGATAGGAAACTAGCAAATCCCTGTTTTCTATTTTCGCATGTATGATTTTATCCATTCATTTTTATAATTAATAAATTAATTCTGATGATCCCCAAAGATTTCACTAACAAGTTCACATTCCTTTGTTCCTTCCCAGGCTGTAACAGTTTTAATTACTTTTATCCCCTCTTTTAATAGAGGGGGTACCAGTATTTTTGTTAAGAAAGGCATTGTTTTTTATGTCCTTGAAAATTTACAAAATATAAAAATAATTTGAATACTCGGGTATACGACTGATAATCCCAATATCTCAATAATATCTTCATGTAAGTCTCCAGGTAGTGATCTAAAAATTTTCCTGAAAAAGATGGACAACAACTTAAAACAAAATATATTCTCACTTACAAGAGTAACACAACACTCATCCTCACTAAAAGAGTTGGTCCTGGTGGTGTAGTGGTTATCATACTTGCCTCCTAAACCCAAGATCATGGGTTCGAACCCGGCCATGACCAATGGATTTTTTCGGGGCTAAAAATCCTAAGTTTGGCTTCCTTCGGAAGGGAAGTAAAGCCTTGGATCCCGTGTCGTACATTTACGGCACGAAAAAGAACCTCAAGCCTGAAAGAGAGGCCTCTGAGCAAAATTTGTTGGCCGTTTCACGCCCTGAGTTGAATGGGACACTGATGACCTGAGCTGTTAAAGAGCGTCCATAAATAAATAAATAAATCAATCACTAAAAGATCACCGCCACGGGTGGCCGAGGTCGTTAAGGCATGGACTCGTGAGCGGGAGGTCTGCGGTTCGAATCCCGCCAGGACCGTCCTCCCTGACTGGGGTTTTTTCCAGGTTTTCCTCAGTCTTCATAACTGGCAAATGCCGGGGAGGTACCTAAACTTAGGCCTGGAACGCTTCCTTCCTTAAAAAAAAAAAAAAAAAAAAATCCTTTCCCAATATATCATTTCATTTCATGTATCATCAGTGTCCACCGCCTGTGGTGCCTCAGTAGTAAAAACGGGCGTTAAACACTACTCAAAAAAAAAAAAAAAAAAAAAAAAAACTAAAAGATCAAATTTTTGTAAATCTCGACTCTCATAAATGCAAGATTCTTGATCTGGATTTTGGTGACCACAAGACACAAACACTAACCCTTTCTACTGTAGTTAGTACAACTGAAGCTTCAGATGTCACAAAGAAAATAATAATTAATGACCAAAACATCCAGTATTTCAGTCATTTATTTAGTAAAAAAACTTGGGAAGAAATTTACAATGGTAATAATGTGTCAAGCAAATTTGAATCATTCTTACAAACTTTTCATTATCTAAACATGACCTTCCCTATAAAAATTATTAAGAAAAATCCTAATAATAATAGCAAGCATTGGATTACATCAGGGATAAAAAATCATGCAAAACAAAATGTCGCTTATATACTTTATTAAAAACTCAATGCATCTTGCCCCACAAATGAAGCATAAATACTACAAATAATAAAGGAACTAAACCCAAAATGTTCAGCAGGAATAGGTGACACACCTGACTTCCTTAATAAAAAATGTGCACATCTAATTGCTCCCTCATTAACATACCTTTACAATGAATCCTTCAGCAGTGACATTTTTCCTGCTTGCCTCAAAATAGCCATTATACAAAAAGGGGGAAAAAAATGATATATTAAACTGGAAAAAATCATATTTGAATAACTGGAAAAAATTGTTGAAATTAAACACAGAGAAATTAGAGAAGTAAAGAAGCATCAATCAAGTGCTCTAGTGGAAAATTATGGACTACCTCAAGGTTCTACATTAGGTCCTATCCTTTTCTTGCTATTCATTAACGACTTCATTATAGCTGATGATTTTGCTAAATCCCTCCTCTCCACTGATGACACAAATGTCCTGGCAAGGGCAACAAAGAAATAAAGTTTCTTGAAATCAATTTGCCAAGTAAGAGATCAAATTGCTATTTGATAGAAAACAATTCCATAGTGAATAAGACAGTAGCAATGGACTTTCATACAAAAGAAAATTAAGAATATATAACTCCACAAATAAAACTCTTAAACCAGACAATTGGGAAAGTAGAATCCACCACGTTTCTTAGCCTATGGGTTTGAAGCAATTTAAAATGGGATCCCACGTAAATCACATAAACAAAAAAACTCAGTAGTATATAAGGATACTAGCAGGATGTACAAAGACAGAGACTGTTAGAATGGCTTACTTTGCTTATGTTCATTTCTTGTTGAAGTATAGCATAAGGGGATAATTAAATGTAAGTAACGTATGCTGCATAATGCAAAAGAAAATAATTAGAGCTATGATAGAAGCTAGTCCAAGAACAACATATAAACCAAATTTTAAAAAATTAGGCATTCTTTCTCTTCCTTGTATCTGCATATTTGAAATAACAATGTTTATCTGTAAAACCATCAATAATACAGATTCACTTCAAGTCCATCAATACAATACAAGATAAAACTCAAACTTCCTGGTATATAAGCATAATACTTCCTTATACCAAAGAAGCATATTGCATTCTGGCATAAAGATAGACAATAACCTTCCAAACTACTTAAAGGAAATATAACAATATATAAGTTTCAAACTATCCCTAAAGGCACATCTAATTAACCACTGCCTCTACTCCATTCAAGTTTTCCTTGTAAATAATGATAAATGCCTATTTCATAACTGCACTATGTCCTAGTAGTGTGAGTTATAACCATGTATGTCATCTATATATTTACCTTGATAATATTGTGTATATTATGTTTTGACTTTTGATATTCTTGTATCTAATTCAGTATTTTATTAAGATGTGTCCAACATCAATTGTATTACAGTGATCAACTGGATGAATAAACAACTACTACTACTTGTATAAAATATAGTGAACTTTTTTAACAGTGGTGTCAAATATTAACATTTTAAAAAAATTGAGTCGAGATTGTAACATGCACACCACTAAAATTCAATAAAATGGAAGACTAGTTTCGGGAGCCTCTAGTCTTCCATTTTATTGAATTTTAGTGGTGTGTATGTTACAATCTCGACTCAATTTTTTTAAAATGTTACTACTGCTACTGCTACTACTACTACTACTACTTCTTTCATGTTTTCAAGTGCATACACCAAAAAATAATTTTTTTTTTTTTCCCCGTTGCTGGTTCATTTTGCTCTTTTATAAAAGTGCGGTTATGATAGCTGATGTTTAAATTTCATCCTGATTTGAATGATATTAGGAAATAATTAAAATGAATAAAAGTATTAAATATTAGCTGTAGTAATATGGGAAAGAAACATTGGAGTGAAAAGAAGCAAGGTAAGTAAAAAGAGAGAGAATGAGGTAGGAGGGAGGGGTTAAGTTTATGTTTTTGTGACTGCAGGTGCATGGTCAGAAAATTCCATTGCCAGTGGCTGGATAGCCAATGGAATTTTCTGACCATGCACCTGCAGTCACAAAAACAAAACTTTTAAAGAGCTCAAACCCATTGGATGGATTATTCAGTCTCATGCCTTCTTATTTTGAACTATCACTGTCTTTAAAACAGGGCAAGAAAATCAGTAAATCATTGACTTGTGTAATTCTTTGTTAAAATTTAAAACCATACTTTTTCTTTAACATTTGTTTATTCCTAATATTGATCCATTCATCTATGAATGATATTTTACAGGAAGGGGAGAAGCTGACTAGAGAGGGTCAGGAGTTAGAAACACAGTTGTCAAGCCTTGTTTGGATATGTACAAGTACACATGCTGTAAGCAAGGTGACTGTTATAGATGCCAACAATCCTGGTGATATCCTAGAGTCTTTCAATGTGTGCAGCTCACATCTCTTGTGCATCGCTAGTGTACCAGGTATATTAAGGTTTTATTTACATATTTTTTTTTCTACCGGACATTGAGGTTGCAAAGCACTCCTGTGCAGGTAGTCGCAGGTATCCTAAACTTAGGCCTGGAATGCTTCCTTTGCAAAATTTCTTACCCAGTTTATCATTTTATCTGATATATTATCAGTGTTTACCACCTGAAATACCACAGTAGAAAAAATAGGCAGTAAACAATATGTAAAAAATCTAATTTTAAATAAAATTCCTTCAAATTCAAATAAAGTTGTTCATTGGTTTTCAAAAATTTGATCTCATCAATTAGCGTTCTGCATACCTGTTTATAGCGCAGGCAAAACAAGAATATATGCATACATTTCATTGCAATAAGAGGAGGCTAATAATTGCATTTTAATGTAGTAAACACTTTCATAAAGTAAGTTAATAAAGTTAAACACCATAGTTTAAGCATTTCCAAAATGCAATTAAATGTGTATTAATTATTTTTGAATAGCCAGAATTTTCACAGTGAAGTATAGTGTAATATAACAAATTATTATTGAGGAAATCACTCAAATTTCACTAATTTTGTTCCACTTACTTGCATCATGGTGTGAAGATGAAGGCAACAGCCTTTGAAATTGAACAAAATTAGTGAAATTTGAGTGATTTTCTCAATAATAATTTGCTATATTAGTGTATTAATTATTTTGCAAGAAGTTGTTAAAATAATATTTATTTATCTATATTAGTTTTGAACTTTGTACCCAAAAATAAAATACCATTAAATAGAGAAACCAGAAATGCTCTGCTTATAACAATGCATTTTGTTTAGAAAAAATTATACTATTGATTTGCAAATATTAAGGCCCTGTTGCAACAGAAAGCACATTATTTATGGAAAATTAAAAAAAATAAATGTGGATAAAATAATCATTCTAAATGTTAAAAATTAGGTTCCTCAGTATATCAGTTCATAAGGTTTTAGAGTTTCTGAACAATATAGTCTAATTTATATTGTTAGAAAGAAAATAAAAGGGAAAAAAAATTGTTGTTTCTCTCTCTCTCTCTCTCTCTCTCTCTCTCTGTGTTTTACCACTTTTTTATGGAGCTGACTTTCCTGTGTAATTTCCAGCTTTGGAGACCTATTTCTCTGACTTTTGACATGGTCTCATTTTGTTTAAGAAGTTTAACAAGATATTTTAGCAAGGGTTGAATTTAGTTGCCTTTGCACCAGGCACAAGTCTCTCCATATTATTGAAGGTATTCACCAATAAATCAGAGGACATAGCTTTAATTGCCACTGAATTTTTTTTTTCTTCTTAAGTTTCAAGCAATATACTTTCCCTAACATCATGCCCCATAGGAAGAAATGTGGAGGGATAGGTCAGTTGACCTTGGTGCCAAAGAAGAAAATAATTTCAGCTATTAATTGATATCATTGTATGATTCAGTTGGACTACACACTCTTAAAGCTTCACTTACTTTTCATAAATTAATTATTTCATTTCAGCTATGCTTGCAATGATACCATATTACTGAAATAACCAATATGAAGTTCCTCTTCCATATAGTCTGCAGTATCCACCATTGAATGGAAGAAGTTGAAGCCCTATAATCAGTGCTTTGACTGATTACATTATACACCAATTTCCTTATTATGAAAAGTAATGCAAGTACTTTCACTGGCATATATACAGGTACTCTGCTAACAACATGAACACATTGGTGTCATGCCTTATCAGAAAACCACATTATATTCAGTATATTCTGATTGTCAATGACAAACTGCCGAAACCACAGTTCATTTTCATTTGCTTGTGGATACTTGTTTCTTCTGTTACAGTTTTCAATATTTTGTGTAGGGGACCCATGGTATTTCTGGCAGTTTTATATATTGTTCTTTGGATCCTTACACTCTTCCCATGGTTTTCAATTTCTTTGCCAGATATTGAATGGAGGATTTTGCCACTGATTTCTAAACTCCACTGATCACAAATTGTTTTGCCACTCCTTTATAAAAGCGGCTATCCATTATGTGCAAACAGTAAATATGCATAACATAACAAATTATTATTGAGGAAATCACTCAAATTTCACTATTCTACTAATTTTGATCTCCCAAACAATAGTAACCTTATCACAAAGTTCATAAAATCTACGGAGCAACATCTGAATACCACGCGGGGAAGCGGACATTGGGATCATGCTGACGATGAAGACAACCACCTTTGAAACACTAAATTAGTGAAATTTGAGTGATTTCATGAATAATAATTTGTTATGTTATACTATATTTCACTGTGAAAATTCCCGCAATTCAAAACTATTTAGTAAATATGCATGTTTCACTGTGTGCCAATTTATGCATACTGAATCCTTCATCATATGTGAAAGGTTGATGTCTATAAAATCAAGTGTACTACACTGCTGCAGAGGGCAGCACACGCAATTGTTGAATGCAGACACAACATTTGGGCTAGATAATAATGCCAACACTTCTGTTCTTCCATAACCACATTATTATATACAATGGCAACTCCATATTAAATTTCACGAATTAGGTTCACTATTTTGAAAGTTATAAGAGAAAATAAAGGAATTAAGGGCAAGTGAAACATACTATACAGAGTAGCTCAAAAAAATGAATTCATTCTTTATTCTGCATTATTTTTTAACAAAGTGAAACAAACTTCTGATTTTTGGAGAAATTTTACGTTAATGTTGTTAGTTGATAGTGGTCTCATGAGCACAGGTTTAGTGTTTTGTTAGTGAAACAAAATGGTGATTGCAAGGTTGTTGTTCAAAGAATGGAAGGCAATTTTGAAGCTGTACTGTAAGTTTGAAAACTTTATTGAGGCACAGTGACAATGGCAGAACAAGTTTCAAACAGAGCCACTGACATATTTAACAATTGCATGTGTTTGGGACAAGTTCAAAGCTCTTGATACTGTTAATGATGTGAATAAAATACATTCTGAGCAACAACCTCTGCATCTGTGTTACAACAATTTACACTCTCAATTACTGAACATTATTCACAGGAAAACAGAGTTAATGGATCAAGTGTACAGTGATTGGTAGAACAGGTGCTGTTGAGAATCCAGCTTGATCCACAAACATAATGCCTGTCATACTGACATATTACAGAACATAGTTCATGGACCAGTTTGACAGCATTGACAGTGTTTGGATGCTCATAGTGGCCACTTCAAACATCTGCATTAAGCTACAATTTCTCTGAAAAGTTTATTTCACTTTGTTCCCTAGTTAATGATATAAAGAGTGTATACATTTTTGGGACTACTCTGTATATTTGGCTGAAGATCTGTAGTTCAAATCCCAGCTGTGACCTGAATTTTTTCAAATCTGGTTCTTCCTTTCAAACTAATGTCTTATACATGGCTAGTGTGAAATAACTATTTCTATTTACTATATGTTTCACATTGTATTAAGTATGTATATAAACATGTTTTTTATCATACGTAGAACTTCTAATAAAATTCTTTTGCAATTCAAAATGCTCATTCTTTTTCTTAAAAGTAATATTATGTCTGCATGTATATGTTCATATCTGCAATTTTTTTTACAATGGTAGCTGTACATAATAATTTTACTAAACCTTCTGTAATAAATTCTAAATTTTTACCTGATGTTTCAGTAATCATTTGTCAAAAAACAGTACTTTTTTTTTAATTAGAACCAAAGAATTAATGGCATACTAAAAGAACTTTTGAATATGATAATGAAAAATAATTCTTGTAATGATGAGGAGCACACTATATTTGAGATTAAAAAATGCACTTAAGAATTCCACATTCTTCCCATACCTATAAAGAAAAATCTAGATGTCCCAAATATATACAAATACTCATAGATTTTTTTTTTTTATACTTCAATGAAAATGTATTATTTGAAGTTTGGTTGTTTGAATCCCCATATTATTGGGCTTCATACATGATTAGTTGCATCCCTATAGGCCTTTAGAAATTTCCAGATTCTGATCTTAGAATTTAAGTAAACTTTTATGACATATCACACACTAGACTTAATATAAAATTCTTTAATATTGTGCTGAGGTTAAATGTGAAAAACTTGCTCGTAAGTTATTTGTTCTGCCTATGGTGTACTTTGATTTAGTCATTAGCATAGCCTCCTTAGTCTAATGGTTCATTTTGCTGACTCCTGGCTGGGAGGTCTCAAGTTCAATCTCCAATACCTGCTTAGAATTTTTCTAAGTTAGGGAGTTGTGAAACAGGGTCTACCAAGGTTCATAATGACAATTTGAAGCTAACTGATAAAAAGATAACACTCTTGGATCATGAAAGATGCCTGATAGCGCTCAGCAGAGTGTGGTGTGCTAAGCACATGTCTTCCTGCAATATTGCACTCTGCCAGTGTTGTAACAGAGGATGCAGGGGTTGCAATAAACCCAGGTCCTTCATTGGTTGTTGTGCTAAAGGAAATAGAATCTTTCAACTGATCAAGTAAAAGTTATAAATTTTAATGCACATTTATGCTTCAGTTGGTTCAAACCTTACTTTCTTGAAAAGCATTTCTGCAAAATTTTATAACAGTGATGTGTAATCATAATAGCTTAATTTATAATTCATATACATAATTTTTTATGTCTATATGTAGGAGCGCAAGAAAGTGACTATTTAGGAAATGACCAGGACACAGTGGAACTGAACAATAAGGAAGTAACAGAACAGCAAGAAAAGGAAAAAGGCAGTGAGAGTAAAGAATCAGGAGAGGGGGAAATGCAAGATGTTGATGAAGGTGATCAGGAGCCCGAAATTGGGAAAATTTCTTTTGTAAACTGTGCAACTGGTAGCAGTCATCCAGCTTCTGGAGATTCTTCACTTAACAAAGGTAATCTTGTATAATGTTACTATGTTGCTTATAATTATAATTTGGTCTTACTTTTGTTGTGCTTGTCATTTTATTAAATTAATTTATATTATAATTTACATATGAGTAATTATTGCTGTTCTTAACTTATTGTGAAGCTGTAAGAAAGTGCACTATGTGGGCCTAAAATTTGCCAATTCCTCAAAGTGTTATAGTGCTAAACAGTCTAAATCATTCTGAAGACATTAACTTCCATAGTATCAAACACTGTGGTAAGGGAAATTGTGTGCAGCACTGCATTATACACACTTATATTCAGCTCTCAGCATGATATATAGTAGAACCTCGATTCATCGTTTTTTGGAGGGACTAGGTTAAAAAACAATGGATTCAGGAAACCGATAGATACAGGACATGCATTAACCTTGTTCAAAAATAATTAAAGCCTATATATAAGCAAACACTATATTTTGCATCAATTTTACATGTTACCTTGTACATATTTTACACTTTGTTTATGTCGGTCCTGGTGGTCTAGTGGTAACCATACTTGCCCATATCCAAGATCGCAGGCTCAATCCCGGCCAGGGTTGATGAATTTTTACAGGCATAAAAATCATGTGTGTGGTTCCTTCAGAAGGGAAATAGAGCCGAGGGTTCCCATGTCATAGATTTACGGCATGTAAAAGAACCTCAAGCCTGAAAGCAAAGGTCTTTAAACAGAATTTATCAATCGTTTAATGCGCTGAATTGAATGGGGCACTGATGACCTGAGAAGTTAAAGAGCATCCATAAATAAAACAAATTAAAACATTTGCCTTTTTCTTTGAAAAAGGTTAACTGACTTTGAATACAATCATGTGATATATGTTGTACTAAACACTCTTACTGCTTCACTTACTTGTGTGATATTTGGAACCGGTTTCGAAGACCTATGTCATCTTCCGCCAAGGGTATGACTGATTGGAGAATCCAATGGCTCTGTAGAGATGAAACACCACCCTGGTGGTGTTTTTATGTACATATAATTGGTATTTTCCACCTTTGGAATATCAAAGTTCATTAATTGATCTATGTATTTATGAATGTAAATTTTTTCCCAAGTATCCAGTTCTATATGTCCCTGAGTCTCTTTTAATAAATCTACCAACTGTGTTAGTGCCATATATTTTTTAAAATAATTTTCTTTTTTAAAGGATACCACCATTATCATATGCATAAAATATTCCCATACAATTTCACATGCTCTCAGACCTTTGGCAAATATCTGCAGGGATTTGGTTTTTGCATCATCTTCACCCTCTTTCTCATTCTCCTCCCCCATATCAAAATCACTTGCAATTCCTCCCACTTTGTCACACACTTCAATACTTTGGATGCCAATGTGACAACATCCTCGTCCATTGCCTTGAAGGTGTCACAAGTGGCAGCCCCAAAAGGCAACTACAGAGAGTTCTAGTTACTCTTTTTCAGATCAAGCATAATGTGAACTCTACATGCAGTGATCACAGTTTCATTATCCCAGTTAGAAAACGATTGTTCAATTATAGAATTTCTTTGGGAACTTTTTGAATGAATAATGTGGGAAAACTATACTTCGAGGAACAATGAATGTGGATTTTATTTACATAACATATAAGGTAAAACTTTTGGAACTGCATGAATTGAACGATACTTTTGGGAATGATAGATTGAGGTTTCACTGTAGTTACTTAGATTTGATTTTCTCTGACAACTTGAAAAGGCAGATTAAAAATAGCTAATTTAGTTTTCAATCTCATGAATATTTTTGGTTCTTATTTCTAATATGCTTTATTGCCAAAGCAAAGTTGATGCTAAATGTTAAAATATTTTAAAAGGAAAAAGAAAGAACAGACATTAGGAACATTAATTTCCTTTTAGACATTAAGATGCAGCTCCTTACATTGACTACATTTTGGTCTTAAGCTGGTTCGTGTTAGCCTACAAATTTTTTTTTTTTTTAAAAAAAACTCTTTGGCCAACATTTTGGAACAGTTTGTTCTGTAGTTCCCATATCTTTAGAGATGCCAGTTCATTTATTCATAAAGTGTACTACCAGCCCATCTCACATAATCTGTAAAAAATCATTCCCCACCAACCTCTCCCTGTTTCTTTTCTCATACAGTTTAGAGGTTAGAGCTGAATGAAATATTTATGTTATGTGTTGAATTAAACCTTGCACCATTAAATTAAGTTGTCCTAAAATATAGTTCCTTGTAATGGAAGAAAAGAGAGTATTCATAGTACAAAATATGCAAGAAGTCTTAATTTGCTGTTCCTTGCATCTGGCAAAGACAAATTAGTTTGTTCTTCCAGTAGTGTATCAGTATGTACAAACCATTTTAAATGTTAGCTATCTCTAGTTTTATATTTCGTTACTAAAAGTATTTTTACCTATGTATTTTATGACTGTGGTGAAATAACTACATAACTCAGGGTTCCATAGGGTAGAGCTCAGATTAATTATAAAAGATGGCTAATTTGTAAAATGTTATTTAGCACATTTATGAAACATTTAAAAAAATGCAATTATCATTATTTTTATTGCAATTACAATAAAAATAAACACATACCTTATAATAGGATATGTTGGAAATATTGCCCTTTTCTAACCAGATATTTTTGGCATCATTTAAAGAGGTTTTCTCTCACAGGCATCGGTTTATCTGTCAAAATTGAGTAATTTTTTATCTGATGTTTTTTTTCAGTTCTTCTAATGTATATGGATTTGTTCTATACATCTTTTTTGTTTTACTTCCCCACAGATAAAATCACATTCAGTTAGATCAGGGAATATGATGATGATTATGATATCCTTTAATTCCTAAGTGGGTGGAACATAGAGCAGAAACAAATTTATACCATTGGATTCTATTTCTTGACAGAATTTAACATCTAAGGTTTAACTGAAATTGTTAATTAGAACATTGCACAGTGAAGCTAATCATATATTAAGATTGTTATTTGATTTAGTTGAACTAACACACTTTTGCAGAGTGTTAGTTTGACTCAATCATATAATGATTTTAATATATCTAAGTTTTGTTTATTACTTTCAATTTCAGTTAATTGTTCTTTTCCATGTTATCCTTGGTCTTCCAATTTTTCTTCTGCCTTGTGGATTCCAATCAAGCTTGTCTGGTTATTAATTTATTTTATTTTGTACATCTTGTTCTGCTCCTCCATTTGGGATATATGGGAGTCAGAAACTCTAATTATTCTATCTTTGAACATTTGCTGAATTCAACCTTATGATTCATCCACCAGCTGTATGCACAGTAGCAGAGTTTTGTTGAAAATATCCAGGTTGACATTCAAAGGTGATCAGTTGTTCATGGAATTGTTTAAGTATTGCATTTCTCTATCTCTGTGCTTTACTTTAGTTTCAAAAAATAATAAATCTTGTAATCCTATATGCACATCAAACCCCCATTTTCTTGTCATGCAGGTACGTTTTGTATACCAAAATAGGTTTATCTGTACTCCAATACCTGTTACTCTGCATCAAAACATCATCATGTAAATGGAACCATGCTTTATCAGAGAAGAAAATTAAGTGCGGATCATTTACTCCATTTAATTAAGACCATACATTGGTCTTAATTATATGATTAGCTTCTCTGTACAAGTTTCGATTCCCATCTCTATTCCATCATTATTTTGCAAAATCCTATTACAGAAATTTACCAATCTCAGGATCATATGACACTGATTCATGGAAAACACTGACCCTGTATGCCTTCAATTTTAACAGCTGATAGCCCACCATCTGGATATTTTGCTAAAGCTGCCTTCTAACTTCCCTGTAAGCATTTGAAACTTAAGTAATACTACTAGGCAACAAACACTAGTAGATGTATTATCCATGAAGTGAAGTGTGGCATGAAGCAAAGGCTTGTGGTGTGCTCCTGGCCAGCTAGCAACAAGAGTTTATGGTTAAACCCAAGATCCTAAAGTAAAAAAAAAAAATGCTATTTATTTGCTCTTACCCATGAGTTACATGAAGATATGCTAGAATTGTCTGCCTTAATTTTCCTCATTTTTGACTTTTGCTCATTACCTTGCTTAGTTTTCTTTGAGGAATTGAATTAATCTGTAGATGGATGTTATAATCAGTTCATCTAAAGTGAGTGAATTTGATCTGTACACTTTTTCTTTTCATGTTCCCCACAGAAATAATTATAGGGAGTTAAATCAGAGGATTGGATGGCCAAATGTTGTTACTGATAACTGTCATCAAACATTTCAGAATTGCCTGCGGAGTGCTGTTGGAAAAATAATAAAACTACAGTTAATTCAGCAAAAAAAAAAATGTAATGAAATGATTTTTACATTTCATGACTAAAAAAAATCTTATTCTGTTGCCATTATCTCCTATTACTCTTATTTTTTATGTAAGCATTTAACTTCTCACTAGCTTCTTGAAAGACTAAGGTCTTTCAAGACAATGAATAGAACAAATGAAATGATGACACAAATGCGGCTATTAGGTCTTTCAAGACAATGAATAGAACGAATGAAATGATAACACAAATGAGGCTATTATCATAGGAGAGGCATATCTGCCAACGTCCCAATGAAATGATTTTTACATTTCATGACTAAAAAAAAATCTTATTCTGTTGCCATTATCTCCTATTACTCTTATTTTTTATGTAAGCATTTAACTTCTCACTAGCTTCTTGAAAGACTAAGGTCTTTCAAGACAATGAATAGAACAAATGAAATGATGACACAAATGCGGCTATTAGGTCTTTCAAGACAATGAATAGAACGAATGAAATGATAACACAAATGAGGCTATTAGCATAGGAGAGGCATATCTGCCAACGTCCCAATTTTTCAATATGTAATGAACTTTCCTCTTTCATTCTTGGGGCATTGTTTGGCTGGATGGTCTCAGTAAAGAATAAGGTTTCTATTGAAACTAGAAAACACTGTGCAGGTTTTCTAAACTAAATACAGGCTTTCCTATTCTAGAGGCCTCAAATGAATTCAGAGTCACCTGATTTTTATCTCTTCAGAGTGAGGGAAAACTTTAGACAAAAAACCTTAGCCAGACAACATGTCCTGATTGAGTATCAAACCCAGGCCTACTTGAGACACTCTGCTAGAGTCTGAGCCATGGCAGTGGACATAAGCAGATGGGTGTTTCTTTGTGATTTCAGTATATCAGTTTTGCTAAATTACATATTCATGCAAGTGGAACCAAGCTTCTTTGGAAAACAGCATGAAGTTAAGATTGATTTCTCCATTATGCTTGAGTCAGAATCCACAGAATCTACAAATGACTACAGTGTTAGCTGAATTAAGTTCTTCCAAATCAATAGTTGTATTTTAACTAATATAACTTTGTATCTATGTGTGAAATATCCATTTGCTGGGAAAGATGGTGAAGATTTTAGGAAACTTCTCAAGATGATATTCTGTATATATGAAGTTTCTTCCAGGAGCACTGTATATTGGCTTCTGTGCATATTTCTTTAACATTTCCCATTTCATGAAATTACAAGGGTTAGTCAATAAAGATTCAGAATGATTTTTTTACTCACAAAGTACACTAGGCAGGATCAAAGTTGGTATGGTCTTTTTAGAAGCAGTCCCCATTGAGTTTTAAGAGTTTTATGCACTTGGCCCAATGTGTCTGAGTCCTTAACGATGTGCTAGAAACCATTTTTTGAAATTATCTTCAGAACTGCTTCCACTTTTTCATGATAGCCATTGATGAGCCAAAATGCTGACCCCGCAGCTTGTTTTTGAAATGAAGAAACAGAGCAAAGTCACTTGGAGCTAGGCTTGGTCTGTATGGAGGGTGGGACACACATTTTTATGTTTTGTCTGGCCAAATGTTGAGCAACAACATTGCAAACATGGTCATAGTGAAGGCACCAATCAGTTGGGTGCAGTTTAGGGTGTTTTTGTCAGATGTGTTTGGCCAGGATGCTCAAAACAGTCTTGTAGTAATCCCGATTAACCATTGTTTGCAAGGGGACTTCATGCTAATAAATCATTTTGCAACAGTCAAAAAATAAAATCACCATATCCTATCCTGCCAAACAAATAGCCTTTTCCTTGATGTCTGAAAACTGGGTGATTTCCAGACTGAGCTTGCCTGTTTGATTTTGGGATTGTAATGGTGTAGCCAAGTCTCATCACCTGTTATGGTGGATTTCAGATATGCTCTGTCATACTTTGCTACCAAACACTAAAGCTCCCCACTCATTTCCACTCGCACCATTTTCTGTTCAGGCAATAGCAATCTCAGCACCATCTGGCATAGGCACATCTCATGTGTAAGCAATCTTACAGAACGGTGAACACACTATCATGGGAAACCTGTAACATGTCTGCCAGTCTAACAACTGTAATTTGTCAATCATCCTAAACAATGATGGCAACAGTGTTAATCATGGCCTTGTTAACTGCAGTGGATGGAGCACCTGGACTTCCCTGCTTTATTGTTGAAAATTGTCTCTCCTTAAACTCTTTGGACCACCATAGTGTGGTTGATTGTAGCAGAATATCATTGCATTTGCTTGCTTTAACATTGTTTGCTTGCATATTGGATTTCTAAGCTGAAGCAAAACTTTCGAGCATTATACACTCAAAGCCACTCCTTTATGCAGCTAACTAGCAAGCACTCTTGATTTGATATATGAGATCTGTTCTTCTCATTAAAATTGTTTCACCACCATATCTCCAGTGTGCGATGAGAAAAAAAAATAATTCTCAGTCTTTATTAACTACCTCTTTTATTAATCAAGTTATGAAATAAAACTTAGAATTGAACACCTGAGAATTTTTCATCAAATACATGAGCAGATTCTGTCCAAATATGTGAATCGTAAATGCACACTTGCTAAGAATTATTAAGCTTATTATTTTTCATGTGACCATTCCGAGCAGACTATAAATATCATCAGCAAAGCTTGAATTTAGTTCATAAACAATGTAATACAGTTTTTTTTTTTTTCACACTAACTCCATTCACTTACATAAAATTTGGACATATGTTTCGGAAGTGATCCCTCCCGAAACATATGTCCAAATTTTATGTAAATGAATGGAGTTAGTGTGAAAAAAAAATAACTGTATTACATTGCTTATGTATATACCACTCCATTGTCAACAGCTTTGTAAGTACATTTACTTGAATTTAGTGCCCATTCTTATAACAAATACATACTCACTGCAACGAATATCTCGTTAGGTTATTATAGGAGGTTTCCCCTGTACTTGAATGTCAGCCAAGGTCAAACTAACTTCCATTTAATTTCCACCATGTTCACATTTCATAGATAATGTGCTCACATAGTACTAACTACTGCTACGGGTGACTGAGGTCATTAAGATGCGGACTCGTGAGCAGGAGGTCTGGGTTTCGAATCTCGCAAGGACCGTCCTCCCTGATTGAGGTTTGTACAGGTTTTCCTCAGCCTTCATAACTAGCAAATGCCGGGGAGGTACCCTAAACTTAGGCCTGAAATATTTCCTTCCTTAAAAATCCTTTCCCTATATATCATTTGATTCCATGTACTATAAGTGTTCACCACCTGTGGTGCTTCAGTAGTAAAAACAGGCGTTAAACACCATTCACACCGTACTAAGTAAAAATAAGATAAAGTAGAGGAAATAAGAACAAATTCAGCGAGTAGAGTTTAGATGAAAAGGAAACAGAAAAAGTATTGGCAATGAATATTCAGGCAGATATCCATTCTGACCACCAAAGTGGTGCATTCTATGCAAGTTGAAATGAATAACTTGAGAATAAATTTATAAATAAAGGTGAAATTTAAAAAGGGCCATAGAACTACCTATGAAACCAAAATCATGTAAATGAAATGCAAGAGTTTCACTTTCATGAAATATATCACAAAATTGTTGCATGTGACAGCAAAGTTTAGAGGATCAAAACACACTCCTGCAAAAAGGGTAATCTCTAGCAAATAGTTAGCCAGTAGTTGTAGGGATAGTTGCTCAGAGAACTATTAAGCACTTTTAAACAACATTCCATTGGCATTATACCATAGGTCATGTTACAGGAAATCTCATCAGCCCCAAGCCCATTGTTTTGTTTCTTTAAAATTGACTTCCGGCCTCAAACTTCCAGGTACAGTTCCTCAACTTAAGTTATCTTAAAAAGTTGCACATTTCATAAATGATAGTTAATGTGCATTAACTTAGCAGAAGTTATCTAGTTTGCATAAAAATCATCGGTCCTGTTGGTGTAGTGTTAACAATACTTGAGTTATAGACCGAGGTTTATGAGTCATATCCGCCCAGGGTCAATAGAGTTTTCAGGTGTAAAAATCCTAAGTTTGGCATCCTTTAGAAGGAAAGTAAAGCTGTGGGTCCTGTGTTGTAGATTTATGGCATGTTAAAGAGCTCAAGCATGAAAGAAGAGACCTCTGAGCAAAATATATTGACTATTTCACACCTTAAATTGAAGGGGGTGCTGATAACTTGAAATATTAAAGTGCTTCCAATAAATAAAAATAAATTTGAATAGTTTGGGATTTTCATAGTGAAATATAGTATCATATAACAAATTATTTATGAGGAAGTTGCTCAAATTTCATTGGGTAGGATCAATTGTTATATTTTCGTATTCTTGGCTGTCTAGTAAATTATACATGGTGTTTTCATAATCAATCTCATTTGAAATTTGAGTGACTTCTTCATAAATAATTTATTATAAAATAAAAATAACATAAAGGTCAGAAATTCTTTCATTAAATAGTTGCTTATATTTTTTAATATATCCTGTTACTTAACTGGAAACTGAGCACCCTTTGAATGTATACCATGTTAAAGTTTTGAAAAAAAGGGGGGGGGGAACTAAGCTTCCTAATGTGTCAGTTCATCTTAACAGAATGCAGCAGTTTTTTAGAAAATTTCATAGTCCAGTTTTTCTTAATCATTCCTATCTGCCTGGAGTTATTTCAGTTTTTCAGCAATTTTGCAGTCAGGTGACTGAGTATCTGAATGAAAGAAATCTATTATCTAGCTCCAGCTCCTGATACAGTTCTATATAACTGTGAGGCATTGACCAAAAGGCAAAAGAGTTAAAGTCAAAAGATGTTTTTCTAAAGTAGAGAATTACCCTCCTAGAAATGTCCTCCTTAAAATGTTTATTACAAGTTAATATTTAATTCTTATTTTGAACTAGCCAGTGCCAGTGATCTAGGGTTACTACCAAAGATGCTTTTGACAGTGCATCAATGCAGAGCCTGCAGTGTCAAACATAAGCTCCTACATCATTCCTAGAACCCAGATCAAATTGAGAAATATTTACATAAATGTGTAGTAAAATATATTGAAACATGTAATTAAATGTGTAATAAGATAATATAAAATTAATGTGCAATTTACATTTAGTAAAATAATTAGTAGTTACATAGCCCAGGCTGTAAAAATTATAAATGGAAAATATTAGGTAATTTCACGCACCAGACATCTTCTATTTAATATTAATTGCTCCAGTTACTTCAAAGTGCTCTAGAATCGTTATTTCAATTATTAACCATAGTTTGGTATTTTAGGTACTGCACATAATAATTTCCAAAAATTTGAAATGCTGTTCGTACTACATGTATAATTTTGCATAAGTTTATTGTTTATTTTTTAAGTAAATATACATAGAAAAAACACAAAACATCAGTTTATATATATAATCATGAAAGAAAGTAAGCAAGAGAAGCACACACACACTTATTTAGTTCATTACACAGTGCATTGTAAGATACTCCTCCATATTTTCTGATGCAAATGAGATGACATCAGTCGGGCAAATTTCCTTATATGAAGAAAACTATTCTTTCCACATTGCAAGATGTCACAGAACTGTATTTAAATTTATAAAAGTCCATTTTCCCTGGTACTTCATCATTCAGGATCTTGCATACAGCAAGGAAAGTAGAATAACTGGGATTTCTGTTAATTTTTTTCAAAGGAACACTATTTCCAGCTTTTCCTTTTACTATAGATAGCTTTTGTTTCACATCTTTCACAATATCCAAGGGTTTCTGCAGGGAAAGCCTTGAAGATTGAGGATTCCTATTTTTTGTTATCTTCTCTTGGAAGCCAACCAAAATTGCATGTAATTATGCAACTAAGCACTTCATTTTACAGGGTGGCACATGAAATGTCATACATTGAAAATTGTTTATATAACTTTTAATAAACAAAACATGTCAATTTTTTCTTTTTTAGATTAAACATCAGAATGTGTATGCTCAGCAAACGTGCAGTACATGTTCAATATGTCCACCTAGTTGACATACCACCTCTTCCAGACAAACTATGACGTTTCCAACCACTCTACGACACAAGTCTTCTGTTACTCCCTGGTTTGTTGCAGTAGACTGTCTGCTTCAAATGTCTCCATAAGAAATAATCTCAGGGATTAATAATATCCGGGCTGTGTGGCAGCCATATTGAACTGCCCGGAAAACGTTCTGGATATCAATGGGACATCACTTGGAGCCTGAAATGTTGGTGCAAGAAATTCAAAATAACTTTTGCTACATGAGAAAAAGCTCCATGAACCATTCTGTCTCTATTGGTAACCCTGTTGCATAAAGTTGCGGAAGAAAATTATTCTGCAACATGTCCATGTAGCGCGCACTGTTAACTGTGCCATTGAAAAAAAATTTGCCGAATGATTCCATGGCTGGAAATGGCACCCCATACTTCAACTTTTTCTCTGTAATTTTCATTCTCGTGTACAACACCAGGAGGTTCTCGTGCCCAAAATCTGATATTCTGCCTATTGACGCTACCGTTCAAATGAATGTACACCTCATCAGAAAACCATGTGTTTTGAATCATGGCATCATCATTTGCAAGAGCCGAAGTTGCAAACTGCAATCACCATACCTTGACATTTTCTGTCAGCTTGTGCAACACTGTCATTTTGTATGGAAATAGTGCACATCAGCATGAAGTATTCTTTGTAGAGAACAACGTGAGATGCCCAATTCGGCTGAAGCTCATCTCGTGGATTTCCTGGAACTTTTTGTCAAAGCCACTCTCACAACCTGGATATTCTCTGCAGTATGGACTGTGTTGACATGAGGTGGCTTTTGCTCTAAAATACTGCCGTCAGTTTCAAATTGTGTGATTAGTCTATACACTGTCTGTCTGCAGGGGGCCCACCTTGTATGAAAATGAACTGGAAAACGCCATTGTATCTCTGCTACATTCTTCATTTCTGCGCAAAACAACACAGTCTTCGCTTTCTGTTCTAGCATTATTCAGCCTTTGTCTGCCATTTTACAAACTGAAGCAATGGAGTCACTCATACGTAATATTGACATCTGCTGTCTTCTGTTGAACCATGGCTAATCATCATAACATTCCAACATTACCATCCTGCAAATAACATATTTATTACACAATTTCAATGTATGACATTTTGTGTGCCACTCTGTAGATTCATTGAACGCATCTCAAGCTTCATGCACTGAAAGAGTAAACTCTAAGATGAGATCATTTCACCTGCATACTTTACAGATTCAAAATGACTAGTGTAGAAATTTACAACTTATATCCAAGTACCCCCTTGGTTTTTGAGGCAGAACAGCAATTGCTGCTTGTAGCACTGAACTCTTTCAGGAGCTCTCACTAAAACCTTATTTATAAATGAAATAAGTTTATCACTTGAGGAAAATGATTTCTTATTTCTTTGGTCACATTTGCAAGCACGAGTAAGGCATGTGAAGTGTATTAAGTTGGGATACAATATTTTGAGAGCACTCATCTTTCAACATAATTATATACTGTAGTATCGGAAAGCAAAACCAGAAAATTTTATTTTTGGACTCCACTGGGCCATAACATCTGCAAACCATTGTTAAACAAACTGGCTACCAAAAAAGAATTTTGGAGTCAGTCAAAAATGGTTGGTAGAGCTTCAGAGTCTAATTTTCCCACATTGTCATTGCAACCTGTTTTGTCCATTGTCTCATCCACTACAATATATATGCAGCAATCTCCTATTTGGCAAATCCAAAAAGTGTGGGGATAATAATTTTAACTATCATGTCACAGCTGTGCAACATTCACAACCTTCATGTTCTTTCAACACCAGTGGGAGAAAAAGAAAGAAAGAAATGAAAATCATATAGATATAAAGAAAGAAAAATGAACATAAAATAGCAAAATATTTCTTTTTATGTAATATCAAGTGAAATATGTAATATGCACCGAAAAAAGTACAATTAACTTTAACCCTGCAATAACTATGCTTCATTTCATTGACATTAGTTGTTTCATATATATAAAGAAACAGAATGTGTAATTACATAAAATTTGGGCTTCGTCATCACTATCTTCATGTTTATAGTCTAATTGTATTTCTTGGTGTGTCTCTCCATTTAAGATGAAATTTACAACTTGAAGTTAGTATGAATGTGTTTATATTAATATAATGAATTGACTATGATATGTATTTTCATTGTTCATTAGCAAATTAATTGCTTCTGGAATCATTCACTTTAAATTCTTTTTAATATATAGAATTGCAGGCAAACATTTGTAGCTTTTAATAAATGGCAAACTCACGGGGCAAAATATGGTGATGCTATGTTTTTGATGTTAGTTAACAAAGCATTGAAACACTACAAATATTTCTAAAAATTATTTCCTTCCTGCTTTTGCTTTATGTAACAGAGAATAATTTACATCCCATTTATGTTTTCAGGAATAGCTGCACAAATCACTGAAATTGGGAACAAAATTCATAATATTTAATATTGAAACTAGCATTTAAAGAAGAACAGCAGTTGTTTTTGAAAGATGTTATTTATAGCTTCATACATTTTACTAATAATGTCTAGAAAATTTTCAGGCCTCTAACACATTATTATTGGTAACTAATTGATTTGGCATCAATGGCTTTATATACTCACTTTTTTCATAAAATTTCTCAACTATACATGTATTCCTATTTTTGCAGTTTTGAGTTTACTACTATTATTTCCTCAGAGCTTCCGGTAGTTCTTGCATTGATACCAGGTGCAGATTTGTTCAGAGTATTTAAGAGCACATTACTGTTTTTAAGTGTTTACAGAATGATGGAGACTGTATACAACATTGAAAAAGCAAATTTGCTATAGGAGCTGAATTAATTTGAATGAACTTATTGTAATTACTAGAATTGTTAAGTTGTAATGAAAAGCATGGTAGTTGAATAAATATTTCTCATTTCCATACAAAACTCAAGAACACATTCCATCTCCAGTGTTAAGACATTTTTTCATCTTCTTTTAAGAGTTTAGATTGAAACTGACTGATGCTCATTATAGTGCAATTATTAATCAGAAGAACATTTGCACTAGGGTGAAGAATATGATCATATCTATAAAATTTAACATTTCAGAGAGTGATGAAAGGGAAAATTTAGAGACAACAGTACCAACTCTTCGTGTGGTGAAGGAAGTAACTGGGTTAATTAGGGATGGGCTGTCACAGCTTCCGAAAGGTTAGTTCATTCAGTTTTGCGTGGTGAAGGCTGTTTAAAAGTATGTCAGGACCAGGCATAATGCAGTTCTTGGAAGTGGCATGATTTAACATGGATAACTGCAATACAACAGGGTAGCATGATGGACTTAATCACTGAAATTCTGCTTTTGCATATTCTGTTACCAGTTTTACTTCCCTCTGCAGTTTAATAGCAACTACTACACTGTAGCAATAGCACTCTGGGTGGAGTTGTATAATGTATTGGGAAAGGTGTATATAGCTTTACAATAATACTACTGTTATTTTAGACAGTTGCATAGTGAGTGAGAGGGAATGAGTGTGTAAGTGTATGCTTGTGCACAAATAATATGGTGGCTGCAGTTTGAATTCTGCCAGGACCATTCTTCCTGACAGGTTTTTTTCCAAATTCTCCTCAGTTCTCACTGATGGCAAGTGCCAAAAGGTAACCTAAACTTCTTCTGGAATGCTTCCTCCCCATTCCTTTCCTATTTTGTGCATCTGTCAACTTCCTGTTATGCAACATAGTGAAAATGGGCTTTAAACACTATGAAAAAAAGTGGAGTATGTTTGTGTATATATATGCACATGTGTATGTATGCATGTGTGCACCACATACCTATATACTAATTAATTACTAATACAATGAAAATAAGTGAATTTTTAACAAAGCTTCCTGAGGTTATATTTCACTGTCTTGTTTAGTATTCTGCATCAAGTGTGAATTTGCATGATTCCTTAAAGCTTTTCAAACTTTCTGCAGTGCATTTTTTTAAATGCTTCACTGAAATTGTAAGCTTATATTTAAAAAATGCTATTAATTGGCAGTTTTATTAACTTTAACAAATTTAAAGCACATTGCTATAATGAAAAGTTTAAGCAATTGCATGTTTATATTGCATAATTTAGTTCTATCCATTCTGAAAAGCTTTAATATAAAGAGGATGATATAAATATATCTTCTGCTTGGTTAATCATTAGATTGCAAGATTCCCTAGTCCCATTTGTATAGGAATAGTTATTGTTGGTTTTGAAATTTCATTAAACATTTTAGGACAAATTACAAAATAGTAAACTAGCCAAGAATTTACTGAATGAAAAATAAATTAAATCTTGGATTAATGTAGCTAAAATAACAAGAACTAGAGAAGTATAAATTGATAAAACATTTAAATAATATACACATTTAGCAATTTTTCAAACAACTTATGTTCTTCAAAGGTAGAAGGCAAATGAAGGTGGTAAAAGTAAACAGTGAATCTTTCTGGAAGGTGAATGCATGAAAGTAGATAAAACATGCAACAAGGGGGAAAGGGCAATGGAGGAAATAAATAATTGAAAGGGGGGAAACAAAATAATAATAATAATAATAATAATAATAATAACAATAACAACAAAGTAGAAAGGATAACATTAACAAGTAAGATTTAAAACAAGAAGTATATGAGCTTAATGCAAAAATATAGCTGCTATCTATCTTTAACTCTGAGGTAACTTTCAGGGACATGAACTGGTAACACATCAATAACAATTAAATTTAATGCATTATCAAAATCCATGTTGTGCAACCTGCAAGGGAGACTTGGTTTTTACCAAATGCATGTGATTGTTCATATAGACTACAGTAGATGTTATACCAATATAAAATTCTTTGCAAAGCTGACAAGATAACATATATATGGCATTCTTAGAAACACAACTTTGTGTGTGTGGGTTTTTTTTTTTTTTTTTTTTTTTTTTTTTGTTATAAACATTTTCTACTCATGCAAAGTTTATGTCTTGACTGTTAAGCATGCTGTAGCCAGTAGTATCAACATTACAGCTCTATATATAAATGATGCTGCAATTGTTGTCCCCCCTTGGGTGAACAGGCTTTATATCAGGAAAACATATTCTTTTGATATGATTAAATCAGTCACCACAGTGTTTCTCATTTCATTGCTAATGTTTTCCCTTATATTTCAAGTTCCCTTATATTTTATAGTTGCATTAATTTTAGGAGTAATTTTATTGGCAAATGTTCAAGATTTGTGCCAATACCTTCTATATTTTTCTGTATGAAACTGTATGTTTTCACTTGTGTTTTTTGTTTTGTTCTAATCCAGTAGATTCAAATTTGTTCATAGTATTATAAATTACAGTTCTGGAAATGGTTGACCAGGAAAGTCTGAATAAACTCCTTATGCACATGACAAAATGATTTAAAGTAACACTTACTCACAGACATGTTTTTTTTCTTTAGAGTCAATTGTCTTTGTAAAGGAATATATGAGAGACTGGTAGGGAACAGAGAGTGACTGTCAGGAACCAGACAAATGGAAATGAGAAGTGCAATTGAAATATGGACACCACTGACTACATAAGTCGCAGTGAACAACCCATAAACTTAAACTCTGAATATTTTGGATAATGAGAAGTATTTTACATTATTTAAATCACAAATGACATAATGGAGTCTAATAATATGTGCTGTTTTTTACCATGTTTTACAGAAAGTGAATAAATAAAAACATGATAATTGATAAATTTGAAAACCAACATCGTGTGGAAACAACTAATGATTACTGATAAAATCCCTAATGAGAAGAAACCAAGAATATTGGGAAATCAAGAACAGGGATCAGACTCAAGAAACACACTGGAGGAATATCAAGTACAAACAGGTGAAATACAAACAGAGCATAGAAATGGGAAGCATGTTACTGTAATTCATGGGTGGACCAGTGGAACTGGGAATATGGGAAAGAATTTATATAAAGAAATGTGAAGATAAAACTATGAACTTCCAGATCCCAACAAAGGACAAATTAATTCTAAAGTTCATTAAGCTCCAGCCAGAGCTACATCAAAAATGACCACTCATAAAGTGGAACTTAAGAGTACAATATCAACTTACTAATCTGATATAGAATAATAACTGTTACTCTAGCAAACAATACAAAGATGAAGCTGATTTTGAAGATAAAATAGTACCATGATGTACTAACTATATCCTCAGTTAGTATTTAGGCCTCTTTTGGTCATTAAAGAGAAAGAATTGTCAATGACTCCATACAGATTTAAGATATATGCCCTTCAAAATAATGCATTTCATTCAAACCATATAAATATGTTTGAATGTGGTCAAAAGATTTTTCTGGATGTAAACACCTCAAACACAAGTTCTCTGGGAAAATTCATTTAAAACTGAATGTAGGAATCCACACAGTGAAACTATCATAAAATCTGATTTAGACTAAAAGTAAAACTACTTAAAACTTGGCACCCATTAATAGATATAGTGTAAGCATACTAGTGAAGTTAAATAAAACAGAACCCAGACCAAAAGAAGAAAATTCAGGCATATATAGAATTAATTGCAGAGATTGTGATAAGGTGTATATAGGAAAATCAAAAAGGAATTTAAGTATTAGACTAAAGGAACATTGGAGAAATATAAAATACAAACAGATAGAGTAGTCAGCAGTGGCAGCTCACTTTTGGAAGGAAAACCATGAAATAGGAAAAAACATCATATTATTAAAGGCAATTAAACACCCAAATGAACTAAATAATTGGGAAAAAACTATATAAAAAAATATGAACACAGACTTATAAATTTTGACATACCAGAAACAGACAGCATATTATATAAGTTCATCAATAGACCACCAGAGCGAGCCAGTTACTTACACTTCCCACCTGATTAGATCCGTTAGTCGTTGAATGGTTGACAATGTGAGCGAGTGACTGAAGAAACATGTCCAGTTCACTTTTAAATAAGTTTTTAAAAAGTGGAACATCAAAGGAGTTTTAATGTGTTGACATGACTTTTAAGTAGTTTTACTTTTAGTCTAAACAAGATTTCATTTGAAAAGCTTTAAGGATCCCAGGTCATAGATTTACAACATATTTAATAGATTCATACCTGAGAAAAGAGGTTTGCCTGGACAAAATTAAAGCTGTTTCACATCCAAGTATTATCTTAGTTCCCCACTAGATGGTGATAGAGGTGATGGGCTTAACTTCTGTCCCTCCTCCTGTTATAAGAAAATAAGTGTAACTAAATTATCATTGGTAGAGTACCCTCCCACATGTTCCGGCATATGTAATAACAGGAGTCAAATCGTGGAAATCTGCTAGACAGATTACCTAAAATTAAGAGTAGCTACCGGAGAGTTCTTAAAAATATTTTATGCTGTAGATGGTTAAAAATCCAGAATCTGATAGAGAAGTTTTAATAACAATTAAAGCAGTGATAATTTGCCAGATTTTATTAGTATAAATATGTAGCAGAAAATGTGTTAGTCTCCATTCACATTAAACATTTTCTAAATACTACGTAATACATCTGGATAGCTCAAACTTCTTATTCCTGGTGGTGATTTCCTTCCCCCTATGTAAGCTGTTAATGCAGAACCATATAAGCTCTTTCATGCATAGTAAGAAACATTCTAAAAAGGGACATTTTCTAATTTCAGAATTGTTATTATAAGCAGGGTAATAAAGAAGGTAAATGTATTCCAGTGAGAAATTTAATTGTTCTATTATTAGCACCACTAATACCAACCAATAAGAGTGTTTTAACTTTTCAATGTCTTAGAAGGCTACAAAGCCTCCATAGATAAGCTAAAATGAACATCTATCTCAATTATAAAAAATGTATGCCAGTATTATGCATACATGATAAGCTGCTCAACATAATGCAGCTCAAGCATTTCACATGATTTTTTAACATTTATTTTTTATCTGACAACATTTTGAGATCTGAGCTGCTTACAAGACAGTTCATCTTTATAAACATTTCATTCAAAGATAACATAGCAATTGACTTGGATTTTGCTATCAATAACTTTCTCAACAACTTGTGGTACAGAAGAGACACTGTGTCTAGCTATCATTTCGAGTAATGGCGGTTCAGAGAGCAACTGCAAGATGGGAGAGATTCTCCCGAAATGCATCTTATTTTTATGTAAGTGAAATTTAGTGTAAAAAATGAATACCTAAGTTTAGAAACATATTTAGTTACTTGAAGATTATAAATATACACACATTTATCAAGTTTTTTAAGGGTTTTAACTTTCAATACTCACTCATTATACACTTTAAGGTTACACATCTTCTTTTAAATGTAATGTAGAAAGCTTACCTTTATGTTAAATTGATGAAAATGGTATTTTTTCATAAGATGGGCTCATTGTGATAAATGTTTTATTACTGATAAATGGTTTTCTGAACAAAAAACTTCCCTATTGTAAGCAAATTTATTCTATATAACAAACACTGTCTCTTTATCCAGAATTATTCTGCTCTGTATGAAAGTTAGGAAACTATAGTACAGGAACTTTCATGGTTTTGTTGCTTGTTTCACAGCAGCTGTGTGTCAACAATCAAAGCAGCAAATATCTACGAAGAGGATATAATATTGTGCAATTCATTCACTCTTGCAGTTACAAAATAATTAAAAGTAAGAATGTAACTTATGAAGGAAATGTTGGAAATGTTCATTTACTACATCCACACATTTCTTGCATCTTTTTTTGAAACCTGTCATTCATATGCATCAGCTCTTGCTAGAAATACCCAGAACAGTATTCAGTATCAGTCATTTGTTCAAAAAAAGTCCTGTACCTTTCTGCATTTATGGTATTTTCAAAAAATATACACATTTTTAATCTGTGTGCAATTATTGTGCACATACATATATTTTTTTTGCCATGCAAAGAAGTATTGTGCATGAAATCTGATATTCTGTTAACTCCAATATCTGCTAATTTGCATCAAAACATGACCACATAAATGGAACCATGTTCACCATTTCAGAATATTTAAACATGGATTAATTTATCATTAACAATACATAATTGCAGAAATTTACCTGAATATCAGGATCATCTGCCTGCAATTTTTAACAGAGATCTTCTATGCTTTCAAGTTTAAATTCACTCAATTTCATTCAATTTCTGAAGATGAGCTGATATGTGTGAACGAAAATTTTCTAAATAAATGCCAGAAATATGGATTGCATTTCCATCTCCTGCCATAAGGTATGTGCTTATTTTCATTCTAATTGTAGTTGTAATTAAGAGAACAGAATCAGTTGCACAGATATTACATCCACTTCCCTTGCAGCAGCTGCTCTAATTGCCAAACCACCAGCTACTATTAAAAAGTGACAAATCATGAAAGACTTTGTTTAAATTCTAAATTACACCTCTTAAATATTACATCAAGGAATAGACTGTTACAAATGACGTAAAATGGCAAATGTTAAAATAAGGTATGGTAATTTAGGTGTAAAATTAACTTTTAATTTATATACTTTGGTTTTCAAAAGTGTTTTGTAAAGATATCTGAGCTGGCACCGTTGTATAGATACATCTGTTATTTTCTCTTTTGGTATTTTTTTATTTCCATCCAAACAAGCAGGTAAATGGAAAAATAAGCTGGAATATTGTACTTAAAATGCTAGAGTTTCTTCAGCAGGTAAACAGTATCCTTTAAGAAAATGCACAGGTAAATACTAGCTCAGACCTCAGATTACTCCTATAATCTAATTCCTTTCAACCCAAAGTTTTTGGGAAATAGTTTTACACAGAATGTTTCTGGAATGGTATCGTCTTTGCCTTCAATGGAACATTGTCTAACAATGTGGGTGCATATTATGAAGAAACCAATAATTTGTGATACTGCAATCACAGAAATATGGGTCATTCACTCAGTATTTATTTTTCAATTTGTTTATTACAATACCATTACAATACTAATATTCTAATATATGCTATGGCTTTCAACTATAGCTACCCTAATTTAGAGCAAATCTGCATCTTGTGTTTAACACCTGTTTTAACTACTGAGGCTTCACAGACAGTGGATACTAATGATATCTGAGATGAAAGGATAAGCTGGGAAAGAAATTTTTTTTTAGGGAAGGAAGCATTCCAGGCCTAATTTTAGAATACCTCCTTGGCATTTGCCATTTATGGGAACGGGGAAAACCTGGGAAAAACCTTGGTCAGGGAGGATGGTCCTGGTGGGACCTCCTCCTGAGTATGCACTTTAACAATCTTGACCACCCATGGCAGCTATCTTGTGCTAGATGATATTCCAATTATTATAGAACCATGCCTCATCTGTTATATATCTACCAGTAGTGATGGTAGGCAAACATACACAATGCACCAACTAACTGTGTAGTGTATATATTATCATTGCAAATATTTTACGTAAGCTTCACTAGACATTTGAGATAACTTATTTGTTTTCCACAATTCACCCCTTTAAGCACTTGATGCAACTGGAGATAAAAGGAATCTCTTTCTATTTCATATTCAACTGAATAACTGGCTGGTTCAAAATGGAGTTTAGTGTAAAAAATGAATGCCTAAGTTTAGGATATACTACCTCTCCATTGTCAACAGCCTCACAAGTACAATATATTTAACTAAATATGTTACTAATTTTGATCCATTTCTGTACAGTTATTTAACAATAAAACATGTGTTTAACAGGTGAATGTCTACCTGCTTATTTTTAAGTGCACCTGCTGCATTACAGCTCACAGCAAGATGATAGCAGATACTTTGAATTGTCAAATCTTTGTATGTTGACCCCTTAGCATAGCTTAATAGCCTGGAAAGCCTTACTTCACGTCACACACAGTAATAAAGATGATCATGCAACATTGTCATCTGCATTGTTGAAAATGAAAGCCTTTGGTTTCTGAAGCATTTTTCCTAGAAGAAAGACTTAAATTTTAGTCCTCTATTTGAAGCCAGAGTTTTCTGATAGAATAGTTATTACTTTCTACTTTACCTTCTCTCCAACAATCCACGAACTAATTTTAAATTCACAACTATTTTGTCAAAAGCTGCTGATTTTTGTAAGAGAATGTTAACTACTTCCTTTATAGATGTAGGAATGTGATAAAAATATTTTATATAAACACAAGGCTATTCTCCAAGCCTTTTGTCAACAAAGTTTTGGTGTTAATACAATAGATACTGCTACATAAAGAAAAACAAAGGAATTTACTACTCTAATTTTAGGTAAATCTGTATAATACTGAGCAACTTCAAGGCATGCCCCAGCAAGTTAAAAATTGGCTATGGTAGCAAAGGAAAGCTGGATGCCATGGTTTTGAATTTTTTTCACTTTGTCTGGTGCCTTTAGAAACATTTTCTTTATAGCAAATACTGTGTTCTCAACAAGGCAACACACTGGGATGGCCTCTGCCAAGTAATGGGGTTCTTGTGCAATATTACGTGAATAAAGTTAGGAAAAATTCCACTTGAAATTTAACCTGATTTTATTGTGTATCTGACTAACAGGGGAAGCAAATTATGGTATCTAATATCATCTGACCACAAGTTTCATTGAATCAATGGGAAAATGGTTTTTGTTGTGCTATTTGTGACTTCTAGCTCTATCACATTAAAAATATATGAGATGGAGGACTTTTCTTTACAAGAACCTCCAAATACTGTATTTGCAATAAAATAACACTCAAACAGAAAATGACATAAATGCAATAAGTGATGATATTCCACAACAGATAATTGAATCAGTTGTAAGGAAAGAGCAAGACATGAGCATATAAATGTCACAAGATATGCCATTGCTAAAGAAGATTGTCTCCCTGAGGAGGGAAGAGAGAGAAGCAGTATATGTTCTTTCCGAAGGAGGAGTGGTGGCAGTGTAGTGCAGTGAGCAGTGTTGAAAAAGAAGTGATCGGGAATCAAGTTGGAGAGAACTGACTGAGAAGTGGGGAGATCATGGAAGAAGAATGGGTAGAAAGCATTGTGTCATTACCACATGGGAGTATTTTGTTGCTACAGAAAAACATGCAAAAGTCAACAGAGGGTATCCAGCTGAGAAGTTAAAGAACGTTAGATAAGTTTAGATCTCCTACAAACAGATCAGAATCCCAATAGCAGTTAACAAAGAGATTGGGATTTTGGAATTGTAAAGATTTAAAAAATAACAATATATAGAGGAATTTTGCATCAATTAATTAGGAACCTTGATTATATGGTAGTGGTAGAAACTTGGTTGAAAGAAGACAATATTTAAATAATGGTTTTAATTATATAGGTAAAAGAGGAGTAATGGTAGCAAAGAAATTTTTTATTTAATTGATTTATTTATGGATGCTTTTTAACATCTCAGATCATCAGTGTCCCATTCAATTCAGGGCGTGAAATGGCCGACAAATTTTGCTCAGAGGCCTCTTCTTTCAGGCTTGGTTCTTTATTGTGCCGTAAATGTACGACATGGGACCTGCAGCTATATTTCTGTTCCAAAGGAAGCCATACTTAGGATTTTTACTCCCCAAAAAATCCATCGATCCTGGTCAGGTTTGAACCCACGATCTTGTTAGCAAACAAAGGCAGAGTACCAGGAGGGTTAGGGTTTTTCATTAAGAAATCTTTGAGTGTAACAATTAAACATGGGCTAGATATAAAGAAGCTTTATGGGTTATAATGCAAGATAATCAGCTAGATGACATCTTAATCTGTATAGGAATAATATATAGCCCTCCGATTACTTCACAATTTCATAATCCAAAATTGTACTATTTTTTAGAGAAAGACATTGAGTGGTTAAGGGATAAACATCTGAATACAGAGATTTTAATAATGGATGACTTCAGAGTAAGAATAGGGGAAAAAGATGTAAATTTAATAGATGAATGGGAAAATATGAAGCAAGACAAAAAAGAAAAACTCTTAGGGATAGCAAAGATAAAGTTGTTGATAGATGAAGTGATAAATTTATTAAGTTTGATATCTTAAATAGTAAATATGGGGAGGATGAATATGGAGAATTTACTTACATGAATAAAAACTGTCAAAGTTTAATGGACTATGTATTAGGATCAATTAACATTAATTATATGATGGATAATTTCAAAGTGTTAAACTTATCTTCAAGAAGTGGTCATTTCCCACTAATATTAAATATAAAAATCAAATTGGGAAAATCAACAAAGTATCAAACAAAGGAGGAGAACAGGGGTTAGAGGGAATATCTTAGATATAAATGGAAAGAGAAATACAAGTACAATTTTGAAAAAGTTTTAAATTCTGAGATGGGATAAATTTGGCAATATGGGATAGAAAAAAACTCAAAAGTCTATGAAATTGAAAATGCAACTAAATTTTATTATGTATTGGTTAGGTGAGGAGATGAAAGTTAAAATTTGGGGAAATCTAAGAGCAATGATTGGTTCGATGAAGAGTGTAAAACAAAAAGAATGTAAAAGAAAAATTGTAAAATGGAGGGAGACAGGGGAGATAACATCTAAAGTAAGTTTTTTTATAATGAATTGATATAAGGTAAAAATTCTTTGGAGGCAAAGAAAGGCGAAGAATTTAATTAAAATTATTGATGAAAAGATCAATGAATAAAAAATTTGTAGCTAGACTAATGTAAGCCAAAAAGATTGGTTATATTATTTTTTAACCTTATATGCTTGTGAAAGTTCTTTGGAAGGTAGAGTAATTTTATAAATAGAAAATAATTATGTAGAAATGATAAACAGTAATATAATGGAAGAAGAAGTAATAAATCAGATTAAAGAAGTAAATAGGAACAAAGCCTGAAGAATAGATGGGATACCAGGAGAATTTCTTATGGAATGATGTAGGGATTCAAATTGAGTTCAGCTGCTAACATCACTGTTTAATTCTATAAAAAGTAAATGGTACATGCCAGAAAGTAGGATAAAAGCAATAATACAAACCAATATATGAAGGTAGAGGAAAATGGAGAAACCTAACAACTCTCAGGGTATAGCTTTATTATCTAATTGGGGGGGGGGGGGTTATACAGGGATCCTAGCAGATAGACTGCAAGAATAGGCAGGAAATTATGTTTTGTTAGTGTTTCAAATGGGTTTCAGGAAAGGAAGATAAACTGTTGATAATATATTTGTGATAAAAACATAGTAGATAAGTATGTAAGAACAAAAGAGGAAATTTGTATATGGCTTTTATTGACCTAGAGAAAGTTTTGTTAGAATAGAGATGAAATTATTGAGGTACAAATTACTAAAGAAAGGGGTTAGTAATCAAATGATGACTGCTTTAAAAGGGTTACATAGGGACAATACTATCTGTGTAAAATATGGGGAAGGGGCAATAACCAGAGAAATACATTAAAAAAAAACAAAATAGTTAATACAAGGATGTAAATTAAATCCAATTTTATTTAATTTGTTCATTGATGATATATTACAAAATATCAACAATAATTTCTTTACTGTAATAAATAATATACATATACCTGGTTTGCTTTTCCCTGATGATTTGATAGTAGGGTCCATAACTGTAAATGGTTTAAAACTGTCCATACAGGAAATAGATTCATACTGTGCAGAATAGGGATAATGTAAATGAAAGGACAATGCAAATTGTAGTGTTTAAGAAAGAAGGAAATTCGAGTAATATGAAAAATGGCAAAAAGGAAGTAATGTATATAAAGGGAGAGATTGGGAAATGGGTGAAACAAAAGAAATCAGCTCTGGCAAAGGGGAAAGTTGCAATGATGCCTGTAAGAAAATGCTTGTTTAAAATGCCAGAAATGGAAATAAAATGGCTGGAAAGGATATAAACTTAGTCATCAAGGCTCAAATAGTGTATGGTATTGAAGCATGGGGACTTGAAAATGTGTGGGAAGTTATGGACCAAGTACTTAGGATGTTATGCAGGGAAGTTCTTGAGTTGTCCTTAATAGTGGCTAATGGAATGGCTCAAATTGAATTGGGATGGGTATAAATAAAAGAATTGGTTATGGAGAGATCCTTAAAATATTGGTATAGGATCATGCACCTTGAGGAAGATAATTTGATAAATCAATGTTTAAAAGTCTACAAATGCATGGGTTAGATAAGGGAACTAAAAAATAACTTAGAAAATAAGGCATGGGAGAGGTTTGGAATAAAAGGAAATTAAATAACAAAGGTTTTTGGAGAAATATAAGATGATTTGAAGATATTGAGGTACAAAAATTATTTATTCAGATAAGTGAGAAAAAAATCTTTGGCATTTTATGTTACAATGAAAAATCATTAAGAAGAGAGAGAGATATGTAGATGTCACTAATAAAGAAGAAATAGGGGGCATAGCATGGTTAAGAGCAGGAGTATGGATGCTAAAAAGGCAAAGAAATGGTTATCTGCAAGGCATATGAGGTGGTATCCACAATATTTGGGACTGGTGCAGCCATCTCGACAGTAGTTGCAGTAGAGTTTTGTATCGCTAGGTGACAACACTAGTATATATGATGAGTGAGTGTTTAAAGTTTCATGCAGTTGGGTAGATGGTTGAGCATAGTACTTTTCATGATACTCTGTGTGTGTGTAGCGATTTTACTGGATCAAAGATTAGAACAGAGTGTGGCATCAAATTCTGTGCAAATCTTGCAGAAAATGTTAGAGACCCTAGCAATGATTCAACCAGTATTTGGGGGACAAAGCATGAGCCGTACACGTGGTTTGAGTGGCATGCTCAGTTCAGGTCCAGCCGTACAGCTATTGAAGACGATGCTCATACCGGTAAGGCCGTCAGCTGCACAATGCCTGACATTGTTGCCAAAGTTCAACATCTCGTTCGTGAGGATCAACGTCGAATCATTGAAGGCATTGTTCATGAAGTGAGAATTGGTTATGGTACATGCCAACGAATTTTAACTGATGAATTGGGGATGCATCGTGTCGCCGCAGAATTTGTGCCAAGGATCCTGACTGCTGATCAAAAGGTGCATCGTGTTGAAGTTTGCACGAAGTTTCGTTAGGCCGTATCCGATGACCCAACCTTCTTGTCCAGGGTCATCACCGACGACGAGAGTTGGATGTACGCTCATGACCCTGAGACAAAACAACAATCCTCCCAGTGGAAGAGCCCGAACTCACCAAGACCAAAAAAAGCAAGTCAAGTCAAGTGACTATGGCAGGTGGACAATAAGAATTTACAGTTAAATTTGGAGCACTAGAATGATTGATGATAAAATGATGCTTATTTGCACTTATAAAGCAATGTGCTAATGAATATCATGCAAAGAAAGGCTAGATCCACCTGCTTTCATTTTACACGCTTTTCTGACATTTGTTTAAGAAATTACTCTTCATAGTTTTCTTGGAGAAATTATATTAATTTCCTGATTGTGCCTAAGCGATTGGTACTGTACACTTTATTTTATAATGTTATCCAGAGATGATAATTGCAGAGGATTAAATCTAGGAGATTGAGCAGGCCATATGTCATCATTAATAAGTCTTTTTTTGAGCATATCATGAATTGTCTGCAGAGAAAAATTGACTATATATGTGTTTGCAGAGTCCTGCTTGAAAAATGCAGACTTTTGCTCACTCTCAGTTTCAGTAAAGGGTTGCAAAATCTATTAATTATTTCCTCAAAATAAATTAAGCCTATTGTTCTGTCACTGCTAATACATTCCATACTCCTTTCAAGCAGCAGATTAGATTTTTCAAAACTCCAGTATTGGCAGTTTTGTGAATGAAGATATTCATGTAAGTGGAACCAAACTATATCAGTAAAAAACCGACATGGGTGGTTAAGATTCATCAGCGGAAGATCTGGGATTTATTCTCAGCAGGACCATCCTCTCTGATTTGAGATTTTTTTCAGATTTTCCTCCATCATAATAAATGACAAATGCTGGAAAGGTACTCTAAACTTAGATCTAAAATGCTTCCTTCCTTTAAAAAAATACTTTTCCAATTTATCATTTAATTTCATGTATCTCTATTTTCACACCTATGTGGCCAAAAATAGACATTAAATACTATTTTAAAAAATTAGCAAAAAGAAAGAGAATGAGATAGGATCAATTTGATCATACACTTTAGTCAAAATCCATTCACAAAATTTACTCTTGGCTACAGTATTACTTTTGTTTTAAGTTCTTGCACTACAGTAATGTTATAAGTTTTTAACTTAAGTAGTTTCATTGTCACTCAGAAATTTTAATTTAGTTTGAAAGATGGTGAAGAGCTTTTTAAGAGGACTTCTCCAGGCAACATGCAATGTTATCCAGAGCTGCTTCTGTGAATAATGTACATAATCTTTGCTTTTTATTTTGAATACTTCCCATTTCACAAGAGACCTGGATTTCAAATATCTGAAAGTTCTATTAAAATTGATGACATGAGTAGATTAATTTCAAATGTAAATTATAATGAATTTTTGTTGAGCAATAGAACTATTAGACCACCTCTTTGGTCTAGTGGTTTGGTTTAGTGGTTAGCATTGTTGACTGCTGGCCAGGAGGCCTGGGTTTGATTCTTGGTACCTGCTTAGATTTTTGCTAAGTTAGGGAGGTCTGGAATGGGGTTTACCCAGCCCAGGATACTAGGAGCCACATGATGGCAACAAGCAGATTGCCAGTAATATTGCTCTGTATCAATGAGGTTGTAAAGATGGAGGTAGGGGAAGCAGAGATCGCTGCAGCAGGTGAAGGCTCACTCTGGGCTTTAAGAGCCAATGAGAAGAAGAATAGAATCATTAGGGCTATTATTTTTTCTCTCAGACAATTTATAAATCACCATCAAATGATTGTATTTAATGTCCACTTGTCTAATTTCATAAAAAAGTGCATTCTTCCCTACACTACATTTGCTGTTAGCTTATTTTGCTGGTCCTACTTTCCCTCAAGCTAATATCCCAAAGACTTTGTTGTGCTCATATTTCATTATATTCCCACCCAGTATTTTTCATTGCCTTATATGTCAAGCTTTTTTCTCATACGCCTTACAGAATAATATTCTGCCATCTATAAAAATAAACTCTTGAATATTCATTTTGCAAGGATTCATTTTCCTGCACAACTTAACTTTTGGCATTGTTAAGGAAAGCTTAATACCCAGAACTGCAATGTAAATATGATTGTAAATATAAGCTTAACCGTGACTCTGTTTATTCTTCTTAGTACTGTAAAGAGCAGTGCAAAAATCTGTGCTTTTTAATAATTTAATGCTTTCTTTTAGCTTATTATGTTCCAGTGTGGAAATAACATACATTCATAAAGTCACTAATGTTAATGGCAAAAATGGGTGGTTCACTAAAAAATCCAAGCAGATAGCCCTCTAGGATCTTTAGTGCATCTTATTCTCAGGAAATCATCTAGCAGACCACTTTTTTTTAGAAAGCCTGTAAATTCCTAGGAAATTTTAATGAATGATCATTGAAATATAGAAAAAAAAAGAATCCAAATATTCTGCTTCTTAAATTAGTAAATGCTTCACATTCTCAAAGAATGTAAGAAGCTGTTTCATCTCCCATGTTACATCTCTGGCAAGAGGAATTGAGCTCATTTCCAGTCTTGTGCACATATCCTTTAAAGAGCCAGTGACCCATTAATAGTTCTAACTAGGATGAGAAGATCCTCGGATCTCCCTACACAAAGTTGTACAGGTAGGTCACTTAGAGGGAGATAAAGAACAAAATGGAGGTTGGTCTTTGTTTACGTGTTTGTACAATTAAAGAAAAATACCAATGTCTTTGCCTAATAAAAAGTGTACAAATACTAGAAATTAAACCGGATATAGTAAATCTTATTACTTTGATTCATTAATTGCAAAAGTTATCGCATTCATGAAAAGGCAAAAATATGCAATTATACGCATAATAAAATGCATTTATGTGCTACAGAATTAGTGATTCACGCAAATAATTCCCCAGCATATTCGTACATTAATGAAAAAAAAGTATACTAATTGCACAAACTTCCAATTTCTGATCATGAGTATTTCAAACTGATTTTCTATAGCTTTTGGAAAATATTTTCATTTTTCTCTTGTACTTTATAAAAGCACATATTAGCAATAGCAAACATTCTGCCCCTCTCCTGTAGAAATCACATGCATGTGTACGTGTATTAGAATACCTATTGATTGATAACATTATTTTATTTTCAGAAAATGAGGTGCTATATGAAGAAGTAGAGAAGATGAGCAGTGTCCTGCCAACAATGTGGCTTGGATCTCAGAATGGTCATATTTATGTTCATTCAGCAGTAGCACAGTGGCGCCGATGTTTGCATTGGGTTAAACTGAGAGACTCGGTTCTTAGCATAGTGTAAGTTTCTTGCATCAATGTTAGGCTATGCTCTTCCCCTCTTGCCATTATCACACGCATATTATTTATCTGTACTGTTTAAGAATATTCTGCAGAAATGTGCTGCCTTTTAGATTACATAAATTAAGATTGGGAGTAAGCAATAGATTTTCAGGTTGCTTAAATTATGTTTGAAGATAAATAAAGTGTTGGTTAATACAAATGAGAGAAACTGTTCAGCTGATTTTTCACTGCACTCCTCTGCAATGTTAATATTCCCTGCAAATATTTGACTTTCAAAATTTGACCTGCTTTTGTTTAGCAATGTTAAATATGAGAGTTTTTTTTTTTTATTATTATTTGGTTTATTTATGGACGCTCTTTAACATCTCAGGTCATCAGTGTCCCATTCTATTCAGGGCATGAAACAGCCAGCAAATTTTGTTCAGAAGCCTCTTTTTTCAGGCTTGAGGTTCTTTATCGTGCTGTAAATGTACGACATGGGACCCACGGCTTTACTTCCCTTCCGAAGGAAGCCATACTCAGGATTTTTATGCCCGAAAAAATCCATCAGTTCTGACCAGGATCGAACCCGCGATCTTGGGTTTAGGAGGCAAGTAGGCAACCACTACACCATCAGGACCAACTAAATATGAGAATGCATACCAAAGCTTATATAGCAGTAGCAGCTACTAAATATAATTAACTCCTGAAAAAATAAATCAAAATATCATTGATGTAAGTTCGTTTTCCACAAATAACAATATTTATGAGTAACAATACTGCTGAGTACATTTTTTCAGATTATCTACATTATAATGTATTATAAGGGTACATACTTATGGGAACAACTATAAGTGATACTACCAATGATAGAAGTGAAGCAGTGACTTTAAATTCATTGGTTTATATTCAGCATGATGAAAATTAGGAAAATGAAACATTATCTTTTTCTTGCTGCTGTCACTGGTCACGCACATACATAGAGTTGATAAAGTTATTTGAAATATTAATACAGAATAGTTTATAACTACAGTTTATAAAGATAACATTTATGGGAAAGAAGGTTAAAGTTCTACAATATATTTCTACAACTTTGCTTAATATTTAGGCTAAAAAATAAATTAATTATGCATCTTTTCCATTCTCTCTACATGCTTCTTTTCTTACTACTGGTAACAAGCTTCATTACCTACCTGGTATTAAAAAGTTTAATAGAAGATAATTGTTCAAGTTTGTTACCAGTAGCAAGACGCCAAGTTTGTAGAGGACTTCGAAAAGAATGAATTTGTTTTTCACTTTAATATTTGTTTAGCAACCAGGATTATTACAAAAGTTCAGCTGCAAAATTTTTTTGTAAAAAATAATAAGAAAATGGAGCTGAAACAAGTGTGGTAAAAATTACTAATCAATGCTTTTGCATAGCCAATTTAAAAAATTTGCAAATTCTAGCATTCCTATTCACATATGTTTATTAATACATAAGAGAAACATTGAAGGTTTGTTAAAAATAAGCAATGGACGAGACTAATTTATTTACCATAATTTCTGGTGCACAGCATCAAAATTACTAATTCACTTGTTCCAAATATCTTCCCTGAGATCTGCACACCATTGCCATTTTACTAATAATTTTATTTGTGTTGCAAAAAAAAAATTGGGAGTTTGACTTGTGGACAGCTTCATTCAGCACATTTTTCTCTGGAAATATGAGAGTAATCCAAACTGTAAGGTCTCTTATTTTTTACAAATATAGAGCAATGTTTATTTTCAAAACATGGTACACAGTTTTGAAGTTTGAACATTCTTCACTTTTCCACATAATCGCCACTTCCGTTGATGCATTTTTGTGAGCATTGTGGCAGTTTTTGTATGCCCATGTCATACCAGCTCGCCGCCATGCTATTGAGGAAGCATTGGAACTCTCTTTCACCTCGTCATCATCGCTAAAGCGCCTTCCAACCAAATGTTCTTTCAACTTGGGAAACAATTGGTATTCGCTGGGTGCTAAGTCTGGACTATGGGGTGGATGGATGGTGATGTTCCATCCAAACTGTTGCAGAAGATCCACGGTTTGACGGGCAGCGTGGGGGCAGCGCTGTCGTGGAGAAGGCTTATGCCCTTGCTCAACATTCCTCTTCTTTGGTTCTGAATCGCCCGTCTGAGTGTCTCACAATACCTGGCTTGGGTGGAGAGGAATGCCGCCACTCGCGTGATTGTTGTTTAGTCTCAGATGTGAAGTGGAAAGCCCAGATTTCATCACCTTTGACAATTGAATCCAAAAGGTTGTCCTTTTCATGTGAATAGCGTCGAAGAAATTGGTGGAAAGTTTCAATGCGTTGCCATTTGTGGTCTTCTGTTGGCATTCTTGGGGCTTATCTTGTGCACACCTTCTAAAATTTCAACACATCAACCAAAGTTCTATGAATAGCGCTTTGAGAAATCTCAGGAATAACAATGCAGAGCTCATCGAGTGACCCTCTGATCTTGAAGCACGATTTGTTCAACCTTTGCGATTGTCCCATTGCAAATTAGTGATCTCCCCCTTCTTTCTTCATTATGAATTTCAGTATGACCAGCTGCAGCCTCTCTGCACCACTTGCGGACATTTTTGACATTCATACACGACTCTCCATACACTTCCATCATCTGTTGATGAATTTCGATTGGTCTAATGCCTTTTGCATTCAGAAACCGAATAACTGTGTGAACTTTACACCTGGCGGTAGCGGTAAATGGAAGCTCCATTACAACTAGCTGCCATGCCAAGACCGAGGGCCCCAGTGGCAGTGTGATGCATTTTGTAGCGAGTTGGGGAAGCAGCAAACACAACAGAATGGCCAATAGTTGCACAAAAAGTTTTCCTACAGCCCCAGCTCTTTGGAGACTTTATTTTTGTGGTTACCCTCATATATAAGGGACCTTAGTAAATTGTATACAATATTGTTACTTACATTTTATTGTATACAATATACAATAGGTGTAAATGTATATAACATGTGGCAGTCCATACTTTTACCTGTAAATCAACATAACTTCTGCCAGCAGCATTAACAATGAGTATTGAAAGGCACACTTGTGTCAGCAGTTCACTATCATGCAATGAAGCATAAAGAATTACAAAAATATATTTTAGGAATAAATAAAAATTATATTTAATTATTGCTGGTGATTCGTCTTAGAATTATATGCCTTCAGTGATATAAATACCACATATTCATTCTTTAGATGCCAAGACATTCATAAAGAAAGGACAAATTTTAAGGTGCAAAGTTGGGCTGAAAAAAAAAGTTTTAAATAGGTATAAAATGCCTTTATTCTGCTCTAAACTGGTTATATTAATATTATTTATTCATTCTTGTTACTTAATTATTAAATTTAAAGTTGTGTTTAAAAAACCTATTTGTCAAAAGCTTTGGGGAATGAAATGGTATTGTCCTCATGGGTTTCTGAGTCAGCAAGACTCCCTTTTTAGCAAGTAGGCCTGTGTGTTTGTTTCCATTGATGCCACAGTGTGGAGATAACCATTGGAAATAAATTTTATGAGCAAGATCCTTCATCAACAGCCTGCATTCCAGAGTTTGTTGCAAATCGCAATGATAGTTTTATGATAAAGCCTGGAGTGCTAACTTTGAATCCAAGGGTACCAGTGCTCTGTTAAAACCAGATTTCCTCAATGATAATTGTTGGACCACCACTTCAATAACCTCTATCTCACTATGTAGGCTGTGGCGCGCATGCCCATAGGTAAACCATAATTAAAAAGCTTACAAAAAACTCCAGTTCCAGCTCCATGGTCTCTATCTAACATGTAGCTATCCATGAAAATATGTAATCATTTACTTTCCGGAAATTGACTTTCAATAGTTTTGAGCACTATAACTTTTAACTGTTCCGGGATCATATCCTTCTTTAGTACCGTCATAGTAAGATCGAGGTGTATGTAATCCATGGGCACATAAGCAAGGACAAGGTAAAAGTCTAATGATAGAGCCCTAAAGATCTAGCGACCTTCAGAGCTGATTGTGTAAAACCATCTTGCATTTTTAAATTTCTAACTGTATTTTTACTATAATTCCTCCAAAATGTGTTATTTGGTAGACTAGTAAGTTTATGGTATAAAACAACAGCCCTTCTCTGTATAGATTTATGAACAGGTTCTGTGTTTGTCAAAATCTGCATAGCAAGGATAGGAATAGTTTTCGCTGCACCTGTTATGATATGGAGGGCTTGATTTTGAAACACCTTGAGGCATTGGATGGTGTGATCCAATGCAGTAATAAGGACTTCATTACAATAATCAATAACTGGTTGTATGAGCATTTTGTATATAGTATTTAGAGTCTCCCTTTTGCATCCCCATCTAAAACCAACTAGTCGTTTCATAATGGAGAGTCTCTTTGTGGCCTTTGCCTTCACATATTCCACATGTTTCCTCCAGTTCAAACGGGAATCAAGTACACATCCAAGATAGGTTAGTGGCTTCACTTACTTGCAAAACCTCTCCTTGAAACTTTAGGTTCGACATAAAGTTGTCTATTCAGAATAAAATATTGACTTACAGGTTTACTCTTATTAACCCTCATCCCTTTTCGAGGCACCAGAGGTTCAATTTCCTCAATGCAGTATGTAAGATCTTATTTAGGCCATCTTGTTTCTTTTCTCTGCACTATCCCACATTACAAGATTGTCGGTAAATAGAGCTGAGTTTATACTTGGTGCCAAAAAATTTAGTAGATCATTGATAAAAATACTCAAAAGCACTAGGCTTATTACTGTGCCCTGTGGAAAGTCAGTTTAGTTTGTCTAAATTTTTAAATAACCTCTCGATATAGGACAGCCGAAAACCTTTGAGACATAAAGTTCTTCCAGACAAACATATTGCTCAAAGTTCTGTAGTTTTTGCAGGACCCTAAGCCTCCTGCTGTATTGTATGCCGACTGGAAATCCACAAATGGAGAAAAGACAGACATGTGACGGCCCAAGGAGTCTTTAATGTTCTGAGTCAAAAAAGCCACCTGTTGTACTATTGAATGGTGCCATCTAAAGCCTGCCTGATAGGGTATAATAGATTACCTCTCTCAAGAAACCAAATCATTTTACAATCATCCTTTCCATTAATTTTGATAGCACACTTGTTAGTGCAATCAGACAATAACTTTTTATAGAATCTGGTGTTTTATCTTTTTTCAGAATTGCAATTATAATAGCTTTCTTCCATACTGCTGGGATCACAGTATTCCAGTTTAGATTTAAAATATAAGAAGGCCAGAAGAGTGTTGTTGCAGTAGTGCTTCACAAATTCTGGATGGATATTATCAGGGTTAGGACTTTTTCCATTCTTGAGACATTTAATTGCCTCTTAAAATTAATAATGAACTACTACAAGAGAAAGGACACACTAAATATCTTGGAATAACACTTGACAAAATCTTTTTTTTCTCTGAACAGATCGACAATATAAGAAAGTGAATAAGAAGAGCAGCATATTAAGAAGACTAGCAGGTGTCAAATGGGAAGGATCCATTGGTCTCCATAAAGACACATACATAAACTACATAAAGCCCATTTTGTTCTATGGAAGTGAGATAATATCCACAATAAAAAACCAACTTAAAACTAAATTGAATACAGTACAATCTAGGCCATTAAGAATAATATCAGGAGCTGTAAAAACAAAATCCATAGCAGCAATGTAGAGCATACTAACAACCTGCCAATTAAAACAGGGCTAGTATTAAAACTGTAATATTAACAGAAATTAAAAAGTAATCGACACATAATGGATTTCAAAAATTAATACAGAGAGACAATTTAGACAAACTTTCAAAAATAACATAGTTAAACCTGCAATTATACCCTCCACAATATGTGTATATCAGCATGAAACTAAATCTAGAATAAAACGATCTTCAAGAAGAACAACTTACCTGAAGTATTAAGACTGACAGCATTTAGTACACTAAACTTTATTATCTGATTGATACATTAGAGTATGTAGAGATGGATCACTTAAAAATGGAGAAGTAGGCTTTGGGATATACTGTGAAGAATTCTCTAAATATACGCCTTTGGGACAGTATACTGCCAATTTGGATTGTAAAATAATGGCCATTAGAGCAGTTTTAAAAAATATTTTGTATAGACCTAACATAAATAAAAGAAAGATTATCTTAAATGACTCTAAAGCAGCATTACAATATATAATGAATTATTGTTATTCAATAGCATACACTATAAATGAATTAAAAAAACTATATCATACAATCCAGATCAGAAAAACGAAATAGTTTTAAATCTCAAGCCACATTGTATTAAAGGGAAATTAAAAATCTGATACTTAAGCAAAAAGGAGCCACCATAAAATTAAAACTAACTTTTGAACTAGAATTTCCTTCAAAATTAAAACTTATAAAAAGACTAATAACTGAATAAGATGTACAAAATATCCAACAAAAACTTAAGGGAAAACCATATGAAGACCTTAAGACTTTCAAACATCTTTTTATTCAAACCAAGAAAAATTAGAGTTGCTCAATTCCATTTAATTGTTGCGCATGATTGCCTGTCAGAGCATTTCTTCAGGATGAAATAAATCGAAAATAGTTACTAAGAATATGAATACAACTCTAAACAAAGAACATTAATGAAATACAGCCAACTTGATAGCAACAAAAAATTAAAAAATAATTTCAAAGTTCTTTATTCAGAAGCTAGGGAAAAATGGCAAATATTAGCATCCTTATGGCCACTAGCAACCAACAAACTTGTGTCAGTAGAGTTTGTTTATTGAATAGTTTTAACACCCATTTTAAGTCAGTAGAGATAGTGAAATGTCAGAATACATGCTGCTTTATGGTATTGAACAAGTCCATGAATATGATTATTTTAGCCTTGCCTCTTAATTCATACACAGATAATCGGTTCTACTCTCAGTTGCTTATATCATATATGATAAAAAGGAATTATAAAGGAAGAACATCTTAACAGTAATATCTATATAACAGACCGGACACAGTGTATTGATTTTTTAAAACAAAGCAATATTTTATTAATGCAATATTGACATCAACAAACTTAGCGTGTTTTGTTACACTGATGGTTACTCAATGGTAGGTTCTTATTGGGATTTTTTTTCTCTCTTGAAAAAAAGCATTTGAATTGAGACCAGTTATTAACATATAATGCTGCTAAATTACGCCCGAAAAAATCCATCGGTCCTGGCCAGGTTTGAACCTGTGATCTTGGGTTTAGGAGGCAAGTATGGTAACCACTACACCACCAGGACCGACGAAATCTGTGGTGAAGAAAGCAATTTCCACTGTTATTAGGTCTCATGAACCAAATGTTATTCAGAGATTTTCTTAAAGAGCTTAATTCACACAATAAAATTAGATGATTATATAATGGAAAAGGGTTTCTCTGAGTAAAAGTATCATAAGAATATTGGATTAAGACATGGTTGTAAATTAAGCCTTATTCTATTTAATTTGTTTATCAATTATATTTTAGAAAATCTCTATAAAAACAATACAGATACAGCAAGATAATGAAAAGAAGTTGCTAGTTTAATTTTTGTAGATGTCATTTCAAATGTGGGATTAAAGAGATCAATAAAAGTAATATATAGATTCTGTAAAAATGGGGATTATTAAATAAGAATGATCAAAGTTTATGATTTTCAAAAGGGACAAAAATTAAAAGAGGAGGTAAAATGAAGTTGGGAAGACTTCAATATTGAAATTTCAAAGAAATTTGATTATCTAGCTAACAGTGGAAGAATGCAGGAACAAGGAAAAAATAATATTAAACAACAGAAAAGGGTCATTGAAGGTGAAACGGTCATGTTTCAATACCAGAGTATATGGAACTGCAATCTATGGAATTAAGGCAGAATGGATAAATGTAATTTAATTTTATCAAGAGTTGTAGCATTAGCAGAACTAGGAAATTTTGATAATATGGGTGAAATTATATAAATTACAATTAAATACTGGCATAGAATAAAGGGAATGGATGACCAAACTAATGTTAAAATATATTTACTAAGCCAAAAGCAAATAAAAGGAAACAGTTTGTGACTATGTATATGATAGATAATATTATAGAGAAGATTGGTGTGAAAAATCTTTGAAGAAAGAGAGAGAGAATCCTAGTGATAGATTTATGAAGGGAAATTATATATAGAGTACGATATTGAAAGACGAAATATGTTACGCAGTTTTCAACAAAAAGAAATAATTGAAATTCTATAGAGATTTAAAGAATCGTGGGAAAGGAAAAAATAAATCACATTCTTAATTACTAAAATTCATCATTATGGGGCTATTTTAAATTAATTTTAAAAACCCCAAAATTGATATATATATTTGTATGATAAATTGGTAAGGGAAGATCCACATGAGCTGGGACAGAAGTAATATATTTAACCATACTAAGAGGGAGAATGTCAAAGGACATATAGTAAAATGTATCATCCATGGCATTATAATTGTTGGTCCTGGTGGTGTAGTGTTAACCATACTTGCCTTCTAAACCCAAGGTCGTTCAAATCTTGCAAGGATTGATGGATTTTTTCGGGGCGTAAAATTTTTAAGTATGGCTTCCTTCAGAAGGGAAGTAAAGCTGTGGGTCCCATGTTGTACATTTACGGCATGAAAATGAGCCTCAAGCCTGAAAGAAGAGGCCTCTGAGCAAAATTTGTCAGCCTTTTCCTGCCCTGAATTGAATGAGATGCAGATGACCTGAGATGTTAAAGAGCATCCATAAATAAATAAATAAAAAAAATAAATAAAAAGCATTATAATTTGAAATGTGAAAAAACAAAAAATTGGATAGAGCAAATGGTACCAAATTTAAAAAAATCTAAAAACCACGTAGCAAAATGGTACAAAGTCCATAGAAAATTATTCAGGAAAAATTGGACAAAATGGTTAAGAAACAGGATATTAACAGCAAAGGAAGTAAAGATATGATTGACTTTTAAAAAGGGGTTAGTAGTTGAAATGCAATAGAGAATTAACCCCCATTATATTAACAACTATGGAGATAATATTGATAGGGGTTCAAGATTTAAAAAGCAAATTAAGAAATAGTTTTAACTGATACAAGGAATTAATAACAATTGATTAGTACAATATGAACAATTCTATTACATGTGCATGCATTCTTATTTGTTCTGATCTTGGCTTAATGAATGCCTGCAGGAATTTAAAAGATGGAAAACAATGTTGTTTTTTAAGTAATGCATTATTCCTTTAGTGCCCATGACATAATCTTTCAAAGAACAAATAGCTGTAATAATGTAATTGGGAGTATGTTACTTATCTCAATTGCTATTTATAAAATGACAATTTGTTATTTATAATGATGTTCTGAATTTTGATGTGAAATATACATTCCATATCTACAATTTTTATTATAAAGAAGCTACAGGGAATTATGCTATTTGCTGTTTGTAATTATGTTATATTGAGGTGTAATTGCTGATAAAATTAAAGCTTTGCAGAAAGCAATATTAAGCCCACTCTTTCTGCATTTATTTTTATTATTGCTTATTGTATTTTTGTATTATTTTGAAATACATATTCATTTAACAATTATCATAAACACTATCATGGTACTCGACACTATACAAGATACTTAAAATGTCTTCCCTCTATTCTTAGACTTGTATCCTTCTAATAAATAACAAGAAACTTGCTGAAGTTCATGGGTTAATATTGTATATTAGTTGACAAATATTTTTGTTTAGATCTTCCAGATATTGTAGATTATTTCTGTATGCTTTATTTTTAAAGTTTCTCCACAAAAAATAATCACAAGGGTTAAGATCTGGGGATCTTCGGGGCTCAAATTACAACTGATAATTCTGTTATCTAACACATCTGCACATTGAATGTTCAACCATATGTGTAGTTGCACTATCTTGCATAAAATATTTATACAATGTTCTGCTTCTGCAAAGTTTGCAAAAAGTGGATTTAATGCACTTTTGTGAAGAATACCTTAAATATAGGCTTCATTGTACAGGCTGCCTTAATTAACATCAAACCCCAAGATTTCTGATTAAGGAGAGGAATTTCAGAAAAAAACATTGGGGTTTGCAGTACTCCAATGCCTAGCTTTGAATATTAACACAATCTGAAAGATTAAACAAAGTCTTGTTATTATTAAAAATGTTATTTGGGGATCAAGCTTTCCATCAAGCACTTTTCGGTTTAACCAGTTGCAAAACTGTATTTTTTTTTCCTTTCCCTCCCAAGTTTTAATCTGTTGCACTACAACTACTTTATAAGGATAGAAATGTAAATTTTTCTAGTTTTCCTTGTATTAATCTTAGAAATTCCAACTTGCTATGCTAGTGTGTCAAATATATATGAAGAGAATTTTCAAAGCAATTGGACCATGTCATTCACCTTCTCCTGTGACATATTTCCCTCTTTTGCAATGCATTAAAAATTGTTGCTTTTTACAGAATTTGTAATCTAAGAAATTTTATCGTGAGACTTTCTCCTGCGAAATATATAGATTTCTTTTTAACATAGCAGTAATAAATATACATTTTTTTCTAAATTGTATCTTATTCTTGCCTTGTGATAATATACTATTCAATCAGAATGCCAAGTCTGAACTGAAAGTACATGTACACATGTGCATAGCACTGAAATTTAGAAATCGGAAGATGGAAGGGTGGAGACAGCAGCTGATTTTGCGAACAATTTAAGGCTAGTACTTTCTCATCTGTAGTTTTGAGAGATGGTTAAGCCATGAATTCCCATTAAAGCAGCAATTATAACTTCAAATATTATTATTTGTGTATTATAAAGGGATTATAAAAGTATTTTGAAAATCTTAGTATAATATATGAAAGACCTTCTTAATTCTTCATCAATTTTCAGTCATGTTAATGGAAGGGTGTTAGCTGCACTAGCTGATGGATCTGTTGCTATTTTTCGCCGTGGTCTTGATGGCCAGTGGGATTTGGGAAGCTGTCATTTAGTGGATCTGGGACGACCCCATCATTCAATTCGATGTATGGTAGCAGTACATGGAAAAGTATGGTGTGGCTATAGGAACAAGATACATGTCTTGCATCCAAGAACTCTGGTTGTTGAGGTAAGAAGGAACGTTCTTTTGTGTTAATGCTAATGATGATGTGGGTTTTGTCATTTATTTTTGTAGCTGTCATTGTATAGCAAGCAAATGGCCCAAGAGACAGCTAGAAGTGAATCAGTTTCTTTTTGTTGTAGATGAACATTGATTATTATATCAGTTAATTAGTTCAGCTGATACTAGAAGTTCTGGGTTAAAGCTTCATTTTTCTATTGTACATCTTTGGCTTACTGAGCACTCAGCTTATTAAATAGCAAATCATTTGATTACCTCTTGCCTTTATATGCTGAAAATGCACAGGTGAACTAGTAATCTTTTACATACAAAAATTCTGATTTGGGCAATAACTGGAAAATTTCATTATCAAATAAATGAATATAAAGATTTAAGACTGAAGAAAGAATCTGTTTAAGATTAATAAACTTCACAATTGAACAGATGAATCAGAAAGCAGCATGGTTGTGGTGGTGGTTGTGATGATGATGACGACGACGACGATGATGATGATACAAAGAAATATCTCAAATGAATACAGGAAGTTTTCAGAGGAGATTGAAAAAAGTTCCTTGAGTTGCAAAAAGCATTTAATCAAAGAACAACACATCGCACAGATATATTAATATGTATGATTTCAAATGTTTTTCAAAATGCATTAATTTCCATAGAAAGAAACTGTATTATTACTTAAAAGTTGTGTAATCCTTTAAATATTTTATTACATAGAAATCTTTAGATGCACATCCAAGGCGAGAGAGCCAGGTTCGACAAATGGCATGGCTTGGAGATGGAATATGGGTTTCTATACGCTTGGATTCTACACTTCGGCTATATCATGCTCACACTTATCAGCATCTTCAAGATGTGGACATAGAGCCCTATGTCAGCAAAATGTTAGGTGAGTGTCAGTTTCTATGTACTTAGCTAATAATCTGCACTGATTATAGTATGCATCAAATTTGACCATACTATAATAAATAATTTTAACAACACATTTGCACAGTATTTCAGCATATATCTTGTGTGTGTGTGTGTGTGCATACCTGGTTTATTTCATTAATTTATATAATTAAAATCAAAGCTATCACCAAGCTATCATTAGAGCTTTAAAGGTTTTATTTTCAACATTAAGTTGTTCATCCTTCATGGGCTCAAAATGTTATGAAGTTTCGGAGTTATATGTATAATATTTTTCCACCATGAAAAACAAGCATGCTTAGCTTAAACATTTTATTGTTTTGATTATCTAGAATATATTGATAAACATAGACTAAGTTTATTTTAAAGGCTTTTGTTTGTCATTAAATTTGATTTTATAAGTATCCATAGCTATTTTCATCAGTTTAGCATATTTAGATTGAATGGTCTTAGAAGTTCTCAGATGACAGTTTTGAGCATTTCTCTTAATGTGGTTAGTTCATGCATTGACATTCTTAAACAATATATTGAATGATGTAGTGCACCAAATAATATTCTAGGGTATGGAGAATATTAATGGTTTTTGTTTAAAAGTTTATATGTTCATGTGTAGTTCTACATTTATAACTGTATAACAACATTAACTATGTATATATATGGGTAAGTTTCTGACCTCGCTGATAAGGATTATTGCCTTCACTAAAGCCTAATCTGGTGTCATGCCGTGTCTGTTTAGTAAATAATTGCAGCTGTAACTTCTGCTCTGCTGTGTTCAGTTGTTCAGATATAGTTGCATAAAGAAGGCTATGTGTAGAAGATTATGATATGTTCAAAATGGAGTATCAAACTGTTATTAAGTTCTTCACAAAAGAAGGAATTACTCCAAATGAAATTAAACAGCAATTGGTCTATGTATATGGGGAAACATTCCCCATATAGTCTACCATAAAAGAATGTGCCAAACTTTTTCAAATGGGTCAAGAAAGCATTAAAGACGAAGAGCTTGCAGGTCTTCCCTTGGAGGTGTTCACTCCCGAAAACATTGCTCTTGTGGAAGGAGAAATTATGAAAGACTGGTGGCTCAAAGTTACAGAAATAGCAGCAAGGTTGGGCCTTTCTAAAACAACAGTCCTTCAAATTATTCATGAACATTCAAACATGAATAAGGTTAGTGCACATTGGGTGCCTAGACTTCTTTCTTCAGTCCAAAAGCAACGGGTCAGTTGTTAGGCATTTTTGGAGCTCTGCCATGGCAATGAGAGAGAAGTTCTGCAAATCATTGTTACAGTAGATGAAACTATGGTCCTCTACTATGATCCCTTATCCAATAGAGAATCAATGGAGTGACATAATCCTAGCAAAGCACAGCCTCTAAAGGCCAAGGTTACTCAGTCAATCAAGATCATGGACACAATCTTTTGGGACTTTGTGAAGGAATATTCTTCATTGACTTCAAGTAGAGGAATACCACAGTAAATGGGGAGTACTATGCTGGCCTACTGCACAGACTGCGTGCTTCTATCAAAGAGAAAAGGTGAGGATAGCCAAGTGGTGGTGTGCACCTTCTTCACGACAATGCACCTGTGCATACATCTCTTGTTGCAAAGGAAGCTGTGAAGAAATGTGACTTCAGGGAGATTGACGATCCCTGTACATCCCAGATCTAGTTCCCAGTGACTATTTCCTCTTCCCAAATCTCAAGAAGTGCCTTTGAGGAAGGAAATTTAAGTGTGATGAAGTGATGGATGCTGTTTATGCCCATTTTGCAGACAAAACTTTTGAACTATTTGGGTTGAGGGATTGAAATAAAGGGTAACTATATTGAAAAGTGAAATATAGTTTTGCTTTTATCATACTTAGAAAATGGTTAGGCCAGAAACTTATGGACTTACCCTATTATATACTATAGATAACAGTTATAGTCATATAATTTTATAGACCAATATCCAAGATATTATTTCCATACACAATGCTGTGGTAATATGGACTGATAAATGTATTTTATTAGAGTTATCTACAATATGTGGAAAAACATATAGGCTGAACTGGTTTTAAATACTTTTGATTTGATTAAATTTGATTTTATATAAACATGCATAGTTTTTTTCATTACCATGAATAGCAGCATGATCAAAAGACACATAAAATGTGTGAATATCTGTTTGGGTAGGATGTTACCTATATGGCAAAATAAAGCATGAAAGTTAAAAAATGAGGTTTGTAGTGTCTTGATTTTTTCTCTGCATGTCAAGCTCAAAGGAAAAACAGTAAAATCTTGAGATGTGTCCTATTCTTCATAAGTGTAACATAAACTAATACTGCTTCACCTACCTTCCTGCATGTGCATACATTTGTTTGCATTTTTAAATGTATCCATTTCGTTGTTTATATTACCACCATCATCACCACTACCACCATCTGCACCTCCACCTCCTGCTCCTGCTCCTGCTCTTCCTCCTGCTCCAGCTGCTCCTCCTCCTCCTCCTCCTCATAGTGTTTTAAGTCTATTTAATTTTCATTTTTATGTATGTGCATACAAATTAAATGCAATAATGGAAATTCATAATGACATTTTTATTTTATACCTTTTCTGTAACTTTCTTTTAATTTTACTTCCAATCCTTATCAACAATGTAACTCCATAAGCAGAATTTTGGAATATGTCCTAGTAAGATATAGAATTTAGAATTTGGTTAGATTTTCATTCAGCTATTTTGTTTTACATATTTCATGTAATGAAAATTGTATACTGATTTTGGCAGCAGATTCTGAATTCAACAGTTTATTTATTGAGGCACCACAGGCGATAGACACTGATGATGCATGAAATGAAATGATAAATTGGGAAAGGAATTTTTTTGTTTTTGTTTTATGTTTTATTTTATTTTTAAAGGAAGGAAGCGTTCTAGGCCTAAGTGTAGGGTACCTTTCCAGCACATGCCATTTAAGAGGAATGAGGAAAACCTGGAAAAAGGCCTCACTCAGGGAGGATGGTCCTGGTGGGAATTAAACCCCAGACCTCCCACTCACAAGTCCACACCTTAATGACCTTGGCCATCCATGGCAGTCAAAAATGGTATGTTGTATTCTATTTGTAACATGTAAATAAAATTGCATTTGTAACTACTCTCTCGCTCTCTCTCTATCTCTCTCTCTCACACACACACACATACACAAATAACTAATACAGAAATCAAAACAAATTATATTGTCGCAATTCCCAGATTCATGAACCCCTAACCTACCTTATCATAGCTAAAGAACCTGGGGAAAGGGCCTAATGTAGGATGCTGTTTCCACCCTACTTACTGAAACAAGACATTTACATAATTAAAACCATATAAGGGAACCTGCAAAAGGAACCAGGAACATGTAACATAACTCATAAATTGGCATAAAACAAATTGAAGAAGATGGAAAATATAGCAAACAAAGAAATTAGACTCGAGCCTGAAACACTGATGATAACTGGCCCCAATGGAATAATTACAGTATCAAAGAAAAGGAATATGATGTAAGATAAACAATAACTTCTCTCAAAATAACCTACAACGTCACAATGGATTAAAATTTAACATGAAAGTGTATGAATTCTTACGAACATCTAAGCACAGCAATCAACAAAATTAAATGAAAGAGAACAAAAGGGCACAAAGCAAAATGCAATGCAACTCATTGCACATACTAAATAACTGAGAACAATAGCAAGAAGAAAAAGATTGTGGGGCAAATAGGAAACATGAGAAATAGCGAAAACAAAAAATAGGGAAGAGTTTAGCAAGAAAAGAAAGAGAAAATGAGTAAGAAGAATGAAAAATGAGGCAAGAAACATGGCCCATCAGCTGAATAAAATTTATGGGGACAAAATGATATATTAGCGCAATAACAAACACCAAAAACACTTGAATAAGAATTTTTACATAACTCTCGTTAACACAAAAGCACTGAACATGTGTGAACAAGAAACATGGTGTGCCCATTATCAGTCCCCCGGTTCAAGTGTTAAACATAGAGAAGATGTAATAAGGTAATGTAAAGTAACGAGTTGATATTTCAGTCAATAAATTATGTATGATCATTACTGAACATGTGAGTTATATTATGTATGCCCGGTTCCTTTTGCAGATTCCCTTATATGGTTTTAATTATGTAAAAATGTCTTGTTCCGGTAAGTTATGTGGAACCACATTGCACATTAGGCTTCTTCCTCAGGTTCTTCAGCTATGCTAAGATAGGTTAGGGGTTAACGAACCTGGGGGATGTGACATATGGTGCTTGACACCAGCCAAGTGTAATAAAGAATGCAGCAATGTTTACATTTTTATACAAATGCTGTAACAAAAACTACATGAAGCCAAATTTGCTCTATGGAAGTGATATAATATCCACAATAAACAACAAACTTAAAAATAAATTATATTCAGTACAATCTAATTCATTAAGAATAATATCAGGAGCCATGAAAACAACACCTATTGCTGCAATACTGAGCATAACTAACAATATGCTAATTAAAACAGAGCTAGATATTAAAACTGCAATAAAAAGTAACGAGCAGAAAGAAATGATTTCATGTTCCCAAGAGCACACAACGAATAAACATGCAACCAACTTACAAAAATTACATACAGAAAGAAGATTTATACAAAATTTTAAAAGTAAGCAGTAAGCCTGCCATTATATCATCTGACCCTTTACAATATATCGATATCAGTTTGAAACTAAATCTGGATATAATGGTCTCCCAGAAGAATCTTGAAGTATAATAAAGATTGACAGCATTTAGTACTAAACAACTATTATCCAACTGATATCATGGTATAGAGTATATAAAGATGAATTACCTAAAAATGGAGAAGCAGGCTTTGGAATATACTGTGAAGAATTCTCTCAATATACACCTTTGTGACTGTATGCTAACAATTTTGATGGTAAAATAATTGCCATTAGAGCAGCTTTAAAAAATCTACTGTATAGACCTAACATAAATAAAAGAAATGTTATCTTAAGTGAGACTCTAAAGCAGCACTACAAAGTATAATGAATTACAGTAACCCACCAATGCACCTGTAAATAAAAATAAGAAAATTATATTGTACAATACAGATCAAAAATACAGAAATAGTTTCACAATGGATCCTGAGCCATTTTGGGGAACAAGATTTCTGAAGTTAAGTAGCCACCGTAAAATTAAAACCATTTTTTGAACTAGAACTTGCTTTTAAATTGAAACTCATAAAAAGATTAATAACTGAACAAAACAACAAAATATCTAACAGAAACTTAAAAAGAAAAACCATATGAAGATCTTAAGACTTTGAAATATCTTTTAAGGAAACCAAGAAAAATAAGAGTTTCCCAATCATAACATCTCTTCAGGATGATATTAATCAAGGACAGCTACTTCCCATTGTATAAGTATGTGAATACTATTCTAAACAAAGGCCATTTATTGAAATGCAGAGACAAGGTGTGTGAAGCTGCTGCTGGAGCTGAAAGAAAAAGGGAGTCAGAAACAATGGGAGAGAGTATTGAAGCATACAAAGAAAGAATTGGGACCTATAATAGGATAAATTGAAATGAAGTTAAAGGGAAAGCAGAAGGGATAGTAAACATGTTACTTTTATAACAGTTTAAAAATGAAAAATGGTTTAAATTGAATAGAAAGGTAGCCTTAATGTAAATGTTCAATAAACATAGCAGGAATGTAGGGAAGTTTTGATTAACATTAAAAATAAATGGAGCTGGATATTGGGAAGGAAATTAAATCAAATATAACTTTAAGGGTAGATATTAGCTGTATATTTGAATAATAAGGGAATTTTGGTGTGTGATTATGGCAAGCTAAAAGCCTGGATTGAATGCTCCCTTGTATAGATTAACAAACAAATAATTTAATAAATATATAAGTTTAAGAAGGAAATTAATTGTTGCTGTCTATGGTTTAGAAATGCTGGAAGTGAAATTATATTAAATTGATTAAATTAAACTATTGAGTTTGTGATATTGGAAATTGTTCTAGAAGATAAATAAACCTATCTTTATAATAGGTATTTGAGAAATAAAGGAATTAGTAGTTTGTAGAGATTGTAGAAAATAAAATAATATGTATGCATATGCAGATTTGTTGAAATATTTTTATTTGGGGTAGTGTTTTTTTTTAAATAGTGTTTAATGCCCATTTTAACTACTGAGACATCACAGGTGGATAGGGATGGTATGGATTTTACATATCCACAAAGAGTGAAAAACATGCTAGAAATTAATGCTGCAGTATATCAAACATATCTACTTCTACATCACATTTTATTGTCCTGGTACGCAATATTTTAAAGAAATTTGTAGCCAAGACATGCTGTTGTCATATATGCAGAAATATAATAAAGGAAGGCCTCTGAATTATAATGTCAGTGGTTGGGTTTAGAAGCACACCCAATTTCTTTATATCTGCTACCTTCTTTTTAGAAGCTTATGAGCAAAGCACATGTTTTCTGTTACCACTTTAAACTGTGTGTCGGTCCTAATGATGTAGTGGTAACCATACTTACCTCCTCTACCCAAGATCGCCGGTTCAATCCCAACTAGGATGGATAATTTTTTTCGGACATAAAAATCCTAAGTATGGCTGCCTTTGGAAGGGAAGTAAAGTCAAGGGTCACATGTCATAGATTTATGTCATGTTAAAGAATCTCAAGCCTGAAAGAAGAGGTCTCTGAGCAAAATTCAGCCGTTTCACCCCTGAATAGATTTGGACAATAATGACTGAGATGTTGAAGAGGATTCATAAATAAATCAAATCAACAACAAACTGTGCTATTTGAAATTTGACATTTTTTGAAAGTGCTAAGAAAAGTATAACTACAAGGGGTCTGCACCTATTTGGTCCAGGCCATTTTAGATGTACCTCCTCACGATTACAGAAATTTTAATACAATAATGATTTTTATATTAACCTTTGTCCAAGTGCAAAATTTCCACCCTGATTGCATCAGACCCCAGTCCCCGGTTCATCAGCAGTAGCGCACTGGAATTCCAGGTCACTAAAATAAAATATTTTAATTACTCTACCTATACTATTATTTTATCAGCTAGCTACAGTCTCTACAAACTACTAATTCTTTTATTCCTCAAATATCTACTATAATGAAATTTGAATTTTATAAAGTACTAAGAAAAATTTAAATACAAACTATAATGGGACCTCCATCTATCTTTAGGTGTAACATCTCACAATTACAATTGTTGATATAATACATATATACTAACATCTTCACCTAAATTCTAGATAGTTAAACAAAGTACAAAATTTCCACATTGATTGTATCAGTTCCCAGACCCCGGTTCGTCGGTCCTGGTAATGTAGTGGTTACCATACTTCCCTCCTATACCCGAGATCGCGGGTTCGAACCCGGCCAGGACCGATGGATTTTTTCGGGCGTAAAAATCCTAAGTATGACTTCCTTCGGAAAGGAAGTAAAGCCGTGGGTCCCGTGTCGTACATTTACGGCACGATAAAGAACCACAGGCCTGAAATAGAGGCCTCTGAGTAAAATTTGTCGGCCGTTTCACGCCCTGAGTTGAATGGGACGCTGATGACCTGAGATGTTAAAGAGTGTCCATAAATAAATAAATCAAAAGACCCCGGTTCATCAGCAGCAACCTACTGGAATACCAGGTTCCGAACCAACCAAGGCACTAAAATAAATATTTCACTTACTCTACCTGTACCAATCATTTTTTTACATCAAAGGATACCATTAGGTCTTTTGTTGAAATTTTGTTTCAATTTTTCTACTAGTTCATATGAATTTTTAATACTTATACTTTAAAACTTTTGAAAGGAGTTGAATTTACTTCACTTCTTTTAGTGTGTTAATAACTGCATTCTTGCAAAAGAGAGTCCTTATTTATATCATTGAAATATTTCTGGACAATTTACATAAAAAAGAAACCAAAATTTCATCGGTACAATGCCGACAACCATCAGAAAACAATGTAGTCAACCTTTCACTAATGTCACTTTTACATAAGACAAGATCAAATTTCTAAACAAAGACCTAAAAACATGCATAGATTCTTTGCAATATTTCTCAATTGCTTCCTTTACTTAACTTCAACCTATTGCTGTAACATTAAACTACCAAATCATCAGCATAAAGTAGGCCAGGTATATCTAAATTGTTAATTACTGACCTGTGCCTATTAAGCTTCTTTAACCCCACTATCTATAATCTTTATTTATGTTCTTATCATAATTTTTCCAAATCCACAAATACCATACACAACCTACCTCAAAACTATTATAGTGTCAATGTTCTGATCTCCTTTCTGAAGTCTTATTGAAATGGACATAAAGTTAATTCCCTTCCACCCATTTCTCTCTACCAACATTCCATAAAAATGTTTTCCAAAATTTAATAGAAGGGCAATACCTCTAAACTATTAAGACCTTTTCCGATATAAATGGAAAGAATAATTGCTGTCTATAATTCTTTAGTGCACCCTTCTTATTTTTCACTGCAGTCAACATTTTTGTCATACATTGAAGCCTTCTTTAGCCTTTGCACCAAATTTGAAAGAATTTTGTTGGTGAAACATATATATCCACAGCTTTATTTTGTTTAAACTTGTTCAGTTGGTTTAAATGCTTTTTGTCCACATAAAAAAAAAAAAATTAAAAACCTTATCCAGTTTTTAGATACAAATTTTAGGTTCAGAATTATCTTTTGCTATCCCATTTCAAAAATTCTCATAAAATATATCACCCATTCTGTAAATTTAATTAACATCTTTCACAATATAGATATGTATAGATGTCCTGCATGCGCATCAAAACTAATACTTTTTAAACCTTTGTTATGTTAAATATTTTTCCATGAAATAATTTATATAAATTATAGAATATAATTCAAGCTTACTTGTAAAAGTTGCAATGTGTGTGTTAAGTTACAGGGCACATCTCCACAATTGTCACAAATACATACCTTTACTTGAGTACCCCTCTTTTTGACATACCATGCATTTTAAAAATCAATGCAATATTTTGACTGCAAGCATAATCCTTTTAGAAAAGTGTTTTCCTATTAATCTAAAGGTTGCAGGTTTGTTGGATTATGCTGAATTTGTAGCCAGCAATTTGACTGTTAGCCATTGATAATAAAAAATCCATATATGTCATTAGTTTATGTGGACTTAGAGCTCTCCAAATAACTAAACAGCTGTATATAGTAATATCCAGCATGTGTAAAAAAAAAATTTCTTATACCATTTTATGGTTTTTCATAAAGAGAGGCATATCGTAAAACCTGATCCATTAAATCAATACCTTCCATGTGCATATTATATTCCTATTCAATGTCAGACTTGAAAACTGTCATATTAGTGTAGACATTCATTCTTTTATCAACTATCAAAATAAATTTTTGAACTACAATTTAATAATGCTGTGACTAACCTTCTATCTTTACAAGCAATGCATGTTAATGATGGGAGCTAACACACCTCCATTTCCTCTTTCTTTAGTCCCTGTGTATTTACATTCTTTTGCAACCTAATATGGTTTAATGTACTGTTGCAATTGCATTCATCATTATGTTACATTAGGAAATGAATAACTGGGTAAACTGTACCAGTTATCTAAACACACAGTTCTACTCTAATCGAGAACACATTTGCATTACTGTGGAACCAAACAGTTGCATACCTTTGTATCCTGTATGGTCAGTCTCTTTACAAGTATAAATGCAGCCATTGTTTTACTTTCACAAAGATCAAAGCTCTTGATGCCAAATCTGACCCTGCTGGTTTTTACATACTGCTTCTAATCAATTTTATCTTGTTTCCATCCTAATGCACCCTAGATCTCTCCCTATATCCCTCTCTCTCTTGCTAACCAAACATGTGTATGTGTATAGAATGAGTGCTTGAGTCAGGTTTGGAGCATTGAAGATCATACATACATAATAAACATTCTGGCTTTCAAAACCTACACAGAGGAAGGGATGGAGTTTCCTTTCACTTGGTAAGTGTGCTGATTTAAATAAAAGTACAGAGTGAACAAAAAGGAATGAGCATTTGATCTAAGAATAAAATGACTTACACAAATCATCTCCATATTTTCAAGATTTTGTAAACCACCACACTGTTTCATGAAATATTCTTTAATTTCTTTTCTGTTTTATTCATATATCTTAAGAATTAAAGGAATATTGTTTTTCTACATCATGGTAAGTTTAATTTTACAACTGATTTAAATGCCCATCTGTATTTATTTGGCATCTGGGAGCAGCCTAAGGGTAATTTAAATGGCCTCAGCAAATAGTTAATTTTACATCATCCAACCTCATACACTTCCTAATTACTTTCCATACCAGCTGTACTATTTTTATTTTTGTTTTAGTTTCCCAAACTTTTACCCTTTTATTTTGTTTCTTTTGTTGAATTGCATCTGATATAACTCTATTAAGATTTTTTTTTTTTTTTTTTTTTTTTGAACAAACTGCAGCTTGCATGTTGTAACAAAGCATGTTACATCATTCTGCATTTTAATGCCATTGTAACCAATTTTTAGAAAAAGCCTGGACAAGTCATGCTATATTCTTTTTATTAACCAATTTTTCAAACCACAGTTCCCATTTTACTTTTTCATTTATTTGTTTATTAAAATGCTTTCCAGGCAGCAAACCACCATTTTGAGAGTAATGCCACAAAAATACATTTAATAATAGTTACCTGCTTGCAACATGCATGACAAAATATAAGTTTGCCATCCGAAGAGTAGTTTTTGTTATCATTTACCTATAATTTAGTACATTTATTTCCTTCAGCATCTTTGAGTAGGCAGGTACAGCACTTTCATCCAATGCAGCAGAAATGAGATTGGGCAAACTAATGCTAATAATCAAGGACACTGTAGTCTTGCCACACACTAAAAATGGTTTGCAAGAAGTTTGTCTTTACTAATTAATGCATATTGGACATTCCATCTCAAATCGAACAAGATGTTTAAAAAATTTATCTGATATTTTTTAAAGTCAATGAATGTTTTTTAATATATGATGCATCCAGAGGTAACAATTCCTGAAATTTTAAAAATTCTTATTTCCAGAAAATTTTGTTATAATAAATTGGAAATTTAAGAAAAATTGCACTTTTGAGAATAAATGTAACTGGAACTATACACTGTAGAAACACAAATTAAAATTACACATTACCTCCTTTTTGAATGGTGATAACTAATATTTATTTAACCAAGGGCTTGTTATTTCATTATAATGTATTTTAAAGAGTTGCAATCACTTTAAAATATTGAAATGCAAGTTAAAATATTCTACTGCAAAAATTTAATAAAAAAGCTATATACAACAAACAACTTATTGGGAGCATTGACTTAATATTAATTTGGTTTATATATACCTAAACATTTTAGAGTTCTTAGTTAGCTGATGAGTCAGTTTAATACTCCTATATTGCACTTTCCATTGAATTATAGAGCACGTGTTTCACAGGCCATTGCCCACTTCATCAGCTGAAAGTGGACTGTGGACTGCTGTATTTGTTGATGGTTGAGTGGACTTGATGTAGCTCTTTGGACATTTTATGAACTTTTGGATTAATTTCTGATTAATTGCCTCACTGTATTAGTTCTGGCACAAAATTAGTTTTAAATTTAATTTAAGAGTTATTTATTTCAAAAATACTGTAACTTAATACCTTTTTAGCATAAAAACTATTAGTGATAAATTATACATATTTTGCATGCAGCTTATTCTCTCCTGTCGCTATAAGTTCACAAAGTTTTGATTAAATATAAATATAAAAGGAATTTTGCTGTCCAATTTCACATGAACTAACCCATATTTTTGGTACAAAATAAATAAATGCATTAAAAACAAATGCCTTTGTTTAGCGCTAAAAAAAAATAATCACTTAAACTTAAAATAGGCATAAATTGTTATAAAACACATTTTGACATTGAGAATCTAGAAATCCAATTTCAGGATTAGGCATTTACAGCAAAATCCAAGCCTGCTATGTCTTAATATTTTATATCTTCCTAATGACCTAAGATAGTTGTCAAAGGATGTTAAAATTTTTAAAAAACTAAAAAGATACTTTATTTTAAACTTCACTGCTAAGTTATTACTGATAATCATGTCTAAGATATGCTCCAAATTCACAGTTCAGAGTTTTTTGTTTGTTGTTAGGGCATGTTATGAATAGCTTCAGTGCATTTTATTTCTGAGCTCGTATGCACCATTCACAACTGTCAACACTTCCATTCTGAAAATCTAAGTAATTAGATTAGATTTATTCATTCTCTGATCAAATAGTGATATGGGGACATAGTTGTCTTCAGACATTAATAAGATTAATACAGAACATTTTTATAAGGTTTCTTTTGGGAGGGAGATTTCTAATGACATAATCTTCAAAGATGAAGAGGCAATTGGTAGGAGTATTTGTTTTACCTTACAAATCTTTATTATGTGAGTTGGTGCTTTCACTAGTATTACTTATAGAAATCAGAAATGTTTTTCACTTGTCAGTTAAATAAAGATGCATACATGGAAAATAACATTAAAATATTATTTTGTCTTGTACTTACCTATTTTCAAAAGGACAAATGAAAGATTCTATGGCTTTCAACTAGTAGAACAACATTCCTTTTTTAAATGGGGCACATTTCATCCTTTGTCTTCAGGGAAAGATCAAGTGCAAGAATTATAAGAATGTTTTTTTTTCTCATTTTCTTTTTGTATAAAATATATTGTAGTTTATATTATGACCTTTTTGTCTGTCTTGTTTATTTTCATAATTTTCTATTAATTGGAAAGGGTATGATTTGTTGGAAAATGTCTTGGGCCAAAACCAAATCACCAATGTAATTTGGTTCAGCAATAAATAAATAAAATCTCTAGATTGAGGCATACTACAAATTAAATTAACTATAATGTTCAGAATAGCTTGATATCAGGAAGACAAAGGAATAGACATTGTGTCAGTGGTGGCTATTTTTATCTTGGGCTGACAAAGGATCAATGCACGTTTTCAAGGCAAGCTCCGTTCCAAGTTGTTCAACTGAGACAGCCTTTTCCTAATTAGCTGCTTCATTAGAAATGGACATAAACTAGAAATTACACCATAACCAATACTTGCAACTGACTAAGGAAGCAGCAATTTATTGAAAAGTGCCAGCCTAGGTTTGAACAATGAGTTCCTATTCAGCCAGGTTCAGGAAACTGAATAGACTACCTGTATTGGAAAAAAGATAGTCCTCACCATTCTACAAGTAGAAAGTGAACACTTTCAGGCATTCCTGTCTCCTTTTATGAGTGAAACCCAGTGTTATAATTCATTTTATTTATTATCCTTTGTAGTATTATTGGATGTCTAGTCCATTGGTAAGTTGAGAGCCTATAGTAGTCATTGCCATGGCCATATCTGAATAACATAACACTCTATATATTTTTTGCAAATGATTTTACCTTGAAAATGAAATTAAGTACATTTTGGATCCTTAGTCAAAGAACAAAAGTTTTCATTTTAATAAATTATGAAAATATACCTTTTAAAAGAAAAGATGCACCATCTTATTTAAATTTGTTTTAGTGCTTTTGTGTATAATGGATCATTACACACAATGGATAATGGAATTATTTTTCTTTGTAGAATTAATTTTGCTTACATGTGTAAATTATATGGTAGTGTTGGTTATTGTTTTTGCCGATTGTATTTCTAGCTATAGACTTAGCCACATGTTGGATATATTTTAGTGCAATAAGACTGAAGAAAATATCACCCATTTTTTCTTTTAACAAACAACTTTAAAGAACCATTCTGCAGCCAGAAAACTCATTTTATGTGCAAAAAATGCAGAAAAAATGCGCATAACAGGAATAAAAAGTACAAAATTTTTAACCACCTTCAATAATTAATGACCATTAGCTTGCGAGTACATTCTATCTGTATTTTTATTTGCAGTGGACAACTAAGAAGTATACATAGTATTCTTTATTCGAATGCTATTCAAACAAATTTCTGACATTGTCAAGTACAAAAGGAACAAATACAAAGTCATCAAATTTAATGATCAACTGCTGGAAATATTCTAAACAGCTTCTGTAGCAAAAATGATTAGCATATCTGATGCAAAGCATCATTTTTAACCTTTTCCTTCTCATTATTTAAGATGTCATAAATGTAACATCATATCAATGACCAATTTTTTTAATTATCCCTGACATGTGCTAACTTGGGAATGGTAAAAAAATGTTTTTTGAGAAAAACTATTTGCTTACAGCAAGCAGAAAATAGCAAATAGAAAACCATTTTTTGCATAAAGATAAACTTACTTAAAGCAAGGAGAATTTTTGCTAATTTTCTTCACGCAAAATTGATTTGGTTTCAACAGTATTTAAAGCTCTCCAATAGCACAGAGTGAACAATACTTTTTCAGGCTTTTTAGTTTGGTGTGCTTGCTAGTGTTACTTAGAACCTGGTGGTCTTGAAATTTTTGTTTATTTCTCAGGCATATTATTTCATTTTTAGACTGTCTTAAGTAAAGCTTTTATCTTTACCAATGGTGGACATTTTTGAGTAACAACAGTAGTTTAATTTATTCTCATAAATGTTCTTTCCATTGTTCTATAATTATTGGACCTCATTAAAATGCATTTCCTCAAGCTAGATGGTCAGAAGTTATAAAGAATCAATAACAGAGGAGTGGAAAATAGGAAGAGGGGGACATAAAATCATTATTATAAATAATAGTGCACAAAAATACTTGATAGAGAATGCACAGTGAATGTTTTTGAAGTAAATATAAAATAACATTTAAATATAACCATCTGCCTGACTTCTGTAATGTTACAAATAAACAATGGCATTGAAGAGCTTTTTCCGTGTTATTTTCTTTTGATAAAGTAAATGTACATCTTTTGCATGTCATTAATTGTTCAGCCTTGTGGGTATGAAGGGTAGGAAAATTAAATCAGTTGAATTCACAGAGAGCCATTGTAGCCTGTACTCTCTTCAAAGATTTTTATTGTTTCATTATTTCATTGCTTTGCTAAAATATGTACCTTGAAATTAGTAAAAGTGTACATATAGCTCAATAATAATGGTATTAAATTTAAAACTAATTTAGTGTTTGAACTAATACAGTGAAGCAACTAATATATTCTTAATTAGCCAGTGAATCAATTTAATATTCTTTGCTCCACATACCATTGAATTATACAATATATGATGATGGTATATTTGTATAAAATATCAAATGGAACAGGGAAAATACTATGCCAATCATTGTGCAGTGAAAATATATCTTAACTACAAGTTTCTTACAACTGAGCATGATAGCTGAGCAGACAAATGCAATGATAAAAGCTTACAGCTTTGTTATAAATCTACAGTTTGTGTTCTCACATTTCACTTCCCTTTAACAGTCTGCTGCCACCAATTTGAAACTAAGTGAATTGTCTTATGCCTCTCTCATCTTAATGTTTAATATATTAGCTCTTTGTTTTATATGAATGAGCAACAAAATACTATTTCCACTATTTTTGGACCATCTCTCATAAAATTCCTTTTAGGAGTTCGTAACATGCAAGCATCATGGATATGTATGCTTATTTCAGTGTTTTGTTAAAATACTATTTGAAATTGTTGATCAATTAAAAACATTTGTTGTTGAAGCAACCATGAAACACATTATGGCATGAAAATGAAGCTGACCATTACAAATTAATTACTGAAATAATATCAACAACACATGCATTCAGCTACTGCTAGCAGGATTTCTAAGAGGCCCAACAAGCTAGTTAAATAGCAATCAATATGTAGAAGGTAATGATTTGTCCCCATTTATTGAGTTTTTTCGTCCTTTTTTGAGTGCTAAATAAAAATGTTACCAGCACTGTTATGAATAATATATTGCAGACTGAAGCATCAATTGATTCAAATTATTTCTGATTTGGGGGAAATAGCCAAATGCTATTCAAATAAGTATCAAAGTATGCTTGCCATTTTTAGGTTAGACGTTTAAGCTTCAAAACCAATAACAAATGAATTGTCTACAAGATCCAAATGCCATTCACTAAAATATCAAAGGAACTTGTTAATTCTTCTCATCAGAAGAAGAACTGAAAGTAAATATTCCGAGTGTGAATATATTCTGTAGTAAAATACATGAAGTATATCATATAAAAATGAAACAAAACTTCTATTCTGCATAATGAATACTTCTAATAAAATTATTCCATTTATAAAAAAAAGAGAAAGGCAATAGCTAATGATGCTTTAAAATGTGAACACAAAACAGCTTGGTTATAGGTGAAGCCACAATATCATGTTAATAAATAAAGTGCTTTAGAATATATTTCCTATAGAAAAACATTAAAGAAATAAATGCTAAACTTCTTTTTGGGATTTAACAAATAAAGAATGGAAAATAAAAATTAAAAGCTGATTTTCAGAATTTGCTATTATCACCCTCAGGTGAAATGACATCATCTTGGATGCCAATCCATGCAGATTATTTCTGGGTATTTCTCTAGCCAACCCTGGATCATATTAGAGCTATGTACATCACTGTTATCATGCATAAATATGTATTCCTTGTTCTGGGAAAGGGATGTTCTGTCGAAACCAACATATGCACTCATCGTTAATTCAGGCACATGAAACAGTTTGGAGATGATGCTGTCATGTAGGCTCAGAAGTGTGATGGAATTCTTCTGGAATGCTCAACTCAAACCACAGTCTGAGGTTCATATCTGGTCCTGCATGGTCTATACAGGTATAATCTTCCTTCAAATCAGAATATCTTTGTCAGTATTTCTCTGTACCCATTCTAATACTCTTACCTTGGGTGCTTCAGTTAGGAGCAGAAAGATGAGTCAAATTGTATCACACAAAAAAATCAATCTTCATTATAAATACAAACAAAATAAAAAATAATATATGGATCTCTGCTGGACTTTGCTTTTGAGCGTGCAAACCTCGAATGACTGCACGAACTTCGCAGTTGGCGGGAGACAATATCAGAGCACCCATTTTCTCCTAGCACAGCGCGGTAACCACAGCCGTCACAAGGCTGAAATTTTACTGCATTATTACCACATACTTCCTCTCTATTCCTGCGCATGCGCATTCCTATCTGACTAGCGGTGCCATCTCTAGGCGCGATTGGGACTTACTTTCTGGATGCCGTAATATTTTGAATTAAAACTTATGACTTATTCTTAAAACACAAAGGGGTCATAAAAAGACAAAACAATTACAGCTTCATTTAATTTTTGCCATAATTTTTCATATGAGCAATCATATTCCACTGCTTTTAGAAAGTGTCTCAAAGTGCTGTTAGATCTTCCACCAAAGCTTTTTTTTTTGAGTGACTGTTATGAGGAAATAGAAAAAAATAGTTGCCCAAAGTCTGCCTCTAATTGCCATCACAATTAGGCTATTCAGCTCCCTACTGCTTTCTTCACTGTTCTTCTATTGCAACCAAACTCCCTGGTGATCTACAAGGCATTTTGTCCTTGGTAATCATGGCTTATAATTTTACCCACTGGGCTGCTGTCAGCTCTTCACAACAGCAAAGACTGCTGCTCAGCTTCAATAAAGTTTTAAAATTAATTATTTATCTATAAGTAATATGAATAATGATATTTTACACATGAGCATGAAATGCAAGGAAAATTGCTCAAATAAAAAATGTGATAAAGTGTTTGAAATCAAACAACGAAACTGTGATTTTTTTAGTATGTCTTTTACCTTGTAGCTAATATGTTAGGTGATGAGAGACCTCTTATACAACAATAAGTTCATTCCATTGAAATTAGAATAGTGCATATTCTGTGTTTCATTCAATATTCACCTAAATTATATTGTTAGTAATTTAGCAACAGGTGGGTTTTTAACTTGTTTTGGAATATTTAGTACATATTTCAGTATAAAATGGGAAATAAAGCCACAAAGTGAGGAATTAGCTACAAAGGCTGTAAGAATAGCCAATTTAATTTTCTTACCCTCCATAGAAGCATGCCTGAACAATTTTTTTTTTTTTTTTTTTTTTTTTATGGATGCTCTTTAACAGCTCAGGTCATCAGCGTCCCATTCAACTCAGGGCGTGAAACGGCTGACAAATTTTGCTCAGAGGCCTCTCTTTCAGGCTTGAGGTTCTTTTTCGTGCCGTAAATGTACGACACGGGACCCACGGCTTTACTTCCCTTCCGAAGGAAGTCATACTTAGGATCTGAACAATATTGAGGTACAAAATGCTTGCATTTACTTTCTTGAAAGATAGTACATCACAAATTATAAACAACAAGGGAGAAGCATGTAGAAAGACTCTACAAATATATTGATTATTTTGTGCAGCTTCAGAGCTGATGATGGATATTCAGAACTTCTAAAGGAGGAGGAAGAAGAACTTAAATATTTAAAATTGTAAATACATATAGTAAACCAGATCTAATACAAGAAACAATTGCAGTAAATATAAATCATTTATGTTTTGAATATCATTTCAGTACCCAGTGATGATGGGTGGTAAATAGCTTGAACCGGTATTAGTTCATTACATATCGAAGAAGTAGTGGCATGGACAATCTAAACCTTTGTTTGCATTAGAGGAATTTACAACTGACAAAAATGCCATGTATTGCTTTTTTCTCTTTTTAAAGAATTTCGTGTTAATTCACCAAAATGTATGTTCATTATCTGCCTTTTAGAACTTTGTAAACAATGTAAAGGAGAAAACATTCAGTAGAAAAAAGAATGATAACAGCATTTCTGCACAAGCATGTATGTCCTCAAAGGTTTAGGTTTTAGCGGTGCATAAAATATGACACCAAAGGCTGTTCTCTTTTTCTGTGACAGATTAGTCATGTTAGGATCTTGTATAATCTTACAAACAGCAATGAAAAAATGTTATTATAACCAAAGTTGTATGAGTTTGTTTCATTATGTTTTTCAATTCTGATTCTGTCTCATTTTAAAACTCTTATTCTTTCTTATTAAGTGATGTGGATACTAAAATGTTTTTTTGAAAGTTTCTATTTTTATTGAGATTCACTGACAAGTATAGATGATTATTCATTCTGATTTCTTGATTTTTTTATCTTTCTTTTTCCAAAAAACCCCTTTGCTTAGTAGAGTTTATTTAGCAATTCATTTGGCTATCACTAATTCAGTGGAACTAGATTCTGGTTGATTTAAATCTCTCTTATTCATAACATTGTCTCTAAAGCAGCTTCAGCTTTCCTTGCTTTTCAAAAAAATGTGCAGCATATGCATTTATGCTACTTATTCACAAAAAATGTTATGCTTTTTTTTGCATTCTATTCTTAAGATAACAGAGTTTGCTAGGTTCTCTATTTCACGAGTACAGGAGTCTTGAAGTGCAAAATATAAATGGAAAAACTAGATAATCAATTCATGTAAGCTAAAACTTCAAATATTCTTTAAATGTTCAATTGGAAAAAAAAAAAAACAGTGCTGATCATCTAGAGATCATTTATTCTTTCCTCCCTTTCAACTATAATCTAAAATCTACTTTTTTATTTCAAAATTCATGCCTATTTTGATATTGTTAATTTTGCATAAAAATTGAAGCCATTTTTAGATAAAATAACACAAGAATAGATTCTTGTTACTTCTTGCATTAAATAAAGTTGTTCATAATTTGGTTAGAAGGAGAGGAAAATGAAGAAGGGGAAGAAGATGAAGATGAGGAAGGAGGAGGTGGAAGAAGGTGATGATAATGGTGACAATGATCTAAATCTTACTGGTCTCAGTTCATTTCCCATTCGTTTACATGCATCACAGTGGTTATGAGGCCTTGATTATTGCGACATAATTGGCTCAGAGTCCAATGTTACGTCTAGCTGTTTTATGATAATAAGGCTTGCATTTATCATTATATTTCCATATATATTTAATACTTGTTAAATCATGTGTTTAAATATGCCATTGCAATTTACACCTAAATGAGAGAAAATAATAATTAACAAAGCATGATGTTTAATGATGCACTTCATGCTTTAACCTTTTTTTTTAATACTGCTGCTTTGAATTACAAATATTTTACCATTTTCTGAAACTGGTAGAAGTTACTATGTTATCCTGAATACATGCTTTAAATGACTGATTCTTTAATAATTTTAAATTAAACTGAGCTCTTAATTAAAAATCCTGCTTTAAAAATTTAGAAATGCTTTCTGTGTTCATTGGCAGTGCACACAATGAGTATTCTGGATGCAAAAGGTAAAGAGTGTGGCTGTTAGCACTAATGTTCATTGTTTTTGTTGTGTTGTTTCTATGCTTTCCTCTGCTCTGGATGTTGCGTACGTTGTATTGCGTACGTGTGCGTTGCAACGTGCATTATTCTATGCACTTGCGTAGCAGTGTTTCCTGGAGGTAGTAAAACACATTTCCGTTTTGTTTATGTCCATGATCTTATCCTTATCTGCCATGAACCAGCTGCTATTTGTATTTTAATTTGCTTCTGATACTCTCGTATCCAAAGTCGTGCATGGTACTTGTTCTCCATTAGAGATACAATTTGCAAATGCTCTTTTAGTTATTGGAATGCTTTTATCTCATAAATCATTCTGAATTAGGATATTTATAGCCAGGTACATGTTTTCTGTGTGTGATATGTGCATGCACTTGCATGTGTGTATTTTATCTCACTGCTTCTCTCTCTATTCTATATGTCTAAAGTTGATGTCTTTTGAGTTCATGTACTTTTTGTGAAAGAGAATAAAGGCACTACATTAACTTATAAACTAGTAGCTGAATCTTATTAATGAATACTAATTCTTAAAATCATCAGTTTGAAAGAAGTACTTCATACTAACGTTTTCTACAATGTATAAAATTAATATTTTTCAAAATGTTGGAAATTCATTAAAATAATATTAGATTGTTTAGGTTTTAAGGTTATACTAATTGTTATTTTATTGTAATGACTTCAACTTCCCACTCCTGCTGAGTTAAGCCATTTCTCAGGTGGAGTGCCAAGGATTATTCCTTCTTTTACTCCAAGTCACAATTTTTCTTATTTTGTTTTAAGTTATGCACATAATTGAAACTTAGAACTAACATAATTGATACTCTTTTTTTTCTCTCTCTCTCCCTTTCTTTTTTTTTTTTCCAGATAATAATTTTTTTTATTTATATTTGGAAAAAGAATATGACTTTGTTTCAGAATTACAGATTAAAAACCTTTTGTCAATAGCAGTATTGAAAGTAGAACTAATGGGTATACATTTATTTATTTTTCTATGACATTAGCATTTCTTTCAATACATATTAGCTTTTACTCTGCTACTGATAAAATTCTATACTGAACATCTTGTCACAGGCATCAGAGCTCTACTTAAGGCTGCACAGTTTTAATTCCATCTCTTTTAGAAAATATACTGATTTATGAACCCTCAGAGCGTGGTCATGAAAAATCTTATACCATTAATCACAGAACAAGGAAAACATATTTTCTAAAACGGTACTCTTAATTTACTAAGAACATGCATTCCTCAGAAATATCATTGTGAACAAAAATAGTAGGCAGTATGCATATTAATATCATGATAAAAATCAGAAAGAATAGACTATATAAATTTTCCCATAGTAAATTTTAAAAATAGAACATGGCTAAAGATTAGACCTAAATACAGTTACCTAAATGTAATTTATAAGAATACATGGATTCATAATTAGCAATGAATTCCGGATCACAAAATTAGCATAAAGAATAAATGAGTTGCTCACACTGTATGAAAAAGAACCAAAATCAAAGAAAGTTAGTTATTAACATGAATATCAGAAGGACATTGTTCCATTCTAATGAATAAAGTTATCATCAAATATGGACATTGACAAATTTGGTGCCAAGGCAAAATCATACTTTATGTGGGCAGTGTAAGTAATCAACTCACTGAAGTAACCAAGAGTAAAAAAGAAAGTGGAAAAAATGAAACCATGTGCAATTCATCCAATTAATTGTGAGTACTGCTCCCAGGAAAACTCTAGAAAGGTAGATGCATGCACTAAGAAAATGCAATTCAAAGCCAAGTCCATATAATAGTTTTGCCATAGGATGTTATCTCAGCTTCACCATATAATACTATCTTGCAAGCATAAGCAACTAGGCTACATCTCATATCTACTGATCCTGCCCTCTCAGCAAAAAAGTTCTAACAGAAATGGGATGAAAGATGCATGTAACCAATTAGGACGACTGAGAACTGATAGAACTAACCTCTTCAACACAGGTGACAACTGTGGACATCCTTAGTGGAAGCACAGATCACAATCACGGCGAAGGTACATCCCACGACAGTCGCATTCAGAGTAGTTAAAGTAATGTTTCCACTAAAGTGCAATGAAAGGAAAAAATAAGATAAATAAAAAGCATAAAGTAGTGACCAAATTTACATAAAACAGAAATAGAAATATAAGAAGAAAAATAAGAAGAGGAAAAGGAGGAAGAAGAAGGAAGAAGAAGAAAGGAGGAAGTAGAAGAGGAGGGGGAAGAGTAAGAGGACATACCATAACATTTTGAAATTATGACATTGTTAAAAAATGTATGCGGGCATTGAGGTAAGTGTTGTTACAAAATTTTCCTTATCTAGGAGAAGTACAGAAACATGAAAGTAACAATGGGATTAGTTCTTTAAATGTAGGAGACATTTTTTTTGGCAAATTTATCACCAATATTTTTCAATAGAAAGTTATAAACTAAATCAGTTTCTTTTAATTTACCCAGTTTACGAGAGCAATTATGAAATAATGTCTAACTCTATTCCAAGTTTATTGAGTCTCCTTAGTAGTGGGACGGTTCAGCAACATTTTTTGTAAGGTGCATAATTTAGATAGTTGACAATTTGGTGGGAAACATATTTACAACTCAAATAGATCCATATTATGCATTTACCAGTGTGTTACAGACAAACTTAAGCCATTGCAAGTTCTCATCCTGTGCAATCTTAGTGATGATAATTGATCAGAGTCGCCTTTGAAATCCCATTAACAAACTCATTCAAAGAGGCTTTTGGTTAATAAATGGTGGCTATAATATTTTGCACTGCAAAGTTAAAAGAAATTACACAATCCATGCTGCTTTGCCAGAAATAAGATATTGGCACACCCCAAAACAAGCAAAATTAGAATTAAAAGAAAGAATGCTTATAAACATGGTTGCGGAAAGTAAACAAATGGAAAATAAACAAACTACTTGGAAAAGATATCGACTCATACTAAAATAAATCTGTTACCTCCTCTTGTCCCAATATAGTCCACATTTTTCTCCATAGGCCTATGAAAAAATTTAGATGCCAAATAACTAACTTTAAACTGATGAGCTGATTTGCTTACAGCAAAATTTTTACATGCTTGATGGATAGTATATTATTATCCATCCTTCCCCCCCAAAGCGGATGTTATGCTTAGTCTTGAAAATGCCTAATTGCTTCAATATGACTTAACATGATGATAGGGGTAGGTGTTGTACCTTGTACGTATTTCTGGTGTTTTTTTTTTTTTGTTCATTTCCTGCAGAGGAGATATAGGGTTCTGGTTTTTTTTTTTTTTTTTTTTTTATATGTTTAATTTTGTTACCATAAATCAATATTCAGTAACATTCAAATTTTTATAAGTCAAGATTTAATACAAAAATTAATTTTTTCACATCAGTGACATGTGTTCCAAGGTACAATGAGTTACTGTGCCTATGAACACCTCATAATGTGCCTTGGAACATGAACTAATTATTTTTGTAAATATTTTCAAACAAATAGAAAATCATTAAAAATTACACTAATTATTGAATAGTTCAGCTAAAGTCTTTTGCAAATGCCAGTATGACATTAAATGAAGTTATACTAAAAAAAAAAATTCAAAGAATTGAATTTAATTCTTGAATGCGAAAAAAAAAAAAAAAACTACTAGAAATTTGTATTGGTGGATTAATACCTGCCATAATATCTTCCTTTCTCCTCAGGCCATTTCCATGATTTTTTTGATTTCTTCTTACAACTGACAGTTTCCCCATCATTGCCGAAACTCACAAGTTACCTGCATATAATTCCTTTTACATATGTGATCACTACATACTCACCCACAGCAGGAACAGCTTTCTTGATAGGAAGAATATCTTTTAAAGCGTTACTGCCTCTAGCCACTGCAGTTATTATTTCTTCAACTTTTTCTATAGCCTCCTGCTCAATCTGTTTCTTTATGCTGAGATCCTTACCTGAGGAATCATGACACGACAAGTGTTCAGTTTCATCCTCACTATCATCTATTAACTACTTGTGCTTAACATAAGATTTCTTCTTATTTTCCTGGCAATATCCTTTGCTGTAACTTCCTACTTGTCTGGTGTATTGGTTAGGATCCTAGATTTTCCTTTTGCCCTTCCTCTGGATGTCAGCTTCCTCGGCAGTGCCTTAGGAAAGGGTCCTACCAGTTTAGGCAAGACAGGATTTTTTTACATTACTGCAGCTTGCTGAAGTTGTAGCTCCATCAACTAACTGTAGTGTCTTATGGTCATTCTCTTCAGCCATTGTTGGCATTGGCCAGTCAGACTTATGAGGAAAGATATTCATGGTCCAAAAAAAAATCTTCATTCAAAGGTGAAAAATGCCAGTTACAACAAAACACTCAAAAATGTTGCTGCCAGTTAAAGCTAGTGGAAAGGCTCTTCCTGCCATCTGAGGAACTATGAAGACAGATTGGAAGACATCCAGATCTTCATAGCCCTGCTATAGTTAGATTTAAAGGAAGTGAAAACTGTTTGATTGAGAGTATGCAACTTGTGAGATGTGTGTGGTGGAAAAATAATCATATGAATACTAGATGCTTGGGCCTTCTGGATCACAGGTACATTTACATGATTCTCATGGTTGTCAAGAAACATAAGAACTTGTTGTTCTCTAGAGGGTTTTACATGCTCAATAAAATGATCCAGAAATTATAAGCAAAGGCATTCATTGGACCATCCAGATGGGTTGGCACTTCTTATACTGCCTGCAAGAGCACCAGTTAATATGAACTCCTTGAAATTATTTCTGGGAAACACAAACTTAGGCGGAATATGATTGCTGACAGCATTGATTACAGCAATCATTATATTTTGCTCTCTTTCACCAATTGTTATGCTTCCCAACTGCTTAATGTCTTTTGAGGCCACAATTTTTGGTGGTACATGGACGGTTAAAAGCTCTGTCTCATCCACATTATAGATTTATGTGAATGAAATGGACCATGCTTTTCCAGAACTCCATTAATATTTTGGAAGAAAGCTTGAACATTTGATCTATTGAAACTTGTAGATCATGCAAGAGATGTTGCTTCCAGCTTTTTAAGTGAAATCTAATCCCCACACCTTTTCAGAATATCCTCATCCATTCAGCTCCAGCCATTTTGTTATCTTCCCACTGATGAGGGTACTTCACATTATTTGTTTTTGCATGCTGGTAAGCAAGTTCCCTTATCTCTATTTTTGTTAGCCCATAATGCAGTAAGACTACTTGTTTGACATAGTCTAGAAGTTCCTTCTCCATTCTTTCACTGAAAACATGTTTCACAGCATTTGTGCTCTGGTACATGTAACAATCTGAGCCTGAAAGTTTATAGACTTGAATATGTCTATGCAATGTTCCCAGTTTTAAGGAAAAAACTTCACATGACTTTTGCATAGACATTTCACTATTCTTAACTGCCCTAACACCACTTTCACTGTCTCTTTTCAAACTGCTGCTGTTTTTTTTTTTTTTCTTTCTTTACTTCTAAGCATGTTTTTAATCCAAAAGACAAAGAAAACACTATTAAGTAACTGCTAAAATGTCCATTATTACTGTATGTTATCAAACAAGTTTCATATGGAACAGTTCCAGTGCACTTCAAACAATGTTCAGAAATATATGAACTGCTATCACAATAGGTCATAGTTTCTAACAGTAAATAATATTAAATACAATAATACTTACTCTTTCAGAATAACTGGATGAAAATTGAGTACTAATTCTTATAAAGCATCAATAAAACCAAAATATAGGGGATAAAAAAGTTATTTTTTGTATAATAAATTGGAAGGACCATCTGCAGGAAGTGGCACTACATAGTTACAAGAATGACTACTAGATGCCATTTATATAACAAAAACAATCAATTCAAAGACAAACACTCTCCCCTATATAATAGAAGTACTGAAACTTCAGATCACAAGAAATTGGTTGCTGTAGATTTACAATTCAATAAATCATTGCTCAAGCAGTAACGTTTCGCAATGGTGCTCTTTTGTAATTCCACTTTCAAAAGAGCATTTTTATGATCAGAGACCCAAATGCTTATCTTATCACAAATCTGTAAAATCCAAGGGGTAATAAAACGGTGAACATTGCTTCCATTAAACACAAGTGACAAAGTCAGTAAAATAATTAATAGTTTCTCGAGAGTACTGCATCAAACTTAAAAGCAAAAAATTAGAAGCACCCAACATGCCAGCAATCAGTCCTGTGAAGTTTGGCTGCGAAAGAGTCAGTTTGCTCGTTTCAAGGGGAAATGTAGATAATTGTAACAGAATGGAAACTTTTCCAAACCTTAAACACAACAGCAGCTTTGAGCTCATCAGATATTTCCATTTCTGTTTAATAAACATATTAGAAACACACTAACTGCTTTTCTACTCCGGGGACTTTCTTGTAATAAAACTGCAGAAACTGCAGCACCACTGATTTAAGGTTGCCATACCAATAACATAAAAATTCAGGATATTTTGAATGACTTCTCTGCATGGGTCCTTTTATGCCTCCCATTGCAGAAACAAGTAGTTAATTAATAACAATATTTGATGATATATTCAGGATAACAGGAGTACTAAGTAGTTAATTAATAACAATATTTGAAGATATATTCAGGATAACAGGAGTACTAAATGGATTTATTTAGTTACACATTGTTTACATTTACATTACTGTTTGAATACCAGCATACTTATCAGATTGTGAAATCTTTTTTGGTAAACCATCATATTCAATAGGTAATTATGAAATATCATGTCTTATTGTAATTGATTTTACATGGATTACTTTAAGCCTATTCTTTTGATCAGTTCATTGCCTTTTCATTAAAGAGAAAATCCTTTCAACATTGACATTGTGCTCCAATAAGCAAATCTAAAACAACCAATTTTAGAAACTTGGAATAATGTTCGGAATTCTCACAAGTGATAAAAAATGTAATGACTTATCAGAGGCTAAAAAAGAGGACTGAAGCAGTGATTTTTCTTCAGCTCTTGGGAAACAAATTGGCTAAATAAAAGTATTGAATGAATGTAGGAGAGTAATCCATTTTACCCCTCTTTCCAGCAAACACTCAATCCTATTTCAATGCTATCTCAAAACTGGAACATTCTCTAACATTTACTTAAAGGCTGGAATATCAGCAAAACATTTCAACCACCATTCACCTTAATTAATATCTTAATATAAATGTAGATCTGTTGTCCATCTGAAGCAGCAAATATGCACATTTATTTACTGAACAGATTAACAAGCACAAAGAAAAGAATACAGGCTTCAACAGCATATGCAACACAAAGAATGGCAAAACATCAAAGAGCCAGGAGCATCTATCAACATCTATTGATTCATACAGAAAGTAGGAATTGAACTTCTTGTGACTTTGGAAGGATATTTATAAACTCTGTGCTCTCTATGATAATGGTATAAATCTGCATTGCTCTTTGCCAGAGAGAATTAATAAACAAAGTTTTGATTGAATTAATATAAGGAAAACATTAAATTATATGCATGGAGAGGAACTTTTTATTTTTTTTCCCAGTAAAATTAACAATTCAGGCAGGACAACTTTTTAAAGCTAAAATTCAGGGCAATCCTGCTTTTTCAGGATGTATGGCAATCCTATACCGATTATTAATCTCTTCTGAGTCAAACTATTTAAACACTTCTTTTTGACTTCACTTATTGGAAATTTCTCAGAACATGTTTCATGGACCCTTGTCCCATCCTGTCAGTCTTAGTCGTCTGATGGTAATCATACTTAGTACTACTAGTACTACTAGTTACTAGTACTAGTAACTAGTTTTAGTAGAATTAAATTGCATAGCACCACAAACTTTTACATCATTGTCACATATAACATATATAGACAAACCTGCCTCGTCTATTGACAGATGTAGATGTATGAAATGGGATGGAATGGTTAAGATGCCTCTGATCTAAAAGAATTTACAAATGCAGCACTATACCACATGCAGGAAGAACTGTGTATACTTTTATTTTGACCTTTAGTAATAGTGTTGATAATGGGGTAGTTATGTTATTTGGGTAAAGGAATCTCTCTCTCTCTCGTTACATAGTCAACAACAAATATTTTGTTCTTAATGAAACAGATTAACACATTTTGGTAAATTTTATGTATGATTAAAAACAAAGGAAAAATTGATTTGAATAGTTTGGGATTTTTACAGTGAAATACAGTATCATATAACAAATTATTTATGAGGAAATCAAAACAACTGATCCTACCCAAAAATATGTCAGTTCAGTAAGCAAATTATAAAACGCATAACCATACTAAATTAAGAACAAAAAAGATTTTACCAGGCAATCCTTCCACACCCAGAATCTATGGGCTACCGAAAATACATAAACCTGGTAATAAAATGAGACCAATAGTAAATACAATAAATTCACCCTTATACAATTTACTAATTACTTGTTAAAAAATTGATTAGGTTACAAAATACAAAAGCCAAAGCATAAAAAACTCAACAGAATTAATAGAGAGAATTAAACTTATGAAACTGGAAAACAGTGTCTTATGATGTGGTTTTTATCTTCCCTAACATCCCCAAATAAAAATTAATAAATGTTTTAAAAAAATGGCTAACCTCAATCAAGTTACCTGGAGAAATAATAGAACAACATCTGAACCTCACCAAAATTTGCATCAATCAAACCTACTTCACATTCAGAGGCAAGATATATACACAAAAGAAGAGTTTAGCAATGGGTAATTCACTCTCACCATTCTTAGCAGACATATACATGAGTTTCCTGGAAACAAAATTAGTAGAGGCTTTCCCACACACACATATATATATATATATATATATATAAATGTTGATACCTTTATATTATACCATCTTTGAATAGTAGGTGCAAAATGGAAAGATGATGCAATAAAACTAGTAAACTTACAGAACAGCAACATAAAATTCAGAATGGAAATGGAGAACAATAAGGTTCTTCCATTCCTGGATATAAAAAGTATAAAAATTTGGAATTTGGCATGTTCAGGAAGGATACTCACACAGATAATTATATAAAAAGCAACAGCCACAATCCAAAACAATATAAACTCGCTATAATCAATAGCTTCACATTCAGATTAACAAACCTACCAATAAGTGCAACAGAATACAATTTGAAGTACCAAAAAATCATCGATATAGCATAGAAAAATGGCTACACAGCAGATCTGTCAACAAGAAAATAGAAAAATTCAAAAAACAAAAACAAATAAAAGAAATCTCACATCGAAAGGTTACAAAGGAGAACAAATATATAAGAAATTTATATTCCATCCATGGACACACCAAAAATTTCAAAAGATTTTTAAAGATGCCAACATTTCAAAAGATTTTTAAAGATGCCAACATTATTTTGGCTCCAGTGAATAAATGCAGTTTGAAAAACCTCCTAAAAACCAACACAAAATCTTGTCAGGAAAACAATCAGGCATTTATGAAATCAGTTACAAAGACTGCAATAATAAATATGTAGGTAAAACAAGAAGGAACATTACCATACGGTTTAAGGAACACATGAAAATGTAAAATGTAAACATACAGAAAAATCAGCAGTAACATACCATTTCTGGCACAAAAAAAAAAAAAAAAAAAAAAAAAACATGAGTTCCAAAATGAACCAAAACTCTTAAAAGCTCTTCAAAAACCCATAAAATTATCAGCATGTGCAAATATATTCCTGAACAAAAACAAAGAAAATGTAAATTATAATTAATCTGTCGTCTAACACACTCTTATGCTTCACTTACTTTTAAATATGGTGGGACCGGTTTCGAAGAGACATCCTCTCCATCTTCAACCAATTTGACGACTGGTAGGAGAAACTAACATCTATGAGGACCTGTGACTCCATCCTGATGTTTTTTCTTTATAAACTGGAAATCGGTATTACATTCTCCTGTAATGTCAAAATTCATAAGATGATCCCTATGTTTATGAATGTAAATCTTCTTCCATGTGTCCAATTCTATATGTCCATGTGTTTCTTTAAGTAACTTTATTTCTCTTTTTATGTCATGATTATCTTTCCAAAAATGGTGCACCACTGCTGAAAGATTTTTGGAAAGATAATCACAACATAAAGAGAGAAATAAAGTTACTTAAAGAAGCACATGGACATATAGAATTGGACACATGGGAGAAGATTTACATTCATAAACATAGGGATCATCTTATGAATTTTGACATTACAGGAGAATGTAATACCAATTTCCAGTTTATAAAGAAAAAAACACCACCAGGACAGAGCCACAGGTTCTCATAGATGTTAGTTTCTCCTACCAGTCGTCAATTTGGTTGAAGAAGAGAGGATGTCTCTTCGAAACCGGTCCCACCGTGTTTAAAAGTAAGTGAAGCATAAGAGTGTGTTAGATGACAGATTAATTATAATTTACATTTAACAAGCTTCACTGTGAGTTCCAACAGAATTTTTTAAAAAAGTCTTAGTTTTCGAAATTTCTAAAATGAAAGAAAATTTAGTTAATTTTGATCTTCCAAACAACAGTAACCTCATCAAAAAATTTATAAAATCCAAAGGGGACATCTTAATACCATGCTGGAAAGCTGACAGTGAAACTGTGCTGAAGATGAAGGGAATTCGCCCTTGAAACATATTCAAGTAAGTGGAATAAAACTAGTGAAATTTAAGTGATTTCCTCATAAATAATTTGTTAAAGGAAAAATTGTTTAATATAAGTAAAAAGCCGCGGGGAGAGTGTTATAGTTGTACTATATAGATCTTGTTAAGTAAATCATAGTAGAGTATGCAATTAACACATACTTGTGTTAATATTGAATTCTTTCAAAATAATGCTTAAATAGCTGTCACTTACTTAAATCTGTAAAATGTAACTGGTATTCATTCACACACTCCTTGAACTTACAAATGCAACGGTATGAGTCAGAGTGCTTTACTTGCAGTGGAAATACTTGCAGCTGTATTTGACAATGGACCATTATTTTCTAGAAGGGTAAAAGAAAGCATTACTGCTTGAAAGTATATATTTATTTATTTGGTTTATTTAAGGATGCTTTTTAATATCTCTGATCATTAGCATCCAATTTAATTCAGAACATGAAACAGCCAATAAATTTTGCTCAGAGACCTCTTCTTTCAGGCTTTAGGTTCATTTATATGTCATAAATACCATGATAAAATTTGATGTAATCCCAAAGTAGCTGAATGGCTTTATCAAAAATAGATCCACCTATCAAATTTTATTCAAACAATAATTGATAATATTCACTGATAATTATACTGCAGGCATTATGTTAGACTTATCCGAAGCTTTTGACTGCATAGATTCAAATAATCTAATGAATAAATTATATATGTTAGGCATTAGGGGCTCAGGACACAAACTAATAAAGCCCTTTGTGATGGATAAAAAGCAATTTAATGTCATAAAATCAAAGAACGAATGCAAAACCAAAGCACATGTGGCACACTCCAGGTTCTATTTCAGTATTATTCCTTTTGTACATTCATGATATAACTGAAACAATACCTGACATTATTGTGTAAAGTATCAATATCGTAGTAAATTCAGTGGTAGAATATCTTGGAGATCTGAATCTATATGTAAACCAAACCATGTGAGTAATAGTAAAATTTGGATTGGAAAACACTTTAGTGAAGGTCACTATGTAGCAGGAGAAGTAAATTCTGCAAAACTCGTAGGACTCATCATACACAAAACCTTCACTTCTAACAGTCATTCAGAAAAAGATAAATGGTATATATTTCCCTTATTTAGGCACACATCAGGTATGCCATAGAACTATTTGGGGCAGCACTTCCAAATCAAACTTTAATAAAAAGAGTGTGTTTAATATCTAGGTCATCTTACATACAATGATTCCTACAGGAATACTTTCAGACAGTTGAAGATTCTAACTTTGTGGTTCATACATTTATAACACCAATCTTTAGTTAATAAAATATAACTCACCTCTGCAAACAAACTCTGATGTACATAATATACATTACAAAGAATAAATATGAATTCTGCATCCCAAGCCATAGACTCTGCTTTTATGAAAAGATGCCTAGCTTTATGGCAATTACAAATCTCTTCCTAAAGAAATAAAATCCTGTAACAACCATATTAAATTCAAGAAAGTTTTGGAACATTATTTAATAGATAAATCCTGCTATAGCATTGACAAATATTTAATATATGTATGTATACACACTCTCACAATAGATATCTATTTAGTATATTTCAAATTTGGACCGAAAAACAACAGTAATGTGTAATATGATGTTCTGTAAACATATGTGACTCACATACATTATGATAGCATTACTACAACAAAACTGAGCCAAGATTATCATTTGAACAGCAGAAAGCAATTTTGAAGTGGTATTGGAAAATCGAGAATGTTGTTGAAGTTCAAAGGCAATGGAGATGTGTGTACAGAACAGAACCATTCTCTGAATCTAACACCTTTGGGCTTCTACATATGGGGAACTCTTAAGTATGTTCTATACCACAGAAAACCAGCTACACTGGCAGCACTTTGGGAAGAAATTGAAAGGCATGTGCTGCAATCGCTGAGGACACTTTCGCAAATGTTGCTCAATCAGTAGTTTGACATACTTGGAAGTATATCGATGCCAATGGTGGGCATTTTGAGCAATTGTTGTAACTGTAAAAATCTAAGATGATTATTGCTCATCATTTTCTGTTTGTGTGAATTCAATTTTGTTATGTTAACACAGTTTTTTCTTTGCTTGAAGTATACATTTTTTGGCACCCTCTGTGTGTGTGTCTGTGTGTAAACAACTACAGAAGCAGAAAAAGAATAAAACACTTAGAAAGTCACGGATTTTGTATTTATTATTTATTATATTTATTTTATTGTACACGTATTACTGATATGCACACATTAGGGTCTATTTTACTGAATATAATTATTCTTAGCTGTAGGTTCACGCTGAATGGTTCAATCATATATCACACCATATTGAACTGCAATAAACTGAAATTGAAATGAATTTATGACAAGGAACTAATGACTTTACTTCTCTTCCAAATGCTTGAAAGTGAGTGAGTGAGTGAGTGAGTATGTGTGTGTGTGAGTGAGAGAGAGAGAGAGAGAGAGAGTGTGTGTGTGTGTTGTTTTTTTTTTGTTTGTTTGTTTTTGTTTTATTATTATTTTTTTTTTAATGAGAAAAAGATCCTTCCTCTTACTTCCCATAGTAGAGAATGCTGAACTCATAGAAAAAGTTTACGTTTTGAATTTTCCTGATCCTTTTAATATATATAATATATCTGCTATTTTTAATTTTTATTTTTTTACTAAATCAAATGAATTTTTGATGCTCAAGCTTTGAAATCTTTTAAAAGAGTTTAAATTGTCAATAAATTATAAGTGTGACTGTAATTTGAATTTATTTCATAGTTAGCAACAAGTCACAGGCTGTTGCTTTTGGCTGAAATTTCTGATATAAGGTTGGGTGAATCTTTGAAGTTCTGAATGCACAGAACAATCTTTGTAGTTTTCTGTGTGTAGGCCTTTGCAATTGGCACAGATAGAAGGAGATTTTGGATTTCTGGCATTTATTAGTAGGTTACAAATCATTGGACTTGATGCAATAGACATTTAGAGCATTTAGCCTTAGGTGGTTTAATCTTAATGATAGCATTGTATAGTTTAGTAATCTCATATACTTTTTTCATTATTTGGATTTGGTTTTAGGACAAGAAAGAAAAAAGACATAGGAGCTGTAGTTATGGGATGGAAAAAGGGTATCATTTGTTCTGCTCGATAACCTAATTCACTAACCTCTTCCATCATTAATTTTGTATCTCATGAAAGATGGAGCTCTCTCTCTCTATGATCCTGAAATTTTGGTATTTGTAGAAATCAGCATCGCTTTTTTGTAAATAGTCTACTGTTTTTCTATATCCTTCAATTGTTTTGAAATTTAGCTTTACTTTGTTGTCACTCACAGTAATGTGCTTATAATTTCAGGCTTCCAGCTTTTGAACCATTTAAAACTGATTATTGTTTACTAAATTGCATATGTATATAGGTGGAGGCCTATTAAATTGCTTGGAGCTGTTTCGATAGTACAAGTGGTATTTACATCAGTGATGTCTTCATTGAGTTCTTGTAAGGGTGCAAATTTAATGAATGAAGCAAATGGGGAACCATGTTCCAACCTCTGTCTTTTGGTCATAGCCGTATTTTCAGTTTTGCAGTTTCAGTAGATGTAATCACATTGGGTCTATCTATGATTTATTATTTAAACAAACACCAAAAATTATAATTTGAATAATAACAAAGCACTATTAAAAAAATCTTAAATTATTTAAGAATACTATTAACTCGGTGATAGTAGTAATTTCCATGGCCACCTCAATCCTCCTACTATCTTGCAAATCAGAAATAGTTGCATATTTGTGGATAGATGTGAAAATATAACTAAGAATTTAAATAACTTTGCAGTGACTTTTTTTTCATTGCATTCTAAAAAAAATAATAGAGTGCTTTAATGAAGAAACAGCCTAACATTCTTAAGAGAACAATCGAGTTAAAATGAAGATAGAGCACATCAACAAATAGGTGGTAAATTATGAAAAAAAAATTATTACATAAACCCACCTAAATGTAAATTTGTTTAATAGCTTGTAATGTTCTTTCTGCGGTCAACATTTGACTGATAGAGAGACCTTATACCTAGTATTGTCCATTGGTATACACATTTTCTTTGTATCTGTAGGTACCAGCAAGAAAACACTTGAATACAAGAACATAAAGACCACCATCATTTTGGACCACAGAAAGTAATTCCTCCTTTAAGGCATAATTCCTTCAAAATCTCATTGTTTGACCATCACCCATTTTACCAAATTTTGTATCTTTCATTCCCTTTGCGTAAGTCAAGTCAACAAATGCTAAGATGGTGAGGTCGAAAGTATTGATAAAACAGTGGGCAGAAAATTATGAACAGGAAAGTTTTTGTATCAGTCATTGTAAAATTTTAATGTGTAATTGTGCAATCAGTGACTGGATTGACAAAAGACAAGCATGTCAAAATTCTGGGGAATTTGTCAGTGCAAAAGACAGTTTCAACAATAAATCAGAAGAGGAACAATGTAAAGTAAAGAGCAAGCCATCATCCAAATGATGCACGATTAAGTAAAAAGTGCAAAATCTGGAAAGAGTGCTTTTGTTCAAAACACAGTAGAGATGTTTTGAAGACTACATCTCTCTTCATATAGTGAATACCATCCAGATTTTTGGCAGTACTTGTAAAAATTAGTACCTTATTTTAAGGTTGTTTACCCGTATTTAACTTTATATGATTCTTAAAATCCAAGTGAGAGCCATAAATTTAACGTCATTTCCCATTTACACTTTAGAAAAGACATTAAATAATTAACATAAAATGAGAACTAAAAATGTAATTAAATTTAGGGGTGTAATATAATATAAAAACATATTAAGTGCTCAATATTAAAATTATTAATTACAGACAATTTGATTTCATATTAATGTTATTTCAAGACATACTTATTTATCAGAATTAACTCAAATTATGTTTTTCTTCAAAATGTTAAATGTGCAAATCAAAATGAATTCCTGATTTCAAAATGCTAAAAATCACCACTACTAATTATTATTATTTCAGTGACCAGTGACATGTGAGAACTAACATGGATATTATTGCATAAATGTGTCATCAACTATTGGAGCTTTTGCTGATAACAAATATAACAGCTAGGTACATGTTCACATTTTATATTTATTCATTTATTTTAAATAGTGTGTGTAAACTGGACCCTCACAGACTGAAGACAACTTTAATCATTACAAAGTGTTTATGTATAAATAAGTATTTAATAAATAGATAATACACTATCTTCTCAAGCACAAATTTGAAGAACATTAAGAGTCTTGAGCTCCTCATTGAGCAGAAATCAACTTTGAGCAGTGTAGTTGCAGATCTATGAAAAAATTTAAAATTATTGAATAACAACCTAAGGTTATACTTTCCAAATGCTTTCAGAATTTTTCTAACGTAACCAGTTGTAGTATCAAATGAAAAAAGTTTTTCAAAATTCAGCGTATAAAAATATATTTCATTCTATCAATGACAGAGATATGCAGCGTTCTAAGACTATTAGCCATAAAGAAGGAAGCATTTGAAAATTTAGATTTATCAGATGTCAAATTTGCAACCTTAAAATACGACCACAATTCAGTTTTAACTTCCCAGTTAAAGCAAATGGAACTTTAGTTTGGGCTTTCATAATGAAAATCTTAATGAAACAGCTCTACATTCCAAAGAAAAGTTCAGAATACAATTTTAAATAGTAATTATTAATAAAGCCTTAAATTAATTTCAGAAAAGTATTTATAATGTATTTATTTAAATTTTTTGAATTTAGAGAAATAATTGAAGAGAAAATTACCTTTATGTGTATTTTATGTGATTTTTGTACCCCCTTTTTTAATTTAATTTTATTATACTTATTTTTATTTTATTTTTTCATTTATTTGTTAATTTAATTATTTAAATTTTCACCCCAGAACAGTATAAATCAGTCATATAAAAATGGAACCTTTCTATTATAGGTTTGTAAGCAATTAGTAAGGATTCTGTACCACTTACTCTTGTCATGCTAATACCAAAAAGATTTCAAATAATTTAATTTGAATTTTAAATAAACATATCAAATGGATTAAATATTTTTACTGATCAGGTAATAAAAGATCAGGTGAGCATGGAGGCTAATCCATCACTATAGTGAATCATTGTCTTAGTCTAAGGCAATAATATAATTACATTAGGGAATAACATTTTTTGTCACACCTCCAGATGGAAAATATTTTATTCTTATTATGAAAAGCCATACAGTGATTCTGAAATTGCCTTTGGATTTTTTCCAATCAGGCTTAGTTCAAAAGATATTTAGCAAAATCAAATTCTGCAAATTTTAATTCGTAATTTACATCAATCTCAATTGAATTTTGCTATTTTTAGAACAATAAAAGGTACTTGTTACTTAAAATAGCAATAAAGTGAATTTATATAAACCAATTAAAACATTAACAATAGAAATAACAAAATACATACTTTTATTGGTTCCAAAATTGCTTGCAGTCTGGTGACTTTTTCTTGTCAAATTTACTGTCCGTCTACAGAAACCAACAGTAATCCCCCAGCATTGGTGAATCTAAACAACCTTGATAATGTTTACGGAATTTGGGAATCCACACAGTGAAACTTTTGTTAATCTTATTTTGATTTAAAGTAAAACACTAAAAATCATGTCGTCACATTAAAACTCTCTTTAAGTTTCACAAACACACTTATAAAAGTAATTTTGGTATATGTTTCGTGAGGTACATTCCTCACATTGTCAACCACGACGACGACGACGACGACGACGACGACGTCGTTTTGGTTGACAATGTGAGGAATGTACCTCACGAAACATATACCAAAATTACTTTTATAAGTGTGTTTGTGAAACTTAAAGAGAGTTTTAATGTGACGACATGATTTTTAGTGTTTTACTTTAAATCAAAATAAAACTTGATAATGTTTTTCCATTGTGTGTATGTTTTGATGAAAATGCTCTCCCTGTTGATCACTTACAGCACCCAAATTTTCAAGAAAAAGTCTGAGTATGAATGGAGTAATATCTTACAGCCCGTTTATTTATAACATTATATTTTTGTGTTCACTAAAGATTCACATTTTTCATCCTTCCCATTGTCAAGAAACCCTTATACCGCTGCCTTGAAAGCATGCCAGGCTGCCAGTTCCACATTTGTCAACTTAAAAAAAATGCCATCTTTTTAAAGCTTTCTTATCTTTTGGACAACAAAAATATGCTCCTTTAACTCTGCATATCTCAAACTGAGAAACAATTCTTGCAGATAACATGAACCACTGCCCTCTCTATTCAATCCTTTAACAAACTGTTTCATTAATTGCAAGATTTGCTATGAAGGACTGATCTCATTGCTGATGGCACATTTGAATAAATAACATTGGGTTTTGTTTTCTTAGTCAAACCTGATATTTTTACCTTACAGAAAATACAATCATTCACAAATCATAATGGTAAGGTATCTTAGGTATGGCAAATGGTAAGGATTTTAATTTCCCATATGACCACTTTCTCAAATTAGCAATACAAAAATGCAACAATGTTTGGGGTTTACATTTTATCTTGCTCACCAATTTTGATACCAAAGTAGTAAAAGTAAGCTGTTTTTGTAATTTTATAGATTTTTTTTCCTTTGGGATTTTGGTGTGAACTTTTCACAAACATAACAAAAATTATCTGGATGATTACAACACTCATGTCTTTCAGTTTTATCCATGCTGAAAACAGCAAATGTCACTACACTGACCAAGATTAACATTTTAAAAAATTGAGTCAAGATTGTAACATACACAACCATTTTATTGAAATTTAGTGGTGTGTATGTTACAATCTCGACTCAATTTTTTAAAATACCACTACCTTATTTCAAAGAACAACACTTGACTAAATCATCAAACCAAAACTCCAAATGAAAGTTTCACTAGAATAGTTTTAAAAGAATCTATGACATAATATAAAACTTGTTCGGAATCAACACAGTAAAACATATGTAATTGCTTTATGTAAAACCTATTTTTATACTTTCTTCCATAGACCACCAGAGCCCCTTACAGGCACCTGCCGCTCTAACTCCAGCATGTCACATTAGTTCACCAGTTTACAATGTGACTGATAGGTCACGAAACATGTCCTGAATTTTAACAGTTTAAAGAGTGAAACACTTAAGAGTGTTGAAGATTTTAGCCATTTTAACTATTTTAGAATTTTAACCCTTCCCATGGGAAAGAGATTTTAACTGGTTTAAAAATAGGTTTTATATGAAGCAATCTATGACATGTTTATTATTTATCTCTTAAGATTTGCACTGCTTTTCAGTGCAAACTTCAGCTCTGGCACTGCCATCCCAGCAAGGGACTCCCAGGTTTTAAATAATAAGTGGTTGGGATTAGGAAACGCGACAACTATAAACATTATTATCAAGCATAATAAGTATGTTTTAAACTGCGTGTAATGATTTATTTAGTATTCATTTTACAAACTGTAAATAACAAAACCTTAGTGTATATGCACATGGTATAACTTCTACCATAGTCTGGAATGGAATATAAGTAAAAACTGAAACCTGATAGGCTAATTTAAAGGATATATTTGGCTTCTACATATCAAAATTGACTAATGGCATTTATTACTGTCCTGGAAGTAAAAATCATGTTCCCCAGTGTTATTAAAATGTTCATCAAGGACATTAAAAACATATTTTGTGTGGCATGGCCTTGTCCCATCTGGCATAAACCACATTTTCTCAGTGGTACCCATACCTTGAGCAAATGAAACAAAAGTGTCTCGTGTAACATATCGATTAGTTATTACAGTTTGATCAATAAACAGCCAATCATGGCAAAGGATGATAACATACACCAAAAAGCAACATGATCTGTCTTTTGCTCTATGAAGTGAAAATTTTGTATGTCCTAATTCCTATTGTTCTGCTTGTAGATATCATCAAGATGGAAGTGCACTTCCTCCAAGAACAAAATTGTGTTTGTATTTTGTTGTCATATCCATGACTTGACTGTTTATTTAATTTAATCTTTGTACCTTTTCATTTTTGGAGTGGCTGTTGCATTTGAATTTTGTACAAATACTGGTACATATCACATCTAATTGATCTAAGACTAATAGCCTATGTTCATTTCTTGTGGTCACAATGCACTGGCTGTTTTAGACTTAATGACACAGTACATGAACTTCAGAAATTTTGTGCACAGATGTTGCTGCTAACAGTTAACTGTCAGATATTTCCAGTTCATTTGAACTTTGCTATCTGATTTTTTGCCTTGCTGGTCCCATTTTCATCCTTTTTTGCAATACTGCTATTTTAGTAAATATTCTTTTATTAGAAACATTCTTTCCTGAAGGTTGCATGGCTTCATATTCACAGAAAAACCTACACTGAAGTCTATATACAATTCATGAATATGCAGACTAAATTTCATAATGTACTGAAATTTCCTATGAATTTTGGACCCAGTGTCTGTTCAGAAAAAAAAAAATAATATTGCACTTCTACATCTTTTGTGTATGTGCACATACACAGGAATTGAATGAACAAAAGTAATAGTAATTGCCAATGTCAGTAGAGCTTTCGGCTTTTGAATCAAAATGTTAAAGAAATAGAGAGGTATAAATGAAGGCATAATTAATATTAAAAAGTAACTTTATGAAATGTAAAATGTATTATAATTGAATTGAACTATCTAAATGACAACATAAAGAAAGATATAATATAGGGAATTATTTTATTGTTACTGCTTTTCATTTTATTAATCAAGGTGTAAAACATTTAATGAAAAATATACAAAGAAATTTAAAGGAAACATGGAATGTGTAGACAGTATTGTAAATTGGAAATAAAGGGATAGCCTAATCAACTAAATTAATTATAAATCATTAAACAAACAATGAAAAAATTAAAATAAAAAGTAATTCTGAAATAGGCAAATATTCAGCATCACATTGAAGCATAAAATATAGAGAACCAAATCAGAAGATAATAGAAGTGACTTCTGTCTTAGGGAGTAAAATTGCACAAAAACTTATAAAAGAACAGAACATATCTTTAAAACTGGACAAGAGAAAGAGATTTTAAAACGTAAAAATAACATGATAGAGTTAAAGAATACCAAATAAAAGTAAATTAATTCTATGAAGGGCCATTATGACATCTATAAGAGAAACATAGTCACTAGTAAAAAAAAAAAACACCACACACACAGAAGGAACTCCAAAAAAAATAAATTCAAAGATCATGAAGAGAACTGAATAAATGAGAAATGAGGTTGGTTATTAAAGACAACTGAAGATGCAGGCTTTGGAAACCAAATCAAATAAATGAATTTACAATGCTTGAAGCATGTAAATTCATGTAAAGAAGGATGAGCAGGGATAACCAGGAAGGCATTTCAATTGAATGTCAGATATGCAAGTTCACAGAAATGACCCTGTGTGGAAGTGAAAAGAGGAATGAACTGCAAGCACAACAAAATAGAAATAAATGGAGATTGTATCAAATATTTGCTATTCTACATAATGTGTAGAATGACAGGGGAGACAGCAGCAGGAAAAAGTACATAGAAATTTGAATATTTGAATTTATTGAAATGCTAAGAAAAAAATACAAAATATAAATACACATTACAAACAGACCTCCACCTATCTGGTTCAGGCCATTTTACATATGACTCCTTACATTTGCAAAAAATTTAAACACAATAATTGAATTTATACTGTTCATTTATCTAAATTCTAATATAACTAAACAAAATATTTCCATATGTTTACGGAATTTGGGAATCCACACAGTGAAACTTTTGTTAATCTTATTTTGATTTAAAGTAAAACACTAAAAATCATGTCGTCACATTAAAACTCTCTTTAAGTTTCACAAACACACTTATAAAAGTAATTTTGGCACATGTTTCGTGAGGTATATTCCTCACATTGTCAACCAAAACGACGACTGAGGAGCCAATTTCAGTTACTATGCTTGCTCTGGTGGTCTGTTCTGTATGCATATTTTTTTTATGTAAATTTTTTCCCATATATTAAGTTCTTTCGGATGTTGAATTGTTTTTAGTAATGTTATGTCCTTCTCTATTTCATGATTCTCATTCCAAAAATGTGCAGCCACTGCTGAAAAAATGTACATAAAAAAATATGAATACAAACTTATGAATTTTGATATACCGGAAGCAGACAACATATTGTTTAAGTTCATTAACAGACCACCAGAGCAAGCATAGTAACATACATACTTTGCTGAAATTGGCTCCTCAGTCGTCGTTTTGGTTGACAATGTGAGGAATGTACCTCACGAAACATGTACCAAAATTACTTTTATAAGTGTGTTTGTGAAACTTAAAGAGAGTTTTAATGTGATGACATGATTTTTAGTGTTTTACTTTAAATCAAAATAAGATTAAAATATTTCCAACTTGATTGTTCAATCCCCTGTCCCCAGTTCAACAGCAGCAGCAGCAGCATACTGGAATTTCAGGAGACCAGGCTCTGACCCAACCCAAGGTCCTTAAATACAGGTTTTCAATTCTCTACCTGTGCCATTATTTTGTTAGCTAGCTAAAGTCTCTACCAACTACTGATTCCTTTATTTCTTAAATGCGTACTATAATGCTACATTTATTCACCTTCTAAAAACAATTTCCATACACAAGAGCAATAATTTAATTAAATGTAATATATTTCTGCTTCCTGCCATAATATACCTTTATCTAAATTCTAATATACTTAAACAAGGTACCATCCGTTAAGTTATTTACTCAGGAGCTCCCCTACATTCCTACTATTTTACTGAAGGTTTTCATTAAGGTTATTTTTCTATCTAATTTAAACCATTTCTCATTAATAAAACTCCTCTGGAGTTCTGCCTTCTATTTGCACCCAAACACTATATGTTCCATAAAATTATTTAGTCAATTGTCTGAGAAAAGATCACTAGTTTTTTATGTCTCGATGAAAAATTGCTGGGGAAGAGAGAGGTATATAGATAACACTAATAATGAAGAAAGAAAGGGGATAGGCTGGCTAAGAGCAGGAATATGGAGATTAAAAGGTCAAAGAAATGGATACCCACAAGGCGTGTGCCCGTTATGTGGGGATAAAGATGATGTGAAACATATAATTTATAAATTTAAGAAACTGAGACTTTGAGAAAAGAAAGTATAAGATTAATTAGGGAGAACAGTAATGTTAACAAAATAATAGAAAAAAAAACTGTAAGGATATAGGGAAATTTTTAGAGAAAGTAAGAAATAAATGGAAATGAACTGTGAAGAGAAGAAAGGAACAATAGATTAGCAGAGAGTGTTCTAGAATCTGGTAGTGAGCCTTGTAATATATTTGTTATTTATAAGGTATTAAGTAAGTAAAAATAGTCTGGGGTTAATTGATTAATCATTTATTTTGGTGCTTCGGGTTGAGTCGAATCCGGGTCCCCTGGAATTCTAGTAGGCTACTGCTGATGAACCGGGGACTGGGAATTGACTAAACCGAGCGGATATTTTGTATTTTTTTAAATTATTTTGTATTTAGGAAAATGTAATAGAATAAAACATATTATGGTAAAAATAATTATAATTGGGAGGGGTCACACCTAAAATGACCTGGGTCAGATAGGTAGATGCCCTGATGTATTTTGTATATGTAATTTTCTTAGCACTTAATAAACATATCATATCATATGTTCCATAACTTGCTTTCCCCCACATATTGAACACTGATTCTGAGGAAACCCTTTCCTTGTTCCTTTTAATCTCCGGACACCTGCTCTTACCCATGGCATAATCTCACTTTGTTCTTTATTTGATTTATCAATGTACTTCTCTCTTTCCCATTTATTTCTTATCGGTATATAAAATACTAAAAATCTTTTATCTGCTATCTCCTAAACAGTTTTCCTATTTCTTCCAATCTCCTTAAAGTTTTCCAAAAATCATTTACTTTGTTCTCCCTCCCCCCATTTCATTATTTTCCAAAATTATCCTAAGACCATTACTTCACCCATTGCTCCTTAGATTCTTTTCTTGAAATTCTAAGCATTTTCTTAACAAATTTCTTTCATTTAGATTTATTCTAAACCAATATTTAAGAGCTCTCTCCATAATCAAATCTTTCCTTGCCTCTCTTCCCATTTGAATTTGTACAACTTCCTTTGCAATTGTGCTTGGTAGGCCTAAGATTTCCCTATAAGCATCCTATGCACAACATTCACAATTTCCCATCCACCTTCCAATCCCCATATTTCAATACCATACAACATTTTTGCCTCAACCACCAAATTATGCAAGGATAGGTGCACAAGTTTCAGGTCTAATCATTTTTAGGTATGATAAATACAAAAACTATATTTAACTTTTCAATATAGTTATCCTTTATTGCAATACACCTCTCACATTTTTGAATTAAGGTTTTCACATTAATTCACATTGAATTAACATTTCAATTGCCCCCTCCCCAAATAGTCAGAAGTATTGTCTGCAAAATGGGCATAAAGAGCATCCATCACTTGCACTTAAATTTCCTTCCTGAGTTTAGAGAAGAGGAAATAGTCACTTGGAGCAGAATCTGGGCTGTAGGGTTGATGATCGATCTCCTTGAAGCCACATTTCTTCTCTCACAGTTTCCTTTGCAACAAGAGCTGTGTGCACAGGCACATTGTCTTGAAGAAGGCGCTTACTGCCACTCAGCTTTCCTCACTTTTCTCTTTAATGGAAGCACGTAGCCTGTGCAGTAGGCCAGCGTAGTACTCCCCATTTACTGTGGTGTTCCTCTCCTTGAAGTCAATGAAGAGTATTCCTTCACAGTACCAAAAGATTGCAGCCATGATCTTCTTGGTTGACTGAGTGATCTTAGCCTTTAGAGGCAGTGCTTCTGCCAGGTTTGCGCCTGCCACTCCATTGATTCTTTTCTGGACAAGGGATCATAGTAGAGGACCATAGTTTCATCTCCTGAAACAATGATTTGCAGAACTTCTCTCTTGTTGCCTTGGCAGAATTCTAAAAATGTCTGACAACAGACGATTCGTTGCTGCTTTTGGACTGAGAAAAGAAGTCTAGGCACCCTCATCTTGAACTAACCTTATTCATGAAGTAATTTGAAGGACTGCTGTTTTAGAAAGGCCAACCTTGTTGCTTTTTCTGTAACTTTGAGCAGCCGGTCTTCCATAATTTCTCCTTCCACAAGAGTGATGTTTTCAGGAGTGAGCACCTCTAAGGGCCAACCTGCACACTCTTTGTCTTCAATGCTTTCTCAACCCATTTGAAAAAGTTTGGTCCATTCTTTTATGATAGAATGTGAGGGGGATGCTTCCGCATATACACCATCCATTCTCTGTTTAATTTCATTTGGGGTAAGTTCTTTTTTGTGAAGAATTTAATAACAGCTCTATACTCCATTTTGAATATTTCACATTCTTTTACACATAGCCTTCTTTATGCAACTATATCTGAACAACTGAGCACAGTGGAGCGGAAGTTACAGCTGCAATTATTTACTTATGAGATAAGGTATGACACCAGATAAGGGTATTGTGAAGACGAGGCCGGAAGCTTATGGACTTTTATATATTTTTTCTAGCCACTTAACATTTATATCTGGTATTCTATATTTACAACCTCTTAACTGCTGCCATTGCTCCTTTCCCTTTTGCAAAACTAATTATTTCTGCTTTTACCATTTGCCACCCCAATTGATTTTAACTCCTAAATAAATGCAATCCCTAACTACATTATACTCTTTTATCTCCTTTCTTCCACTACTCATATTTACTCAATTTGGCCCCTTTCTTGAATATTATTTCGGTCTTCTCCTGATTTACCTTCAAGCTCCAACCATTACAATATTTATTCTATTGCTGCAAGGATTTCATTAAGCCATTTATTGAGATGGATTTTACAACTAAGGCATCTGCAAATAATAACCCTGGGATTGTGATATTATCAATACCTGCAATGAATTATTACTCTTTCTTATCTTTGTTATTATGTCTTCAATGAACAAATTAAATAACACTGGACCTAACTTACACCCTTGTGTTAACCCTTCTCTTGATTTATATCTCTTGTTACCATTCCTTTCCCAGCTTTCACACAAAAGGTATTTCTCTTGTATAATGCTTTAAGAATATTCACCATATGGAAACTTACTTCCTTACTCAGTAATTTATCCCATAACAATTTTAATTCTTTGCAATTGTATACTTTCTCTAAGTCAACAAATGCCATATATAGCTTTCCTCTCTTGTCTTTTAAGTATTTATCCACTAATGTTTTTATAATGAATATACTATCCTCCTGTGTCTACCCCTATGAAATCTCATTTGAAATTCTGAGATAATTTTATATTCCTGAACCCAATTTTGTAACCAATATGTCAAAATGCCTGTATAATTTTTTCCAACATTTGATAATAATGCAATACTTCTGTAATTTTTTGGCATATCTACACTTCCCTTGCCTTTATATTGGGTAAATGATTGCTTTCCTCCAATTTTCTGGTACATTTTGTTTGCCACAATTAATTTAAACAGCCTGTAAGTAATATAAAATCAACACAGCAAACCATATGTAATTAGTTGTATAAACCTATTTCAAACCAATTAAAACTTCTTTCCCAAGGGAAAGTATAAAATGTGAATAATGTTCATGAAACATGTCCTGAATTTTAGTAATTCAAAGGTGAAAAGCTCAAGAGTATTGAATATTTGAACCATTTTAACCTTTTTAAACTTTACCATGGGAAAGAAGGGTTCCCCACCTCCCATGGCTTTACTTCCCTTCGGAAGGAAGCCATACTTAGGATTTTGACGCCCAAAAAAATCCATCAGTCCTAGCCAGGGTCGAACCCGCGATGTTGGTTTTAGGAGGCAAGTATAGTTACCACTACACCACCAGACTGACTTTTTAATTGGTATGAAATAGGTTTATACAAGCCTGTAAGTAACTTTACTCTTATTTAAAAATTATATATGGAACTAAACACAGTGAAGCTAATCATTTGATTTAATTTTATGTCATCTAAACACTCTTAATGCTTCACTTACTTGTCATAAAATGTGGTACATGTTTCGAAGACGTTCATCTTCGAAACATGTACCACATTTTATGACAAGTAAATGAAGCATTAAGAGTGTTTAGATGACATAAAATTAAAATAACTTTACTCTGTTTACATCACAGCATCATTCTTTTATAAATTCTGATGGGGTGTCATCCATTCCTGCTGCTTTATTCTTTTTCATTAATTTCATTTGTTTAACTACTACTACTTCATCCAACATTTCTATATAGCATACTCCCACTTCTAACCTTGATGTTGCTTTTAAACCACTATGCTCACCAAGAGTTCTAAATTAACTTATCTACTGTTCTGGATTGTTATTGGATTTAGTTATATGTTACAGGTTACTTTTAATATTTTCCATATCCTACTAACATTTCCTTCACGTAATATCCTGATTAAATCTTCTTCATTTTGCTTTTCCACTGATGTTTCTTGCTCTCTATCAGCAAGTTATAAAATATTTTCCTATCTAAAATATTTTTTCTTTGACTCCTGATCCCTTGCACCTCTCCATTTTATCAGCATTTGTTTCAACACCTGTATGCTTCTTTACATTCATCATCATACTACTTACTCCTCATCCCTGTTCACAACTCCCTTCCCCCTTTTCCATCCTGTCTGCAGATCTTTCCACTAATGTGTTTATGTTATTAGTTACCTTATCTGCTTCATTATTCTTTAACATATAACTTATTCCATGTTGGCATATTTGGCCATACTTTGATTCCAGAGTCTGTTTAAATTTATTTCTATGTTTCTCCTCCCGTTTATTGCTTAGTGCCATTTTTCCCATCCCCTAAATTATCCTCCACATGCCCTGATTGAATTTTTATATCCACCACCAGTGGGAAATGACCACTACTTTAGTTGAAATGAAGTATCTTAAAATTACTCAAAATATTTCTTATGTTGACTGGCCATAATATATAATCAATAACACTCTCTATTAGTAACAAAAATAAATTTCCCCAATACATCTTCACCATATTTACCATTCAAAATGTCTAGTGCATTCACTTCACAAGATTCAATAAAATTTTTGCTACCTCTATCACTGTATTTATCTTTTCTATGCCTTACTATATCATTTTTTATCTTTATTTCATTATCCCATACCATATCAGTCCCAAAACCCATGTCTCCCTCTGATGTTAAAATCCCCCATTATTATAACATCTACATTCAGATACTTCTCTGTTAAACTCTCTATATCACTTTCCACTTGCTTAAGCAGCTCAGGGTTATGTTACTGTAAGAATCCTAATGGATTAAACACTATTCCTAGGCATATAATATTTACATCCATCAGTTATCATCCATTACAACCCATATGGCATTTTTTGTCTTTGAGGTTGTTTCTCTTATTACTTTTCTCAACAATTTTCTAACAAAAAAACCCAGACCTCTAGAGGCTGTTCCCTTCTTTGCCACCACTTCTCCTTTTATTGCAACATATGTGAAATCATCCACTTCTATATTCTCTTCCATTAGCCATGTTTCTTCTATCCCCAAATTATCTTTCCTAATAGTTGTTTCAGCTTCCATGTATACATTTTATTTTAAATCTTCACTGTGCCAAAACACTAACCTCCTTATTTTCTTCATGCCCTATTGAGATTCCTTTCTGTTTCTGAATTTCTCTTGCAATTTATTACTCTGTAGCTCAATTCCTTCTCTTGAAGATGTGCATTATGCTTATCAAGCATGAATATGCTGCCACTTTGAGTCAATATGATACTTCCTCTTCTATGCCACCCACACTGCTCTTTGACCATGCCTTCATCCCTCTCTCTGCCAGTCCAAGTGCTAGTTGTATCTCCTCCCTGGCGATATCACTTTTCTTGTTTCTGTCTCCCTCAAGTCATTCCTTCGTGATGTACCCACATAGTCATCTTCAACCATCTTGTTTGACGTAATCTTCTCTCTGCCTGCTTCCTCTAATGTACTTCTCTTAAACTAGGATGTCTTATAATCCCCAGCTGGTTGAACTGCTTTCTGCCCAGCCTTTGGACTTACTGTTAGTGTTATTTCTGGCCCATGGTAATTAGCTGATTCATTTCATTTTGATGTGGTCTTACGTCATCACTTTCCTGTATAGACACCATCTGCCCATCAATCCACATATGTAAACTGTGAATGAAAGCATATATCCCTTCTGATCTTCCTATCTTCATTTGTGGAATTAACTTCTTCTCAAGGGCTTGTTGTTCTATTGGTAAATCCGTGTTGATGAAAATATCAGTATGAAAAATATTGCAGTTTTGGAGGGGTTCTACATGACAAATAAATTAGAAAATGTGCAAGGCAAATAATTTAGAAAAATAAAGATGAGAACAGGAAATGATATGCAGCATTATTGAATCATATGAATTATGAAATCAAGAAGAAACATCCATGTTTAGAAGGAAAAGTGCAATAATGCACCAGCTCAAACACCTGCATTTGTAATGACAAATTTTGCATAACTAAAGGTTCTAATTATATCCCAATGTTACATTTTCTCCAAATTTGACTCCTTCCAACTTAATCTGTTACCATGCTTGAAAAAAATACTAGGCAGAGAGAAATTTGCATCACATTTTGACATAATTGGAGTCAATTGTTATTTTCATAAATTAAATAAAAGTTGTTTTTTTCTGAAGGAATGAGGAAAATGGACATCATTAGAATAAATGATTCAAACTAAATGAAAATTATGTAGAGAGATGAAATTTAATCAAAATACTTTTTTTATCCTCCCTAATCTTAATACTTCATGAATATATGAGGATATATGCATGGTCATTGAAAGATGAAATAGTGTACAAAACTGCAGAGGTACTTAAAATATGTCTTTTAATATTAGTTTTTAACAGAGTAATGTGTAATTAAGACCATTGTATGATTGAGTCGAACTACACACACTTATTGGCTCCACTTATTGTAGTACATGTTTTATGAACCAATTGTTCACATCAGCTATCCATCAACTGCTGGATAAATTTGTTATGCTCTGGGGATGTGTGTTGTGCTCTGGTGGAGGTATGATGAACTTGAAGTTTATGTTTTTATCCCCAAAGTGTTGAAGTTCACTAATCTGGCTCTGTAGATTTTCTCCCATGTTGCTAATTCTGTAGGCCCTTGTACTGATTTTAATAATTTTGCTTTATTCGCTGTGTTGTGGTTTTCTGTCCAGGAATGAGATGCTACTGCTGATTTATCCATTTGTTTGCATTTTATTTCTCTTTGTTTTCCAGTTTGCATTTTTTTGCATTCTGCACAAATTATTTGGTAAATACCTGCTTTTTTCTACAGTGGAATACTATCATTAATATTGTCATTCAGGAGATTTTTAACATTAATCTGTTTATAGGTGCCAACCTGAAATTGAAATATTTTAAGGATATTTTGAAACTTTTGTGTAGCCCATGCATTAATGTGAATTTTTTCTTTTTCTGTTTAAAGTGTTGGTTTTTTTAAATAATTTATGCCTCTTGAATTTCTGTACTTTTTTGTGAACTAGTTCTTTTCTAAATTCATTTTTAATCACTGTTCTTTCTATTTGCTTGTATTCTGTATAGAGTATTCTTCCTTGCTAATTTGTAGGTTAACTAGCCTGTGTGTTAAGCTATTGATCTCTGCATACATATGTGTTTTGGAGCTAAAACTGTTAGATTTATGTGATTTGTCTGCGTGTATGTTCTTTCTGCAGATTCCAAATTCTAGGTTTCCTTGATGTTTCATTATTTTAATGTCCAGAAACATGTTATCTGTTTCTGTTTTGTATGTGAATGAAATGCTTTTATTTTGTATATTCAGAAGTTTTATGGCATCAATGTGTTTCATGTGAACTATGGCAAATATATTGTTAACATATCTATACTAGATTTTAAATATGTATGAGAATGCTGATGTACGTTTCAAATCTACTGATGAAAATGGGATCCATCATTAACAATATCAACACACCTTCATACCATTTAGCAAAATGGCTGGCTAATAGATTCAGGGCACTATCAAAACTTCAAAGCAGGAGCATAAACAATTCATTTCAGCTAATAGAAAAAATTAATAATATAAAATTATAACCTTCTGACACATTAATATTTTTCAATGAAGAATTGCTGTTCCCAAGCATATCTAAAGATAAACTTCTAATTTATCTGCATGATTAGCTAAGATCAAGTAGAATTAATGATGCACACATAAAGGAATACATAAAACTCACCGAAATTTGCACAAGCCAATTCTACTTTCCATTAGGGCAAATTCTATAAACAACAATCGGGACTTATTTATGGGCAGCCCCTTATCTCCAGTTCTAGTTAACTGCTTCGTGAGCAGATCACGATGTGAAACACACATCAAGGAAATCTGGAATTTGGAATCTGAAGAAAGAACACACACACGCAGACAATTGCATCAAAGCAGATGGTTTCAACCCCAAAACACATAAGCACGCAGTAATCAATAGCTTAACACACAGGTTAGTTAACCTGCAAATTACCAAGGAAGAATAAGCTAAAGAATACAAACAAATGGAAAGAACAGTTAAAAATGGTTATAACAAAGAACTAGTACACAAAAAAGTACAGAAATTCAAGAGGCAAAAACTTATTAAAGAAATCACAACACTTTCAGCAAGAAAAGAGAAGATACTTTTTAAAAAAATTCACATTCATGCATGGGTTACACAAAAATTTCAAAATATTCTTAAAGATTCCAATATCAAGTTGGCACTATAAACAAATTTAATGTTAACAATCTTCTGAATGACAATATTAATGATAGTATTCCACCTGAGAAAAAAGTAGGTGTTTACCAAATAATTTGTGCAGATTGTGAAAAAGTTTATATTGGAAAATCAAAGATAAACATAAGCACACGGGTAAAAGAACACTTCAAGAACATAAAATATTTTAAAAAATGGATAAATCAGCAGTAGCATCTCATTTCTAGACAGAAAACTATGACATGGTGAATAAAGCAAAATTATTAAAATGATTGCAAGGACCTACAAAATTAGCAACATGGGAGAAAATCTACATTTACAAATACAGAGACAGATTAATGAACTTTGGCACTTCCAAGAATGAAAACATAAAACTTAAGTACATTACTCCTCCAACAGAGCAGAATATACATCCCCAAAGCATAACGAATTATCGAGCAGTCGATGGGTAGCTGGGAACGTGAACAAAGGTCCGTGAAACATGTACTATATTTAAACAAGTAAGTAGAGCCAATAAGAGTGTGTAGTTTGACTGAATCATTCATTGGTCTTAATTATGTGATTAGCTTCAGTATGCAAATTTCAATTAGCCTTTCAAGAGTAACGTTACTTAATATAGTTGTGCTAATTAACATTGGTTTTCAGATCAACTTTTGTATACTTGTATGTGTGTATGTTTGCATGCATGCATTGATAAATTGTTTTATGCATCTTGCTATGCAAGTGTTACATAATATTTTATATCAAAAACCCAATTAAATAACGTAAATATGTTTAAATATGACATGGGCACAGCATCTAACTTTCTAACTTTGTTATTTGGAAAAAAGTTTTTAATAAATATAAGGACTGATTTACAATAAGAAATTTTTATGCAGACAGATTCTGTATATAAATTTTCTGTTGGTAACTAGAGATAATCAGCAAATGGGCATTTGAATTTAAACTAAGTTCGTATAATGCACAATAAAATGTAAAATAAACTTTCAATCTGTCAAAGAATTGAAACTCATTATGTTATAAATGGAATTTTCATGCAAGACAAGAATAACTATAATTTTTGTTGTTGTTTCTACAAAAAAAAAGAAAAAAAGTATAATTGTTACACGATTTTAAGAATTTTGGAAGAACAACATGTGCTTATTTTTGGTGTTATTTGGTACATGGTTCCAAGAATGGTAAGCAATAATTGTGTAAATGCAATGACAAAACAGCTTCTACAGATACTACAGTAAAAAGCAGAAATAGTAGAAATTTCTACAGTTGCATAGTTTGGCAATAAATGAATGTCCCTGTGAATCATTTGCTTGCTTTAATAAAAATAAATATTTTTGCTATAAATATTGAACAAATGTATGGAGTATTGATTAATTATTTGTTAGTATCTATTGCTATGATGTACAACAAATGTAACAAATGATTTTTATTTCTTTATAGGTACAGGCAAATTAGGCTTTTCCTTTGTAAGGATAACAGCACTGCTCATTTCTTCAAATAGACTTTGGATTGGCACTGGTAATGGTGTCATCATTTCAGTTCCTCTCTCTGAAAGTGAGTATAAGAGGTGTTTTATTTTTTTTTGTAGGCTATATTGTAAAGGGAATACTTGATTTTTATTGTCTGAAATATGGTAGTAATAGTAAAACATGGTACTGTCTTTTTTGTCCAATATTTTGTAGTATTCTAAATCAGTAAAATTCCACTTTAGTATATGGAATTAAATCTTGGCTGTAATATGAAGCTTATTAAAATCCCTGGAGACAAAATTATATGAATAACTTGCCTGCAGCTAGAAAGGCAGAACAGTGTGAAATATATTTAATAGCATGTGGGACCCATTGGTTTTCTCATCAAAATGCACTAGGAGCAGAGCTGTAAGCATGTATTTCATAAAATGTTGAAGGGGATAGAAGTAAGGTAGGTAATTTCATGATCACTTGTTTGATTTAAAATATTTGTTACATAAATTTCATTTAAACATACATTTACATTTTCTACTACATAGAACATTATTACATACTCCAGTTATCTGAACAACACAATCCTGATCTTGAAGATAAGCTTTCACACAGAACTACTGAGTATGGAACACTGCCTGGATAGAAGACTTGTCATTTCCAAACTTTTATTTTTCGACTCACACAAGTAATGAGCAAATGCTTGTTTTAAATGGCTAACAGTATCAACTTTTGCAATGCGTTTGTGTCTGAGATTCTTCTAAGCAATAAATTCTTTATGCCTACTGATATCATTTATCCTCCTTTTTTATTGTTTTTATTTTAATTTTTATTTTTATTGAATTATAGACTATCCATTCTAATATGTATTATTTTTTTTGGTTTACTTCTTTATTTAACAACTTATTCCATTACAAAGTTGGAATATTTCTATATGTCAAGGCCTACCTTCTCCAATTTTTCATATGCAACTTTTAATATATATTTTAAATGATTTTAGACTAAGAGCACAATATTAATAAATAGATACTGTTATATTGAATGAATTTAAATTTAGTATTGTTGCTGCTTAATTATATTATTGACTTTTCTTATTATTTTACTCGATTACTTTTGCTTTTAAAGTTAATTATGTACATATAATGTTTCATGATTTAACTTTATACCCTACACCTACCCTATTAAATGATATAGTTTATTTATGTACAGTCTTTTGTGCTTAACTTAATTTTCTACATCTGTACTATTGCTGTTTATGATTTATCTATATACAATGATACATGATTTACTTCAATTTCTACATCTTCACAATTTATTGTTATAGTCTGTTTATATACAGCATTTCATAATTCATTAGTTATAACCATATTACTTACTATACAGAGTGTATGTAATATGCTTTTCAATAATCACAGACCGTGATAAAGGGGAGCGGAAGAATAAAAATGAGCCCAGAAACCAATTCTTTAACTCACAATTTTCTTCCAGAGTCAAATGGGGCAAATAATATAATGGAACTTTTAGATGAGGTCCATGACTTAAACATCCCATGAAATACCATGAGTCTTACATAACAATTATGTTGTTAACAGTGATTATTATGTATGGGGCATGGTGATAGTAGGCAGTCATGATTATTAGTGGGCCAAGTACCTCCATGTTGTTTTATTTCTTATATGAGAATGGATCTTTAATAATCTTTGTACATTCATATATAAGATGATTGATTGTCTGTTGTCCTCCATTGCATATACAGACCAAATCATTTATAATATGAAATCTATGTAAATATGAATTAATTTTTCCGTGAGCTTATAGCTGTAAATATTGGCATTACCGATAGTTTTATTTTTAGTTTCTCTTTGATTAAGGAAAGCTAATCACTGTTCCTTTTGTGGTGCTGTTCCATCTGGCCTGCCATTCCTCTAGACCTACTTTTATTTTTAATTTGATGGTATATTTGGGTATTTTATTGTATATTATTTCATCTTTCTCAGAAGCGTTTTAGCTAACCGGTCAGCCAGTTTGTTCCCGGCTTTACTATTATAAGCCTTCAACCACCTGAATTGAATTGTCCAATTTCATTGTTGTAAAGCAATAATGATTTAGTGTTCAAATATTATTGGTGCTGCTCCTACTTTCTCTCCTGATTTTCTCCCATTTGTGTATATTTCTATTGCATTTGTTGTGTTTTCCTAAGTTTCTTTAACAGTTCTCTTTTCTGCTGAGTGATTCTAGTTTCTTGGTAGTAAGGGCAAATCATAATTTCTCTCTGCATGTGTTGCTTTGTGTAGTTTAATTTTACCATCTTTTATAATGTCTATAGGTTGAATGCCAGCTATGATGCAGGAAGAATCAAAGGATATTGTCCTGTATGCCTTAGACATTTTAATATTTAGCAGCCTTTGGATGCATTGAAATTTTCTAACATTTCTGGAATATAGTAATGTTTCACTCAACACTGGTGTTTCATAAGTTATTTTTATTGCTCCTTTGTATTTTGTATGTAATGCTTTATTCTCTAATCCCCAGATTAGTTTTGCCATTTAGAGAGGGTGTTCATTAAGGCTATTACTTTATTGTGTACATGATCTATATGTTTGTTGAATTTGAATCTTCTGTCTATATAGCTTCCTAGATATTGTAATTCTTCAACTTGTTCCAGTTTGTTGTTGATGTAGACATTTATGTTCGCATTGTTTTTTTTTTTACCAGGTAATGACTAGCTTTTTGACATTGTTGCAATGGATTCGATTTTATCATCTCGAACCCAGCGCTCAATTTTCATAACTTCTTGGTTCCCACAGTTTTCATCCTTCCTTCCTCTAATCATAACAAGTAAATCATCAGTGAAGGCAATCACCTCAGTATTGTGTGTATATTCTAACTGCAAAATGTATAAGATATTCCATAATCCAGGTTCACAGCACGAACTCTGTGGGCCCGCTTTTTAACCGTTTTTTCAATTCTGTGATCTTTGGTGTGTAAGCTTGCTTTCCTGTCTGGAAAGTAGTCTAGGGTCAGTGCATATAAGTTTTTAGGATATCTCATTTGCCTTAAGTTACTCAAAATGCTCCTTTGCTATCCTGCATATAATGCACCCTGCACATCTAAACTATCAAAGTGACATAATTATTGTTATGTAGATGTAATATATATGTTGTTTTACTTCCATTACTGCATTTACTGCACTTCTCTGCAGCATCATTCCATATTGTCAGGCACTAAATAGGCTTTTTGAATACATGTAATGGAGTATCCTACCATTAATTTCTCCAGAATATAGCCACCTATTTTAATTAAGCTGATGGCTTGATATTTTCAAACGTCTTTGCTTCCTGCTTTCCCAGGTTTAACTATTGAAATTATTGTGGATCTCTTCCATATTTTGAGAAACACTCATTTTTTAAAACAAATATTATGCACGCAGTGAAGAAGTGAGGAAACCATTGAAAAGATCTCAGAATAACACCACTAGTCAGGCTATCTTTTCCTGGTTTTTGGGGTCCAAGTGATGTAGAACTCTAAAAATCTCCTCTATAAATTCTACGTCATTTGGAGTCTCCATAGATTTAACAATTTCTCTTCTCATTTGTGCATGGAGTCCATTGTCATTATGCTTATTGTCTTTTGGTATGAAATATTCTATTATTTGTAGTAGTAAGGTATCTTCTGTGTCATTAGTATATGTACCATCTTGATTCTTTAGCATTGTAAATATGCCTCTGTCGTTCTTTTTATATGTTACTATTTTGTACACTAAATGCCATGAATTGGCTTTGTCCATAAAGCTGCAAATGGGATTATAGTTTTGTCTCATCATTAATTGGCACTAATTTGTATTGACTTTCAGGCAAAGGTTTTTCCTCTAATTTCTTAGTTCTTCATTATTGAAAGTTCTTTGATAGTGTTTCTTCCTCCTTAAGTCAGCTCGAGATTCCACCACAGCACATTTTTTCCCTTTTTCGATTTAATTCTTGCCTTGGTTAAACAGAATGCTCCTTTACATTCATTTATATTTATTTATTTCATGTCTCTGAAAGTGTGTGTACAATCTTGACTCATACTGCCAACCTTGAAAGATAAAAGTTTGTGGTCTGAGCAACTTCCTTCCACACCACAGTTCTATTTTATTATAGATGCAAGGAATTGATTGATATCTATTTTCATATGATCAAAATCACTATTAAAATTTGTAAAGTTATGTAATGTAATCATGTTGATTGCCAAATCAGCCCAGCTTATAGCTCTTGCCATTTCAAAAGTTGGTATTCCTGTGTTTTTGTTACTTATATGTAATGACTTTGATGTATGAATCCTTGTAGGACTCTATCTCATTTGTTGTTTGTTGTATCAAAATGTATTCCTCGTGTTGGATCAGCTGAGATATGCCATATCCTTTGGTATGATCTCTAGGACTGTTTCTATTTTTTATTTGTTTCTGTTTTTGTGTTTTTCATGTAGTCGAAGTACATACTTGAAGTGAAAAATGCTTTGCCATTATAGTGGACTTCAATCAGCACACATTCGTCTGAACATTGTCTTATTGTGGCATCAATATTATTGTTGCTAATTATGTTGTTGATTTAATGTGCAGGATTTTGAACATCTATTGTAATGCACAGAACTGAGGAAAGCTGCACCTGACTGTAAAATATACAAATTATATTGGCTGGCCAGAGAAAAAATTATAGCTAATTATTATAGCTACTATTTTCATTTTGTCACCACCCGCACATGTTCTCATTGATCTAGAAATACTTATTAATTTGTTCAATAAATATGGTTCCTTTATACAAATTACAAGCTATGTTATGTTGAATAATCGGTGATCATCCATGTATTAGTTTCAATAAATAGCTAGTTGCTGTTCTGGAATGCTGTAGATTAATTTAAAAAAAAATTTAGGCTGTGTTTATTCATATTAGTAATTGATATTTAAGTATTTTCTTCTTAGTGCTGTTTGATGGCAAGGGCAGTTTTCGTCAAGCGCCAAATGGCTCACTTCAATATTACTGTATTTATTATGTTTAACATAAGTAATATAATTAATACATTTGTAATTTTCTTCTTTAGCTCTGCATTCCTTTAGTACATGATCTCCTGTGCATTTGGGGCATATTTGTTTTTCATTACAGTTCTGTGCATGATGATTAATTTTGGAGCACTTGTAACAACAGTTAACTTTAATGTAATCTGCCCAGTTACACATGTTCCAATTACATTTTATCTTCTTCCTAATATCTGGTTTCTTAATGTTGAGTTAATTTCAACAATTAGGTTTCTGTTTTTCTTTCTATCTATAAATTCAACCATTGGCTTCACTTCCTTATATATATATATATATATGTAATTCTTCATTTTGCGATATTAGAGCTTCAGCTGCATTATTCATGCAAATTTTATTTTTTACATTAAAAATAATTATCCTTGGGTTTAGTTTCTTACTTTTCACTGCCTCGAGTTCTTCCCCACATCTTCCATTTATTTTATTTCACATAACGATAGCTTCATCTTTGTTGAAAAGACTCAATATATCAATCCATTTCCCAATACTCTATATGATGATAACTCCCATTTTGATTTGTACAGGACTCACTTTAATTTTAATAAGAGTTTTTATGTATTCAGCACTTTGGTTGTTTTTGCTTTTCACAAACAACTTGTATGACTACATTAATGTGTTCACTTTTTAACACTAACTCCACTTACTTTTTTAAAACTTTGGACTAGTTTCGGGAGAGGTTCCTCCCATCATCGGCTGCTGTTGACTGAATGCCATTGTTCGAAACGGGGGATGGATGCCCGTTCGCTCCTGTGGTGGTATCTTGTGGTTCTAGTAGAAACTTGCTGAGTTCATCCAGCGGCGGAAAATCAAAATTCATTAAGTTGTTCTTATTTTTTAAAATGAAAATTCTCTTCCATGTGGATAGTTCTATTGGGTTGTGAAGTTGTTTCAGTAATTTAATTTCTGGTTTTATTTCATGATTTTTGTTCCAAAAATGAGCTGCTATTGCTGATTTATCTATCTGTTTCAATCTAATGTTCCTAAAATGTTCTTTTCTTCGAATTTCTAAATTTCTTTTCGTTTTTCCAATGTAGCTCTGCTCACAATCTGCACATTTAATCTCATATATTCCTGATTTTTGCTCTGTAGGGATGGTATCTATCATTGTGCAATGTACTAAATTTTTTATATTACATTTGTTCTTTGGGCTAACATAATTCCATGTTCTTTGAATATCTTCTTAAATTTGTTATGGTAAGTTGGGTGGTATGTGAAACTTTTGAATTTATAACTGTCTTCGGTGTTCTTAAGTGTGGAAACTTCCATAATCGATTTTTGTCTTTTAGCTTTATTGATATAATCTTTGTTACTGAGTCTTGTTGAAACTGTTGATTATAGCTGTCTTCACTATATGTTGATGTTCCATTTTGTACTTGGTTTCAGTCAATGGGATGTTGATTAGTCTGTGTGCTAAACTGTGAAACACTGCATATTTATGTGGGATGGGGTTATAGCTATCATTTTTTATGTAATTTTATGTGTGTGTTTGTTTCCTGTGAATTCCAAAGCTAAGACTGTTTGCATTTCTTATTATTTTTAAATCAAGGAATGGGAGACATCCATTTCTCTCTTCTTCTATGGTAAACTGTATAGATTTGTGTTGTAAGCTAAGGAGTTTCAATGCATCTGTAGAATGTTTTTTGGTATTATTGCTATTAATTATTATATATATATTATTATTAATTATTATATTATTATTATTATTAATTAATCTCTCCAGCTCCACATTTTCAAACAAAGAAATTCAGTTCTTAAACAAAGGCCTGAAAACGTGCGTAGATTGCATACTTTTTATACTTCTGAGCATGAAATTCAACTTCAGTGCTTATTTGATATTCTATAAAATACATTTTTGTAATATATATATATATATATATATATATATATATAATAAAATTTCAATTATATATATAATTGAAATTTTACTGTGTGTGCGTGTATTATATATATACACACATACAGTAAAATTCAAATTTAACAGACTTACAATTCAACAGATGTATTGTACAAATAAATAAAGGTGACGAAATAATAAATGGTAAACTAAATACATTAGTATAATAAGATGGGTAATCTGAAGCGGAAGTAAAGTATCTACATGATATTTTGTGCACATTCTAAGTAGTTCAATAGCATATTGTGATTAGCATCATTACACCAGAAAGTGCATTGCTAGATTTGCTGCATGAAGCACACGGTGTTGGTAAATTGTCAGTATATTATCAATTAATTTAATATGTCCAAAGTTAAAAAAAAATAGTGACAATATTATCAGTTAACTTAATATGCCCAGAGTTGAAAAAAACAAGTGACAATGTAGGGTTCATATTTTGAAACAATTTAATAAAATTCAATATAGTCATAATATATTACTTTACTTTAAATTTATTAAAAGCAATTTAAATTATAAAATAAATATCCATAAAAGGATATACAGTGACCTCCGTCAACCAAAAATTCTATTAAATGGAAATTATCAATCAGATTTTTTAATATTTTGTTTAAATATTATAACATATTCCAAACATTATTATGCATTTTGTTTTGCTATCTTGACTAATAAAATTAAGAATTTAACCAGCAGATTCCCCATTGTTAAAAATATAGCAGAATTTTGTTGCCAGAAAATATAAGAAAAAAGACTCGGAAAACATCTTGGAACTTTAAGAAAATCAAAGTGAGACTTTTTTTTTCCCCTCCTACAATATTATGTTGTATTATATTTTATTGATTTGAATTAAATTTTTCACATAATTTTTCATTCATTATATTATTATTTGTACATATTTTCTTCAAAAAATAGTTTTTAATTTAGATTTTTATTGTATTTCATTAATATGTTCAACTACTGAGATTTCACAGGAAGTGCACCTTGATGGTATGTAAGTAGGTGAAATGATAAATTGGGGAAGGAAGCATTCCAATCTTAATGCCATTTATGAGTACTGAGTAAAAACTGGATAGTCAGCATGGTCCTGGTGAGAATCAAACCCTAAACCTCCTGCTTTTCAGTTTTAGCAACCTCAGCCACCCATATTGGTCTTGTGGTCCCTGATTTATGTTAATAACTTTAAAACTAATGGATGTAATATAGGGAAATTTGATATGAACAAACTTTAATGAGTAAAAAGTATGGAAACAGAAGAACACAAGTGACATTTCTCTTCTATAACCCATAAATCACACATGTCCATGAAGATTGATTCCCTGTTTGCTGTCTTCAACAGTGGTTTGATTCATTTGTTATGTTGTTGTTATGGAATTGTGAACAGTCATCATGCTTTGGTATTGTATGTAGTATGAACTGGCACGCAGTAGAACAGCATTTCTTTATTGACTGCCTATGCTGGAAAACTGAGTCAATAAGAGAGTGCAAAAGACAAGTTATATTGGGAATTTGGAAACCACCAGTAAAATCATCCATTTAATATCTAATGAAAAAGGTGGAAATGATGAGAACTTGGACATCCATGAAGGAGAACTGTCATCATTAGCAGTGGTGTAGGAGATGAAAAAGAGTATGCAGGCATCCCTCACAGGAAATGACGGTTTCTGCAAGCATAAAGAAGAAATAAAAAAAGAAAGCTCACGCATATCCTGTTTCTGCTAAGCAAGAACAAAGAATTTAATCCTCACAATGAACAGAAGACTCAGTTACAGTCATTGGTTCCAGCAGCTTAATACACATCAGGAAATAATAGATTACTCATGATTCGCCAATGAGGGGTGGTTCCACTTAAGTAAGCACATTAATTCCCAGAATACCCATATTTGGGTATGAGAATCCTTACCCCAAGCATGAGACTTGTTTTCTTGATGAAAAAAATTGGGATGTGGGCTCTGTCATGGCACCACATTATTGACGCCCTCTGATTCCACAGTGATGGATCTGCAGTACACTGGATTTCATTCATGAAATTATGAATGCACAACAAGGAACTTCATAATGTCTTGTTTCCAGTAGGATGGTGTCACCTTCATGTCAGCATGGCTTAAGTTGTTTTATTCCTTGAAGATGTCAGGCTTAAGTTGTTTTATTCCTTAAATATGTCATTTATAATGAAATTCACCAGATTTCTTCATATGAGGAATAGTGAAAGGAAAAATATATTGCAGCAAGCCATAGACTCTCATAGAATTAAAAGAAAATATTTGGTAGGAAATTGAGGTTATGAATTCCAGTGTTTTGATAAATGCCTTCCATAACTTGAAGACGCTTGTGCAGGCATGGCTTGATGCTTATGGCAACCCTTTCAGCACTTGCATGAGATCATCAAACACCAAGGTATGTCCATGTCAACTGTTACTGATTATGTCCATCAGTTTTAAAGTTATATATAAATGAAAATCAGGAATCAAGTGTGAGTGAAACATTGGGTATTTTGTAACCATAGAATTATTTTGTATTCATAGATCCTAACATTAAACTTGTTTAATTACTTAAAAGGTGCAGTAAGTCGAGGCAGTAGCACACCACAGGGAGGACATAGAAATATGCCAGGTGGTGTAGTCCGAGTGTATGCAGACAATTCAGGCAACAAGCTTACTCCTGGAAGCTTCATCCCATATTGTTCCATGGCACAGGCTCAGCTCTCATTTCATGGGCATCATGATGCTGTTAAGTTCTTTGTTGCTGTACCAGGTAAATTTTTAATGAATTCAAAGTGTTTTTGCTGTTATCAATATTCATAGAGCTTTTGTTATCATTAAGCACTAGTTGCTATGATGCAAGATGCTAAACTGATTGTTTATGAATCTTCTATATGAAGAAAGCAAACCTGCAATGGAACAACAGCACTTAAAAGTCAGGCTTTATGAATCGCCTGAAGAACTTGAGGCCATATGAGTTCTCATACAAAATGAATAACTGGTTTCTTAGTTACCAGCTCATATTTTTGTAAAAGGTAGATGATAGGTGAGAGAGGATGACTGTATAATCCTTAATGCAGGCTTTGTTTATTTTTAGGGTTATAGCAGAAACTACTCAAACTAAAGGAGAGAAATATTTGAAACAGATCTTTCATAGTCCAAGGGAAGTTAGAGCACATTTTGCAATTTATCTCAATTGTTGCAAATAGAGCAAAATTTTATAGAAATTTTTAAGTTGCTGATCCTACTCATAAAGCTTTCTAAAAGAATGGAACTTATTTCAGAAATATATCATGCTGGTGCATGTGAAATCCATTAAAAATTAAATGTGCTTTGTTCAGTAAGGAAATACTAGAAAACAATAGTTTACAATGCAAGTTTGTTGTTGCTAAAACCATCATTTCAAAAATAAACTCTCATCTATCAAAATACATATGCATTTGAGATAATAAAATAATCTGCCGAGGTGGATGTTTGTAAAAGATTCAATACAAGAGATATGTTGATGCAGATAATAGCTATTATATACTTTTTTAAAGTTATGAACAATTGTATATTTCACAAACTATACACTAGTATAAGTCATTAAAACAAATTATTTATAAGGAAATCACTCAAATTTTCCTAGCTTTGTACCACTTACGTGAACATGTTTCGAAGAGTATTGCCCTCATCAGCATGGTTCCTCTGTCAGCTTCCCAGCATGCAATTAAGATGTTGCTCTGTGGATTTTATGAACTTTGTGATGAGGTTACTGTTATTTGGAAGATTAAAATTAAATAAATTTTCTTTCACTAATGTATTCAACATGTTCACACTAACTCCACTTACATAAACTAGGACATGTTTCAGGAGTAATCACTCCCATTATCAGCTGTTGACCGATACTGTTACTCGAAATGGTGGTTGAATACCCAGATGTGCCTGTGGCAGTGTCTGATGGTTCTAGTCGGAACTTGCCGAGTTCATCCATAGGAGGAAAATCAATATTCATTAAGTTTTTCTTATTTTTTAAGATGAACCTTTTTTCCCAAGTGGATAGCTCCATTGGGTTGTGAAGTTGTTTCAGCAGCTTAGCCTCATTCAAAAACCAAAAATTCATGAATTTTGATCCAAAAGTTAGCCTGCTACTGCTGACTTATCAACCTGCTTAAACGGAATATTCCTAAAGTGTTCTTTTCTCCAAATTTTCAAATTTCTGTTTTTTCCAAAGTATCTCTGATCACAATCTGCACATTTGATTTCATAAATTCCTGATTTCTTTTCTATTCTGGCCATGTCTGATGGTTCTAGTATGAAATTGCTGTGTTCATCCATATGAGGAAAATCAAAATTTAAGTTTTTCATTTTTTACCACATACGAAAAAAAATTGATGAACATTTTCAACTCTTTAAAAGATTTATCAGCTTCAGTATCAAAAATTCATTTGCTTTAGTCGAAAAACTTAAAAATGGTAAAATTGCAACAGGAGATATAATAGTGTAGTTTGACATAAAAGTATAAACAATGTAATACAGTTTTTTTCACACTAACTCAATTCACTTACATAAAATTTGGACATATGTTTCGGGAGCGATCCCTCCCATCTTCAGCCTGTCGACAAACTGTTGTTAAACTTGGCGGTTGGGTCTCTTGATGTTCTTGTGGCGGCATCTGTTGGTTCTATTAGGAATTTTCTGAGTTCATCCAATGGAGGGAAATCGAAATTCATCAAATTATCCTTATTTTTTGTAATGAAAATGTTTTCCCAAGTGGAAAATAAGGATAATTTGATGAATTTCGATTTCCCTCCATTGGATGAACTCGGCAAATTCCTAATAGAACCAGCAGATGCCGCCACAAGAACATCAAGAGACCCAACCACCACATTTAACAACAGTTTGTCAACAGGCTGAAGATGGGAGGGATCGCTCCCGAAACATATGTCCAAATTTTATGTAAGTGAATGGAGTTAGTGTGAAAAAAACTGTATTACATTGTTTATATATATACCACTCCATTGCCAACAGCTTCGTAAGTATATTTAATTGAGTTGACATAAAAGCCTTATTCCTGAGCATACCAATAGAGAATCTTATGCAAATGTTAAAGAAATGGTTAACATCTTTAAATTTACAAAAAGAAGAAATAGAAGACTTACTGAAACTGACTAATATATGCATTCAATAAAATTTCTTCAGTTTCAACCAAAGATATTGCCAACAGATTTCATTAAGGTACGGACTTATGAGTGGGAGGTCTGGGGTTCAAATCCTGCCAGGACTGTCCTTCCTGACTGGGTTTTTTTCCAGGTTTTCCTCAGTCCTCATTACTGGCAAATGCCAGGGAGGTACCCTAAAAACATAGGCCTGGAATGCTTCCTTCCTTAAAAAATATCCTTTCACAATATATCATTTCATTTCATTAGTGTCGCTGCCTGTGATGCCGTGCCTCAGTAGTAAAAAAGGACGTTAAACACTGCTCAAAAAAAAAGTTTCAGATCTTGCTATGGGAAACCCTTGTCATTTCTAGTAGATATATTTATGAGCTCCTTTGAAATACATATCACCAAAGCTTTCCTTTTAATTTTCAAGACATAGTATAGGTATGTCTCAAGGCATATTTACAATAATACCGAAAAAACATTCAATAGATGCTTTGAAACTTCTTAATCTACAATATAAATATATACAGTTTACCATAGAAGAAGAGAGAAATGGTTGGCTCCCATTCCTAGATTTAAAAATCATAACTAATAGAGATATTCTGAATTTTGGAATTCATAGAAAAGATACTCATACAGAAAATTACATAAAAATTATACCTATAACCCCATCCCACATAAATGTGCAGTGTTTCATAACTTGGCAAACAGATTAATTAACATCCCTGTCATAGAAACATAGCACAAAATAAAATACCAACAGCAATAAGCAATAACCAATAGTTTCAACAGAGACATAGTAATAAATATTATCAAAAATTTAAAAGACAAAAATTGATAAGAGAGGTTTCCACACTGAAGAACACCAAGAAAAGATACAAATTCAAAAGTTACACGTACCATTCAACTTACCTGAACAAATTTAAGAAAATATTCAAAGAATATGTAATAAAGTTAGCCCCAAAGAACAAAAATATAATATCACAAATTTATTAGGTTGCACAGTAAAGGACGCCATACCAACAGAAAAGAAATCAGAAATTTATGAAATCAAATGTGCAGATTGTGATCAGAGATACTTTGGAAAAAACAGAAATTTGAAAATTTGGAGAAAAGAACACTTTAGGAATATTCCGTTTAAGCAGGTTGATAAGTCAGCAGTAGCAGGCTAACTTTTGGATCAAAATTCATGAATTTTTGGTTTTTGAATGAGGCTAAGCTGCTGAAACAACTTCACAACCCAATGGAGCTATCCACTTGGGAAAAAAGGTTCATCTTAAAAAATAAGAAAAACTTAATGAATATTGATTTTCCTCCTATGGATGAACTCGGCAAGTTCCGACTAGAACCATCAGACACTGCCACAGGCACATCTGGGTATTCAACCACCATTTCGAGTAACAGTATCGGTCAACAGCTGATAATGGGAGTGATTACTCCTGAAACATGTCCTAGTTTATGTAAGTGGAGTTAGTGTGAACATGTTGAATACATTAGTGAAAGAAAATTTATTTAATTTTAATCTTCCAAATAACAGTAACCTCATCACAAAGTTCATAAAATCCACAGAGCAACATCTTAATTGCATGCTGGGAAGCTGACAGAGGAACCATGCTGATGAGGGCAATACTCTTCGAAACATGTTCACGTAAGTGGTACAAAGCTAGTAAAATTTGAGTGATTTCCTCATAAATAATGTGTTATATTACACTATATTTCACTATAAAAATCCCAGTCATTTAAATCTATAGTGTCAATAGTTCAAATTCAAGTGTATCTATTTATATTTCTGTATAATTACTAGAGCCTGGATTTGTATACCCAATCAAATTTTACCACCACAGGTGGTCAAACTCTTAAGGTGCAGACTCGTGAGCAGGAAATCTGAGGTTCAGATCCTATCAGGACCATCCTTCCTGACCGAGGTTTTTTCCAGGTTTTCCTCAGTCCTCAGAACAAATGCTGGGGAGGCCTGGAATGTTTCCTTCCTTAAAAAAAAAAGACTCTCAATATATAATTTCATCTCATGTATTATCAGTGTCCACTGCTTGTGAAGCTTCAATCGTAAAAATAGGTGTTAAACACTATTTAAAAAAGAAAGAAAAAGAAAACAATTTATGTTATTATGCTTTTTTTTTTTTTTTTTAATGGTGTTTAATGCCCGTTTTTACTACATAGGCACCACAGGCAGTGGACACTGATGATACAAGAAATGAAATGATATATTGGGAAAGGATTTTTTTTTATAAAGGACGGAAGTGTTCCAGGCCAAAGTTCAGGTACCTCTTCGGCATTTGCCATTTATGAGGACTGAGCAAAACCTGGAAAAAACCTCAATCAGGGAGGGTGGTCCTGGTAGGATTCGAACCCCAGACCTCCCTCTCACGAGTCTGTGCCTTAACGAAAATAGGTGTTAAACACTATTTAAAAAAAAGAAATAAAAAAGAAAACTATTTAATATTTGATTTGTGCATTTTTTTTTTTTTTTTTTTTTTTTTTTTTTTTTTGAATGGTGTTTAATGCCCATTTTTACCACTGAGGCACCACAGGCAGTGGACACTGATGATACATGAAATGAAATTATATATTGGGAAAGGATTTTTTTATGGAAAGAAACGTTCTAGGCCTAAGTTAGGTACCTTTCCGGCATTTACCATTTATGAGGACTGAGCAAAACCAGGAAAAAACCTCAAAAAACCTCAGTCAGGGAGCAGGATTGGAACCCCAGACCTCTGGCTGACGAGTCTGCACCTTAATGATCTGGGCCACCCGTGGCAGTACATGAAAAATTGAGAAATATGCACCATAAAATGAAAAAATAAATTGAACATATTTTGGAAGCACTGACTCTTATTCTCAGCATAAGATGGTAACCAATAGCTAACTTTTTACCAAATTTAATTTACTACTTCACTGTTAATAACTTCAGAATTATAATGTCATATGACAGTTAGTCTTCTGCTAAGGATGGGGGTAAATGCTCCCAAAACATATTCAAATAAATAAACTAAGCAAGTGAAGTATATGTGTTACCAAAAACCAACTCTTTACCAAATTTAATGTATTATTTTACTTCTATATTCTTAATTAGCTAGTGAGTGAATTTAATACTTGTATGTTCCACTTAACAGGCAGTCATTTGAAATTTGGAATATACAGAAAGGATATTCAGACTGAAAATTAATAAAGGCAAGTGACTTCAATCCCACAGCACACAAATATGCAGTTCTCAACAGCTTAGCACATAGACTCATTAACATACCCATGAATACAGCAACGAGTACTCTCACATAATACAAACTGCAAAAGCCAATGGGTATGGCCAAGAAATTGTACGCAAGAAAATCAAGAAATGCAAGCAAGAAAAGAAGTTAAAACAGTTAAATCATTGACAGCAAAAAAAAGAAACTATCTTTCACAAGAAATTTACTTATCATCCTTGGCCATCAAAAAATTCCAGAAAATACTCCAAGAGTTTGTCCCTAATGAACAAATTCAGCCTAAATAATCTACTCAACTCCAGTGATGATACACCTGATGAGAAGTCATGAATATATAAAATCAATTGTTCAGAATGCAACAAAGTATATGCAGACAAAACAAAAAGAAGCATTGGAATTAGACTAAAGGAACACTGGAGAAACATCGGGTACAATCAGATAGATAAATCAGCAGTTGCACATCACTTTTGGAGAAATAAATATGATATGGAAATGGAAGCCAGGTTATTGAAATTCATGGATAGACCTTTGGAACCAGGAATATGGGAAAAAAATTTTATAAAAAATATGAAGATAAGGTTATGAACTTTGAGATCCCAACAGAAACAAATTAATCCAAAAGTTCATAAAATGTCCATGAGAGCTACATCAAGTCCATCCAACCAACAACGAATCCAGCAGATGACTCACAGTTGATGATGCTGGTAAAAGGCTGTGAAACATGTTCTGTATAATTCAGTTGTTAGTGGAGCATGAGAGCATTAAATCGACTCACTAGCTAATTAAGAATATATTAGTTGCTTCACTGTATTAGTTCCAACACAAAATTATTTTTAAATTTATTACTTCACTGTTTATAACTTCAGAACTATAATTTCATATTGCTCAAATTGTCAAAGCGTGACTTACAAAGTAAATAATTTCTGCATAATTTTAAAAATGCAAGAAGAAACATGTATTTTGCATAAAAATCCATGCTGTAATAATAATTGATTTTAAATAAAAATTTCATGTGAGTTTGCATTAGAGTATATTTTGTTTCAATGTTACAGTTTATAGTTTGCATAAAGCTGTGTGAATTAATTGTGTTTAATAAAATAACAATACACTGACACTGTTTGGAGCAGGATCTGGAGGCCTTTCTGCAGCTACAAGTGGCACCCCTTTAATAGAAAATATGGAGCTGGAGGCAATGGAATCAAAAAAGCCCACAGCAATGTTAGTGATGTCAGGGGGTGAGGGGTATATCGATTTTCGTTCAGGTAAGTGAACATTTTTTTTCTCTTTCTCTCCCTTGTGTAGTAATCTAGTTATATTTTCCTCATATGGAGCTTAAATATTTTATTCAAAGTAGCATGAAAATATCAGAGGTATACATTTCATAATTAGTGTTTGCTTTTTGGCATTGGTTCTTGGTAACAATTCAGCATTTTATTTATGAGATAGCACATTCGTTATTTAAGTTTCTTCACTTCTCTCCTTTGTGATGTGCATTCTCAGTTTGAGTGTTTTTTCTATGGGTGTTTGAACACAAATACAATCTCTTATTAATTAAAATTGAGAGGAAAACCATGTTTTGAAATGACAGCTCTTTTATTTTTATTTTTTATTTTTTTTTTTTTATTTTTTTTTTATTTTTTTCTTTATTTTTTTTTTTTTTCTTTCTTTCTTTCTTTTGACCATGTCTGGTATGTGATATTAAAAGTAGAATGCTTGAGTACTTAATATTTATTTTTATAAACTTTCCATGCAAAATAGCAATCATTATTTAATGATAAACCTGTATCAGATTGTCTTTAGTGTCTTATGAATGAATGCCTGAGTTTTTTAATGTTGTGTGTATTAAAGTATCATTACATACTAAAAGAATTTTTTTCCATGAAGAATTTTCTGCAGTCATTGGATGAACATACTGTCATCTAGTATGGTAGCTAAAGTTATAAATGACTCTGGAACTCATGAGCCACTTTATCTCCTGTATATCATTGCTGTTCAGAAATAATTCTCGTACAATCCATTTTCTGTTTCAAACTGAGATTATTATTTGAATATTTATTTTCTTTAATCAGTAGTTAATGATTTAGCACTTTGACATTAGTTAGCTTAATATTTTAAAACATAAATATTTTCTCATTCACTAGAAAAATAGAGAGCATGAAGGTTGTAATGTTGCTTGTTCCTATTTTGTTGTTTCCCAAAGCTCTGGCTATTAGATGCCATCCATTCTCAATAACATTTCCAGTAATATATTTTGGAACATTCATTTTGTTTAGTTGATTAGATTGGTACATCTCAATTGGTTTTGGTTATTGCTTAGTACTGAAGAAATTGCACTTCATCCATATAATCTGGAACTTTGCAAAGATTGATTGAAGTAAGGTGTAGATGTAGCATAAATAATCATATGCAGTAGTTAATCAGACCGCTTTGCTCCACAGAAATTGGGTTTCATTTCCAAGATTTGTCATTTTACAATTCCTTTTATTTATCTTGAATTTTATGTTTTATTTGTAATATGGGTGATTATTCAAATAAGTGTACTTACGAAGCTGTTGACAATGGAGTGGTATATATATAAACAATGTATACAGTTTTTTTCACACTAACTCCATTCACTTACATAAATTTGGAACATATGTTTCGGGAGCGATCCCTCCCATCTTCAGCCTGTTGACAAACTGTTGTTAAACGTGGCGGTTGGGTCTCTTGATGTTCTTGTGGCGGCATCTGTTGGTTCTATTAGGAATTTGCTGAGTTCATCCAATGGAGGGATATCGAAATTCATCAAATTATCCTTATTTTTTGTAATGAAAATGTTTTCCCAAGTGGAAAGTTCTGTTGCATTATGAAGTTGTTTAAGTAGTTTTATCTCTGGTTTAATTTCATGATTTTTATTCCAAAAGTGTGCTGCTATTGCTGATTTATCAATTTGTTTTAAGCGAATATTTCTGAAGTGTTCTTTTTTCCGGATTCCCAAATTCCTCTTCGTTTTTCCAATGTATTTTTTGTCGCACTCTGCACATTCTATTTCGTAAATACCTGACTTTTGTTCTGTTGGCATGTAGTCCTTTACTCTGCAACCTAATAAGTTCTTTATATTAAAATTGTTCTTTGGGGCTAACATAATTCCTTGTTCTTTGAATATCTTTTTGAACTTATTGTGATAAATTGGGTGGTATGTGAAACTTTTGAATTTGTACCTTTCTTTGGCACTTTTAAGAGTGGAAACATCTCTTATTGCCTTTTGTTTTTTGGTTTTATTGATGATTTTTATTACTGTGTCTTTGTTGTATCCATTAGTTTCTCCTATCTTTATGATTTGTTGGTATTCCAATTTGTACTCTGTTTCTGTGAGTGGAATGTTAACTAATCTGTGTGCTAAACTATAAAACACTGCATATTTATGTGGAATGGGGTTAAAACTGTCATTTTTTATGTAATTTTCTGTGTGAGTATCCTTTCTATGAATTCCAAATGTAAGATATTTTTCATTTCTTATGATTTTTACATCTAGGAAGGGGAGATATCCCCTTCTTTCTTCCTCTGTGGTGAAATTTATAGATTTGTGCTGCAAATTCAGAAGTTTTAGTGCATCTGTTGTATGTTTTTTCAGAATTATTGCAAATATGTCATCCACATACCTATACCATGTTTTGAAGATTAGAGGGAAGGCTTTGGTGATATGCATTTCAAACGAACTCATAAAAAAATCTGCTAGAAATGGAGATAACGGGTTTCCCATAGCTAGTCCCGAGACTTGTTGGTAATATTTTTTATTGAAAATGAAGTAATTTTGTTCAATGCAAATGTTCGTAAGTTTTATCAAGTCTTCAATTTCTTGTGTCTGTAGATCTAAGGATTTTAACCATTTCTTTAACATTAGCATAAGTGTATCTTTTGGTATGCTTGGGAATAAGGCTTCTACATCAAACGATACCATTATATTATCTGCTGTAATTTTGTATTTTTTCTACCAAATCTTGTGAATTTTTGACACTCAAACTTTGGTATTTTTTCAAGGATTTGAAAATGTCGGTTAATTTTTTTGCTAACAAGTATGTTGGTGAATTGATATTATTGATTATAGGTCTCATGCTGTTGTCTTTTTTGTGTAATTTAGGAAGTGCATACATTCTAGGTAAAACTGGGTTGCTATGTGTGAGTTTTCGTTTTTCGGTAGTGGACAGTATTTTTATTTCATCTAATGTTTTATTCAAGTTTTTAGTGCAGGTTTTTAGTGGATTCTCTGTAATTGGTTTATAATCTTGACCTTTTAACATGGTTTCTATCCTGTTTATGTAGTCTTCTTGGTTCAATATGGCGATTTTATTGCCTTTATCTGTTTTTGTGAATACTACCAGTTTTTCTTTTAGTTGTTTCATTATGTTACACATAGCACTCAATAAAGAAGAGTATTCAGCAGAATACCGCTATGTTATCAAAACAGCCCTCAACAATGGATTCAACAGCTCTTTAGTTGATAAGAAGATCAGACATTTCGAAAGACGGAAAGATATTAAAAACACCACAACTCTCTCCACAATAAAAAAGACATGGTTTTTAAAAGATTCCCATATCCGTGGGCAAACAGAGCATTCATGAAGATTTTTAAAAATTATGATATACGTTTGACTGCACAAAATAAATTTAGTATTGGAAAGCTTCTGAACAGCACCAAAAAGGACGTTATTCCACCCAGCAAGAAGTCAGGAGTGTATCAGATAGATTGTTTGGAGTGTGATCAGATATATATAGGCAAAACAATACAAAATTTGGAGACAAGGATCAAAGAACACTATTTAAGATATAAACAAGTGGATAAATCAGCGGTTGCAGATCACTTTAGGACTTACGATCATAACGTTGCAGTAGATGCCAAACTGTTAAAAGTTACCACCAATCCCAAGGATTTGGCAATATGGGAAAAGATTTATATTTTAAAAAATAAACATAGAGTTATGAATTTTTACATTCCACCAATGGACTTCCTGTTCCGTTATCTAATGGAACCACCAGATGCCTCTACATCACCTGCTAGAGTTAGTCAGTCCCCAGCTGAAGATGAGAGCAAATGCTCTTGAAACATGTTCTGAAGAATTAATCAGTTAGTGAAGTTTTAGTGTCACCTAATATTGACTCATTTGTATAGTGTAATTTATGTTTGAGATGACCCTCATAGCTTGGGCACGAGTGGAGTCAGGATCTTCTGAACTACCGAAGAACTGGGACTTATTTATAGTAGATAGAAGAGCTTGATTTGTTTTTGTTCATGTTTCATAGTAAACTGAAAATTGTTATGATTTTCAAGCAGTGTAATATAAGATCTAAGAATAACTTAAATTGCTTTTACTAAATTTTTAATTAGTTTTGTAATATCTTAAGAAGTGTTGAAATTTTGTTGCGTTGTTTCAGAATCTGTTTAAGTTATGTATCATATAGTAATTATTTGAAATAAATATATCAAGGAGCATAGATGCAAAAGGAACATTATCCATTTTTTAAAAATTTGCAGAAACCAAAATAAAATAATTACTCAAAAACTTATGTAATTCCCAAGTTCTGTTTACTTTAAAGATTTATTGTAAAAGATTAATTCTATAGTTTATAATTAAATTAAAATGTAAATTGGAACTTACACAGGGAAGTCAATCATATAATTGATATTATTGTATGATGTAGTTGAACTACACACTCTTAATGCTTCACTTACTTGTCACAATATATAGAACCACTTTCGAGAATATTTTGTTCTCATCATTAGCTTGGTTAAAGTTCAACTGTTGGATAATTTGTTAAGCTGTAGGAAGGTGTATTCTGCTCTGGCGGTGTCAAAGTCTAATGAATTTAGGCACCCCAGGGATGAAGACATAAACTACAAGTTTATCACACTGCCACCAGAGCAGAATACAATTCCACTGCTTAACGAATTATCCGACAATTGAATTATAGCCCAGCTGATGATGAGAACAAAATGTTCTTGAAACCGGTTCTATATATTATGACAAGTAGGTGAAGCATTAAGAGTGTGTAGTTCAACTAAAACATACAATAATACCATAGTTTCTAGTATTAAAGTTTTAAAAATCATTAGAAATTAATTGAAAAAGATTTTTTAAAAGGATAATCTCCCTTTTGAATGGAAATAATGGATACTTCATTTTAAAAGAAAATTATCTATTGTAATAAAACTTAATTAGTATTTCAAAGCTGAATACAACCTGTTAACAAAACTATTCAAATGTTAAAAACTGAAGCATGTTGTGTAGCTTGACATATGGAGTCATCCTAACTGAAACTTACATCTAGACCTGCATACTTAGGATTTTTACACACAAAAAATTCATTAACCCTGACTGGGAAGATAAGCTGCATCTCTGAAATATGCACTGAGCTTCTGTGAGCCATGGCGAATTATTACTATAAGAATTGTGTTTTTATTCTGGCCATTGCTAACAAGGCAAACTACTTGGCACTGATTCAGTTGATTTCTTTCCAGGTGACATACAAGCATGATGCAATTTCATTTGCACTTTTTGGAATCTCATTTGCCAACCCAATAGGAAAGTACATTTTCAGATGACGGTTGACTTTTTGAATGACCTCTCACTATGAAAAAATTATTTACATAAATTTATCAGCTATAGTATTTTGCTTGATTTGATAAGTCTGATGTACTTTTTTTTTTTTTTTTATACAATCAAAACTCAAAATTAACAACTGACAATTACTTTTTTTCAGCAGCTGAAAAATGCTTTTGCTCACACTCATAGCTCTTTTTTTCAGTACTAAGAAGTACTTTATCATGATGGTCTGACTATTTAGTTGTAAACATGTAAAATAATGAAAGGTATTGTTCATTATTTAAAATATCATGGTCTTTGAATGATGACCATGTCGTGTAATTATAGATTTGTCAGTGCAATTTTCTTCTGGGCTGTTACATTCTCTCATAATTATAGACTGCTGATGTTTTGGATGCATTGCGGCTGTACATTTTCGAGGCAAAACACACAAGAGAACTGAAGAATTAAGGCTGCTAGGTAATTTATATTTGGTTTGTTGTTTGATTTTAGCTTGTGTACTGCCCCTCCCTTGTGGTTGTTCTAATCAAATTTAATGATTTCATTTTCACATCCACTGTTTATGCAGTTGTGAGATGTATTATGTTACAAAACAGAATGTCTTACGGCCAAAAAATTAAAGGATCATTAATGGGCACTACCTCTGACATTGAAGTATCATAACTGAAACTCATCATTATATTAATTTCAACAAAGTGCAAATTCTAGTGACTGTTGACTTCACGAACTTAGTGATAAGGTTACTATTGTTTGGGAGATCAAAATTAACCAAATTTTCTTTGTTTTTATTTATGAATATATTTTCTCACACTGTCAATTCTATTGGTTTTTAAAGAGCTTTTAGAGTTTTGGTTCCTTTTGGAATTCGTGGTTCTTTTGCAGAAATGGTCTGCTATTGCTGATTTTTCCATATGTTTATTATTTTACATGTCTCATGTGCTCCTTAAACCATATGGAAACATTTCTTTTTGTTTTGCCTATATATTTCATATTGCAATCTTTGCAAGCAATTTCGTAAATGCCTGATTGTTTTTCTGGAAGAATTTTGTCTTTTGTGTTCATTTTAGGAGATTTTTTTAAACTACATTTGTTTACTGGAGCCAAAATGATGTTTCCCTCTTTAAAAATCTTCTGGAATTTTTGCTGTGTCCATGGGAGGAATGTGAATTTCTTATATATATGATCCCCTTTGCAGCCTTTTGGTGTGGTGATATCTTTTATTCGTTTTTTCTTTTTGAATTTTTCTATTTTCTTGTTGACCAGATTTGTTGTGTAACCATTTTTTTGCTATCTCTATGATTTTTTGGTACTCCAATTTGTATTCTGTCTTGCTTATTGGAAGGTTTGTTAATCTGAATGTGAGGCTATTGATTATGGGATGTTTATATTGTATTGGGTTGAAACTGTTGTTTTTTATGTAATTATCTGTGTGGGTATCTTTTCTGAATATGCCAAATTCCAGTATATTGCCATTTTTTATTATTTTTATATCCAAGAAAAGAAGAATCGTGTTGTTTTCCAATTCCATTGTAAATTTAACACTGCTGTCTGGTAGGTTGAGCACTTTTTTTACATCCTCTTTCCATTTTTCATTTACTATTGCAAAGACATCATCAACATAATGGTACCAACATTTGTATATATATATATATGGAAAAGCATCAATTAATTTTATTTCCAAAAAACTCATGTAGATATCTGCTAAGAATGGTGATAGTGGGTTTCCTATTGCTAGCCTCTTATTTTGTGTATAGCTGTCGCCTCTGAATGTGAAGTAGGTTTGATTGATGCAAATTTTGGTGAGGTTCACATACTGTTCTATTACTTCTCCAGGTAGATTTATTGAGGTTAGCCATTTCTGTATGACCATTATCAGATTTTCTTTGGGGATGCTAGGAAACATAGAGATCACATCATCCAAGAGTAACCCTAAATGGAAGGAAATTACAGTATTGAGTATTCATTAAGTCTGACCTCATCCTCAGTTCTGGAATATCTAGGAAATTTAGGATGGAAATATGTCCAGTTTCAGTTGAGCTACTTCTCCATTTTTCTATGTATAAATTTAGTATAACATAATTGTTTTCCTAAGAGAATAACACATACTTTTAGGTCATAACATGTATTCCATTTGTATTCCTGGTGTTTGATTTTCTTCAATATAGCTCTTTTAGTGTTGCATAATTTTCTTTGAGTGATATGGAGTGCATCAGAGGTACAGAAGTAATATACATCATTGATACACCTGGTTGATTGATTGATTTGATTTATTTACGCATGCTCTTTAACATCTCAGGTGATGAGCATCCCATTCTATTCAAGGCGTGAAACAGCCGACAAATTTTGCTCAGAGGCCTCTTTTTTCAGGCTTGAGGTTCCTATTCATACCGTAAATGTACGACACGGTACCCATGGCTTTACTTCCCTTACAAAGGAAGCCATACTTAGGATTTTTACGCCCGAAAAAATCCATTGATCCTGGCTGGGTTTGAGCCTGCGATCTTGGGTTTAGAAAGCAAGTGTGGTTACCACTACACCACCAGGACCGACAAACATACCTGGTTGAAATTTATATTGTTTTACTACTCGATGATGTGCTTTGCTTTCATTGGCTGGATCAGATAGGGCAAATATCAGGACGTTCTCCCATCATCAGTTTTACTCATTGCCATCATATGCATATACCAAGAAAGTATGCTTATTGAAGACATATCTAGCAAAGGCTTCACGAAACATTCAGTAATTTTATGTAGATCACTTCTGGTGATGTCTGTACAAACATAGATAGATTTCCATTATGAATAAAAAAACCTTTCAAGCTCATAGTCAACGAATCCAGAAGCAGATGCAATCATTTAACCTTCACCCATGAGTTTGTGAATCAGTTCTTCTCCCCCACTCTCTCTCTCAAATAACATGTAACACCCATTTTACTACTAAGGCATCACAGATAGGGGAAACTGATGATAAATGAGATGAAAAGATAAATTGGGAAAGGAAATTTTTTTAAAGGAAGGAAATGTTCCAGGTATAAGTTTAGGGTACCTCTCTGACATTTGCTATTTATGAGGACTGAGGAAATCCTGGGAGGATTCAGGAAAAATTGCCTTGGCAGAAATCAAACTCACCAATTCAGGCCTTAACAACCATGACCCTCTGGCAGTAGTAACTTAATGTACAGCAGTAAGTTAAATCTTCTTTTTCCTTTGAGTATTCTTTGAATTCCTTGTACCAAGCAAACATTGTTTCAGGCACAAGGAGATTCTTTTTAGATCTTTAAATGGTTCACTCTTTATTTGTAAGACAGAGGCAACACATGAGATCATTCAACTATGCCTGGGTAAATGATTCTGAGTCTCAGTTAGAGAAAAACAGAATTCAGAAGTCAGGTCCATTGGGTACTATAAGTATAAGAATATCTCCAGAATGAGATAAAGGACTTATCCCTGAATTTAAATTTGAGTACTGGAATGTTGTCCTTATTTTGCTTATAGTCTGAAATGTTGCACATAAAAGTAACAGTTGTTAACATGATTTTAAGGCTCTAACCAAAACATATCCATTCCAGATTAGTAGGGTCTGACAGTTACCATTATACTGTTGTCATTGATTTTCTAACCAAGTTCTGCGTGTAGCCTGTGATGCCCCAGCTCCTTTAACGTCACCTAAAAATATGTTTACAACAAATGTTTAACTAATGGAATACTTGTAAATTGCCTCTTCTGCTGTTTTTTAGTGCATGTAGGGACCACATATGCAGCAAAAGCTCTCAGGTTTATTCACACATCCTCTTCTTCTAACATTTGACATATTTGCCATTTTTATTACAAATTTATGGAGAAAACTTTTGGTAAAATTTATGTAGATGTAATTTGCGAACAAAATACAGTACAGTATGGCAGAATCCACAACATAACTAAACAGCATAATAGCCAGTAAATGTAAGGTATGGTACCATTACCATTTATTTCTTCAACAATGCTAAAATTAGACTCTGTAACTACATGAACTGCCATGTTGCAAGTTTTCCAGCTCAACAATCAGAATGACAATCTGTGGAAACTGCAGTGAGGGGAGTTATGTCTTTGATATGAGCAGCAGTTAGCCTTTAGAGACAGAAATCAGTAATCAGTGAGAAAATTGTTTATGTTGGTACTATCTTCAACCTTTTTCATTTCTCAAAATGCAATTAATTATGTGACAAAATATAATACTATGTTATTCTGTATAACAATAAAATAAATGTGTTGTCAATAATGCTTCATGGAGTAGTTGGGAATCTTTGCACCTTATTGTTTTACCAGTGTTGCTGCTGTAACAAGCATATCACCTTTTTTGTACTCCATGCCATACATGATATTTGTACAGCTATATTATGAATTATTAATGAAAAACTAAACTTTGTTTCTCCATTTGATAGGATTGTTAGTTGGATCACTTTTGCTCCCAAGTCCAAATTATGCCCCTAAAGCTAACAAATTGAGCTATGAACAAAATGTCATGAATAAACATACATTTTTCAATGAAGCTCACCAATACTTATATTCCAGATTATTTAATAAATTTATTTAATTATTTTAACATTCCATATCAAGTGCCAAGGTGTCCAAGGTGGAATGGATGAATATGAATTAAAAAACTCCACTCATTCAGCCTTTAATTGTTTGCAGCTAGTCACAGATATACGTCCTAGCCAAATGAGCCTCAGAGAGGGCTATTCATAAGTTTTTCATATTTGACTCCAATTTGAAATCCTATAATCAAAACATGTGCTTTGTGTGTAAGACACAACTAAAATAAAAATTAACTCCAAAAATGCAGTTAAATAGAACCTGTACCAAACATACTTGAAAGCTCCAGTTGCCTCATAGGGATCAAATCTCTGTAACAAAGCTAACCTTCAAGTCTCTAGTTAGCTCAATATCCATGATTAAAGTACCAGTTATGATCTAAATTTTTTCCTGTCAGAATCCAATTTGAAATCTTAGCTAACATACGTACTACATTTAAACATCTCCATAAGTAGATCCATTTGTGCAAAGCACATAGATGAATCCAAAGTCAGTGGTAAACTAAAATTGCTGTTGTAGCATGCATTTAGGAATTTAGGACACATCATATCAAAATAGGTCCTAGCCTTCGTGAGGCTAATTAGATAGTAAACCTTATCAATAATTCACTATATGTAAATAGGTAACCTTTAGTTGTTTTCTCTACTAGTTGGGATGATAAATTAGATACATTTATTTTTTATTTATGTATTTTTCTTCTTCCCAGAATAAAATGTATGGCTGGCATCATTAAAAATAAATGTGGTAGTTGTGGAAATGATAGAAATTTAAAGTCTTTAATTTTTAAAGCACCCCATTTACAAAATATAGTTTTAATGCTTTTTGGTGTTTTCCTTTTCTTATACAGTTAAGTTAATAGCTACTTGTTAATGCATATTTGAAATGGTGATTTTTTTCTTATGTTATAACTGTGCACTATTTATTTTTAATAAATATTCTATCATTTATTACATTTATTTATAAAAATAAATATTATGTAATGAGGAAAGATTTTAACCTTTCTAATCTGGTTTGCAAAGCTTGATTAGTTGCTGTTGCTTTGCTTCTAATAGGCCCTTTATGCAACACAACATTTTCACCATATTATTTGCCACATAATTTTACCATAGTAAAACACACCATATACTTATTTCATGATCTCTAAATATATTATTTTTGTCTCTTGCATGTGAAAATTTCTTTAATAACTTTTTATAATTATATCAGTGTGATATTCTTACAATTACTTTCAGTAGTTGTACCTATAAATTTGGAATTTCATTTTCTACCATAACCTTAACTTTCATAACATTCATTATTCTATTAAGCATTTTTTTTAATCCATCCGTAATTTTCTCCATCAATAAGACAGTTGTTATCAGCATAACCCTTAGAGATGCTTCATAAATTATAATGACATTTAAGTTTTTTTTTAACCCGCTTGTTTCTTGAACTAGTATGACTGGGATTTGAAACCAGGACCTCTGGATTAATAGTTGCTCAAACTTTATAACTAGGCAAAGAGACAGACACAATTTATTTGTATATAACAGAAATTAACATAAATCTAAATTTTAAACTGAAATACATTAATGTGTAGTAAACGATGTAATTCTCACAAATTGTTGTTTGCTTGTTTAGGCACATTGCTTGTTGTTTCCTAAATAGGATAACATGATTTAGCAGTTTTCTCCTTAGCTTATGATTTTCTTTCATTAAATAATATTGTAAATAAACACATATATTATTAAGATAATCATATATATATTATATGTATGATTATCTTATTAATTTATTAACTTTTGTTATTGAAGCATATTGTATCTCTGATAAAGTTTTTGAAATTTCTATTAGTTTTCAGATAATGCATTAAATTTGCTGTGAACATTTTGCAGTTATAAAGAAAATAACTTTCATACACTACATGTATCTACTGGACACTAGCTTTATATACGTATTTGAACTACTACTTTTCTCCTATTGTTAACTCAGTTGGTGCTGTTCCTGAAATGTTAATTGATTATACATGTGTCATGACCTATCAATGAATCACTCACTTATTCTTCATATTTCATCCATTTCACCACCATGAGGCCAGAAATAGGGGCTAGCTTAACTTCTTGTACCAAATATATCTCCAACATCCTTAATTAAAAGCAAAGGACAATCAGGAACTAATGAAAATATAGATGAACCTGGGTAATATTCAACTAAAACACTCGTTAAATTCAATTATAACATTTTAATGGCCTGTTACATCATTACCTTCACTCTTGTTGACCGGCACCAAGTTGGCCCATCCCAGAATTGGTAGCATAGCTTCCTCCTTCAACTACCCAAGCAAGGCACTTTGAAACCCAGGCTGCAGCTCATGGTCCATATTATGCACATGTGTAGAACTAGTTTTCCCCTAAGTTCAAACATGCAACTGTCACGTGCACAGCACGTGGAACAACAAATCTATTGCCTGGCCTATGTGCCCAACAATTGTAAGCTTATACTTTATTGTCAACCCCCCTGTATTATCACCAATATTTAATAATTAATCCTCCCATATGCACTACTGATTAAATAAATTCTGCTGTACAATTTTTATTGATGTTACGTATTAGGCACTCCAATGAATCCCTTATTTTTAATGTTTTAAGCACATTGTGTATTAGTATATCATATATAAAGGTAATAAGATCATTCATTTACAACTTTTTGCATTTAATTTTATTTTTGATATTTACAATATAACCAATATAAATATCACAAATCTAATTTTGGCATGTCACAGTTGGTGATATTCTCCTCCTCCTCCTCCTCCTCCTCCTCCTCCTCCTCCTCCTCCTCCTCCTCCTCCTCCTCCTCGTCAGTCTATAGACACACATGAACTTGCACATGTACCTGCTCTATTAAGTCCTATGTAATTCTATTAAAATTTAACTTTTATTAGCCCTGAATGTTGTTTTTTAACTTTAAAAATCTGCAGCTCTTTAGAAATTACTATACCTTAGGAAAGCCAACCTTTCATAAATTTTTTTATTATCATTATTTTAACATTTAACAGCAATGGCAGATAAAATTATACTATATATAAAGTGTATAAGCAGAAAAAGAATAAAACACTTAGAAAGTCACAGATTTAGTATCTTAAGTGTTTTATCCTTTTTCTGCTTATCTAATTATTGTTATTTTACTTACATTGTTCATTGTGTTATTTTATTTTCATTTATATTATATATATCAAATTCCTTACATCAAGAAAAGAAATTCTAATCTTAAGTGTTAAATGAAAATTAATAAGTTTAAGTTCTAATTGCATTCAAAGCAGTATGACTCATGGACTCAAGATTGCAGTTTCAATCCTGGCCAGGGTTGATGAATTTTTCAGGTGTAAAAATCCTAAGTATGGTTTCCTTTCGAAGAGAAGTAAAGTCATGGTCCCATGTCATAGCTTTACAGCATGTAAAAGAACCTCAAGCCTGAAAGAAGTTCTCTGAACAAAATTTATCGGCCATTTCTACCCTGAATTGAATGGGATAATGATGACTTGAGATGTTAAAGAGCATCTGCAAATAAACCATTTGAATATTTGAAAAGCATATTAGAATGCACAACATTTTGATGCAAAATAAATTAAGTTTGAATATGGAAGCCATATGTATAACAGATTATGTAGATGTAACATTTTTTAACCACATTCACAGTCACCTATATTTGGAGTAATAGTAAGAATGCATTGCCTTCATAATGGCAAAATATTAATTGTATAGACTGCTTTTGCATACATCTCTTTTAATAGAGGCATTCTTCACAGGAGTTATTTCCATATGTATGAAAACAAGGCTTTCCTCAACCAGGGGGTTCATATTGCTGCTTAAAATCTTAAAGCATCATTTACAATTTGTTTTCTAGATTTTAATTCTATCAGGTATGTAATAAATAAATATATTACTCTAATTTTTCAGTGTTTATACATAGAAATGTAAGTTGAATAAAAATCTGTTTGACAAATAATGGCACAAAACAATTAGCTTTTCCTTTTGCTCTTCCAGAAAGTTGGTGAATGCATCATGCTATCTGCTATTAACTGATTTTTCATGGTAGTGTGATATTCCAATTCTTAAAATGTCCTATAATATTGTCTAGCAAGTCTAGAAATGATATATTTTTAACCTTTCATGGGCAGTAACATCTCTTTATTTAATTTATTTATTTTTATATTGGAAAGAGTGTTCATAAGTAACACACTACCCTGTGATAAAAAAAAGAGATGTTATGATAGCAATGGTTAAAGCATTTACAGAATAGCTGATTAATAAAATTAGCAAATTTTGTAGAAAATGAGGTATAAGAATAAATGTTAGGAAATCAAAATTAATGGTATTAAAGAAAGGAAATAGATTAAAAGAGATTAGAAATGGTACTTATGAATGAATGAATAGTGTTTAACGCCCGTGTTTGCTACAGAGGCACCACAGGCGATGGACACTGATGATACATGAGATGAAATGATATGTTGGGAAAGGATTATATGGAAGGAATCGTTCCAGGCCTAAGTTTAGGGTACCTCCCCGGCATTTGCCATTTATGAGGACTGAGGAAAACCTCAGTCAGGAAGGTCGGTCCTGGCGATATTCGAACCCAGACCTCCCGCTCACGAGTCCGAGACTTAACGAACTCGGCCACCCGTGGCGGTTGGTACTTATGAAGAACAATTAAAGGTAGTGAAAGAATTTGATTACTTAGGAGTGAGGTAAGAGATGTTGAGTAGCGCAAGCTAAGAAAAATGTTGCTAAAGGAAAAACAGATATTAAAGGATTAAAGATCTCCATATATGATCTCCCAAAATTATCTGTCAAGTACTACCACAAGTGGTCAAGGTCGTTAAGGCGTGGACTCATGAGTGGGAGATCTGGGGTTCGAATCTTGCCAGGACCATCCTCCCTGACAGGATTTTCCCATATTTTCCTCAGTCCTCATAAATAGCAAATGCTGGGAAGGTACCCTAAACTTAGGCCTGGAATGTTTCCTTCCTTAAAAAAATCCCAATATATCATTTCATATCATGTATCAAAATGGTGTTAAACACATTAAAAAAAAATCTGTCAAGTATATGGAAAAGTTGTATGAAGCATTGGTAGACACTGGAGCAGAAATTTGTATGAAGCATTGGTAGACACTGCAGCAGAAATATGTGGATTGTTCGAGATTACTGACAAAATTGAAATAATATATAGAACGTTAAGTAATGAATTGTTAGTGTTACCAAAAATATAATCTAAAGTGGTTGAATTGACTGAATTGAGTTAGAATAAGAAGATAAGGAATAGTGTTTGAAAGAATTCTAAAATATAAGATTAGAAGCTGATATGATTACAGCATGTATGAATTTTCAAAGAGCACAGTTTTAAACTGATAGTTAAAAGAGTTAAAAATATTACTGAAAGGAATTGGTAAAGGATTTGTGGCAAGTGGGAGAAAATAATGTAATAGGATTTTGTAAGAAGATTAGAAGGAAAAAGGAAAATACAGGGAGGCAAGAAATGTGGGCAAGTTTTGAGAACAAAAGTTCCTAATACAGAATAATGAAAAAAGGATGGAGTAGAGAGAAAGAGAAGGATTTCCACGGCTGGGCACAGATGCATTGTTTATAAAAGGGTTTAGGAATAGTAATCTTAAAGTATGTATGGGGAAGCAGAAGTTTGATTAGTTGTCTGTTACCGGTTTATAGGTTTATAATATATTCCTCCATCTTCCAGTTCTCAAACTCCCATCTATATTTGTCCTGTCACTGGCCACCTCCATTTTGTAACTTTCCATAGACATGCCTTCACACCAAGTTTGTATAGGTAGACCTCCTCTTCTCTCAGATAGATTCCATTTCATTGTTAATTTGGATAGTCTTTCTTCTTCCATACATTAGGATGTGCCCTATCAAATCATGTTTCCTTTCCACATATTCTACAATATCTAAATCTTCATCTACCTTCAATATTTCTCTTATCCTATTGTTAGGGAGTCTACCATCTAGAAATTCTCACTGACCAGCACAAGAAACCCATCTCTCAACTTCTTTTGTATAGATTCAGGGATCTGCCACGTCTCACAGCCATATTTCAAAATTCTTACATTTTATTATACATATATTGCAATTTTAATTTTGTAATGCACTTGCTGCAAAGAATTGAAAACAGCATTACATTTAATTAGAATTAAAATGTAAATTGGAACTTGCACAGTGAAGCTAATCATATTAATTGATATCATTGTATGATTCAGTTGAACTGCACACTCTTAAAGCTTCACTTACTTTTCATAAATGTGTGGAACCGGTTTCGAGAACATTTAGTTCCCATCTTCAGCCAGGCTAAAGTTCTACTGTTGAATCATTCGTTGAGCTGTGGGAATGTGTATTCTGCTCTGGTGGCGGTATGATAAACTTGTAGTTTATGTTTTCATCTCCGGCAATGTCGAAGTTCATTAGACTGTATTTGTATTTGTAGATGTAGATTTTTTCCCAGATTGCTAGTTCTGTAGGTCCTTGTACTGATTTTAATAATTTTGCTTTATTTATTATGTTGTGATTTTGTGGCCAAAAATGATATGCTACTGCTGATTTCTCTATTTGGTTGTACTTTATGTTCCTGAAATATTCCTTTAACTGTGTGCCAATGTTTCTCTTTGTTTTTTCAATGTAGATTTTTTCACATTCTGCACAATTTATTTTGTAAACACCTGCTATTTTCCTCTTGTGGAATACTGTCATTAACATTATCTATCAGTAAGTTTTAACATTAAATCTATTAATCGATGCCTTTAAGAATATTCGAATTGTTTTGTAGACCATGGATGATATGTAAACTTTTTAAAAATTAGCTTATCTTTTCTTCCTGAAAGTGTTGTGGTTTCTTTGATATGTTTTTGTCTCTTGAATTTCTGCACCTTTTTGTGTACTAGTTCTTTTTTAAAACCATTTTTCACTGCTGTTTCTTCTATTTGTTGTATTCATTAAAATATTCTTCTTTGCTAATTTGTAGGTAAACTAGCCGGTGTGTTACACTGTTAATAACTGCATGTTTGTGTGCTGTGGGGTTAAAACTTTGATCAGCTTTGATGTGATTATCTGCATGTGTATTCTTTCTGTATATTCCAAATTTAAGATTTTCTTTACATTTCATTATTTTAATATCCAGGAATAGCAACATGTTATCTATTTCTATTTTGTATGTAAATGATATGTTTATATCTTGTATATTCAAAAGTTTTAAGGCATCATCAATGAGTTTTTTGTTAACTATGGCAAATATATTTTCTACATATCTGTACCATACCTTAAATATGTATTGAAAAGCTGTGTTGATGTGTGTTTCAAATCTACTCCTGAAGAGGTTAGCTAGAAATGGAGATAAGGGGCTGCCCATTGTAAGTCCTGCTTGTTGTTTATACAATTTCCTTTGAAAGTAAAAAACTAAGCCTTTTTTACTTTCAAAGGAAAATTTATAAACAACAAGCAGGACTTAAAGGCAGGATTAAAAAAGGCTTGGTTTTTTACTTTCAAAGGAAAATTTTATAAACAAATAGCAGGACTTACAATGGGCAGCCCCTTATCTCCATTACTAGCTAACCTCTTCATGAATAGATTTGAAATACACATCAACACAGCTTTTCCATACATATTTAAGGTATGGTACAGATATGTTGACGATATATTTGCCACAGTTAACAAAAAATTCATTGATGATGCTTTAAAACTTTTGAATATACAAGATAGAAATATATCATTTACATATGAAACAGAAACAGCTAACATGTTACCATTCTTAGATATTAAAATAATGAAATGTCAAGGAAATCTGGAATTTGGAATATACAGAAAGAATACACATGCAGTTAATCACATCAAAGCTACAGTTTTAATCCCACAGTGCACAAATATGCAGTTATTAACAGTTTAACACACCGGCTAATTAACCTACAAATTAGCAAAGAAGAATATTTTAATGAATACAAATAAATAGAAGAAATAGCATTTAAAAATGGTTTTAAAAAAGAACTATTATACAAAAGATGCAGAAATTCAAGAGACAAAAACATATCAAAGAAACCACAACACTTTCAGCAAGAAAAGATAAGCTAATTTTTAAAAAACTGACATATCATCTATGGGCTACAAAAAAATTTCAGAATATTCTTGAAGATTTTAATGTTGGCACCAATTAATAGATTTAAGGTTAAAAACTTACTGATAGACAATGTTAATGGCAGTATTCCACAATAGGAAAAAGCAGATATTTACAAAATAAATTGTGCAGAATGTGAAAAAATCCACATTGGAAAAACAAGAGAAACATAAGCACATAGTAAAAGGGACATTTCAGAAACCTAAAGTACAAGCAAATAGAGAAATCAGCAGTAGCATATCATTTTTGGCCACAAAATCACAACATAATAAATAAAGCAAAATTATTAAAATCAGTACAAGGACCTACAGAACTAGCAATCTGGGAAAAAATCTACATCTACAAATATAAAAACAGTCTAATGAACTTCGACATTGCCGGAGATGAAAACATAAACTACAAGTTTATCATACCGCCACCAGAGCAGAATACACATTCCCACAGCTCAACGAATGATTCAACAGTAGAACTTTAGCCTGGCTGAAGATGGGAACTAAATGTTCTCGAAACCGGTTCCACACATTTATGAAAAGTAAGTGAAGCTTTAAGAGTGTGCAGTTCAACTGCATCATACAATGATACCATTACATTTCTTTGCCTTCCATATACTTTGTTTAATTTCCTCTTTATTGGTACATTGCTGCCTAATTATTGATTCTAAATATTGATATTCCAAATAATATTATGGTAATACCAGATCTGTGAATTTGAACCAACCCACACGTGGGTATTTTTTTTCATGTTTATTCTTATTATTAAGTTTCCTTGCCATATATTCTACAGCTTTTAAATCCTCCTAAAACAATCTGATCATCATTTCCAACTGGGATTTTCCTTGACGTTTTTTTCCCCACACTTCCAGGGACTTTTTACATTTTAAACAAATTGAGTGATAATATACTCCTGTCTCAATTCTTTAATTACAAGAAAATCTTTGGATATTCTTTTTTCCCACTTTTAATTTTGCCATCTGCTCCTTGCACAGTGATTTTATAGCTTGAAGTAGCATAATATTCATTCTTTACATTTCCAGTATCTCAAATAATTTCATCTCTGGCACACTATTGTAAATTTTTTGCACGTCTGTAAATACTAAATGTAGGTCCATTCCAGTAGCTTCTTTTCTATAATTTGCGAAAGACAGAATAAATTTTATTTTATCTACATAAGATCTTCCTGCATGGAAGCCACTTTGCTCTTCAACATACTGATATTCATTTTCAATTTTTTCATTCCAGATAGAGCTATATGTTCTGATTAAAGAGTTTAAAACCAAAATACCATGAAAGTTATCAGGATCATTTCTGATACCTTTCTTGTATATTGATAAGATTGATGATATCCCATACCTATTGTACCTCTCCTTCAATAATGCATCTATTAAAAATATATTTTATTAACTGAAATAATTCTTCAGTGCCTGATAATATTTATTCATTTGCAATAAGCTCATTACAAAGTTTATATGGCTTGAGCTAAACCAGGTCTTATCTCAAGCCATACAAATAAATGAATTACTTATCTCATCTATTGCAATTACTGTTATAAATTAATTTATCTTATTTAGTATAATTATGATCTATAAATTTTAAAAACTAATTTATCATGCATGAACATTTACTGCTTAATTTATGGATCAAGTCCATTTCTTTTTATTAATCTGAGATTGATGGTAAACATTTTTTGGATTGCTATTGTTTTTGGCACCAATCATTTTGGGGATGAGTAGGGAATAATTCTTTCCTCCAGATATCCGTCGGTACCTTTGCATCCTAACAAGATATGGCTTACATCTTCTTTCTCCCTACATATAGAGCATATACCTTTTTCATTCCTTCCCCTTAACCTTTTAAACTCCAAATTCCCAATTTAAACCATCCAATACCCTTTCTTTGATCTTAATTATATTCCTCATATACTTCTGTTTTCCATCATTGATTCCAAAATTTTGAGAGAACTCTTTTTTATCTAGTTGCCCATAAGTTCTGTCTGTCCATATATTCCAACTGGCATCTGAGTATTTTCTAAATTCCTGTCCACATATTTTCTTTTCCTAACTATATATTACCCATACAATTTATTATAAGTTGGTGTCTGATCCCACCTAGCAATTCTTTGAATGTATATACTTTTCTCATTCAAAATATGGTGCTGAAGTATTGGTAAATTATGAACCAATATTTTAATACTCTCTCATAATCATCCTCTTATACTGTCTTTATCTAATTCTTGCATAACTCCTTCCCCTGCAGGATTATATGCTACTCTTAAAATCAATTTACAAAACATTTTCAATAATATCCATCTTGTATATAAATATTGTACTTACGAGGCTGTTGACAATGAAGTGGTAGTACATCCTAAACTTAGGTATTCATTTTTTTTTTACACTAAACTCCATTTACTTACATAAAATAAGATGCGTTTCGGGAGAATCTCTCCCATTTTCAGTTGCTCACTGAACTGCCATTACTTGAAACGATGACTAGACACCCCGATGTTTCTGTGTGGGCATCTATTGACTGAAGTAGGAAATGGCTGAGTTCATCCATAGGAGGAAACTTAAAGTTCATTAGGTTTTCTTTATTTTTTAATATTAAAAATTTTTTCCCAAGTGGATAACTCCATTGGGTTTGTTTCAGCAGGTTAATTTCCAGTTTTATTTCATGGTTTTTGGTCCAGATGTGAGCTGCTACTGCTGATTTATTCATCTGCTTAAGGCAAATATTCCTAAAGTGTTTTTCTTCCAAATTTCTATATTTCTCTTTGTTTTCCGTACGTAGCTCTGTTCACAATCTGCCCATTTTATTACATAAATTCCTAATTTCTGTTCTGTTGGTATGGAGTCTTTTACTGTGCAACCTAATAAATTATTGATATTATATCTGTTCTTTCCGGCTAACATTATCCCATGTTCTGAAAATTTTCTTGAACTTGCTGTGGTAAATTCGATGGTAGTGAAACTTTTGAATTTGTATTCTTCTTTTGTGTTTTTCAGTATGGAAACTTCCCTTAACCCTTTTTGTCTTTTAGATTTATTGATCATTTTTATTAGTATCTTTGTTGAAACCATTGATTATAGCTGTCTTTATTATTTGTTGGTATTCTATTTGTACTCTGCTTCTGTGAGTGGAATATTCATCAATCTGTATGCCAAACTGCGAAACACTGCATGTTTATGTGGAATGGGGTTATAACTCTCATTTCTTATCATGATAAAAATTTTTCATTTTACAAAACAGAAATATGTTAATGAATTTTGACCATTCCACTTTTGAACATACTCAGCAAATTCCTAATGTAGCCAATAGTTGCCGTTAGAGATGCAATTCAATATGACCATACCAGACAGCCCCAAACTTACCAAATTATCAGTCAGCTACCCTGATATCTCTTAATATTGCCCAGGAAATAATTTTCATATCTTCAGTTTCTTATCTGATCCAGAAGACAGCAGAATCATTCCTATGTTTTTCCCCTAATAAACCATCTTATGTCAGCATGAATAATTATGTTATTCTGTTCAGCATTTGATACACTCAAAATATTTCTGAACAATTTATGATGAGTAGATGATCTAATAGAGTTTATCTAACAAATTTGCAAATTTTATTACATAGTTGAACTTCAAAATCTTTGCACATAAAGCTTCCTGGTGGATAATGCAGTGATAAATAAATTTTGGAAATTATGCTTCCTTCAAAAAAGTGCAAGAAGCCCATTATTTCTACTGTCATTGAAGGACATCTGTTCATCTGTTGTTGCAGCAACAGGTTTTAAAGGTAGTAAGTTACTATCTTTCACAAATTTAGAGAATGCATTATATATTTTTTTTCTAGTGTATTCACGAAATGGAAATAGTTTTAACTTAATTTTCAAAACCCATTCTAATAAATATAAACAATTGCCCAATATTGCAAATAACAGTGCTTTAATCAAATTGATGGTGACACTTTTCACATGATTAAAAATGCTAATGTAATTTAAATTCTAAATTATTAGAAAGCTATTCATTAAGTCTAGCAACAATTTGGCAAAACAGCTGAGTCCTTTGATGGAAGACCTAAGTGCAGATTTATCTTTGTGACCATCTATAAGAGATTTGGCAGCACTGATCATTGCTTCTTTAAGTACTCATATTTCCATATCACTGAAAGTTAATTATTATCCTTTCAGCTAACATGTAACAAACTTCGTAAGAAACTGCTTCACAATACTAGTTTGCAGAATGTCTATGTTAATGTACATTGTTGTAATGTTAATTTAGATTTTTGCCTTTCATTTTGTGTTTTCTTAGTTTAGAATTCACAAGAAATTCACTATTGAATTTTTTGTGACAGTCAAAAATGTTGTCCTATATTACTTTTTTTTTAGAAGCAGACACACTACCACTACACAATAAGCACTTAGATTTTCCTTTGTATTCAGTGAAACAATATGCTTCTCCTATTAACTGTTAAAAGTATACATTTTTTGCTTTATAGCCAAATTCCATTAATAATAGTTATATAAATATTGCAAATGCCAAAGAAATATTCATCAGATGCTTTAAAACCCCCAAATTTACAAGAGAAATACAAATTCACCATATAAACCGAGGAAAATGGAGAACTTCCAATTTCAGACAAAATCTTTAGAAATGCTGAAAAATGCAACTTTGATATTTATAGAAAGAGCACACATACAGATAACTGCATAACTACAAAGAAACAATATAGCTACAGCCTACAACCCAATTTCACATAAATATGCCACTTTTAATAGTTTGATACACAGGCTATTTAATCTCCCTCACACAAAAGCGTAACACAAAAAAGAATTACAATGTATATATTCAATACAACAATCAATGGACATAGCACTAACACAATAGTTAAAAAGATTAAAAATTAAAAAGACAAAAATCACATACCACCCAATTTACCACAATAAGTTCAAAAAGATATTCAAAGAACAAGGAATTATGTTAGCCCCAAAGAACAATTTTAATATAAAGAACTTATTTGGTTGCAGAGTAAAGGACTATATGCCAACAGAACAAAAGTCAAGTATTTACGAAATAGAATGTGCAGAGTGCGATAAAAAATACATTGGAAAAACGAAGAGGAATTTGGGAATCCAGAAATAAGAACACTTCAGAAATATTCGCTTAAAACAAATTGATAAATCAGCAATAGCAGCGGACTTTTGGAATTAAAATCATGAAATTAAACCAGAGATAAAACTACTTAAACAACTTCATAACACAATAGAACTTTCCACTTGGGAAAACATTTTCATTACAAAAAATAAGGATAATTTGATGAATTTCGATTTCCCTCCAATGGATGAACGCAGCAAATTCCTAATAGAACCTACAGATGCCGCCACAAGAACATCAAGAGACCCAACCGCCACGTATAACAACAGTTTATCTACAGGCGAAGATGGGAGGGATCACTCCTGAAACATATGTCCAGATTTTTGTGTAAGTGAATGGAGTTAGTGTGAAAAAAACTGTATTACATTGTTTATATATATACCACTCCATTGTCAACAGCTTCGTAAGTACATTTAATTGAGACAAAAATCAATTTCTACACTTAAAAGTATATCATAGAGAATTATGAATACAGCACATTTATTTATCATCCAAAATATTATTACAAGTTTGAGAACATCTTCAAAGAACATGGCATTAAATTAGCACAAAATGTGTGTATACATATAGAAAAAATTGGCATATATGGAATAGAACACTTTAATTGCAATTTAAAATACATAGGAAAGATAAAAAAAAAATAGGAAACCAGGAAGAAAGAAGCCATTAAAAGAAATACATACTCCAGTATAACTACCCAAAGGGGAAATTTTTTCATTCTTAAAAATTGAGGAAAATTAATGAATTTCAATATCCCACCTCTGGACAAATTGTGCAAATTCTTATACCGGCCAACAGAGTAGGAGTTTGGATCCAACCACAACCACATCAAGCAAGTTACTTACCAAGTAGTTATTCAACAGCCGAAGATGGGAACGACAGTTCCTGAAACCCTGTAAGTGAAGTTACTTCATTGTCAATAGCTTCTAAACATTAAGTATTCACTTCACAAGCTCACAAGTAATATGGAATGTTTGGCTCAAGGCAATGAACATGTGTGCAGCATTGCTTTATTGGGATTAAATTAAGTTTGACTCAAATTGCAAACTTACAGAGGAAAGCAGAAAGTTATATGACACTGTGATTGTTTGAAGGGATAAAATACCATTAGACAAGCCAAATGACCAATCTTAAGATGATAGTGCTTTTGCTAGTGAGAAAAAGAAGGAATTAACATTGGTGTCATTAGCAAGAACAGCAGAACAAATGCAATAAAAGGAATGTGCAAGATTATGCTTCATGGAATACTGGGAAAACTTTTAACTGTTACTCATATGTGGAAAACTTTTTGTCTTAAAATTTAAATTACTATTAAAAATTGGCATAATTAAATTCTCTTATACAGGTGTCACTTGTACAGGACTGCTGCAAATTATTCCCTATTCCCTATTACAGTGAATGAAATTAATGCCTGACAATGTAAATAAATCCAGAATCAAGTGAGCATTTACCTTTAGATAGTGTAGTTAACTTTTAGAAAAAAGCCTCCCTCACTCCTGAGGGGGAAAAAAAAAGCATCCACTAAGTTCCAAAACTGACAGTTCCTAGGCTGCAACACTATTAGTGTTTATCATTTAACAAAATGTATTTCCCTCATCCACTTTGCAGGAAATAACATTAAATAGCTGGCAATTGTTTTATTATTTCTGAGTAATATGATTTTTCAGCATGCTTGTTTTAAATGTTTTGTAGCAGTGGCACAGCCACTTTCAGTGCATGCCTTGATAATCGCTTAGTTACTGTGACTTTCAGTTATGCCCAGAGTGCCTACCTCTGGGCTAGGTTCATTATCTTTAGTTATGCTTTAGTTATAGCTTTAATTATAAATTTGCATGATGCTGCTTGCATAGAGTGTTGGAACTGCAAATAACAAATGTTGGTTGCTAGTGGTAATTGGGGATGCTGATATTTATCTTTCCCTAGCTTCCAAATTATTTTTTTGTGTTAACAAATATTTGCTGGCGTATAAATATACATACTTTCTTAACACAGTTAAATTTGAATATATTATTACTGAAACAATATTATTTTGAATATTCTTGTACACATGGCTTGAATTATTTGAACCCAGTTTATATGTTTACAATGTTGCAAAGCAAAGCAGAATGTAAATTAAAAATAGCATTGTGCTAGAGATAAAACCTTGAAGGACAAAAAATTTTGCCAGTGAAACATAATTAAACTCTCCTCGGCAATAGAACTTCATTTATTTCTTGTTTTATTCCTTCTGCCATTAGTTGGTTACATGGGGAAAATGAAAGTACTTTCAAGATTCATATAAATTATTATCTCAGTGCATTTCAAGTTAGATAAAAATAGATGCATCTCCACAAATTTAATCCACTGTCTCATTAATATTCACATTCATTATAGAGATAATTCATTATTGAAGATAGCAATGAATAAAAAATGCAATAAATATAATTTAAGATACGCCAAATAATTGGGGATTTTGAAAATGCCATGTTTGATTAAATTTATTTATATTGAAATATGATATTAATGCATAAATAATACCATTTAAATTATATCTACAATCATTGTTTACTGATTTTTTTTCCTCTTTTTTTATTTTTTCCAGCATAGTCAATCGTGCAGATTAGTGCATATTATATTGTTTTTTTTAATATCACAGAAGTAAACATTTCATTGTATATGTTAAAGCTGTATTCTAATTCACTTATCTTTATATTTGTGTCATCAAGGATTACTGGAGCTTAGCTATCACAATGGTTACTCAAAACTGGGTAGGAAAGAATTAACCTTTAAAGTATTTTATTTCTTCATTAGAAAATAGGTGATGATCCTACTACAGCAGAAAGCACAAACATGAAAACAAATAAATGGGGTTCAATAATAAATTTAATTGCATGTTTTAAAAATGTGTACAAAATCTTCAAAATGCTCTACTGTATGCACTACATTTAAAACCAACTTAACAAGCATAAATATTAGAGGAGTTTATTTAATGTTACACTCCATTCTCCCCACAGGGTTCCAACACCCTTCATAAGTTTCAAACATAATTGTTTTTTCTTTTCTTTATTTGTTTGTTTTGGTATGTAATGAGCTGTTATGTATTTTATGTGCGTGTGCACGTGCGTCCGTGTTTGATCCGTTGCAGTGGATGATCCAGAAGAAGCTCAGGATACAGCTAGTCACCTCATAGTCTGGCATATAGAATCTCGGTAGGCAACAAAATTATCACACGGTACCCATCTTTGCATGCATTTTCTTCTAATCTGTATTTCTTGTTCCTTTTCACTGTTCTTCATTTATGAAATGCAAGAAATAACTCTTAAACTATTTTCATAGTATTGTGAACATAACATATCTGTTAGTAATGAACTACACTATTTTAGAGAAGGAGCTTGCAAATAGGCTGTATCCATTTTATATACCCAAGCTTTTCTAATAAAGGAATCCAGTGTTTCACAAACTGTTTTTATTGCTAAATGTTTGTGAATTATGAAGATGTTCTTATTATTGAGAAAATAAAATTTGGGAAAATATATATAATATTATAAAGCATTAATAAAACAATAACAAAATATACAGGGAGGAAGAAATAAAAAATTAAGAAAAGTACAAGTATGAATATGAATTGTATTATCATGTTTACAGATCATAGCTCAAACCTTGGTAGCTTGGTGCTACCATCTACTAATCATATCCCCAACCTATCTTTATACATATACATTCAACTCCAAATTGTGGAAGCTTCTGTTTCTACAGCATTCCAGAAATTGCTATATTTAAACAAGGTTGCTTGATAATATTTACTTTTTGTATGATGTATAAGTGATGAACAAGGAAACCAATGAAGTTACTTACTCCACCTGAAGCAAAAAAATTAAAGCATCCCCCCCCCCAAAAAAAAGAAAAAAAGAAAAACAAAGTCAACATCAAAGAAAAGTCTTAAAGAGCCAGGTCAATGAAATCATGGTTCAAGCTGTGTACTGAAAAAAAATCTCATTTTCTCTTGGAACAGAGGTGAATGTCTAGAACTCAAGTATGTTTGCTGCTAAGTACTTTGTTATGCATGTACTCTAATATGTTGGCCTACTGAAAAGAAAAACAAAGGGATTAAACAATTGGATATATTTATAAAAAAAGTGCTTAAATTGCAAACATTACTATAAAAAATTGTGCATCATGGTAGTTAAAATTTTATTGGGCTGCTTAATGCACAAGAATAACCGCACAGTATCTATTGATATTCACAAGTGCTACTAGAAATATATTTTTGGTTGATTAGATAGAACTGTTTAAAAGAAATCAAAAATATTCAACTTGCAGCATGATACCACCAAGCCTGTATACCTCCAGCATGCAATAGCTAAACTACAAGCCAAATGAAAGCATGGATATTTGTCTTATACACATATTGCAACAGAAAGTGGGAAAAAATTATAATTATTTTGAGTATATTTACGTTATATTATAATAATAATAATAATAATAATAATAATTTGTGTAAATAAATTTAACAGAAGGTTTGTGTATTGTAATAGTTGGAGTTTTTTTAACTTGTGAAAATACATTTCATGTGATTGTGCATGGCACAGCAAAAGGGGTTTTTCACAGACTAAAATAATTCATAAAACGTAAACATTGTAAAAAACCAGGCATCTATACCTTTGGCTGCACTAAAGGCAAGAAACTTCACAAAGTGAAACAGTTGTTTCACTACATTTGGCACTGTTAACATGGAACAGAAGCTAAGAGGTAATACTGTTGAAATATGATTATGATTAGCATTAGCATAAACAGGTGACTAGTTAGCATGGTGAATGTCATTCATTTACATACTATTAATGATCTTTGCAGAGGTTTTAGGGCAATGCTTTGGGTGATTATAAAGAATGGACCAGAATTTTAAAGCACTCATAGTTCAGCCAGTACTCTGAGATCTCTGATTGAAACATCAGCAAGGAGCCCAGATTCAAAACTGCCTCCTTCACTCTTGTAGCTTGCTAGGACCAATCCAATCAACTGAGCCAAAGAAGTAGATTATCAATTGCAAGTTATAGTTATTACAGTATACCAAACTGTTACTATTAAAACTAAAAGGCTAAAATGGAAAAATTTGTAAACCATATATATATAAGGATCTAGGTGAGCAGTTTTAATTTAGGGCAAGCTTTTAATCCGTTGAACTCAGAAAATTTGTCAAGGGAATTAACTTGACAATAAAAGTTCAATTTTTTAATTGTATCATAATATAGATTTTCTTTATGGTGGAAATTGTTTCTAACGTATTTAATTATATGATCATTGATTATTTTATTCCTTGTGAAAATAATTTTAAATGACAGCTAGAGCATGCTAATAAGACGCCATTTGGGCATTTAATCCCTTTACTTATATTTCTCAAGTAGGCTTTTGTAGGCAGGAGTAGTATGTCATGTCATGACTCAAAATAGCACCTGTAACCTTTTTAAGATTTAATTCTCAATAGCAGACAGACAAAAGGAATTCAGCATCATATCTCATGCTATTTTTATTTGCTTTCTGGCCCTTCTTTAACATCCTAACTATGATGAGTTTTTGTTTCTTACTTAATTTTGACTCGTGTAAATCTACTTTAGTTCATTCATCTTCAAATGTGTCTCTCAAAATGGCCTCTCCAAAACACCAATTATAACCGTTACCATTTTTAATTTATTATGTTTTAAATGATATTGTGACTTCATTTATTTTTATCTTAAGTGTAAATATAGTTTTCATCTCACTGGACTTCTTTAAATTTTGTACTTTGCCGGAACATCTTTCTATCAATTTTTTGTGAATCTATTATTGATTTACTTGCTTATATCAGAAATTTTAAAAATTCTCTTTTGCTGACTATTTTTGTCTTTTTACATTTTTAGCTATTTAAGCTGACACATTAAGAAATATATAGGGAATGGCATCATCTTTTAATTTCCATTTCTGTCTGGAGATTTTGACCTTTTGGCTTTAATCATAAATTAACAATTTTTAAAAATGAGATCAGCCAAAAAATGCTTATTAAGTACAAATAAAACTTTTTAAATTAAGCTCCTTGTCTTTCTTTGGAATGGATTTAGAATGCTTTGCTGCATCTTGTGGTGGTTGGAAAAAAAGTTTGGCATTGCATCATCACAACTGGAACAAAACACAATACAACTTCTTTGCTTATTAAAAAGTTAAAATAATCAACACTCATGAGCATTTCACTCCTTTAATTATTAAAATAACAGGACATGTTTCGTGAACATATCGTTCACATTGTCAACCGAGTACAACTAACGTTCATGCAGGGTTTGAATAATGGGCGACTGTAAGGTGCTCTGGTGGATTCTGAAAGAGTTTAAACAAAATATCTGCTTCCAGAATTTCAAAATTCATAGGAATTTTTTCTTTTTCGTTAATAAAGATGTTCTCCCATATGTTAAGCTCCTTAGGAAATTGGACAGCCTTCAGTAATCTTATTTCTTCATCAATTTCGTGGTGTTCATTCCAGAAATGTGCCGCCACAGCTGATTTTTCTATCTTTATGCCTGATGTTTCTCATATGTTCCTTCATTCTAATGCCTATGTTCCTTTTAGCCTTACCAATGTATACCTTTTCTCAATCCTTGCAGTTAATTTGATATATCCCTTATTCTTCCTTTTTTGATCTACTGTCTACCTTGTTTAAATTCAATAATTTACCAACACTATATTTATTTTGAGGAACCAATCTAATATTGTACTGTTTAAACATTTTTTGAAATTTGTTATTCAGAAGTGTCCTGTCCTGTTATTTTAATAATTAAAGGAGTGAAACGCTCATGAGTGTTGATTATTTTAACTTTTTAATAAACAAAGAAGTTATATTTTTGTTTTACTGTGTGGATTCCTTCAAAGGTATAAAAAAATAAAAACACAATATAGTTTGCCACAGATAGTCAAGGTCATTAAGGCACAGACTCTTAAGTTGGAGATCTTGGATTTGATTCCCACCAGGACTGACATCCCTAACCAACATTTTTCCCAGGTTTTCCTCAGTCCTCATTAATGGCAAATGTTGGGGAGCACCCTACACTTAGGCCTGGGGCGTTTCCTTCCTTTAAAAAAAATCCTTTTCCATTTATCATTTCATCTCCCTTATCAGTGTTCACTACCTGTGATACCTCAGCAGTAAAAATGGCAATAAACACTATAAAAATAAAATGTTTTTTCCTGCTAGTTCACAAAAATAAGCATTTTCTTTTCTCTTTGGCTGACAATAACAGACTCAACATAATGTAAAATGTGCAATCTTAATTACACTAGCTAACTCATATTGCATATCTCATAGTGCTATTTTATTTAAGACATACATTGGCACTACAGGCAAAAATTCCTCATTTGCTATTGTAATCAAATGAGAAATTGTCACAAGAGACTGTGTTTTGCTAGAATGCTGCAGGGACCATTCTAACAATTGACTGAAGAATGATGAAGATATCACAAGAATCATTTCATGCTAAAAGAGCCTCATTGAGCATAAACTAGTTTTGAAAAATTAAAAAATACCATCTTGAGCCCAAACTATAAGAACTACAGAGAAGAATAAAATCATAATACAGTATTGAATGATAAAAAAATTCATTTATACCATTACAGTTGTGATCATCAAAAGAGAAGTATCTTGGGCCCAAACTATAAGAACTACAGAGGCGAATAAAATCATAATACAGTATTGAAAGATGAAAATTCATTTATACCATTACAGTTGTGATCATCCTTTTATTTATGCCTATAAAAAATGTGAAAATTGATTAAGTCTTTTTAGTGAAAATCAGCAATTCCCATAACACAAAGCAAACATTACAGCATTTTGTTGATATCAATTGAAAAACTGTATAAATATAGGAACAAAAATTTCAAAATTACATTGTGTTGAGTCAAACATCTATGACTCATTTTAGTCTTCATCATAGTCTATTGTCTCTGCCTTCATCAATCAGCCAATTCATAATGTCATCATAAAATTATCTATGTAAATGTGGAATATAATGCAGAAGTTTACCAAAGTCTTGAATTTTTGTTCTTTTTAAAGCCACTCTACTCATCTGGTACACTTCATTCATTGGAAATTGGATTAGATGGTCATCCAGAAATTCTTAGTGAGAATGTATAGGTGGCAATGGAATCAATCATTAACCTAGCCAAAATACAACTATCAAATTCAGAACTAAATGAAAAATGTGTCAAATTATTAATTGTACAATGCACTTTTTCATCACTTGGAACATCTCGTTTTGTTACATCTTTTCTCATAAAATGTTAGCTACATGTTTTGAAGTCCAAAATGTCTGCTGTTTGAATTTCATATACTATATTTGCTTGATGCTATTAATATTTCAATTATTTTATGAAGATTAAAGATTCTGTCATGTTGTTTTACTTTTCTTTTATTATACCAAAGTTACAGTTGTAGGTAAAGAAATGAATGCCCCCTAATGGGGAAGAAATGCTCAGTTTTATGAAATCTCTTAGTATTTGTCAGGGCTAATAAAAACCTAAACAGAATATAATTTTTGTTTTTCCCACCACAATTATCATATTATAAAAGTATTTCTGTGTATTAGAGGACAAGTATTATAGGAAGCATTCAGAAAGGAACTTACATCATTCTTTTGGCTGTACCTTCATGGTACAAAAAAAATGGCTACAATATTTTTTTATATGACAGTCACTTGCCTTAAATAAAACATTTCTTGGACTGATACACTGGTATTCAGCATGTAGTCAAAACATATAATTAGTATATGTGGTTAATTTTTCTTTTCAGTTTCTTCCCACAGCAACTTACACAAATTTTTTGCCTTTCTATTATAAATATCAATTCTGCTGCTGCACACCTTTTTGCAGCATCATTTCAAGTGTGGACTTTTGATTTTCAATATGAACTCCTCACACACTACAGCAATCTATTTCAGGATGCCCAAATGTCAAATTGAAATTTTCTTTGAAAAAATTGTACCAATAGGTGTACTGAATTGTACTGGGATATTTGTCTTTGAATAAGTAGTACATTGATTAATTAGTTAACCTGGAATTTAATGTATCTAATGGTTTTCTCTGAATAGTGGCTTTCCTTCTGAGGAAAATTCTGAATATGCTACCAAATTTGCAATTTACAATTGAATAATAAATTTCAAGAAAGTTTTAATCAGTACAATATTAAACTAGCTCCTCAAAATAGATTTAGTGTCGGGAAATTGTTGAAACTAAACAAATTAGATGGCAGACCAAAGAGGAAGAGTCAGAGATATACCAGATAAATTGTAAGGATTGTGAAATGGTATACATAGGAAAAACTAACAGAAACATTGGTATCAGAATGAAGAAACATATGAGAAACGTTAGATGCAAACAAATAGAAAAATCAGCTGTAGTGGCACATTTTTGGAATGAGCACCGTGAAGTTGATAAAGATATTAATTTACTGAGAGCTGTCCAATTTCCTAAAGAACTGAGCATATGGGAGAACATTTTTATTAAGGAAAATGAACGCAGACTAATGAAGTTTGAAATTCTGGAAGTGGATAACATTCTGTATAAGTTCTTTCATAGACCACCAGAGCCCCTTACAGCTGCCTGCCTCTCCAACTCCAACATGACTCGATAGTCATATCAGTTGACAATGTGATCAACAGGTCACGAAACATGTCCTGAATTTTAATAGTTTAAAGAGTGAAACGCTTAAGAGTGTTGAATATTTTAACCATTTTAGAATTTTAAACTTGCCCATGAGAAAGAAGTTTTAACTGGTTTAATATAGGCTTTATATAAAGCAAATACCAAATTTTTGTTGTTTTTCTAAGTATGTTGATTTCGTTAATCTCTTGGACGTTTTCCCAAAACCATCAGACTTCATATTCTTTTAGCTCAATTGATTGTTATGGAGCGGAGAGAGAGAGGAAAGCTTTGAGACGGTACATTTCGGTGAGTGCCAACCTTCATGTAATATTTGAATGAATAGCTATTTGTCAATGGATTATTTTTCTTCCTATCCTGCTTATTTTTTGAAGGTGTGTGAAGAAAATCCCTTAATACTTACCCGTTATCCTCCTCCATTATCTGGTTGATACTGCTCTTTCTTTTGCAACTGGGAAAAAGACATAAGTTAGGTTAGGTGGGATTCTTTAGATAGGGGCTTTATAAAATATTATATGGTTGAGAGAATATGATGAATTTTGAGCATTGTGACCATTTTAATGCTTTATAAAGTACCATTCATTAACAGCATGTTTAAAGGTTAATTGCTGTCCTTAGGATCACAGGCCAGTATAGGATTAAAAAGTCAATATTCTTCCCTAATACATTTGTGAAAATACACTGTATATAGTGGTTCCTTGTGTAATCTTGAAGCTAAATGTTAAGATGTGGTTCTTTCAGTGCATTCTGCACACATTTTAACATTGATTTTGAAACACAAGCCATTGACGTTTGAAGTTACTACACTCTCGTGTGCTTTCAGATTAATGTGTAAAAGACACCACTACAAGGAATAGGTTATTGACTGATTTGGGAGCACAAAAACTGTTCTCAAGGACTTTTCAGAAACTTAGAAAGGAATGTATCATAATGCTGTAAATTTCCATGCCCTAAAATGAGCTGTTATTCAAAAAAATATAATCTAAATATTATTAATAGCATTGAATCTATTAAGATATCTAATAAATCTTCTGTCCTAATACAGTGTGCATATTTTTAATTGTATAAGATGTCTGTACATTTAATGTTAATAAATTCATTACTCTGATTTCATCTGTAATAAAAGAGAGTATAGCCTTAAAAATTTCTTTGACTATAAAGAAATGCTTCAAACTCTGTTTCAGAATTATAACCAAAGTTTGGAAGTTAGACAGAATGCCTTTTCTATCTGCGTAAATATGTTTAAGGGTCAGATATAAATGAACTGTTTCTGTATATTTGGGGTTGGTAGTGTTAGTTTAATTTTGATTTTATTTGAAGGTTTAAAACTTTTTTTGGTGAGGAGAGGGATCATTTAGCATTTTTTCTGTGATTATTTACACATTTTAAAAAGCACATAATGAATTTCAATATATCGAAGTGAAAAAAGTTGTAAAAATTTAATGGTATGTTCACTCAAAAAATAATTTATTCAGAATCGTGTTATATATTTATTTCTTTTTAAGGAGTCAAAAACCTTCTCCTCAACCCATTCACTTAAGCTTTTTAAATAGCAGATTCTTCATTAGTGAAGGAAATGCATAGTTACCCCAGGCATATGAATATCAGCAAATAGAGAGAACAAGGGAAGTACTATAGTTTTGAATACTCCTGGTAAATTATCTTGTATTGATCTGCACTAGACAAATCTAGAAAATTTGTGGTGGGCGTAACTTCTCAGCTTATAAGTGTAACAAATAATTGCAAATGAGAAAGTTGAGAGCTGTACAACTGTGCATTAAACCATCCTTACAATGTATTCAGTACAGAAGTAAGCGAGATACTAACTTCATTCCCCTATAAGCACATAAACAGAAAATAAACTTGACCAGAAACCACTGCACATCATTTGCTCCTTTGGCAGGACTATTCAAAACTACTTTACTTTTGTCTTGATCAACATTTCCATGTTGTCCTGAAAGGTGAATGTTCTGTTGTAACTGCTATGAGTTCTTCCAAAATAATGTACTCTCTGACAAGCAGCTGACTATGACAGTTGACACCTTAAAAAAATCTTGTTGCTTGTAACCAATAAAAGTAAGCTTAAGTGTGATAAAGAAACGATTATCTTAAATACCTATTTTCATTAATAATGAGTGATATTACTTTCTGTTTTCACTGCCTATTTTAATTATATTACTGCTTATTTTCAGTATTTTAAGTGCCTTTTTCCTGCCTATTTTAACCCAAATAAATGCCAACTTCCGACCTGTAAGATTACATATATTGGGGCATAACATTCAAGTAATATAGTACTGTATTTATATGGTATTTTGTTTCCTTAAATAGCCAGCCTATTCTTCTTTCCTTAATCTTGACATTTTCACTTAATTCTTGATTCATGAACTTTTGTTTGCTCCCCTCTTTCTCTCTCTCTCCAGTTGCTGGTAAATTCTCTTCATCTTCATGTAATTCACGTTCCATATTTTAATATCAGTAAGTTAATTTTACACAAGAATGCTGCAGCTTAAGTTAACAATTTCAAACACAACTGCATACAGACACTCCAAGCTGACCTATAATACCAATGTTTCATATTAGAAGAGCCTTAGTCAGTTACTGAAGATCTTCTAGCATAAAAAAAAAATGTTACATATCAGTATCTATGGTAACCAGGCATCTGACAGAATCCCTTTTAACACAAAACTAAAATACCATACCAGAAACTTACTTACTAAATACCTCATTTGCTACATTTTTGAAACCCTTTTAGCATGAAACAATTTATTTCCATTTGAAGCACCATTTTCTAAGTGTAGACTTTGTGTTGCTATTGTTTTTGCAGCATTCTCCAAAGTAATTAAAAATAACCAAATTTTAATTTTCAAGTTTTAAGATTTTCTTTTTAGTGGGTTATCCTAGATAGCATTTATAGTTGCACCTAGTTTTTCAATTTCTTATTTATTCCAAATTTTTATGGCAGTCTAATTTACTTTAATTTTATGTAATTCTTTATACACTGTACAGTTTTGTTCTGTTTTGGTGTGACAATTAATTTGCACTAATTTAATTATTAGTCATTAGTTGTATTACTAGACAATCAAACAAGTAGACCGTACTGGATTTATGTATATGTTCTACTACTGCAGAAGGTGCAAAGGAATGACACAGGCATGAAATAAGTGGCAAGGAAACCAGAGTACCCAGAGAATACCTCCTAAACTCCACTTCATATACAACTCTCACTCACTGCTGCTAGGATTGAGTGGGAGGCAAGCAATCTAATCACTTGGCTATGGTACCATCTTGAGAAGCATATTTTTAAATCATGTTAAATGAACCAATGTCAAAATACAGATTGATGTGCCCTTTAATGCTATTAGTTCAGATTGTCATTTCATGTTTTATTTTTTTCCATGCTGTAACATAATGCATTGTCATCAAATCATAATATATGCACCACTACAATCAGTTAACATAACATTTTCAACACAAGTTTTCCAGCTTACATTTATTCAACATTTTTGGGGGCTATTCCTGATATTTTATCTGTAGCTCATAAAGAAGTTACTAATTGTATGACTTTATATTTCTGATCACTGTGGGAGATAGTACAAGGTTACAGGAGAATATAGTGTGCTGTTATATTATTAGTACATCATTTTTTCTAGCAAGCAGTTCAGTAATTGAGTACATGTGCAAATAGTTATAAAAGTGTATAGCAACTTATCCAAATCTTCCATTCCATCAATTAGTTGCCCAAAAATGATATTAATAAATTCTAAATTATGAAATAAAGCTGGCAAGCCCAGCTACTAAAAATAAATGTTCTTTTGCAATTTAAAATGGGTACTTAGGTAAAGTCAATCTGCTCGAACAATGTTTTATCAGAAGATGTTCAGGATAAACTAGAGCAGACTTTACAGCAAAGCTGTTAAGAAAGGTGAAGGCATTTGAGGGAAGAGAATCAAAAGAATTCTTTCTTTGCCACAAAAAAGGAGAGCTAATCACATTCATTTCAAAATTAAGAGCGAGAGAATCACATCACAATAGGAATAAAAGCCAAATTCATTATCTGCCAGAAGAGTTAAAACATAAATAAGATATACACAATGTGTAATGCAAGTGTTTCTGCAGGCTGAAATGTTAAGATGTGGTTCTTTCAGAGCATTCTGCACACATTTCTGCATTGATTTTGAGACACAAGCTATTGATATTGGAAGGAACTACACTCTCATTGCTCTTTCAGATTAATATGAAAAAGACACCACCACAAAAAATGGGTTATTGATTGATTTGGAAGCATACAAACTTTGCTAAAGGACTTTTCAGAAACTAAATTTGCAAATGGTGAAGCATAATATACTCACCAAATATTCTATGTGCTATATGTTGCTGATGCCCACATTCAGAATCTAACATTTTATACATGGCATAAGACTGAGGCTGTAAGATGGGTATTATGGTATGATTTGATGTTACTTTGTTTCTATTTTGATAATATGTTTACCTGCATCAGGCATTTTTGCAGACAGATGCAAAAGTCAAAATTAAAACATAGATTTTTTTCCCCATATAGATTAGCCCCACTCACAATGAAAATTAAACATAAACATAATAAAATAAGATGTAACATGTAAACTTAGTAGTATGTAGGCATGAAAGATGCATACGCAAGTATTAGCCAGTCAAAAAAAGAACAAGCCCAACCAACAATTAACTAACAGGTGATTGAAAATGGCTGCTTCTGAGTAGACAACAATAGCATTTATGTATATGCAAAGTGCAGTAACTAATTTGCTTCGAGTAATATAAGCAAGCATAGCTTTCATATAATGCAATGAATCTTTTGTCCATTGACACCTTTCTGTCTATAGAGCAACTGATCTTCAGATCTTTCTTCCACAGAGCTGTACAAACAGAGCAGCTGCATTCTGATTGGCTGATTTCATAAGTTTAAGTTAGACATAGATGCAAAACCTTGGACCTTGCAAGCTTCTTAATTTATGCCAAAATGTATGTTTATTTTTATGTTTACATGATTCATTGTGAATGGTTCCATTACAATACATAGCATCTAGCTTTTACATTTAAGTTTAGCCGGTTCTGGTGGTCTAGTGGTAACCATACTTGCCTTCTAAACCCAAGGTTGCAGGTTCAAACCCGGCCATGATTGATGGATTTTTTCGGGTGTAAAAATCCTAAGTATGGTTTCCTTTGGAAGGGAAGTAAAGCCATGGGTCCCATGTCGTACATTTACGGCATGAAAAAGAACCTCAAGCCTGAAAGAAAAGGCCTCAAACAAAATTTGTCAGCCATTTCACACCCGGAATTGAATGGGACGCTGATGATCTGAGATGTTAGAGAGCATCCTTAAATAAACTGAATCAAATCATTTAAGTTTACGTTATATTTAATTTTTTTTGTGAATTTGGCCATTGTGTTTTTAACATTGTAGAAAAGGATTTTTGTTAAGTGCTTTAATATTTTCAAACCCAAAGAATAGAGGAGCATAGCAGCTTGAAATTGTAAAATCACTAAGGAATGATTTGGGCTATAACAGACTTTAAGATTCTAAATCATTTAAGAAATTGTATGGGATTAAAGAAATGAAAAGAGTGATTCTGAAGAGATGTGAGAAAAGTGGGCAATCATACTTTTCTGTTAAAGGTCGAACTTACAAAAAGGTTTGATGATAGATACCTCAAAACAATTAAAAACCCTTCTAAAATGAGAAATAAGGATATAAATCAGGTGCATGAACCTTCTGTAATTGAAAAATTTAGACTATTAGTCAGTGCTAAAAAGTTTGAGAGCAAGAATCTGCTGTAAATAAGATTTGGAGACCACTACAAAGAGCTAGGTAGTTTAAAGGCTTATTTTAGCTCTGAACATCAATTGTAAACTGATACTGCTGGGCAAACCCATGATGATGAAGATTGTAACTGTTTGCATGAGAAGATTAATTTCAATAAGGTAAAATCTAGCTTTGTTAACAATGGTTTTACTGAATGCTTACTTCTAGTGTAACATCTAACATCTAACAATAAAGTTAACAATATGAATTTTATTTCTGATACATCAACAAATAAAAAATTAACAAAATGGGCACAAATAAAGAAAAAAAAAACATTAATTTTAAATATAACTAATACGATCAGTGCCTTTGGCAATTCCAGAAGGCACTAACTCCAATTTATTCCAATTTGATTGGCTCAGTGCCCAGTCCCCCATTCATCAGCAGCTACCCATTGGAATATCCAGGAGACCAGGCTCCAATCCAAACAAAGAACACAATACTATAAATAATTTATACATTCAATACAATATTAAATTATATTTCTTGCAATGATGAACCTTCCTCATTTTCCAGTTAAACCCATTCAGTAAAATTTCTATCCTTGAGAGTTGCTTATTTCTTTGGACCTTACACAAACAAACAAGTAAACATTAAAATCAAAATAACCAATTTTCCTTTCCATGTTCTCAGTTCATATAAACTATTAATAAATTTTAAATTTCCCTCTTGCTTACCCTGACTTTATGGAGTTCCATTCCTTCCATACCCTATTACAACTAACCCTAGGTTGAGCATGTAATGGGGATCTATGTTCACTCCTAAATAGTGCAATTTCAACATTGTTATTTCCATTTACCTTACCCACCTTCCATAACCATTTTTGTCTTGCATTGCTTATGTACTTTCCCAGTTCCTTAATATTTCCCTCTGATTTTGAATTTAAAATTCTTCTGCCTCTTATTTCATTTGGTAAATTTTCTCACTTTCATAATAGGAACTGGTCCCTCCAAAACTTGATTTGCTTACATTCTAATATACAATGCCAAGTATTATCGGTTCTGCACATATAGGATATATTCCCTTATCCCCTTAATATATCCATTTTTTATTCCCTAAATATATATTACTGCTGTTCTAAACCATGCCAGTCCTTCCCTTCCTATCTTATCACAGATTTCAATGTATCTTTCTGTTCCGCCCACATGTTATTCAGTATGCTATATAATTTCACAGATTTTTTGGTATCATTAGGATTTTAAGTTAAGAATATAAAAAACACAAATCACATTTTGTAATCAAAAAGGCACTTCAAGTCATTGTGTGATAAAATAAGTGTATCAAAACATATTTTATTCAAAGGATTGTTTAAAGATATTAAGGGAAACTTTTAAAACTAATGGCACTTTCATTAATTGTAAAATAATTTCAATTATTAATAATTCTTGAACATAGCCTCAGTACTTATATGTCAGTATTTAGATTGTTTATTTATCTTGTATGATTAAGAAATAAAATGCTTCTCTTGCTTCCTCACATACCTAATACTGCCATGTGTGGCTAAGGTCGTTTAGGCATGAACTTGTGAGCGGGAGGTCTGGGGGTTTGATTTCCACCAGGACCAACCTCCCTGACTGAGGGTTTTTCAGGTTTTCCTCAGTCATCATTAATGGGAAATACCGAGGAGGTACCTTAAACTTAGGCCTAGAATGCTTCCTTCCTTTAAAAAAAAGGTCCTTTCCCAGTTTATCATTTTATCTCAAGTATCATCAGTGTACATTGCCTGTGATTCCTCAGTAATTAAAATGGATGTTAAACATTATTAAAAAAAACCAAACAAACTTATCCAACTTTAAAAAATTTACTAGCAACATATTTGGCAGAATTTAATATTTATTTTTACCATATAAATATATGGTATCAACATAATTATTTTTCAATGGCAATATTAATTTCTTTTTTATTCGTTATAGATCCTTGCTAATTTCTTAACATGATTTCTACCATTAAATGTTTCTAAATGTTATTTCCTTATTTGTTATAAACCAGTTTTCATTTAACAATTTTCAATTTTATGTCCACCATTCCATGCCTGGATAGTTAGATAATATGTTCTAGGAATTTTCTTATTCTCTTAAATGGGACATTTACCCTAATCAATCTTTTCTCTAAGACCCTTGAATCTCCACATCCCTTACCTCAACCAAGCAATCTTTTCGCTCTCTCCCTTTGATATTTCAAATAATTCAAAGGTAATTTTTTCATTTAAATTAGATATTCTCCAAAATGTTTCAGTTTCAAAATCTTTCATATGCAAAGATATGTGACATATGCAGACTGTAGCAGCCAGTACAGCAAACAATCTTTAAAAAGAGAATTCTAAGGAGTGAAATGTCATTTTAATTATTTGATTAATGTATTTTATGGCTTCATGCTAATTTGAACATAAACATCGAGAAAGATATTAGCCACTCCTATGGCCAGATATGTAGGGCAAAAATACAAACTGAGCAAGAAAAATCATTCCTGGATCAAGTAGCCTGGGTACATTTTTATACCTCACCTCCCCCCACCCCTGTACTTTGGGTGAATGTCCTGAGCTTGATCTTTGTGCTCTTATACAAGCATAACTTATGGTTCATATTTACCAAATTCATAATTTCAAGATCAGCATAGAATGTTGTAATAAAAAAAAATTTGTGTACTTATAAGAAATGCAAAAGCCAGCATTGTTCAAAGTTCTTATGCACTCAAGTATATGTAACGGATATGCTGCAGATAAAGTGCTGTGTGATGATTCTTCTATCTTTGCTCGTACTTAGATGATGCAAAGAGCAGCCTATTTCAGCTACACCTAGGTTTTCCTCAACTTCCAGCAAACATGCAGTGCCAATTTCATGCTAATTATGAAGTTAATATAATTGTATTTAAAAAAAGATTGACAGTTTTAAATTGCACTATTATTATTATTATTATTATTATTATTATTATTATTATTATTATATAGTAATAGTGCTACCACAACTGATGATGCCATCACTATCACTGCCATCACTGACAAAATATTTTTTTAAATATTATATTTACATATATAATTATATTGCAGTGTGTATCTGAAACAGACTGCTCTTTAATGTATCATCTAGTTGGGGTCAGATAAGATCAATATTTACTTTTTGATGATGCTCAGTGAAAAAGCAACACAAAGATATATCAAACCAAAATAAGATTAAAGTTTCAGAACAATGTCATGAATCTTGGAATCTTTCTTGTCCATTGAAGTCCAGAAATTACTTGAAGGTCATAAGAGAATTTCAAAGATATGCCTGCTTGAAGATTTAAAATTTCCATTTCTAAATCTTCAGGATTATATTTTCAAAAGATTTTATGCACCTGACCTCCAAGTTCACTAAGTTCAACAGAAGCAAGTGGATTATTGATAAACATTATCACTGGTTCAAAAACTGGCTAAATCTGTTACCATATTCTTTTGCCAGGATTTTCAGATGCTGGACAAAATATTTAAACATCACATTCACTGCCGTTTATGGTTTGCACAGTAGATTTCAAATATTGTTTTGAAAATTGTGAAAGAAAATTCCTGCTTAAAGTGCAATCTATAGCTTCAGTTTTTTATAAAATGCATTTACAGCACTTATTATGCCTGAAATGTCACAATCTTTCCTTTGTAATTCACACTTTAATTTATTTACTTTTAAATAAAATCTGTCAAGAAAGCTAAATCTAGTAGGATGTCTCATCAAGTTTCTCATAATATTGCTTAGTAGATGATTTCAGAAAGTCTCTTTCTCACCTAGAGACAACAGAATTGTCTCATTGTTTTCTCCCGACTATACCACCTTATGTCTGTATGAATAATTATGTCACCGTGCTCAGCATCTGATACATTCAAAAGATTTCTGAACAATTGATGATGAGTGGAAGATCTAATGTATTTTACCACAACTTTCTTGATATGGATTAACTTCAATATTTTGCATGCAAACATTTCTGGTATATAATGTAGTGATAAAAAATAAATTTTGGAAATGATTTATACTTAGCACACAATAAGAAACCCCATTATTCCCATTAACCATCAAAGGTACCTCATCTATTGCTATAGCAAGAAGTTTTGAAAGTAGTAAGTTTATTATTTTTCACAAATTCAAGAAACACATCAAACATGTCTTCTCCTGTGGTGTTTTCATGAAGTGGCAACAGCTTAACAAACTTCCTTTACCTAAAGTTGTTAAAAACCATTCTAATAAATATGTACAACTGTCCACAAGTATCAGTGCTGTTATCAAACTGTAGTGAAACATTTTCTTACTAATGGAAATTGTGATATAATTGAAATTCTAAATTATTAGAAAGCTGTTCAGCCTGTCTAGAGAGGGTTTACTGAGACAACTGAAGCCATTTAATAGAAAGCATAAGTGCCAATTTGTCTCTGTGATTATTGAATATAGACATGGCTGCACTGATCTCCGCTTTTTTTTAAAAAAAAAAACTATTTCCTTATCAAAATCTTTTTTTTTTTCCCCCCCTTAGCATAACAGAATCTGTAAGATGCCATTGTCACGTTACTAGTTTGCTGAACAGGCTTTGTTAACATACATTGTTGTAATATTAATTTATATATTTAAATTCTTCATTTTGTATTTTATTAGATCAAAATTCACAGGATGTTCACTATTAAAGTTTTTGTAATTAGTTCTGCATTATGTATTTTAGGATTAGACACGCTCTCATTATACATACTGTAAGTACACAACTTTTTTTCTATTCTATAAAACAATGTAGCTCTTCCCATTCACTGGTAAAACAATAAATTCTTTAATATGACAAATTATTATTATGAAATCACTCGAGTTTTACTAATTTTGTTCCACTTACTTGGCATGTTTCAAAGATGTTTTCTTCCATCTTCAGTCTGGTCCCACTCGCCGCTTCCCAGTGTGGTATTAAGATGTCGCTATGTGGCTTTAACGAACTTATTGATGAGGTAACTGTTGTTTGGGAGATCAAAGTTAACCAAAACAATCTTTGTTTTTGTTTATAAATATATTTTGCCATACTGTTAATTCTATGGGTTTTTGAAGAGCTTTTAATAGTTTTGATTCCTTTTGGAATTGTGATTTTTTTTTTTTTTTTGTGCCAAAAATGGTCTACCACTGCTGATTTTTCTTGTGTTTATATTTTACATTTCTCATGTGTTCCTTAAAACATGTGGTAAGATTTGTTTTTGTTTTGCCTATGTATTTCATGTCACAGTCTTTGCAACCAATTTTATAAATGCCTGATTCTTTTCCTGGTAGAATTTTGTCTTTTGTGTTGGTGTTAGGTGGTTTTTTTTAAAGTAAATTTATTTACTGGAGCCAAAATTGTTTGCTTCTTTGAAAATCTTCTGGAATTTTTGGTGTGCCCATGGGTGGAATGTGAATTTTTTATATATTTCATCTCCTTTGTAGACTTTTAGTGTGGTGATGTCCTTTATTTGTTTTTTCTTTCTGAATTTCTCTATTTTCTTTTTGACAAGATCTGTTGTGTAGCCAGCCATTTTTCTGTTTTAAGGAACACATAAGAAATGTAAAATATAAACACAGAAAAATCATCAGTGCAGACCATTTTTGGGAGGGGGAAAAAAAAGAAAAGAAAAAAAAACCATAAATCCCAAAAGGAACCAAAACTACTAACAATTCTTCAAAAACCCATAGAATTAACAGTATGGGAAAATATATTTATAAAAAAAACAATTTTTTGGTTAACTTTGATCTCCTAAACAACAGTTACCTCATCAATAAGTTTGTTAAAGCCACAAAGCAACATCTTAATACCACACTGGGAAATGGCCAGTGGGACCAGGCTGAAGATGCAGGCAAATGCCTTTGAAACATGTCCAAGTAAGTGGAACAAAATTAGTGGATTTTGAGTGATTTCGTAACAATAATTTGTCATATTATAATATATTTCACTGTGAAAATCCCTGATACAAAAAACTATGTAATAAATTCTTTACCATTTAGCCATATCCTAGGAAGAATAGCTGTATGAAAACAGTACTACTTATTAACTGAATAATTTGAAGAACATTATGATAAATGTATAATACATTAAAAAATTGAAAGTGGGCTACTACTTGTCATAACACAAGACATATGTGAATTGAACTAGCACAGAATTTACTGCACTTCACAGGTTCAAAAATTTTGCTTATAAAACATATTGTTCAAATGATGAAGGTAGCAGCCATCTATGTGCTATTAAACAAAATCTGATCTGCAGACTATGTATTAAGAGGATCAAACAGCCTATCACTTTATCTTCGGATGTGAAGCATTAACTAATAGGAAATAAAAACTCCTTGAGATTATTGCTTTAATGAAAGGTTTTTCTTTAAAAAAATCTTGTGGACAGTCTACTAAACCTTATGCAAGGAGGAGGTCTGCTGACTTAGAAATGATGAAGATTAATAACAATAAGTAATCTCCTTGGCTTCAGTGCTAGGGAACATTAACAAAGTGCATCTTTATTTTAATCTAATACAGCCTAATCTGTTCAGGTGATGGGGAGGAAGATGAAATGGAAGGAGAATCGGAATCAGTGGCAGACACCCAACAATCCGAACAGCAGGAAAGAGATATCAGTGAACCACGTGGTGAACATAGTCATCTCATAGTATGGCGAGTGGAAGTGCAAGACTAGGATCACTAAATTTAATTAAACCCACTTTTATATAAGTGATAAGAGTTAAATTAGAAGTAATAAGAAAATTAAACTGCTATGGTCTGAAAACTGTTTTACTTTAAAATATTAATATTCTGTTTGGTAAAGAAATATTGGAAGAATGAAAAATTAACTTATAATGTTACAATTTAATGAATTTCTTTCGTATAAGAAAGACTCTCAAAAAGAATCATGGTAAAAATGTAAGCATGTATTGCTTTTATTAAAGCCATGAGCACTAATTAGAAATATGATTTTTATTAGCACAAGTAAAAAAAATGTGCAGGATTAACAACCATTAATTTGTTATAAATGAATCTGCTGACAATTGTTATAACTTATGTGTAAGGAACAAAAAAATGTTATATGAATGACTGTTGTTATGATAATACAGAATTACTTGATTTCATTAACAAATATGTTGATCTTTAAACATAAACTTCATTAAAAGAAATTTTTTTAATGAGTTATTTGTGCTGTTCTTTGTGCAGCAAACCAGTTGTTCACATTCAGTATGTTGTGAAGTAAATTATGCTTTAATGAATTCTGTACAGTAATTATTTATTGTAAAATGTATAGTTTATATATTATATTTTTTTTCAAATTACTGTTTTTGCAGTGTTTGTAATTATAATTTCCAAAATGGAATTTGAACTAAAAATTTTCTCTTTCTGAATTTGTTAATGATTTGAGTTTTTCATTAGCAATTGTGAATATAAATATTATTATTAAAGAGAGCTCTACATTTATAGGTTTTTGTAATTGGTTTTAAATTAATTATATTTAATGCTTTTTATGTCATGTTACTAATTTAGCATTAGTTATATTTTGCACATTTGCTAGGTCATATTAGCAGCAAGCTGTTCATAACTGGTTAGTATAGTTGAGTCTCTGCATTTCTGCCCAAATATATTTCATAAGACAATTTTTCTTGACTGAAAGTATTTTTGAAAGTTATTGGTATGTGTGAACCTGTAATTGTATATAGTTATCTATTGTTGCATTAGAAGTAGCTTTGTTACTATTTCTCTTACTTCAAGGAACTTCAAAAGCATTTTCACAATTCAGCAGTTAAACCATGCTATATTTATTTTAAATTTAATTTTGAATCTTTTGTACAGGCTTGAGGATTTGGTTATTGTTTCCTATGAAGCAAAGAGCTGACTGTATTTTGAGTTTTATGATCTTTTATTGTGTAGATCTATAAAATTACTATTTTTATTTTTGTCTTTAAAGTAGGTTCTGGTAAAGTTGTATGCTATAATGTATAACAAAATTTCATCTTTAAGTTTATAGATCTTTGTTGAAAGTCAGTTCTCCAAGATGACAAAACTATTCTCTGATAATGAAAGCCAAAGCTAAAGATATACATAAATTCATGGAGCTAGAAAAATGAATATGTACATCTAACCCTAGTCCTTAATGCTTATTGTAAATGTAGGAATCAGCAAAATGTGTTTCAAGTAATGTCTTCATTCATTAAATTCAGAACAGATGAAGCACAGAAATATAACTTCTGCGGACATCTTAATAATTTTTAATGTAAATAAAAACCTTTTTTAATAGTGCAATATTTGTGCAAAGTCAGTCATCTTGTTGCAGATTTGGAAGTGTCAAAATTAATTCTTTCACATGAGGTGTGATGGATGTCTCTTAACACTTCAACAGGTGTTCTTGCACACTTACACATGCATAGTGTGTGCATGTATGTGTGCATATGTATGTATATGTTTATATTTAGGTAGGCATGAATTTTATAGAGTGACTTTCATACCATAAGAGTGGTACATAGTGGTAAAGATCAACCTTTTATTTTAGTATTAAAATTATTTTCGTTTCAATAAATTTAGACCAGAATATATCCATGTAGCATTACTGAAATATTTCATACAATATTAATTCAGTAAATAGTTGTGTGCACCTGCTTAGGGCATAGCTGAAAGCATATCTAATGGACATTTTGCTTAGTATTACCACCAAAGGCACAAGAAATCTATGGAGGTTAGATACATACACAAGCCCTTTTAGTGTTTCCAAGTTTTTTCTAGCAGCAACCATCCATGACATCAATTTATCACTCATGCAAACCTATTTTAGTTTTTAATATATATTTACAGATCTCAATTTTTGGGATTAAACCCTTAAGCAGGTGCTTCCTCTCAAGTATTATTACATGATAGTGTTTAATTTCAGTTTCAAAGCAGTTTACCATTCTCTAAGCCTAAGAGAACTGCAGAATTCTATTAATCTAAAAATTGTTTCCAGGAAGTAAAAGGCTGTGGAAATTGCAATTTTTTTAAATGTTTTTTCTTTTTATTTCAAGCATTAATGCTGACAAAATCTCCATTTCCTGTTATAATAAAATGATTCTGTAATTAAGTGTTAAGTTTCTTTTTAAAGTGAATATACAACTAAAATGTTTAAAGATCTCCCTTGAAGTATACCATTAATTGAAACCTTATTTAACAAAAAATATAGCAAATATCAAGCAAGCTTTTAACATTAAGGCATGTGTTCTGTATATCAATTTGTTTTATCCCCCAAAAATGTTAAATAACATGTTAAATAAGGAATGCTCTTATCTATTTTTATTATTATTATTATTATTTATTTATTTTTTAATGAAAACCTTTATGTACAAAAATGTACAGCAGTGTGTATTAAACCATTTGAATGCCACTTTAAAAATTAATGTATCATTTTGTAATTCAAAATAATAATAATGAGCATTATTTAAAATATGCTTATATAAATGAATTCATGGATTAAAACACCCCTAAGTAAGTAGATATTTTCATGAGGCAATGAAATAAATTGTGAATAATTTAAAATTGAAAGATGAAGTAATAAATACTTGATCTAAGCAATGTTTGCTCCTTAAAGTTTACTGTTATTTAGTTTGTTACTTAAAATGTTTTTAAAAAATACCCATACTATTTTAATTTTAGGACAAAAGAAAATAAGTACTTTATATAAAAGATAACATCAATTAATTTTAATTGCATGTTAGAAAGAGCAAAAGGGAAAGAAAAAAATTGATTTATTTTCATTTCTACCAAAGATTACTGTAATGATTGTCTTTGTGTTCATTTGAAAAATGAAAAATCAAAAAATAAATACACAAAATATTAACAATGGAATCTTATTATCCTGAGCATGCATCACTATGTTGAAACTTTGAATAATCCAAGGTACAAGAACAAAAGACTAGTTGTTGGTTGAATGCTCTCTTAAAGCTCTGCATTGAATTAAATGTGAAGTTTGCTCAGAAAATATCCAACTTCTTCTTCTTCTTCTTCTTCTTCTTTTTTTTTTTTTTTTTTTTTAAAGGATAAGCAATGATGGTAAGGAAAGTAAAACAAGCACAGCAAGGGTCAAATGCCTATCATAATAGTCAGGCTTACTGTTATATTCATGGGGGAAAATAAGAGTGGATAATTTGTAATTAATAATAATAAAAATGTAATTTGAATGTAGTTTTAAATAACAGTAGTTTTCCCAGTGAAATGTATAATTATGCAATGTTTTAAGAGGAATGCCAAGAATTTCAGAAAACATTTAAAGATGTGAATATTATTTTGACTCCAGTAAACAAATACAGTTTAAAAAACCAACAAAAATGACAAAATTTCACCGGGAAAACAAATCAGGCATTTATGAAAGTAGTGGCAAAGGTTGCAACAATATGAAATGTATAGGCAAAATGAAAAGAAATATTACCATATGGTTAAAGGAACACATGAGAAATGCAAAAATATAAACATATGGAGAAATAAGCAGTAGCATATGATTTCTGGCCAAAAAAAAATATGAATTCCAAAATGAGCCAAAACTTTTAAAAGCTCTGCAGAAACTCATAGAATTAACAGTACAGGAAAATATATTCATAAACAAAAACAAAGAAAACTTTTTAAAAGTTTTTTATAATTGTAAAAACTTTAAAAAATGTTTCATATGCAACTAACACAGTGAAGCTCACATGAATTAAATCTGTCATCTAACACTCTTTATGCTTCACTAACAAAAACATTTGGAACCGGTTTCAAAGATATGTTATCTCCATCTTCAGCCGTGGACAACTGGTGTGAAAGGTTGTTGTTACGTAGTATCAGAAGCAATGTTCTGCTCTGGTGAAACTTTTATGAACTTAAAATTTATATTTTCTTCTTTCGGAATGTCAAAATTCATCAAATGATCCTTATGTTTATAGATGTAAATCTTTTCCCAAATATGCAGTTCTACGGGTCCTTGTACAGCTCTTAATAATTCAACTTATTTTTTTTATATCATGATGATAAAGAAAACTTTGTTAATTTTTATCTTCCAACAATAATCTTATTACCAAATTCATAAAATTTACAGAGCAACATCTGAGTGAATGCTCTCTGAATGCCATGCTGATGGCAAAGGCAATAGCCTTTGAAACATATCCAAATAAGTGGTACAAAATTAATGAAAAATTGCATTGCAATATAATTTTTTTTTTAATTTTTTTATTTATTAATTTTTTTGTAATTACCAAACCAATATGAACGAACCATTTATTTTATAATTTTAGTTATTTAAACATCACATTATCTAGCATCCTTAAAAATAAACCCAAATTTGCAGCTTTTCCTGACAAACTCTTGATAATGAATTGTAATTTCATATTTTCAAGCAATTGTTCCAATTGTCAGAATAGCTAATGATTACAGCCTCTGAATTATGAATATGCAGTAATATTTACTTGTTGATTTGGTTTATTTATGGATGCTCTTTAACATCTCAGGTCATCAGCATCCCATTTAATTCAGGGCATAAAACAGCCGACAAATTTTGCTCAGAGGCCTCTTTTTTCAGGCTTGAGGTTCTTTATCATGCCATAAATGTACGACACGGGACCCACGGCTTTACTTCCCTTCTTAAGGAAGCCATACTTAGGATTTTTAAGCCTGTAAAAATCCATTGATCCTGGCCAGGTATGAACCTGCGATCTTGGGTTTAGGAGACAAGTATGGTTACCACGACACCACCAGGACCGACAGTAAGTATTTATGTATCTTATTGTTCACTGAGAATAAGAAATGGTTACTACCAGTTTTATTATTTTAACAATTTTAGGAATACTATGTACACTTTATTAGTATGCATAACTGGATTAAGTCTGAAATACTTTTTTCTTTGACCTCAAACAGATACATTATAATGCATTTATTTAATTTTGAAGCTGTTTACAGTGAAGGTATTATATATTAATTTATATAATGCGCGTAAATTTCTTACACACTACAAGTGGGTTAACAACTGAGGATGGGAATTATGGATCCCAAAACATGTCCTAACTTTAAATAAGTGTAAGAAATTTACTTGCATTATATGAAATAAGATACATTATACTTGGTTTCATCACTACACGACCTATGTTGAAATAGTTCATAGTTTTTTCTAGGAAAACAATTTCACTGTGTGCAAACTTCTTTCAGTATTTCTTCAATAAATGACAATCTAATACTGAAAAGAATACATTGGGCACTAGTATAAAGTTATGTATAAGTTATTGCTACAGTTTTGCTAGTGTATACCATGATTTTTATGTGAAACAAACCATAACAAATACTTTACTGTATAGTAGAAGGTTGATCTTTGATGCCTTGTTTAGTTTATGCTAGAATTGGTAGTATAAATTAAGAAAAAATGGTAGTTGCCTTGTTTAAGACTTTGCTTAGAATGAGCATTAATATAGTTTTTGAATGGCAAACTATATGCAAATTTGCTCTAGAAAACCTTACAAGGACAAATGAGAACAACCAAAAGTTATTTTAAAAAGTTGTATAGGTTTGACTAGTACATTGCGAGAGAAGTTGTAGAGGTATGACCAGCACAATGTGAGATGGTTTAACAATTATTTCATTGGAAATAGCGAAGAAACACATGACAAAGCCATAACCTCAAAACAGAAAATTATATTTCTTAGTATGCAGCAGATCCAGATTTTCAGACAGGAGTTGAGTACATCAGAGTACTGTTTTCAAAAACATCTAAATTAGGAAGAAGGAAAACAATTAGATACATTATCTACTTCTAATGAAGAAAGATAGCTAGCTAGCAGCAGTGATTCAGGTTTCCAAGTGCCATTATGCCTTGGATTACACTCATGTGAGAATACCAACCAATATGCCTGAGATGAATGAATATGTGTATCACATTTCATATTTATTCTTCTGTATCTCACTCTGATTTTCATATCATTTATTATTATTTTTTTTTTTTTTCATTATTTGTTTCTCATTAATTTTTTCCTTCTGTAAACTTAAATCTCCATTTTCACTGCCTGGATACATTCTTCTTTATCACTACTAGCAACGAAGGCTAGCAACTTGTTTAATAATGCTGGATACTGTTTCAAGATTCATAAAAAGCAAGACCACTCTCCATTTCCATTTCTTTGTAAATTTTATTTTACTAAGTAATTATTATTATTATTATTATTATTATTATTATTATTATTATTTAATTCTAACCATTAATTTATATAATATGGATTTATTTAAACTGTAAAATAAAAAAACAATTATTTGCTATCTGCCACATTTTTAAATGTTGGTTATTAGAAAACTGTAATAGGTACAAGTTTCATTTTAAAGCTTAATAGGGCTTTCATTTGATGCACAATATGACATCAAAGTGGATTTTTTAAAAAATAACTGCTGCTCAAATATTTTAATTTTGAGTTAAGAGAAGTAGAATTTTAAATTTTTCTAAAAAAAAAGGTATTATACAGGTAAATGTGTTCTAGTCACTACCTATAGTGTAAATTTCAAGATTATATCTCAATGATATCATACAAAACTTGAACTTTCTTCTTTGCAGTGACATGGAATTAAATGCCTAATACACTTCTGTTCCTGATCTGATTTAAGTTTGGACCATTTTCTCTACCCAGTCCAACTTTCCCTTTTAGATTATAGCTTTTATTAATAACTTAAATATAGGAAAAGAATACTGACACAACCATAATCACCCACCTCTAAATGTACTCAAATAATAACTGCTTTTCCAACTGCCAATATTTGCCACAACAATGAATTGTTGGATTGGCAACTGCAGATGATTAAGAAAACTGTTCAATAAAAGAATTACTGTAAAAAATGTAGTCATCAACATTAGAAGAACAATATTCAAAATAAATAATTTTTCAACTAAACGTTCCAACAGTTACTTCTCTCTATTCATGCAGATGTTAACAAGCTTAAATTCTGTAATGCACAATATAATCTGTACTGACCTCAAACAGTTGTACTTTTGTAATTTACATATTTAATTAATGGCATGTTTTTTTTTTCAGATTGAAATCATGTTTCTATGAGACTAAAAAAATATGAAGTTTCTTTTTTCTCATATATAAGTGTTTTCTCCATTGTTGCTAAATCAGAAAGAAATCAACTGCATTGATTGTGGCTCTGATTAAGCTTATTGCTGAACCTCAAGCCTGAAAGAAGAGGCCTTTGAACAAAATTTATCTGCTTCACATCCTGATTTGAATGGGCTACTAATGACCTGAGATGTTGATGTTGAAGTATGTTCATAAATAAACCAAATACTGCTACTATTACAAAAGTTCTTTTGTGTCGAACAATTAAAAAATTGTTAGAGCTGGAGCCGCAGAACAGAAGAAAATGGCATTAAATTTTACAACTACTGATATTGTTTATGAAACAAAGTGAAGTGAACAAGCTTAATAATGCTTATTTTCTTGTGTTAGGTAAGTCAAAGGAAAGTAAAATATCATGGCAAAGATGTAAGTTTAATGAAAAATTACAGGAGTTTAACTAGCTGTTTAAAAAAATAAAATAGATTATGAAGTCCATTTAAGAACTTTCGAAAAATAGGACATTTTTTAAAAAATTTGTCGGAACTCACATAGTGAAGCTTTTAAATGTTAATTCTAACTAATCTCTCATCTAATACACTCTTATGCTTCACTTACTTTTAAATATGGTGCGACCAGGTTCGAAGAGACATCATCTCCATCTTCACCAACTTGACAACTAGATTATGAAGTGGTTTTTTAAAGTGTGTGATTCTGTGGTATCATTGGCAAGCAAAGGCCATGTGAACTTAAATCAATATTTGTCATCAGAAAAGCATTAAAAATTCATATGTAATGTTCATCTGAAATAGTGGATTACTTCATTAAACAATATACTACAGATGAAAATAAAACATGAACAGCAGAGCTATGTAGACATTATATCCATTATTAAAACTAAGATAATGTGATTGTTCAACCAAATCATTTAAAAGCTTTTTTTGTGATTCCTCAGTAGTCATTCACATTTCTCTAGATAGAACAAAAAGCAGAAGCTATAGCAAGTAATATGCTGGCCCCAATTTGTTTAAAATAATAGCAGATGAATATAAGATTCAGAATATAAAATATATCAGTGTTTCAATTGATGAAATAATAAAGAAGTATCCTGTTATGTTATAATGCTTTGAAATGAAAATAAGCATACCACATATTGGATGTAGGGGCAGAGCTGTTTAGATCCTCCACTCTTTCAAGGTAATTATTTTTTCTTTCTTTTTAATGTTATCTTTAAATTGTGATGTATTGCATTTTGCATAATAGACATGTGAACTGTGTAACACTGTTAAATATGCTAAATAATGTAGAATAGCATTTCTTTTATATATTAATTATACATTGTAATATTTAAAATATATTTTTGTTTTACTGAAAAGCTAAACATTTCAATATGCTGTTTAAATATGAAGCCTAGTCCTGAATTCTATGCTTCCAATATTCAACTACCCATTTTATAAAAGTAATAAAACAAGTGGTGTTTTGTTTTGTAAAATGTCTATTCATACTTTTCTATCCACTTATTAATTCAGTATAATTTCAAGAGCATTAGCTGCACCCAATTTTATGAACTGTTTAAATACAAAAGATCTGCTTCAGAAAATCAGGAATTTGCCAAAATACAACATATTGGTAAGGCAAGGTATATTGTATATTAAGTAGTTAAAATATTGCAGGCAATATTGATATTCTTTTGCTTATCTTTAAACAGCTATTCAGTTTAGAGTCGTTTAGAAATACTTTTCTGGTAGAAAAATAAGAGAATTTGTTTATCCTTATTAGTGAGATTATTAATATTATAATTGATAGAGTATTAAAAAATGGTGGAACAACTGAAATTAAAAATTAATTTCAATCTGCTCATGATCTAGGGGCCAAATTTTCATGACATTGCATCTTTTTCTGATGATACTAAGCATGTTTCAAATAAATTTGACTCGTAACACCACAAGTAAAATAACACCTTTTTTTCTTCTTCTTCTTCTTTTTTTTTTAAGTTAGGATTTCAAATCTATTTTCAGGAGTATGCTCTTCTAATTAAGTTTCCAAAGAATTAAAAGCCATTCCTATTGTAATTTTGGCAATCCTTGAACAATAAAATATTTAGAACATTTTCTTCAAAAGTACACTACTAAATAAATTTCTGATACACTCTAAGAAAAGGTTAACTTCAGGAGATATGTTCAGTAAGTAATTATCTTTAAAAACACAAAATTGCATTTTTAATTAATCCCCAATTTTAATTTGTATTTTATAGATCACTAAAATTTGTTTTTCATTAAATAAGATATAAAATTTTCTTTACTTAAAAGCTTTTAATTTTAAGTAAGAAAATTTTTTTCTCTTTTGTTATTCTTCTGTTTACAGGAAAGCATTTGGAAGTTTATTTTCAAAAAAAAAAATGTGCCCATCTTTATTAAGAAAATAGAAAATAAATGTACTAAGTGAAACTCGGTTTCTGAGACGACTGCTAGACTACAAGTGCCATGGTATTCCTATCTTCCATCCCAGTGAAGTCCAGGGTTCACTACAGCGTCTGCACCCCAACAAGACTGCCAAACTTGATGGGATAACACCCCTCATGCTTTGCAACCTTCCATTTAAAGTTGTGCTCTTTGTTACCAAGATTTTCAACATATATGTTAGCTTAGGCTACTCTCCATGATATGAATATTGAAATTCAGCAAAGAACCAATACATCCCTCTGGCTACCACTGTATTAGCCTCCTTTCAATACTGTTGAAAGTGACTTTTACTGGTCCACTTGTTGCTTCTTCTGGGAAAGATTCAAGCCATCCCTTCTCATCAATTTGACTTTCGTCCTGGACACTACCTTCCAATAGTTGCTGTGAGTGATGGAAGCTGCAGCCTTGGGATTCCAGGACAAAGCATTCATCCCCTCAGTATCTTTGGATGTAGAAAAGGCCTTCTCTACTACCTGACATACCAGGCTTCTACACAGACTCATAATTCTTGAGCTCCCATATGCATTTGTTACATTCACATCTTAAACACCGCACTTTTAAAGTCTCAGTGGCAGGAAACAACTCAACACTCAGACAATACGTAGTGATGCACCAGAAGGTTCTGTTCTATCACCAATGCTTTTTAACATCTTGGCAAATTTTCCCCATACCTAGACATCAGCATAGCACAATATGTTGATGACGTACTGATTTACAATACAGATAAATGTCTAGGCAGAGCTAACCCCATTCACAGATTGCTACACCTAATCAAAAGGTAGCACAGGAATTGATAAATGTCAATAAATCTCGCAAAAAGCAAAGCTATAATATTTATCAAATGTCACCTGTCCTCTTAACTTCCCTTCACTCACATATAGACAGCAAGGAATTAGGTTTGAAAATTCCCTCACTTACTTGGGAGTAAATATTATAGTATTTATAATAATTTATATATTATAATAAGTAAAGCATTACATTTTCAGATAGTAAATATGAATGTGGCTATGAAATTTAGATTTAAACTACAATTTTTAATTCTGAAAATAGTTATACTTACTGTCAATCAATGAAACAAAAAGTGCTTTATTTGCACTTTCTGCTTTGAGCAGAAAAATTATGCCATAAACTCTCCATGATAAACACAAACAAAGCTGTTAGAAGCCCAAATAGTAAAATAAATACAGCACCCTGAATGTGTTCAAATTGTAAAACAACTGGACCATTTCCATCTGTGGTAGCATAACTTTGATCAACCATCAGTTGCAGTCTTTGAGACAAGAATTCTCTTACAACCTGCACATAAAAATTGATAAATTAATTTTATTTATTTTCCATTTTAGCATAGCTAATATTATTTATGTATGAATGAATAATTTATTTCAGCAGTTAATTATACATTCAAATTTACATTTTTCCTGGCTGCCTTTGCAACTATTTACATAACTTCATAATTACATCATTTTGTTAATTATAAATTTTCAAAACCATATAATTACAATAATAAAAATATTCTCAGCATTTTGGCAATAATTCAAAATCGAAACCAAAAGAAAAATTACCAATTAATGCAAAATTAAAAGGCTTAAAAATACAAACAACTTCTGGAATAAGGTTAATTAGAATACACAAACTGTCCAGGGAAGCGAGAGAACAGTTCAAAACAGAGACTAAACATCACTTGTATGTGAACACAAGTCATATTTTTTAAGAAGACAACATGGCTGATTATGGAGGACTTAAGTTAATAAACATTGGACAAATTAACGCACAAAGAAGCAAACATGTGATGTCAGAATTGAAAAAGATAGCCAAGGAATTAAAGTTGGATATTTTATTTGTACAAGAGCCATATACCTTTAGCGGAAAAATTACACAAATTCCAATCAGAGCTAGAACGATATATCAAGGCGATAGCCCAATGGCACCAATAGTAATCTATAACCCTAACTTACAAATCATCAACATTGCACAACTAGGCGACTCAGGCACCAATTGCATTGAAGTTACATATGGACGAGGAAATTTATTTTAACAAACATTTTAAATAAATTTTAACAAATTTATTTTAACAAAGGACAACAGTGATATGACTACAAACTGGCAAACTTCGATAAACATTCTTTTCGATAAATCATTACCTCAGGATGATAAAAATACCGATACCCAAACTCATATTCAAAAGAGAATTGAAATGAATAACGCTTATAACAACAATAGAATTACGTTTTCATTTGACATTTCTGAAATCAGATATAAGTATAAGAAATCTAAAAAAGAAAACAGCTGCGGGCCCAGATGGGATTATAAATGAAGTAATAGTAAATCTTGGGAATATTATTACACCATTTTTATTTAGACTTTTTAATGATTGTATTTGGAAGGAACGTTTTCTTCACTGTTGGAAGGAAGCCAAAGTCAAAGTTCTTAAAAAGAGTGCCAACAAAGATCAAAAAAAGCCTAAATCACATAGACCAATCTGTATGCTAAACACCCTAGGCAAATTTCTGGAGTAATAGTTTGTAGGAGATTGAAAGAATTTAGATTTATGTTAGGTATGAACAACAACCAATTTGGTTTTAAAAAAGGGAGATCAACAGAAGATGCAATTAGTCAGCTAATAAATGTAGTAAAATTGTCAAATTCAAAATATGTTATTGACATTTTAGTTGATATTTCCGGTGCCTTTGACAATCTAAGGTGGCCTGCAAGGTTCGAACTTTAATGGGAGAAATGTTTCCCCAAGTGTTTATATGTAATGTTAAAAGAGTATTGTAAAAACAGAAGAGCATACATTAAAGGTATTGAGCATAATATATATAGGGAAATTACAAAGGGATGTTCCCAGGGTTTTATCTTAGGTCCGATCTTTGCGGACATGGTCCCAGAAACTCAATTAAATGAACTGATAAAAGATGACCACATTAAGCAAACCATTGCCTTTGCTGACGATGTTTTGTTTATAATAGAAGGCAAATATAGAAATCAATTGAAAGCTATGCTAACTATTTAACAAACAAATTAAAGGATTGGTATGGAAGAAATAAATTGCAAATCTCTCCATCCAAATCTGCATATATGGTACTGAAAATTGACCTAAAACGAGACCCAACTATAAAGTACAATAATCAAAGCATCAGAAGACCAAAAAGAAGCAAAATATTTAGGCACAATTTAGATGAGAAATTAAATTTTAGAAAACATACAGAATTTGTTAGAAAAAAATCCAAAAATATTATGATGAAATTGGCAAGAATAATGCAACCAGATTTTAAAATCCTATTCTATGCTATTACAACTTATCACGCAAGCATTTTTACCTCTATAATAACTTACAGGGCAGTTGTATGGATGATAAGGATGAATGATATCTCTATTAAAACTCTTCTTAGATGCTCACAAAGAAAGATCATATTAAGATTCACGGGAGAGCTCAGTACCTTGCTCACCCTAGCTGTATTAGTATCGACTGGAATATAGCCAATTGACCTCACAATTAAATTGAGGGGTACAATTTTTTGGTTTAGGAAAAGAAATCTAGACAAAGTGGCTGAAATAATTGGCAGGCAAGTAATAGTGTACAGGAAATAAAAAAAATACATTAAAACAACAGTGGCAACAGGAATGGGACACTAGATGTATTATTCCTCTTATTAATCCATGAGTTGAACATCTGAGATGAGATTTAATCCAGCTTCATCTTCCCCTTCTTAATCATCATCAAATTCAGTAATTGATATACTGTAAATTAATATGTATATTTAAAGTAGTCCCTATGATATTTTAGTTTATTCACAAAATATCTCGCTGCGCCCCTGGCTGATCTCACGGCAACCAGTATGCTGTGGCATACTGGTTGGGAATCCCTGCCTTTGACATACATATTGAATGTTCAATACATTTCCAATTGGAACAACATTTATGAAGTAATCCCCATACTAGAAATAAACAATAGTCTTCTTCAAAGAACAGGTGCTATTTACACAGTTTGCAACAGTAGCCTTCCTCACATATCAGTGAGTTTTACAAAGATATCTACCCAGCAGTGATTGCTGCTAACAAACCTTGGTATAAATTGCCAATAACTCAATTTAAATTCTTTTTAGAGAAACAGCAGCCATAACATTCTAGGCAAATAAGCACTTCAGAAAAGTTTCTTCAAAACTTGCTATATTGACAAGAAATAATCAAAGCTGATGTCAGTGATTCATACATATTAGGTTCTAGTTAATAAGACAACAGGTACACAGATGCAGCAGAATACACATTAAAACATGGTTAAAAGCAGCTAAATTTCAAAGTCTTCTATTGATCTGGTCGGGTCGGGTCGGGTTGGGTCAATATTAGCCTTGGTATGAATATTCAAAATTAAGCTAATGATGGTCTAATATTTTGAAAAATAGCTTTTGTACTTGATTTTGGTACTTTTCTTTTCATGTACTGTAACAATTGTTATTCTGAGGTTACTATTATGACTAACACTCTTAAGTTGAAATGTAGAAGCATTGTCCTTCACAAACAAATAAAGGAACCCTCCTCTTGAACAGATGAATGCCACAAAAATTCAGTTAAATATAAATGCTATCAAAATGTTACCTTACTATACTCCTTTGTGCTGTGTTCCTTCACATTGGCACTACTTCACATATGTTCCTTGTGTTATAGTGTACAGCCAAGTTTAGATAACAGAATTATAAATATGATTAACAATAAAGTGTTGAAAACCAATTGCTTCCAACTTTACAGAATTTGTACCTGTAACAGAATGCTATGATATGTGCTTAGAAATAGTTTGGATTAAATAATTAACCACTTTCACCAACAAAGAATTGCACTTTTTGTATAACATCCTTTATGATATCATCACAAATATATACATAGAAGAACCAAAATAGAGAACCATGTTATGTTTACAGCAATTCTTCCTCGACCACAAAAAAAGCTTAAGACTGTAAAACTTTGAACTTTCTTCCTCTGAAGTAGGAAGAGACCAAAGTGCAATCTGCTCCATTTTCAAAATAATCAGACATTCTGGATGCATGCATAGTTCTTCAAATTCCAGACACAACAATTGAGGCAATTAGAAACCAAAAGAGCCATGATATACAAACTTACTTAAATGATGGCACCACTAATCTAATTATAATGTAACCATGATGAAGGGAAGGTAAAAGCAATGTTTTATGGTTTATCATTTCCTATTCTTAAAACTGATACTGCACTGACTCTCTTGCAGCTTGAACTTACCACTTATTCATAAACCAAAAATGTGTGATTGCACTTTAACCATACCTACAAGCTAGATTTTTCAAGTAATTCAATAAAAAGGGCCATAACGCACAGGATTATATAAATGAAGATATCACAACCTGTAAAGGATTCATTCTATCTTCTGTTCAGTGCATTAACAGAAAAGTACCTTGAATAAAGAACAAGTAAAATTATTTATAATATTTTTTATGAATATTCTAAACTAGAAAACTGTGCTGAACTCACTTGTTCTTCATAGTTTGACAGTATTCCTGCAGCCTGAGTCCTAAGTATCAAAGCATTCAGCTTCTCTAGGAATGGTGATCCCTTTCTCACATTGAAAACTGGGAATCCTGAATATATATCTTCATGTGAAGCTCGTAAATGTGGCATGGTATTTATATTTATATACTGTGGAAGTGCATAGTGACCTGCAACAATATTTTAATAAAAATTCTCAGTCTTTCAGAGGCAAATGTACCTAGTCTTGCCATGAACATTGTTACAAGGTTTTAGTTGTTAAATGAATTTATTTCTTCCAATTTCTAGTTTACATGCAGATATAATGTTTTAGTTAACTAACTGCAGCATAAATATTGTACTTACAAAGCTGTTGACAATGAAGTGGTAATATATTCTAAACTTAGGTATTCATTTTTTACACTAAACTCCACTTACTTACATAAAAATAAGATGTGTTTTGGGAGAATCTCTCTCATCTTCAGTTGCTCACTGAACCGCCATTACTGGAAACGATGGTTAGACACCCAGATGTTCCTGTGGTGGCTTGGTTGGTTGAACTCAGCAATTTCCTACTTCAGCCAACAGATGCCAACACAGGAACATCCAGAGTGTCTAACCATCATTTCGAGTAATGGTGGTTCAGTGAGCAACTGAAGAAGGGAGAGATTTTGCCGAAATGCGTCTATTTTTTATGTAAGTAAGTGGAGTTTAGTGTAAAAAATGAATACCTACGCTTAGGATAACTACAGCATGTTTTTTCATCTGCATTTAATGTTCTGTTTTCCCATGTATTCCGAATGTTTAGCATCAATCATTTCTCAAAATGACCTCATTTTACCCTCACACATGATTGAAGTCTGTCTTGTGATTCAAACCATTTTCAAAGTTAATTGCCCTTTATGAAAGCCAATTTCTTCTGCTTTTCTCAGTAACCATGGCTGCTTATCTTAACACCTAAGTATATCAGCTCAAACTGTCTACATGTCCTTATCTGCCATAGTTCATTTTTTTCTCTTTTCTTAATTTATTATCCTTCTTAACCACTGTTGTTTTGACTTTGTGAATATTCACTTATCCCCATTCATCACAAAATCTTACAATTTTATTTATTGCATTTTGTAAGCCAATGACTGAGGAGCACTATCAGATTATTTTGATTGTGTAATGCAGGGATTTCAATATTATTTATTACAGATAACATGTCTATTCACCTTATATAAGCCAAATTAATGTCATCTATAAACAAATTACAATAAAACAGGATTCATTGCACATCCTTTCTAAGTCCTTGCTGCTGATTTTATAAATTCTCATTTAATACAAAATGTATTTCATTGATATAATGCTTTCAATAAATGAATTACCTGTTTACTAAACTCCACTTAACATCTTATACCAAAGTTCTTCTCTTATTGTGTCATATGTCTGCAAACACCTGTAGAGTTTCCCATGTTTGTTTACTGGTTGGTTGGTTGCTAGTGGCTATTGATAATATTGATATTTATCATTTTTCCCTGTTTATTTACTAAATATATATTAGCATGTATATAATTAGTGCATTACCCATTGTTGAACCCTGGTTGATATTTTGAAATAAGCTCATTAACTTCTTCCCATCCCTGAAGAACTCTACAGCTGCTCAGGTTATCTTATTTTTCTTCTCCTTTACAAGTAGTTTTTTTATTTGGTTTATTTATGGGCGCTCTTTAACATCTCAGGTTAATAACGTCCCATTCAAATCAGGGCGTGAAATGGTTGACAATTTTTTTTCAGAGGCCCACAGCTTTACTTCCCTTGCAAAGGAACCCATACTTAGGAATTTTACGCTTGAAAAAATCCATCAGTTCCGGCCGGGATCGAACTCACGGTCTTGGGTTTAGGAGGCAAGTATGGTTATCACTACACCACCAGGACCAACTCCTTTACAAGTAGGACATATAATTAAATCTTTCAGCATTTTAGATTTCCTTTACTATCCTTAATAATGTTTATTAATCTAGTTAAGCAATGCATTCCTTCAAATTCAGTAGACCAAGTTTGCAATAATATTAATGTCATCAGTATCTGCAGCTTTGTTTTTTTTTAAATCCTCTAACTTCAATTATTACTTCCTCACAAGAAATAAGACCATCCAACTCATGTATATATTGCAAATTTACATCATATCTTCAATATTTAACCATTTTTTCATTGATTTCATAAAATATCTAAAATAGGTAGTTAACATATTCATTTTATTACATTAATGTTAATTCTGACCTTCTTGTTGTGCATAACCTTATAATTTCCCAAACCTGATGGGCTTTCCCTTATTTTAATTTTATTTTCAATTTCAGACATCCTAACTATTCCCCATTCCTCCTTTTCCTTTAGCAATATCTCTTAAAAGTCTCCTTATAAACTTCTCAGCTTGAAACATTTCATGTCAAACAAAGCTTTCCCACCTCACATCCCTTTCTTAGTTTCTAAATATTCCTTTTTCTATCCATTTCAACAGAAATACAAATCTATTTAATACTTCTACATATTAAACATATACTGAAACTATACTAGTTGGTGATAAATTCAAAACATAAACAATTTACTTATAGATGTCTTGCTTGCATCTTCACATTGTGAAATAATTTTATTCTGTTGGATTGGATTGTTAGGGTCAGAACAGGATACTTCAGTGTTTCAGCCTTGGTTGAGAGCTGATTGTTTGTACATCCAGGAAGAAGAGATGAGTTGGGGGAAACAAATAGAACACCCCAATGCAGAGCCCTCCCTTTGTTCCAGCCCTTTGTCCAGTCAGAATGGCTGGTGATACCAGAAGCTGAGATAAAAACCTTTCCAAAGTAAAGTTATTGTCACGCTATGCCAGCCCACCTTGTACTGGCACGTTTGTTCCTATAGCAGAAAACAATCAGAAGAACCCATGAAAAAACTCAAGAAATTTGAATCCCGTACCTGAATGCCAGTTCCAAGTGTTACCACCTGAGCCGCCCAATCAGTTTGTTTTCATTATTATTATTTTTTTCCTGTTGTTTATACTTCATAGCAATCACAAAGGGAAAATGGTCAACCACTGTCATTAATTATATTCATACTTTAAAATCATTTTTTACTGTTAACAGTTCCAAACTACATAGAATATAATCAACCATACTATACCAAAAACATTCACATATGTAAATTACTCTTCTTTATCCTCTCTTCATAAAAAATTACTTGAACCAGTAACTTTCAGCTAAACTTTTATGATTGCTAGAAATCTGTTCTAAACTAAAGCAAAAATAATCAATCATGTTAGATACATTGTGCAGTATCCTAGTATGAATGAATGAATGAATGAATGAATGAATGAATGAATGAATAGTGTTTAACGCCTGTTTTTGCTACAGAGGCACCACAGGTGATGGACAGTGAGGATACATGAGATGAAATGATATATTGGGAAAGGATTTATTTTTAAGGAAGGAATTGTTCCAGGCCTAAGTTTAGGGTACCTCCCTGGCATTTGCCATTTATGAGGACTGAGGAAACCTGGAAAAAACCTCAGTCAGGGAGGACGGTCCTGGCGGTAGTCGAACCCAGACCTCCTGCTCACAAGTCTGTGACTTAACGACCTCGGCCACCCAAGGCGGTTTATCCTAGTATAAGAGCTGTAACTCTGATAATATTATATAACAATTGTTTTTCTTTTACCTCCTAGCAGTCGTTCAACTGCAAAAGCTACATCATCAGTGCTTGTCCTTTTCAATAGCTCTTTTTCTGATAGAACTTGAAAGTTATGTGTAATAATAACAAGAGTGGGTTCTGTTGCATCTTGTATAGAATATATCCATGCCTCATGAGTTGCAGCCCATGTCATTCCACTGTTTGCCAAATCTTCAACTGTATCAATTGGATGTTCAAAGCTGAAAAATTATTACCATCATAGCATATTCATAATAACAAAATCATGTAATGTATTTGTTGCTCATGAATTTCAACTCTGATTTTTCTGCTCTTAAATATACATTCAGATTTTTAACACATATTTTCACTGAAACTTTTTCCTTGAAAATCCTACCTTGGTATTGTAAGAATAGATGCAAGTCCTCCGTTGTAGATGGAACTAATGAGCAAGAAGTAAACCATTAGCCAGGAAATTATATGCCGTAGGGGTATGTTATGCTGTTGAAGAACATTGTCATTTTCTGGAGGTGCTTGTAGTAATAACATTCCAGTAGACCATAAAATAGTATAAGAAAGAGCAGAATATCTACTCTTTTCCTTAGAGCCTGAAATTATAAAAAATAGGTTTTTGAATTATAGAAGACATATGTATATACATACATGCCTGCTCTGTTGGACCTTGTTGATCATTGAAAAGCTGATGCTAGAATGAATGCTATTTGAAATGTGAAGCCATAAGGTATAGTATGCAAACCCTTCTGACCGACCATTTATGAGAATTATAGTAATATGAAATAGTAAGTTAAATCAAAACTTTCTCTTGCTCAGGTTAACTTGGAAAATTGCAATATCTTCTGTATAGTATATTTGAATTTCCACACATTATATCACTAGGTGACAATGAGATATTTAGCTTTCAAAATGCAGTCTCTCAAGTGACATGGATTATAAACCAAGAGCAATAATTGAATTTCTTTGGTGAAATGAAATTATCACTAACATACAGAGGCATTTAAAAATGTGTATGGGGATGGCAGTGGATTAAAACATTCAGTCAATGGTGAAAAGGTGACTTTATTAGATGAAAGTCAAGTTAGTCTCACTGATCATCTATGCTTCAGACACACAGCAGTCATACCTGCAACGATGGTGTATGCCAACTTTATCCAGGGCAAATCACCCTATAATAATTACAAATTACTGTTTAACTTCTTTATCTCTGTTGGTAACATCAATTCAACTATCCACCAGTTAGAATATTCAAAGATATTCTAAATTTTTCAATAGTAAAGTTTTACTGCCAATCATAAGGAAAACAAAGCCATCATCTATCAGCCCCAATTTTTGTGTACGGGGCGTAGCGATCCTGAGGCACCCGAGCCCGTTGCGATGTTTTCATTGTCAACGCTTTGGCCATACACGCCAAATAATAGTGCCACTTCCATCTGTACAACCTGCGGTCAAGGTAGTCGTGAAGGAGCATGTACATCCTCTTCCGTCTGCGTCAACTGCCACGGAGGTCATCCGGCATCGACCCGCCACTGTCCTCGTTTTAGAGAGGAGCGCTGTATACAGGAAATTCGGGTAAAGGAAAAGTTCATCTTTACTGAGGCCCGGAAGCGATCGATACCAATCTCGCCAATCTGTAGTGCCTAAGACCGGCACATACAGCGCAGCAGCTTCTTTAGCGGTCCGCAGTACGCAGACCAGCGACATTGTGTTTACACGGGTCCCTACTACGCCCATTTCTCCAAAGCGCACTACCGGGAAGCCAAAGCCGGTAGTTTTCAATGCCCCTGAAATTAAGTTCAAGACGAGCTACAAGAGAACTGACTTTTTGAAATCGTCAACTCCTTTTGAGAAGAAAAAGATCCCTTCTCCTCGGAGGTCCAGCTCCCATGACTGGAGCAAGTCCGTTAGGCAGTCGCCGTCACCGCCTATATCTACATCCAACCCATTCCAGGTGTTGGAATCTGTGGACACCTCTCAACTAGAGAGCCCTTCCTCTGAGGATGTCATCGAGCAGGATGTACCTGCTCCAGGCAAACCACCGAGCCCCAGCGAATTACAAAAGGATGGTTGATTCGTCCTGGGCCACCAAAAAGTAAGGTGGACTTTTTATTTATTTTATCTCATTTTAACAATGGCTATCCTTTCGTGGAATGTGCGTGGACTCCGCAGTCGAAGACCTGATCTGGAGTTATTTTTACGATCGACTGACTCTCCGTTTGTGTGTCTCCAAGAGACCAAACTTAGACCATCCATTCATTTTTCGCGGTGATTCTTCGGAGAGAGTCCATCTTACTCCCGAAGATGGCACTCCCGCTCATGGCTAAGTTTTAATTCTCATCAGAGATAACGTATACAGTACTTCATTAAACCTTCAGACTCCTATACAGGCTGTTGCAGCTACAGTTCACTTTTCTGGCCTCAGTTTTACAGTCTACACTATTTATCAACCTCCATCTGCTACTGTCGCCGTGACTGATATAGATAATTTTCTGTCTCAGCTACCACACCCTGTCTTACTTTTGGAGTATTTTATTGCGCACCACCCCCTATGAAGTGTGCCAGGGGTAGCATGTTAGCAGACATTTCTGACAGTACTCATAGTTTTTCGCATTTAGACTTATCTTTCTGTTCCGCCTCACTTGCTGTACGCTTCACCTGGAACATCATTTCTGATTTGCACTCCAGTGACCATCAGATACGTATCCTGTCTTCACACGCACATTCTCAAAGCGCGCCAAAGTGGGTACTTACCAAAGCGAATTGGAATCTGTTCTTTTCTTTAGCCATCTTTTCAGGGTTTCGTTTTCCATCTACTAACGCTAAGGTCGAGCATCTCGTAACGGTCATAATTACAACCGCAGATCAGGCTATTCCCTGGTCGTCTTCCCGCTCCAGACGCTTCCCGGTTCCTTGTGGACCGAGGAATGCCGGGATGCTTTGCGTGCACGCCGAGGTGCTTTGCGAGACTTTCGTCGCCACCCCACGTTACAGAACATGGTTCGTTATAAACAACCTCGCGACAAATGCCGTCGAGTGATTAAGGAAAGCAAAAAGGCGTCTTGGATTGCTTTCGCCTCATCTTTTAACCGCACAACTCATTCATCTCCTGTTTGGGAAAAGCTACATCGCGTTGCAGGCAAACCTAGATTTACGCCTATACCCGGTCTAAAGGTACGCTACACCGATTGATATTGCCAATACGTTGGGACGCACTTTCGCTGATGTTTCGAGCTCCGCCAATTGTCCTCCTTCATTTAACACATCAAAGGACAAGTTTAGTCCAGAGGTTTCTGCTTTGCATCCTACAACCAGGAGTGTTATAATGTCTCTTTTACCTAAAGAGAATTGGAGCATACACTTTCTACCTTTCGGCATTGCGCACCGGGGCCGGATGGCATCCATGTAACTATGTTACAGCATTTACCAGCGAAAAGCATTTACTCCAGCTTTTTAATCACATTTGGTTTGATGGCACGTTTCCGAGCGCTTGGCGAGTGTCTACCGTCACTCCTATTGCTAAACCTGGAAAGGACCCACGCCTTCCTTCCAGTTATCGTCGGATTTCCCTCACCAGTTGCATCTCCAAGGAGATGGAACGCATGATTAACGGGCGGCTAATGTGGTGGTTTGAGTCGAGGCACCTGTTGACGAATGTCCAGTACGGTTTTCGTTGTCATCGCTACTCAGTTGATCATCTTGTGTCTCTTTCTACCCTCATAATGGACAGTTATACAGAAGTGCCAAACGATCACCGTATTCTTTGATCTGGAAAAAACGTATGATATCTGTTGGAGAAGCGGTATCCTTCGTACGCGTATACTTGGTGGGATGTCTGTTTTTATTCAGGGGTTTATGAAAGACCGGGTTTTTAATGCTCGCGTGGTAATGGTTTTGTTTTTTCGTTTTACTCAACAGAACGGAGTATCTCAGGGCTCAAAACTTAGTGTCACGCATTTTGCCATCGTTATCAATTCCATCAATGAGTGTTTACCGCCAGGAATCCAATCGTTATTGTTTGTCAACGATTTTGCTCTCTTTCTTTCCTCTCGGAGAACTTGAATTTTGAAATGCCGCCTCCAATGCTGTTTAGACCGCCTTTACGCTTTAAGTGTAAACCACGGGTTCCGTTTCTATGCTGAGAAGACCGTCTGCATGAATTTATGGCATCGTAAAAAGTATGCTCCACCATCTCTCCATTTTGGCCGAGAAGCTCTTGCTTTCGCAAACGAAGTTAGGGATTCCTTGGCTTGGTATTTGATAGGAAATTATGCTGGTCATCGCATATAACACAACTCAGAGGCAAGTGTGAACGTTCTCTTTGTCTTTTACGTGTTTTAAGTTGAGGAGCTGACCGGACTGTTCTTTTACGTTTCTACCGTTTTCTAATCCGGATCAAACTAGATCATGGCTGTGTAGTTTATTGCTCAGCACAGCCTTCCGTTCTTTGTCCCTCAACCCCATTCATCACCAGGGTATACCTGTGGCCATTGGATGCAGCACCTATTATCGTCGTCAATTTTAGCGAGATCGTGTCTTCCTTTGCTAGATGCAATTTGATTTATACCGGCGGCTCGAAATCTGACACAGGTATTGGATATGCCTTTGTTTTTAATGGAGATAGTTTTACGTTTGGTCTTAGCACTGCGACATCTATTTTTATGGCAGAGCTTTATGCTATTTATCGGGCGATTTTATTTGTTTCTGAACAGCGGCTGGGGGACAGTGTTGTTTGTTCCGATTCTTTGAGTGCCCTTTTATCTTTTAAAAGCTGTACAACTACCATCCTCTTGTACAGAAGATCCAAGATGCAGTGTTCACGCTTGTTGATGCTGGCGTCAGAGTGACACTGCTATGGGTTCCTGCACATGTGGGACTTCCAAGCAATGAGGCGGCGGATGTCGCAGCTAAATCCACCTTTTTAGATCCTACTGGATCTTAGCAACATTTTTACTCGGGGAATTTTTAACCTTCTTTACGTCGAGGCGTTCTCTCGTGCTGGCGCGATGAATGGAGTTTACTCCAAGATAATAAGCTTTGACAATGTAAATCAGCCCCTTTTAATTGGTCATCTTCTCGCGCAATCCGTGGCGAAGAAGTAACTTTTACGAATTGGGCATTGCCTTTTTAGTCACCGTCACCTTTTTAATAGTGATCCAGTTCCAGCATATCCTTATTGGGACCACCCCTATTTAGTGCATCACATTTTACTAGAATGCCCTCATCTAGCCAATTTTATACTGTCCTTGGGTTTAGATAATGTGGTTGCTGTTAAGCGAGTGTTCCGTTTTATCCTTATTTGTGATTTTTGGAGCAAGGTGTGATTTTATATCATTTTATTTATGACAGCATTTTAGACCATTTTATGACTGTTGTGTTTTCAGCTCTTGCTGATGCATTTTATTACCAATCTTTTGTTTCTTGTTCACAATTTTACCGTTGTTATTTGTTATGGGATTTTTATTTTTATTGCCCAAGTGCTAATGCTGCTTGTTTTTTTACACTCATTTTTAGCATATATAGATTATTAATTTACTTCTGGCACATTATTAGTGTGTTTGGGTGTTAATGTCCTTTGTAGTTTGTGCCCTTTAAACCACCACCACCACCATCATCATCATCTGCAGAATTGCTTGTGAATTATGAGGCTGAAGGTGATTATTTCTTGTTCAACACTGTAATAGGAGGTAAAACATGGACTCATCATTTCAAGCCTAAGGTCAAATGACAATCCAAGTAGTAGAATCACAAAATTTATCCTCTGAAATCAAAAGTTAAGAAAATATCCATATCCAATAAAGTCAAGGCCACTTTCTTCTTGGACTGCAAAGGGATTATTTTGATTGATGTGTTACCTTATAATGAAAAAGCTAGCTATAAAGAATATCTTTTCAAAACATAGTACAGTTACAAGTGGATGATATTTTTGTAATAGTAAACAAAAACATATTAAGGATGCCAAAAAATTAATTAACATACAAGAATCAAGTATAGTTAAATAAAGTGTACCTTAGAAAGCTGTAAACAATTCAGTGGTAATATATCCTACACTAATGTATTAAACATGTTCACACTAATTCCACTTTCTTACATAAAACTAGGACATGTTTTGAGAGCAATCACTCCCATCATCAGCGTTGACCAACTACCTATTGCTTCTGAAACATGTCCTAGTGTTGTGTAAGTAAGTGGAGTTAGTGCAAACATGTTTAATACATAGTGTAGAATAGTATCAAGTATAATATTTACATGTGAAATGGAAAGTGGAATTGGGATACACAGAAAGGACACACATACACAAATAACTATCTACATATAAGACAATTGCTTTAATTCAAGAAAATATAAACATGCAATAATTAATAGTTTAGGACATAAACTTGTAAGTTTATCATTGAAAAAAAAGCAGAATAGGAGTACAACCCAAAAGAAAAAAAAATCACTGAAGAATGTATTTTATAAGGAATTATTTTGCAAGAAGCTACAGAAGTTCAAGAAACCTAAGCATCTAAGAGAAATCTCAACTCTCTTGGCAGTAAAAGATATGAAATTTTTTTTTAAAAATTTACTTATCATACATGGCTACACAAAGTTCAAAAGATCTTAAAAAACTTAATAGCACATTGGCACCAACAAGTAAGTTTAACATAAAATCTTATAAACAACAAACATTTAGATAGTATGCCACCAGAAAAGAAGTCAGAAATTTATTGTGTAAATTGCACGTACTGTAATAAAATATATATTAGAAAAAGAGGGGAAATGCAGAGAGAGCATAGCAGGAACTTAAAGTATAAGCAAATAGAGAAATCCGCTGTGGCAGCTCATTTTTGTACAAGAAACCATGATGAAGAATTAAATGGATGTTATTAGCACTGAAGCAATATGTTATTTGATAATAGCTGTCGGCATAGTAAAACAATTACACCTAACTTATATGTTTTGTATTTTAAACCTGTAAGGTATAATAGTGTTACTATGCACACTACTATTATCAAAAGGAAATCATGAATTTGAAGAAAAAGTACAACCATTAAAGACAGTAGAACATACAGAACTAGGTATGCAGAGAAAAAAATTGGTTAATGAACATTCATATCCAAAATACAAATTTTGTTCATAAGATGTCTGCCAGAGCCAAACAATGCATCCTCCAAAGATTACAATGATCCTTTCGACAGTTAACAACCAGATAATGATCATATTGTAGAAATAGTGAGAAAAGTTGCAAGAGTAACATATTAATAATTATCTAAAGTTTATGTCAAAAATGTTGAAAATTTCAATAAGCAGTTGTGGGCCACCCTTTCTCACAAAGATGTAAACAATTAATAAAAAGAGGTTCAAAGTGTTAGATATATGTTTCTCCTGAATAAACTACTTGTAGAATTTATGCAATATTTACCAGAACAGCACTATATGGAAAAAGAATTTTTATTCATTTTGCCAATTTGACAATAATTTTATATTGTATGAGTATATAATCTATTGTACATTTATAATGTACTGTCATTATAGCCACTACCACTGCCGCCACCACCATCACCATCACCACCACCACCACCACCACCACCACCACCACCACCACCACCACCACCACCACCATCATCATCATCATCATTGAGAGAACTGGCATTACAGTTCAGCATTTTAGTCCATTTGAAGATATTTGGTTAAAGTCATGTTCAATATTGTGGCACAAATGTAGAATTTAAAGACTCTTCTCTTCTTGATCTTTTCATTTAAGGCGCGTGCGCACACACACACACACACACACAGACACAGACACAGACACACACAAAATACCTAGTAAGAAGAGAGCAGCAAAAATAAAAAGCTGCAGTACAATAACCCCAAATACAAATGAGATGCCCACTGCAATCCACATATTATTACTGAAGGGCAGGATAGGGGTCATCCATCCGGGTAGTTTCTTGGGCTTAGGTGCCAGACAGCGTACTGAGCTCCGAAAATATGGAAAGCTGTAGTCTATGTAAGGATAATTGGGAAGCCAGGCATAGGTTGCACCAAATCCTATGACAGAAACATCCATTGCAACATTGCCATACATTCCATTCCCAGTACCATTTGACCAGATCTGAAAGAATCATATAAAAGATATTTACACAATAAACATACAAATATATATGTCTCCAGCCTTTGAAGAACAACAAACGGTTTGAAATATAGCACAATATGGTGACTATTCAAGTGTTTGTCTGTTTCTGCTTCTCTAGTATTATAGCTACATTGTTCCAAGAGTTACTTTATTTTATATAAATGAATACATAGTTTGTTCAACACTTTTATAAAAGAAACATAAACTGATAAAACACATTAAAGCATTCTATATTTAGAGTCAAAGCCCTTATTTAAGAAGGAGAACTGCATGGTCAGGTAGACTGTTAAGAAAATACTATGAATAATGCAATTCATTTTGTGATATGCAATTCTAGGAAAATAAAAGCTACCTACAAAGTGTACAGGTATTTTTAAGCACTTTTTTTTTAACTGATTTCTTGTTAAGCAATCTATAAATGGCACATATTGATTGTTTACTGAAAGGAATTTTGTGACATGTAATATATGCACAATGAGCTGTTCATCTGTGAAGAATGAAAAGCACTAATTGAGATTAGCAGCCAAATGAGCCATACACTGATTGCAAGCCCCAACATATTTTAAAATGTCAAAACAAATGTTGTATAAAGATCTGAAACTTTGGTTACATAAAATTTAAAATTATTTTCTAAAATGTAATGCTTTGATTTAAGGAATAACCATATTTCATTGTTTAAGTTTGCCAATATGCAATAAGAATTACAGAAATTATTCACATTCACAGCACAATTTATATTGGCACTGCATTTAGATAAAATTTTTCATATATTGATTGACAATATCAAGCTATAATTATATTAAATATGCAATTACAATCAAATACATTTGTTTAATAAAATTTCTTACTCCTTCCCCATTGCATTACGTTACTAGTGCAAATCCAATATATGCTAGGAGTTTCCTGCTTGTTTAACTTTTTGTAAGGCAATATAGATATATTTCAGCAAGTGAAATGTCATAAGAAAGAAATGAACTGAAAAAGGAAAAATTATAACCTCTTGTAATAAAATGGCAAATCATCTTACACTGTGTGAATTATGAAAACACTAATGAAATAATCTCTTCTGAGTCAAAATATTTAGAACATTCTTCATGGTTTCTCTTACATGAGATTTACTCATACATGATTCATGAAATATTGTCCACATCCTCAGCTGTTAAACAGCATGTTGAGTCATTTAATAATTAGGATGTGGACAACGTTCCACGAAACATGTCCTAAGTAAATCTCATGTAAGTGAAACCTAAACAGTATTCTATATATTTCGATTCAGAAGAGATTATTAATGTGTGTTTCACTGTGTTTGGTTCCAAATTGAATTAATATCGACACTACTGAAAGTGAACTTTCTGCATTACAAGCAGTATTTAATAATTATGAGAATAATTATAACTTAAAAACCACTATGGCAATATAAAAAACAATTGTAATGAATAATTTTCTGCTCTGATATGTGCAGATTGCATATTTTTGTGAAATCATGTAAACTTTTGAAATGAAATATTTATATATTCTTCTCATCTAATTTATTATACATACCTCACCCCATAAATTTACATCATCCATAATTATATGGAATGTGAAATTGAGCTGTGCTGCAAATTCCTTAATAAATCGCAACTCTATACCATCATATAATGGTGGAGTTGCAGTGGTATCAATGATAGTATACGGAGGATACATTACTGTTGATATATTCAGAACTTTTCCCTGTAGATTTTGGATTTTATTTTGGTAAAGAGGAATGCTATTTTGAAAGCCAGCTGTATCGCTTGATACCCAACGGTCCAATGTTAGTACTTTATGAGCATCTCTACCCACAAACCTATAGAATACCAGAAACAGGCATTGAGTTTTCTAAATATTTCTTAACTATGTGTTACTTTACACATTATGTGTATAGGTAACATATACAAATGTATATAAGTAGGCATATCAATAAAAATAAAACACCTCCTAGAGCGTAATAATATTGCAAACAAAGTGAAATAAAACACACAAACAGACATAACTATTTAGTTTTGAATAGCAGGAATTTTCACAGTGAAATATAGTATAATATAACAAATTCTTATTGCAGAAATCACTTAAATTTCACTAATTTTGTTCCACTTACTTGGACATGTTTCAAAGGCTGTTGCTTTCATCTTCAGCATGATTCCACTGTCTACTTCCCAGCATGGTATTAAGATATCTCCCTGTGGATTTTACATACTTGGTGATGAGGTTACTATTGTTTGGGAGATCAAAATTAACCAAAATTTCCTTATTAAAATTAAAATGTAAATTGGAACTTGTACAGTGAAGCTAATCATATAATTGATATCATTGTATGATTTGAACTACACACTCTTAATGCTTCACTTACTTGTCATAATGTATGGAACCGGTTTCCAGAACATTTAGTTATCATCATCAGTCAGGCTAAAATCCAACTGTCAGATCATTTGTTCAGCTGTGAGAATGTGTATTCTGCTCTGATGGTGGTGTGATAAACTTGTAGTTTGTTTTCATCTCCGACAGTATCAAAGTTCATTAAAATGTCTTTGTATATGAAGATGTAGATTTTCTCTCAGGTTGACAGTTCTGTAGGTTCTTGTATTGATTTTAATAATTTTGCTTTAATCATTATTTTGTGATTTTGTTTCCAAAAATGAAATGCTTCTGCTGATTTCTCTGTTTGCTTGTACTTTATGTTCCTTTAACCATGCGCCTACATTTCTCTTTGTTTTTCCAATGTAGATTTTTTCACATTCTGCACAGTTTATTTTGTAAATACCTGCTTTTCCTCTTGTGAAATACTGTCATTAACATTGTCTATCAGTAAGTTTTTAACATTAAATCTATTAATCGGTACCAACCTGATATTAAAATCTTCACAGCTACGGGTGGCCAAGGTCATTAAGGCACAGACTCATGAGCGGGAGGTCTGGGGTTTGAATGCTGCCAGGACTGTCTTCCGTGACTGGGGTTTTTTCCAGGTTTTCCTCAGTTCTCATAACTGGCAAATTCCGGGGAGGTGCCCTAAACTTAGGCCTGGAACATTTCCTTTCTTAAAAAAAAATTCCTTTCCAATATATCATTTCATTTCTATTCATGTATCATCAGTGTCCACCGCCTGTGGTGCCTCAGTAGTAAAAACTGGCATTAAACACTACTATTAAAATCTACAAGAATATTCTGAAATTTTTTGTAGCCCATGGATGATATTTTTATGCAATTTCATAATTGCATAAACCAATCATAATCAAACTCACAGAAATTTTATAATTGCTTAAACCAATCATATCAAAATCACAAAAATTTGCATAAACCAAGCCTATTTTACTTACAAAGGAAAATATAAAAAACAACAAGCAGGAGTTACAATGGGCAGCCCCTTATCTCCATTTATACTAACCTCTTCATTAGTGGATTTGAAACACACATCAAACAGCTTTTCCATGCATATTTAAGGTATGGTACAGATATGTCAACAATATATTTGCCATAGATAATAAAAAACTCATTGATGATGTCTTAAAACTTTTGAATATACAAGATAGAAACATATAATTTACATATGAAACAGAAACAGCTAACATGTTAACCTAAACTTAGGTATTCATTTTTTACACTAAACTCCATTCACTTACACAAAAGTAAGACGTGTTTCAGGAGAATCTCTCCCATCCTCAGTTGCTGAGTTGAAAATTACTTCAGCTTCAACAAAAAATATTACCAACAAGTTTCAGGCATAGCTATGGGAAACCCTTTGTCACCTTTTCTAGCAGAGTTATTCATGAGCTTATTTGAAATACACATCACAAAAGCCTTCACTTTAATTTTCAAGTCATGGTATTGATATGTGGATGACATTTTTGCAATAATACCAAAGAAACACTCAATAGATGCCCTGAAACTTCTTAATTTGCAACATGAATGTATACAATTTACTATAGAAGAAGAAATAAATGGGTGGCTACCATTTCTAGATTTAAAAATTATAAGAAATGGAGATTATTTGAATTTTGGAATTTACAGAAAAGAAACACAAACAGAAAACTACATAAAAATGAGAGTTATAACCCCATTCCACATAAATATGCAGTTTTTTACAGTTTGATGAATATTCCACTCACAGAAGCAGAGTACAAAATAGAATACAAATAATAAAGACAGCTATAATTAATGGTTTCAACAAAGACACAGTGATAAAAATTATCAATAAATCTAAAATACAAAAAGGAATAAGGGAAGTTTCCACACTGTAAAACACAAAAGAAGAATACAAAATCAAAAGTTTCACCTACCATCCAATTTGCCACAAGTTCAAGAAAATCATCAAAGAACATGGGATAATGTTAGCCCCAAAGAACAGATACAACATCAAGAATTTATTAGGTTGCACAGTAAAAGACTCCATTCCAACAGAACAGAAATCAGGAATTTACGAAATAAAATGTGCAGATTGTGAACAGAACTACATAGGCAAGACAAAAAGAAATTTGAAAATTCGGAGGAAAGAACATTTCAGGAACATTTGGTTTAAACAAATGGATAAATCAGCAGTAGCAGCTTACTTTTAGACCAAAATCCATGAAATAAAATCGGGAATTAAACTGCTGAAACATCTTCAAAACCCATTGGAGTTATCCATTTGGGAATAAATTTTCATATTAAAAAAATAGAGAAAACCTAATGAATTTCAAGTTTCCTCCTATGGATGAACTCTGCAACTTCCTACTTCAACCAACAGAGGCCACTACAAGAACATCCAATTGTTCAGCCATCGTTTCTAGTAATGGCGGTTCAATGAGCAACTGAAGATGGGAGAGATTCTCCTGAAAAGCATCTTACTTTTGTGTAAGTGAATGGAGTTTAGTGTAAAAAATGAATACCTAAGTTTAGGTTATATTGCCACTCCATTGTCAACAGCTTTGTAAGTACAATAGCTAACATGTTGCCATTCTTAGATATTAAAATAATGAAATGTCAAGGAAATCTGGAATTTGAAATATACAGAAAGAATACACATGCAGATCATCACATCAAAGCTGACAGTTTTAATCCCACGGCGCCCAAATATGCAATTATTAACAGTTTAACATACCGGCCAATTAACCTACAAAAAAGCAAAGAAGAATATTTTAATGAATACAAACAAATAGAAGAAACAGCAATTAAAAATGGTTTTAAAAACTAACTAGTACACAAAAAGGTGCAGAAATTCAACAGACAAAAACATATCAAAGAAACCACAACACTTTCAGCAAGAAAAGATAAGCTAATTTTTAAAAAGCTTACATATCATCTATGGGCTACAAAAAAATTTCAGAATATTCTTAAAGATTTTAATATCAGGTTGGCACCAGTTAATATATTTAATGTTAAAAACTTACTGATAGACAATGTTAATGACAGTATTTCACAAGAGGAAAAAGCAGGTATTACAAAACAAATTGTGCAGAATGTGAAAAAATCTACTTTGGAAAAACAAAGAGAAACATAGGCACTAGTTTAAAGGAACATAAAGAAGCAAATAGAGAAATCAGCAGAAGCATATCATTTTTGGACACAAAATCACGACATAATGAATAAAGCAAAATTATTAAAATCAGTACAAGGACCTATGAAATTAGCAATGTGGGAGAAAATTTACATCTACAAATACAAGACAGTCTAACAAACTTCGATGCTGCTGGAGATGAAAACATAAACTACAAGTTTATCACACTGCCACCAGAGCAAAATACACATTCCCACAGCTCAACAAATGATCTGACAGTTGGATTTTACCCTGGCTGATCTAAATGTTCTTTAAACCGGTTCCATACATTATGATAAGTAAGTGAAGCATTAAGAGTATGTAGTTCAACTAAATCATACACTGATATCAATTACAAAATTTATTTGTGTTTGTTTATGAATATATTTTCCCACGCTGTTAATTCTATGGGTTTTTTGAAGAGCTGTAAGAGTTTTGGCTCATTTTGGAATGTGTGGTTCTTTTGTGGTCTGCTATTGCTGATTTTTCTATGTGTTTATATTTTACATTTCTCATGTGTTCCTTAAATTGTATGGTAATATTTCTTTTTGTTTTGCTTATGTATTTCATATTGCAGTATTTGCCTGATTGTTTTCCTTGCAGAATTTTGTCTTTTGTGTTGATTTTTAGGAGATTTTTAAACTACATTTGTTTACTGGAGCCAAAATAATGTTTGCCTCTTTAAAAATCTTCTGGAATTTTTTGTGTGCCCATGGGTGGAATGTCAATTTATTACATATATGATTCCTTTGTAGCCTTTTAGTGTGGTGACATCTTTTATTTGTTTTTGTTTTTTTTTAATTTTTCTATTTTCTTGTTGATCAGATCTATTATGCAATCATTTTTCTGTGTTATATCTGTGATTAAATACACAGAGTGATATCTTAATACCACACTGGGAAGCAGACAGTGGAATCAGGCTGAAGATGAAGGCAACAACCTTTGAAACATGTCCAAGTAAGTGGAACAAAATTAATGAAATTTGAGTGATTTCCTCAATAATAATTTGTTATATTAGACATAACTATATTTCAAGCCTATAAGGCTATTCTTCAGTGAGAGAAATAAGTAAACAAATAATATATATATTTTAGTATCTGTTATTACCTGTGGGTAAGTAATTCAAACATGTCAATAATATTTCCTTTTTGGTGTAGCATGTCATTTTGTTCCACAGAATGTACACTGACATTTGTACTCTCTTTGTTGTTATCACAATCAGTGATAGTGGTCAAGGAGTTTAGATACTTCCAAGAATTTCCTCTTTGTTTTCCACAAAGTGGATGAGAAGAATTGACAGTCATATCTCGCACAAATATTACATCTGGAGTGATATCCATTTCTTTCATTGCAAAGAATTGTTCTATGTCAACTTTGACTTCTGTTTGGGTTGATGGTGGTAGATAGAGAAAGCGCTTATTGAAATGTTGGTTAGTTCTTTGCGAAGCTCTATGGAGGTATCTTACCAAGTTGACTGGATCATTAACCTGAGTTATATAGGAAGCACAGCCCAGATTCATCATCTCCACCAATTGTTTATCAAATGTAATGTTATGAGATTTTAAATTATCAAATTTTTTACTACTTGACACTGAAATCTCATCTTCTGGAGGTGGAAATAGAACAAGGACTGTGGGAAGTTCTTGCAAAATGACATTGATAGTACCAGCTTCTAGATCATCAGTAATAATGCTCACACAAAAGTCTTTAAAGAAGTATTTGGATGCAATTTCTTTTGTCAATTTGACTAAAGGTTTTATTGTGGTTTGGCTGTCCATTGGAAGGGGTATTGGGACTACTGTTATCAAGCAGAAGTTCCAAATGAAGAAAATATGCTTAAGACATACAGCTCCACCTGTAGGGATAAATAGAAAGTAATTCATTACATACAAAAAGAAAGAAGTGTACAGATAAAAGTTGATTTGAAATAATTTAAAATTACTATGAAGAACCATAATGTTAAATAATTATTACAGTTTATCTGATACTGAGCCAAATATTAGTGTTAATATCAATTTCCACAATTAACATTATAATTTAATGTGTATGCAAACAATACCCTCAAATTACGAGGCATGCCCGGAAAGTAAGTACCATTTTGTTCTACTGCCACCGCAATGCTAGTGTTGCAGTTCCACATATGCGCACTTGTCTCTCTGGTTTATTGTGTGTTCACTGACGCCATTACAGTTGGGTCGTGTTGTGTTTACAGTTGTTTGTGATCATTCGAAATGTTTAAGACAATTTCTGATCCCACAGACTGTGAAGTGCATTCAGTAATAGGGTTTTTGAATGCAAGGAATGTTAAACCAGCTGAGATTCATCATCAACTTGTAGAGATTTATGGTAAAAATGTAATGACAGATGGAATGGTGAAAGAGTGGGTTAGGCAATTCAATGATGGACGATCCAATGTTCATGACGAAGCACGGAGAGAGTGGCCTTCTGTTGTCACTGATGGTTTGGTTAAACAAGTGAATGAGGCAATTAGTGAAAACAGATGGTTCATAATAAGAATGCTTTGTAATGTGTTTCCACAAATTTCAAAAACTGTCGTGCATGAGATTGTCACAAAGCGCTTAAATTATCGCAAACTGTGTTCCCGAAGATGCTTCTGGATGTACACAAAATGAAGCGATTTGACATTTCTTACCCGATACAGTGATGAGGGAGTTGAATTCTTAAGCAGGATAGTGACCGGTGATGAAACTTGGGTTTTGTCATGTCACTTCAGAATCGAAATTGTCGATGGAATGGAGGCACAATGACAAAAATTCAAAACAACGTTGTCAGCACGAAAAATCATGTGCACTTTGTTCTGGGACAGATGGAGCATTCTGCTTGTTTGTTGAGTTCCTTCCCAGAGATGCAACCATCAATGCGGTATGACATTGTGAAACATTTCTGTTCGCGCAGGGTAAATTAGTGAAGTATCCGCTTGAGATTAGACATGGCACGTCAGTACAGAAAAAGTAAGGAGTATTGTGTCTTTTCTCTTTTACTTCCCGGATGGTAGGCTGACGTCGATGGTATCGGAAGGGGATCCTTTTCAATATAGCTAAATCGCGCCTCCTTCACTATATTCTTTGAGTTCGGAACAGACAAACGCGCAATTATTCTCCTGGTTAAAGAGGTGCTCCTCAAAGGTAGAGAGGACTACTAGAGTGGAGAAATGCATTTTCAAGGATTGAGCATGTATTCCGACCACCACCTTGGTCTAGTGGTTAGCATTGCTGACTGTGGAGGCCCTGGTTCGATTCCCTGTACCTGCTTAGGACTTTTTCTAAGTTAGGAAGGTCTGAAACGGAGTCCACTCACCACATGAGGGCAATTGGGAATTTGCTTGATGGAGAGGTGGTGATATTGGATTTAGTATGTCGTGATATAGCGGATGCGGTGTGCTGATCACATACCCCCCTGCAATACTGCACTCTACCAGTGATATCATGTGATGCAGGTAGAAGATGCGGCGGTCGTAGCGGTAAACCGAAGGCCCACATGGGACAATGGAAACGCAGGCTTAGAAGAAGAAGAGCATATATTCCAAGTAAGTGCTGGTTCTTGTTACCTACTTGAGTGCAACAATAAACCCAAAATTATGAAAAGTGTTAGTCCATTTCACTTGGCACGTGAACTTAATGCATGGAAATGCATAATTCCAAATATCTGGAAATCTATATTATTAGCTACGAATGAACAAATAGTGACCCTTGAGAGTCTTGTCTCAATAGATGCTGTGCAGCCAAGGATGTAAGAACATACTGCCTGAACAATTGTAAAGGTGTCATCAACTGATCTATTGCAGGAATCTAAGAAGAGATTCAGAAAGAATGTGCTAAATGGGCAGTTGTTGAGGTTTATAGGAATAAGAGGAAGGAAGATGGATTTTATAAGCCGATCCCAACCGTGAATCTTACCTCCAACACTCCTGTATTGCCAAAGAATGTAACTGCAGATTTCTGTAATTTGCGCGTTCGTCAGTATACACTAAACTCATTATGTTTTTGTGGTTATCATTTTGGACATTCACAAATGTACTGCAAATAAAGTGACAAAATCTGCGGGGATTAAAGTTCAATCCATCACGACCCTGAGCCCTGCAAATCGCCCTCTTTATATGTCAATTATAATCAGGGAGCCCATCCTGCAGGCTTTACAGATGCTCACAAAGAACAGTGAATGATATCAGAGAAGGAAATCCAAGGGTTAAAGGATAACAAAAAACTATCATTCCCGGAGGCCCATAACAATATAACACGATAAATCCATCCTAATGACACGTTCTTTCAAGTTGCAATAACTCATTCTTTGTGTAGGACTGACGAATCCTTGTCAAATTGATATCCCAGACTCAGAAAAGACTCTTAGCACCAGAGCCGAAAACTCTCCACTTTGCAATACAAGTTAATACTCGCATGATAGTACATGCTATACACAAACATAACGCAATTATACTCAAAACTGTCTCATATACACATGAGCCATCTCCAGAAACAATTTTACCGCAAACTCATCCTTCATCAAACACAACGTCCATCATCAACAGATCTGGCAGTTCTATAATGAAGGTTGAGTCGGAAAATGGGATGTATCGCACGGTCTAGGAACGAGGTAGACTAGCAAAACGGTAGTTCTAAGTAACTAGAACAGCCTCTTTTAAGACAGTTATTACTTCTTTGTATTATGAACCATTGAATGAAACGATAATATATATGGTTTATTTACATACGCTCATTAATATCTCAGGTCATCCGCGTCCCATTAAATCAGGGCGTGAAACGGACAAATTATGGTCAGAGGCCTCTTCTTTCAGGCTTAAGATTCTTTATCGTGCCGTAATTGTAACACATGGGACCCAGGCTTTACTTCCCTTCCGAAGGAAGTCATACTTAGGACGTTTACGCCCGCAAAAATTCATCGGTCCTGGCCGGGATCTTGGGTTTAGGAGGCAAGTATGGTAACCACTACACCACCAGGACCGACGTTAATGGCTATACAACACGTTCAGAAAAACTTTGGCTCCTCTGTAGAGAATATGTCCTGTATTCTATGTATCCAAGAAACCCATTTTTGCTTGAACATAGTTTTAATATCCAGGAACATGACGTTTTTAAATATTGCAATATTGCTGAAAATAAGGCACTCGGAGGCATGGCCACCTGTATACATGTCTCTTTTTTTTTTTTTCCGGCGAAATTGCTACCCATGCAGGTATCCATATAATTCATATTTCACGTTTCGTCTTTACTGTAATTTGTACATACCTCCAAACGACACATCCTGCAGGACCCCGAAGCTTTAATTAGATAGCTTCCTCCTCCATTTATACTTTGTGGAGACTTGAACGCTCACAACTGCTTATGTTTACAAATTATAAAATATCAATCATTACCTATACGGTAATGGTCACTTCACTGATAGTATTCAGCTAAGCAGTCCTTTCTTGGTTGAGTCCCACCATTCAAAATGGGTCCTCTAGAAGGCAAACTGGTCTCTATACAAGCCTTAAATTATTTAATAATATAGAAGACGGAGAGAAAGCAGATGTCAAACAACTGTTGATGAATTTTAATACCACTGTGATTCAGGTTACTCGTAAAAGTATTCCTCAGTCATTCAAGAAACCACGCCGCGTTTTTGTACCCTGGTGATTAGAAGACTGTGCGATGCTATATGGAAAGGAGACGGGCACTGCAATCTTACAAAAATACCCAACCCAAGATAGTTTAATTCACTTCTAGAAAATCTGAACAAAAGTCGAACTAGTAATCAGAGAAGCAAATTGATTTATGTTGGCGAGAATATGTCTCATCTTTAACTGAATCAACACTGTAGTTTAGGAACAAATAAAGAAAATCTGTGGAAACCATAAAATTTGTTGCATACCAGCATATACGATATGGGTTTTCTTTTGACGGATAGTAAACGAATAATGTAAGAACACACCAAAAGTTTTTCAAATATGTGCAGCCCCGATCACTACTGAGCTCCATTCCTCAGCATCAAGCAGCGCGAACAGTCCAAGCCTATGAACTTTACGCTTGAAAGCAATGAGAACTACAATCCACATTTTTCATTATTGGAATTTAACCTTTCTAGCCACAATTTTAGAAACAACTTAACAGGTTCAGACAACATTCAAAGCGAAATGTTGAAACATCTCCAGAATCTGGAAATGTGTACCTATTGCGCCTTTATTACAAGATATGGATTGACGGCATCTTCCACGAGATTGAAGGATTGGAGATGATTTCCCTTTTGAAACTAAGAAAGAACGACTCTCTTCCAACAAGTTAAAAGATGGTTAACAGGAGTCTTATGTGAATAATCATACAATCTATGATTATAGAAACAAACTCCTTAGTAATCCCCCAATAAAATTTTTCTTTGTAATTTCCTTACCCTTTCCCATACCCTCTCAACTTAACCTGTAGATATCACGCAGGTTTCATGTTTGATACCTACAATTATCATTTTTGCCGTTCCCGGTAGCAAGCAATCTTTCCCACTTGACTTGCGAGGGTGCATTTCGAAACCTTTTTGCTTTTAACCTCTCCTAACCTTATTTGAATGTTAACTAGTTTTCTTAGAATTAAAAAAAAAAAAAAGGCCAAAAGCTAGACGAGCTACAGAATCACATAACAGGCTCCATTATTTATGATGACTGACCAATAGCAAGAAGAAGAAAAAGAAACATCAGCATCCTTTCAGCCATAACACACTACATGCCGGACTACAACAGGAAACTATTGAAATTTACAAACATTGGAATAATTTTAATACAAAAGAAGACGCTCTAAAACTAAATAACAACTGGCATACAGTAACGTGCGTCTTTACGGGCCGTCTCCCTGTTGTAAAGGAGCTAGGGACCACCTAGCCATAATGTGACCATCTTCTATTACTTTGAAGTCTACTGACATATCTTGTTGGTATGTCGGAAGGTTAATGGAACGGAGGGAGTGTAAGTTTATCCCAGGCACTTACTTTCTTTGCCAATACACGTGAGTTTGCCTGTTTGCTTACGCATTATGGAAGGGCATCTGGCCTGCCATCCAAGGTTCGATTACGCCCAAAGCAGCCCACTTAACCTGAAATTCCAAATGGAACTGAGTTCCATTATTGTACTGCCGGAGTTCGTCGACTGATTGGGGAAAGGAAACAGTAGATTAATGACCGGTACACGGAATTCTGAACCAAACCGGACTAATCGGGGGTTTTCTCATACTCTTCATGGTTATCCAGGACCAAGCACATCCCTCGGTAGGGGGTGAGCCATACACTTGAGACCGTGCTTTGAGTTGTAGTCATCTAAGACACGTTTGAGTCTATTAGGGTGACAGGCATAAAGTGTGTAAGCATTTTGTGCCTTCCTCCTAACGGTGTCAATGATAAACTCTAGGCCGGACGTTTCATATAGGAAAACAGGCGGAAACCGAAAATCTGTGCTGAAAATGCTCCTTAAGGCTTTGTTTTGTGCCTTTTTTGGGAATATGACATGTGAGTTGGAGCTGGGTAACCCCAAACCTCAATTGTGTATAACGTAACTACAGGAATGAGTGCTTTGTAAATTTACAATTTAATTTTAAGCGGTACTGAATTCAGTTTAAAGACTGGTGATAATTTGGTTATAGCCACACGGGCCTTTACCACTTGATTTCGCACATGATATTGAAATGTTAGCCCCTGGTCCAACGTAATTCCTAAATATTTAACCCGATTTCTCCCAGGAATTAGTTGGCTATGTAACTTAGGTTCCCCGGATTGACTGGTCTGCGGCACTTAGTGATGAGGATGACTTCACTCTTTTCACCACTGACGTCCATGCGCCATTTCTCTACCTGCGTAAGGTGTAGGCAGAGAGGAACTAGTACACATTTTTATTCTTACTCTGAACTGATATTAATACATTATCTGCATATTTAAAAGTCAGAGTGGAGTGTAATGAGAAAATCAAACATACATACACAGAATAAGGCAGATAATAACATACTTACTTCAGACAAGTCATATTTGATAAGAAACTGTGTGTAATTTCAATTACTGGTCAAGAAATATTTGCATTTATAAGTTTATATAATTGTCCTTCGTTCCATGTGCTAGGAAATGCTTTGGCAATATCTAGCAGAACTGCATCTGAAACCATTTGCTGTCGAAATACCAAGGCGGCTTTCTTCACGACTCTCAACAATTATTGAGTGGTTGAAAGTTTGAGCTGAAATCCAAACTGGTGCTCCGGGATCAGCTCTGTCAAATGGATCATATACTTCTCTCAAATACTTTAGATAACGTCGGAAGCAGGCTTACAGGCCGGTGGCTTAAAGGGAGAACTGGGTCTTTTCCTTTTTTTTTTTTTTTTTTTTTCCAAAATGCATCCTATTTCGGCTTTTTTTCCCCCCGCGTTTGTGTTTCCGCGTATCTGATATAAAAATAAATCAAGAACACCGTTTACAATTTGTGTCCAAAGTTGACTTCGAAGATGCTTCAAGAAAAATAGAATTTATTACTGAAGCAAATATTTATTTTATTAGCAACATTACTTTACAGAAACCTTTAAAGTATGTTTTTAATTTTAGTTTAGTTATCCGAACTATAGTTGGTCACATTTGGTTCTACTGTGTAATACTTTTTTTCTGAAATATTTATTCGTGTAAACTGGCCTATTCGAGTAATAACTTCAGCAACACGTTGCAATGCATGAGCCAAGCATATTGCGATAAAACACTTTCTGGCAATTGCAGCTTTCTGCAAATATATCTCAGTAAAAGAATAATGCATTATAATGTGAATTAGACAAAAGAAAGCAAATTATTTGCGCATGCTGTGGAAGTTTCCTCGCTTCTCCGTTGTTAAATGGATTAGCCAGTCTCGCTTTCCATTTTTCCTTCTCTTGCAGGATCAAAGCGGACAATGATTGATTTCGTGCAAGTGTTTTATTGAATTGAATTGAATTTATTCCACAATTAAGTTTACAGTTTGTTACAACAATAAACCCTCAATTTACGATAACAGCTATATTTTTACATACATTTTCTCTACTCTTTTTACTCTAGATACTAGCAGCATCCTCCAAAATATTGTATGAAACCTCCTGTTACTTTCTTCCGATTTCGTTCCACTTCTCTTTAACTTTATCTAAAAATTCTCCCATTTTCTGGGTGGTTTTTACACTCTTATTACTTAACATTTTATTTAACACTAAATCCTTCTGTAAATTGTCCCGTTTAGTATCCCAAAAGTTTTCTCGCCACCATTTGACTTTCTCACATTCCAATAAATAACAGGACACACTGACTTCTTCCCACACGTACTACATCTATCATTATCGTCTCCTCTATATCCCTACAGAAGTATTTATTACTCCTGTACGTATCCACGCCCAACCCATCCTACTCATGTGTTTTATTTATGGAATTTCCCAATTGAAAGTTAAGACTCTGATTTTTTCTGTATATTGTAACTATTACACAAGAAGTAATAGTTAAAATATAGGTTACATATCAGCTACACACTGTCGCCTTGTCACAGCACGTCACTAGATTATGAATACCCTGAGAGAAGAAGTTCCTGTGGAACCATTTTTCAAGAGCATCACGGAGCTCAGCATCGTTAGAGAACATTCTTCATCCATTAATACATTCCGCCTTCAAAATTTAAAAAGTGCTCGTTGATACGTTTGGACGAATCCATATATATGACCCTATCAATGCAGCGTGCTTCTACACATGAAAACAGAACTCTATATCTTTAGATAATACCAACTTCTCCCTAACACACAGTGTTATCTAACAGAACAAACACAAAGTTCTGTGCATTGAAGCAACGACGGTCCTAAAAGTACTAGTTTCATTTGGGAAACTCTTATACCTTATATACGGAAACTTTTGTTGCGGAAGTGGGAATTTATTTCCTTGTAGGTAGCTGTAAAAGTGTTATATTTTTTAATTCCAATTTGCCTTATACATAGTAGCAACAAATAGTTGTGAACACTTCCGTTATCTTGAGATGATATTTATAGCTATTTATTTACTAAAAGTACTTATTGTAGCAGCTCTGAACCAGTACTTGTCCCTTCGGCTTCATTCCCAGCATTTTATAAACAAACTTATCCTGCAACAATCGAACTTGCCCATCTGCCTTATATTGATTCCTGCAATCAGTTCTTTGCTTCTGAAGCGATTGATACATGGTTGGTATAAGTGACAAAGGGTTTTACCCCAATTCTATTCGTTTTTGCAATTTCTTCAGTGATATTCTGCTTTATACAGCGCCCTCATTTCGCTACCAATCGCGGTTTGTATGCTCTAGTGAAAACTGGATGTCGCGATTCCCGGTAAGACAGAAGTAAGACGCAAGCGATTGACCTTGCTCAGTCGTGTTTCTCATACCAATTGTTTCCGTTGTATTTCTGTAGGAAGTAAGTGTTATATTTTCAACTATGTGTCTATATATTGTGGTGTATACTGAGTGAGATATATGCTAGAACTAAGAATATTATTTATGATTGTTGTGTGCACAGAAATACAAGTGCTATTGGAGAAAATCAATATAATAATAAGTATCATTATTAATATTGTTGTTTTGTTTTTACTCACCCGGTTTTGCCATTTGTTTCGGGTGAATAAACCTTGTTGGTTCAAAATATTTTGGCCGTTCATCAGCGGTTTGGAACTTATGATGAGATACGCTCTGAGTTTGAGTCTATTGTATACATTATTTCTTTACGTAATGCGTGATCGATTACAATAATGGTATATGCCTGTACCTCAGAAAGAGAATGTGTTAGAAGTCAAATATGATCACAGATGAATATTAATTAACATACAAAAGGAATAAGTAAACAGATGATGAAGTAACTGTAAAGCCTATCCTCGCATGACTGACATCGCATTGTTTAAAACGCTTTGAAGACCCATATTCATAACTGTTACGATGACCTTGGGAATAATTAGTCGACTTCCTAGAGGCAAAGTTTCCAGTCCTTTAAGGCAGGGAGTTTCAACCTAGGGTACGCATACCATTGATGGTACGTGAGCTACTGTCGAGGTACGTAAAAATTTAGCATAAGATAAATTAACATTAGTTTTACAATCAACATAAATTTGACAGCTCTACAATTAAATGGAAACGATCGATTTTACATTATAATAAAAACAACTGTGGGATACTGTACAAAAATAATATGGAAGTTCAATTTTAATCCTACGACAATGATAGAGCACAGCACGAATATAAGTGATTAAGCAACAATGGGATACAATTTTTCGTTTGTGTAACTGCGAGACGCATTTATAGTTAAGAAAGCATTGAAGTTACGTTATGTTGTTCAATGAGAGATTTAATTTGTTAAATTGTCATATTTATATTAGTTTGTGCCAGATTCAGGTTAAACCAGAACATTGATAAGTGGTTAATTAAATAAAGGACTCTGCTTGAAAAGCTCAAAGAAGAAATGAGTGTAAGCAGGACAAATAATTGCACACTGCCAGAAACCACTGCTGCTAATGTTAAGCATCCAAATGAGGACATCGTTATACAAGAAAACCCCGTATACAAGCAACACGTAAGTACAATACAAGATATTTATCATATGATTTCACATATGCTGGAGATGGAAAGGAAACCATCCTAATACCGCAGTGTGTGATTTGTCACGAAATACTTGTTTACTGTCCCTCACAACTTCATTTTCAACTATAAAAATCTACTGTGCAAATTTAAAAGTGCTGAACGTTGTACAACATTCACATTCTGGAGAAAGCCCAAATTTAACAATTGTTTAAATAGAATTAAAGCATATTAGTATTTGGCGAATAACTTCTTATGTGCAGATATTCATTATTCAAACTTACCGAAACGCGTTAGAACATAATGTAACGTTTTTTAGGTTTCAGAGTTTTATTAATGCTTCATAATTCAGCCTGCTGGAAACGTTCAGTTCTGAGGTTTTCGAATGAAGGTGTGTTAATATATGAAAATAACTTCGATTATTAGGACATTTTAATAGTACTTAACGCCCCTTTTAACTATTGAGACATCACAGGCGGTGGACACTTTATTTTTAACACGCTCTTTACCATCAGCTTCTCATTTAATTCAGAGCTTGAGACGGCCGATAAATTTTGCTCGGAGGCCTCTTCTTTTAGGCTAGAGGTTCTTTTGAATGCCGTAAATCTACGACACGGAACCCATGGATTTACTTCCCTTTCGAACAAAGCCATACTTAGGATTTTTACACCCGAAAAAATCCACCGACCCTGATCGGGATTGAGCCCGCGATCTTAGGTCTACTAGACCACTAGGGCCAACTCGGTGGCCACTGATGATACATGAAATGAAATGATAAATAGGGAAAGGATAGTTTTTTTAACAGAAGGAAGCGTTCCAGACTAGGTTTAGGACACCTCCCCGCTATTTGCTATTTGTGAGGACTGAGGAAAACCTGTAGGGGGGGGGAACAGCCAGAGAGAACGGTCCTGGCGGTAATCGAACCCCAGATCTCCCGCTGATGAGGGTGCTTGAACGACCTCGGTCAATGGGGTCACATTAGCATATGCAACTAATGCATGCATTCAAAAGTCAATATTAATTGTAAATACAAATAAAATAAAAAAACAATATATTTTGAACCAAAAACCATTCTTATTTTTAAAACATAGAGGGATTATAGAAAAACAAAACGTGTATATATAAACATTGTAACAAACTAAAAGAACTAAAAAAATTTAGACATTTTAGTGATAATTTATTTTGAAAGAAATTACAATGCAGGATCAACCTTTTGTATTTACACTTGTCTTTCCCCCTCCCCCATTAGCTTTCAGAATACCTAACTACTAACACATGCCATATGACGTGACAACATTAAATACATAATGAAGCAGATAACAAACAGCGCGAGGGGAAAGGTATCGCGTAACCCACTCTACGATACGCAGTAAGAAATATTTTTAGCAGTCTCGTGCGACATTGGTGTTAAAACTTTAATTTATGGCGATGGTTTGCCACTCGAAAAGAACAAAAAGCGCTGATAAAAAGTACAAATAACCTTTCGAAGTGACACTTTTCCACATTTACAGCAAGCTACATGTATATGTTATGTATTAAACAAGAATCTGCATATATTTTGAATACGTAAGAGCCTTTGTTTGCAACCCACCATAATACAGTAGCATTCTTGTACAACTTTTCTTACAAATCTTTGCTGAAAACTATTGTCCGAAAAATGGAAAAACCAAGGTGAAATAGTAAATATTCTACTTCCATACGAAGCAAATATCGCAAATCCTTACAAAGTAATTCTTCTTCCAGCTATTGTTTAAGCCAGTGGGTTTGAAAGCATAAACGATAAGGTTTATAAATAATATGTACTTAGCTGCTATTAGCTGTAAAGCTATCCATGCTTAGTTATTCAACTGAAACTAAAATATCTGCAATAGCAAGGGATCTCTTTCCGTTATCATTACTAATATAGAACTTTGTTAATATTACCGTTATTCCGAATTTATCTAACATTCATTCTTATGAGTGATTTGAAAAGTTCGGCAAATCTCAATAAAATGGCGCGAAAATTAGTTATGTGGCGGCTTGTGCTTAAGGGCACGTGCCCTACCTTTAATTTTGATCCATAAATACCTTTAAATATTTTATGCATAAATTGTCAACTCAAAAAAGATTATAGAATTATAAAATTTATAGCATTTAATAGACGCAAACCCCGAATGTTCAATTACCTGCAATGTAGTATAAAAGAGAGGCGCACGGTTTAAACGCATGCAGACAAGTAGGTGTGTGTATGTGTGAAGGGAACGGGCCAGAGCACATTCTCCTTGTGTCCAGGCTTAACAAGGCAGAATGCTTCGGTTTAAAAGGAGTTGTTATGAAGGTGGTGGGTTAGAGGATAAGAGGATGTCACAGTGAAGCTTTACGAAGAGCACGCAGAATCTGTGGACTTTCTATGCGCATGCGCACTGAGTTTGTTCTTATCTTAGCGTCTGCAAGAGGAGATTCCCTAAGCGATTTGTCATTATATTAACGTTATTACGTCCCATCAACTGTTTGCTTTTTCGCGTCAACAACTGTTTTGGGGAGTCTAAACTATAAGAAACTTTTCCACTACAAAGGCAACTCAACCAACGTATACTTAAATAACATTACGTTTTAAAAATATACGCATTGTCATAAATAAGAGTAAACCTGAATGATTAGTTGGGAGCGGATTATTTTGGGTTTTATATATCTCATCCATTTTTTGTTGGAACTTCTTAACTCACTGCCAAAAGTGACATCGCGGACAGTTATTTAAATATACTGCTGCATCCTAAGTATTTATACTTATTTCGGACATTAATTCTTATTTCTGAACAAGAGCACATGTCGAAACAATTAACAAAGATTTGAAATACATGAGAAACTTAAGTGAAAATAAATTATTTATTGAAGTGAATGTATAGTGAATATTTTACGTTCAACAAAAATTGAAGACGGTACATTAAATTACTTTTGGTTATATTTTCCAGAAAAGCGAATGTGTTGCGCTTCCTCTCTTTTTTCTTTCTTTCTCTTTGGGGGGGGGGGGCTGGCAGTATTGAGTGTAATAAATTCATGTTCGTGGATTCCATGCAATGTTATTTTTTATAAGTTGTGTCCCACCACCAAAATGTGCACGAGCCGCCACTGATGTGGCATGATTGTTGACAAGCATAATGTTTGTTCAGTCATGTGTGGTGCATAATTATAGGTATCAGAATTGACTACAGTTGCATGCCATATATGTTGGATTTGTGCAATTATTGAACCCGTACCAGTGATGGTATTAAGACTGGGAAGTGCTAGGCACAACTCATCTTTGAGACCTCTTCTGAGATGACGCTGTTGTTGAATGTTCAATTGGTAGGGACGAAGGAAGAATTTCGGTTCTTCAGCCCTCCTCAAGGGCTTGCCGTTTGTGCCTATGCTCCCAATTGGTGAACCTCTAGGAGGAAAGTATGAGATGAAAGAGACACTTGACGGCCAGAAACCAAGGGTTATGAATGACTCATGGAATAGAAGGGTCACTTCTACACCAGAGCCGTGGCAAAGAGCAACCTTATCTCATCTGCCACTTTCGACCCTGTAACCGAACCAACGAAGGAATGAAATGAAATGAATACGGAGAGGGAAAAATTCGTGGCAAGGAGAGAGATGCAGTTCGGTATTAGTCTAACTTAGTCTTCTTCATTGGGCAATTTGTACTCAGGGCTAATATGCGGAGCGAGGAAAGGACCATGATGACGTAACCGAACATTACGTCAGTGTAGGAGGTCGAGTTACGGTTAGTGAAACTGTAGTAGTTGCAGATGTACTACATATAAAATGGACACTGCCGAAAGATCAGAGAACTTTTAGAACCTCTTGATACAGTTTACTTCATGTGCCTCACTTTCATCAGGTCAGGTGGTTGAGTCCTGGAAAAATGTTGGAACGTTTTCTTCTCTTTATTGAATAAATTATTTTATGCAGTTAACTGACTTGACTTGCAGACTTAGCTTTTCTTGCAAATATGACAAACAATTTAAATGATATCAATACTTCCTTGCAAGACAAAAACCTTATGATCACTAAATTATTTGATAAAATGAAAGCATTTAGAACGAACTTAATATATGGGCACAACAGCTGCAAGAGCACAATTTGTATAATTGTCACACCTTAAGTAAATATGCGATTCGTATAAGTGATTCTCGATATGCTAAAATTGTAAGTTTTTAAATAACTTACAGGAGGCATTTCAGGAAAAATTCAGTGAAATGGAATCTCTCCAGTTGGAGTTTCAAATATTTATCTTCCTATTGATGAATCCATGGTTTCCTCAGTGCTTCAAATGGAGTTAATAAATACCAAATGTGACAGATATCGCAAGAAAAATTCAAGATAACTATTGATGTAGCTAAGTTTCATCATTATGTCTCACAAAACCGTTTTCCACGTTTGAACAGGTATGCATATAAACGATGAATATGTGTTAAACGACAAATCTATATGAATAGGTGTTTTTTTCCCCTCTAAAACTGTGTAAAATTAGCCATATATAAGAGTTGATCGACAATCATTTAACAACTGTGATGTGCATGTATTCGAGTAGGTAGATATGTCCAAATATTACACATATGATTACACAAACACACACAATATATAACTGTAATATAAACTTTCCCATGTTCCACATTATTTTATATTAATTTGATCAATGCAAATCCATGTCGCTTTATATTTTGTTAAAAGTACGGGTTTTGTTTCTTTAATATATGTAACTTCATTACCTACATGCATTACGATTATTATTGAAATTAAATAATGTTGTAATCTTCAAAGCGCTTGTTTGAACACTTTGCTATTTATTCTCCGCCTCCCGTGCCTGCCTCCTGTGCACTCACAAAACCCAAACGGGGCTTCACGACAGATTTCATGAACGTCAATGCCAGGGGGAGAGGAGCCCTTAGAGATTTGAGCTTGGAGTTCCCGAATGCGGAACCCAAGTGATATCACCTGAGCCATTTGCATATAGTAATAAAGTAAAATAAATAAATAGTAACAACGCGCACAGGGATACTGAAATGTGATCATGTCTTTCACTAGAAATTGCGATCACCGCAGAAACACACACATTGTCGCACTAAAGTACTAAATACCATCCCATTTATATGTTGATAAGTAAAACACGCCTGTTTGCGAAAAGTATGCTATACAATATTTAACTATGCAAAAAAAGTATTTATGTTGTGTAAAAGATAAGTTATGTTGCAATCAAACAATATTTTCACTTTGCAATTTACTTTTAACATACAACGATAATTATTAAAAACAAAATTATGTAGCAAAAAAGATGTTATGTTGCAAAAAGGATGTTATGAGGCAAACAAATTTGTTGTAAACAAAGGTGTTATGTTGCAAAAAATATACGTTTCAAGAAGACGTTATAGAGCAAAACATGTTATGTTGCAAAAAAAGTATGTTGTCCAGATGATATGTGGCAAAAAGACGTTATGTGACAAAAATGTTGTTTTGCAATATAGATATTATTTAGCAAAAAAAAAATATTTTCTATTGATTTGGTCTATTTATGAACCCTCTTTTAACATCTCAGGCATCAACTTCCCACTCAATTCAGGGCTTGAAATGATCAATAATTTTTTTTCAGGGGCCTCTTCTTTCGGTCCTGAGGTTCTTTATCGTGCCGAAAACCTACGACATGGGACCCACAGCTTTTCATACCTTCCGAAGGAAGTCATCCTTCAGATTTTTACACCCAAAAAATTCCATGGGTTTACGAGGTTTGTATGGTTACCAATAAACGCCAGGACTAACTTTTTAGATATAATAAAAAATATAACTGTATTAACATTCTTTAATGCCCAAAATCTGAATGCAACCATCCAAAGTATGTGTGCTCTCAATAATTAGAAAACGCAAAAGTTCACAATTTTCACTTGTACGCACATCAATTAAACTCTTCAAAAATACACTGTGCTGTCAGTGAATACAGGTTTTAAACTATATTTACATAAAAGGGCTGATGTTAGAAGTCTTGCAATACTTCCGTTCACTTTGAAAACGGATGTATATTAAGAAAATAACTTAAAAATCAGAGGCGATATCTTACCAGTTATCTTGGTCGATGGTAGCTCTAATAATTTTCCAAAATAATTTGTTAATTTCTTCTTCAATCTTATTCAGGTTGCAAATAAAAATGTTTATAACCAGAAGATTTCAAATACTTTTTCCGTAGCAGCCAGTTATAGATAAATAATATCCAATTAACATTCACACCTTTTTCCAATGTTGTATTAAAGTAATGTTTCACCTCACTCGCAATTAAGGACTCTCCAAAAATAAATCTAATTGTTTTTGACAAGTTCCTGGTTTGCTTTGAATTTCAGTCCTTTGTTGTTTCTTCATAATGCTCCTTCGATTTCACCTATAGCCTGAGTGCCAGTATTTTATCCACGATTACATGCAGTAATGTATTTGTTTCTAAAATTTGAAGAGATCCGCCCACAACCTCTTCATTATTGCGATTTTGTACAAACTTCTTCAAAAGCTGATAGTTTGTTGAAATTTCACTCAGAGGTTCGCTAACAGTTGGTGCATAATCTGTTCTCCAATATGGATGCTCCGAAAACTTAGCACTTGACATTAAAATTTTATCTTTTAGCCAAGACAAATAAATTAAACTACTAAAACTGGCATTACACTAGATATCATCCTTGGCAACATGGCATTAATGTCTCTTATGTGACGGAACAAAATTTTTCTCTCAGACATTATGCGCCTTTGAAAATGTATGCGTCATTAGAAGTAGTTCCACATTAGGTACATTTTATCGCAAATAGACTAAAAGTCGTACCTAATATAACTTAAACATACATTTACTGTAATCACACCATAGTTTACCTCGTAAACAAAAACTGTTTGCATTACACAGTCCGACAAAAGTTTAAATTCATGATTGTAAACAAACATCGAGCGTCGCAACTTGCAACATTGTCTGTAGAAAAATATGGAGGGAATATAAGACATGTAAATTGTTGGACATAAGAAAACACTTGAACTTAGAACTGTGCGTCGTCTTCACATCGCATAATCTGACATCAGACGTGCCACATACCCTTTTTATTTGCTAAGTGGAACAAAATACCAAAACTATTATTACACTACTATTATTAACAAAATTATTATTATTATTATTATTATTATTATTATTATTATTATTATTATTATTATTATTATTTCAGTGTTAATTATTGTAAATGATAACTATTTTTACATTTGTTTATTCCATCATTAATATATGTTACAACCACACAACATGCCTACCTCCTCACCATTTTAGTTCTCACTAAGAATTCTACCCTTTTGGGTAATTATGGCCCTGAACGTATGCTTATCATCGAATGTATATTTGCCCCTGAACGTATACTTGCCACTGGAAGTATGCTTGCCCCTCAATTTTAATTAATATTTTGTATAATCAGTAAAATAATCCCCTTCCTGTCCGATCTTTGCATACTCCGAAAGGTCGGTAAGGAATCTATATGTTGCGGGATTGCCTACCAAAATCGGTAATCAAGCTAACTATTCAAATTCACACCAATTTTTAATTAATGATTTGTATAATTATATTCATTATCAATAAAATAGCGGTCTCTTCTTACCTAATCTTTGTCGAGAGTTATCTAACATACCCCCGAAGGTAGGTAAAGAAGCAAATTACTCCCATGTTGTAATTAAAAGTTTGTAAAATTATATGAATTATATAGATATATGTATAACTATATTAATATTCAATAAAATGTTTCCGCTCTGTGCCACTCTTGCAAGCTGCTGTGTGCGACGCTCAGATGACTGGTGGTGCTAGCCGCAGAAGCCGGTAAATGGCAGGGGCATATATTGCTCTCCAAGTCACAATCTTAGTCGCATCAATTTGTGAGCGATAGAATTTCACTTCAACACTAAAGTGGATAGTTGGATTGTTGCCGAATATAAATTTTAAATACATTTAGTTAACTTTGTGGAACTTATAGATGTTATATATTTGTGTTCATTTTACGTAATACATTTAGTAGGATGAAACTTTTTTTTTTTTTTTTTTTTACCATGGACGTGAAGTTTATTTTTCATCAAGCATACAACGTAGCTCACCCTGAACTCCCCGTAATGTTCCGTCGTAAACAACTGCATAATTTTATAATGCAGCCACAAACTCTTAACCTCTTTCTCTGACGTCATGTACGAGGATAGGTTCATAATTTTCCGCTCTCACCAGCGATTGAATGGTGTATATGGGGAAGCATCCCCGTCATATTGTACTTTAAAAGAATGAGCCAAACTTTTTCGAATGGATCAAGAAAGCACTGAAGACGAAGAGCGTGCAGGTCGGCCCTTGGAGGTGCTCACTCCTGAAAACATCGCTCTTGGTGAAGGAGAAGTTATGGAATACCGGGGACTCAAAGTTACAGAAATAGCCGGTTGGGCCTTTCTAAAACAACAGTCCTTCGAATTATTCATGAATATTTAAACATGAATAAGGCTATGAAAGATGGGTGCCTATATTTCTTTCCTCAGTCCAACAGCAGCAACGAGTCATCTGTTGTCAGGCATTTTTGAGCTCTGCCGTGGCAACAAGAGAGAAGTTCTACAAACAAATGTTACAGGAGATAAAACTATGGTCCTCTACTATGATCTCTTGTCCAAAAGAGAATCAATGGAGTGGAGTAAACCTGACGAAGCCCTCTAAAGGCTAAGGTCACTCAGTCAACCAAAAAGATCATGGTCACAATCTTTTGGCACTGTGAAGGAATATTCTTCATGGACTTCAAGGAGAGGGACACCACAGTAAATGGGGAGTACTATGCTGGCCTACTGCACAGGCTACGTGCTTCCATCAAAGAGGAAAGCTGAGTGGTGGTGTGCGCCTTCTTCACGACAACACGCCTGTGCGCACAGCTCTTGTTGCAAAGGAAGCTGTGAAGAAATGTGGCTTCAAAGAGATCGACCATCACTCCACAGCTCAGATCTAGCTCTCAGTGACTATCTACTCTTCTCAAAACTCAAGAAGCATCTTCGAGGAAGGAAATTTTAGTGTGACGAAGAAGTGATGGATGCTGTTTATGTCTACTTTGCAGACAAGACTTCTGACTACTTGGAGGGGGGATTGAAATGTTAATTCAAAGATGTAAGAAGTGTATTGCAATAAAGGATAACTACGTTGAAAAGTGAAATATAGTTTCTTTTGTTTATTATACCTAGAAAATGGTTAGGCTGGAAACTTCTGGAAAAAAAACTGCCCTTCAAATATATATGGTGCCGCCATATAACTTTTCCAGAATGGGCAACCTACATTATGCTTTAAGGATTGGATAATGCAGCAGCTGTTTACTTGGAAGGTGCTGCAGATAATTAATTTTCTTTGAAAATACCTCTCTTTGTTTCACTGGCTGTCATTGCATAAATTCTTGACCACGAGCTGATACTAAAATTACCAGGTCAGAATGATAACAACTAAAAGAAATTATATTTTAAACGGGTACTCAACCAGAGGAGGAAATGAATATATATATTAATTACTGTGCATTTGTTGAATATAGTTATTTGGCTTATTCGGAAATAAAAATATTACAGAGAAAATTAAAGTAAAGAAACATTCTTACATAACGTTTAATTTTCTCTATTGCTGAAACCCCTGAAGATGCCACCAATAAGGCATACATGCCATGTAAGTACATGAGAGTATTACTTGAAAAATTCCTTTCCTGTGTTCCATCTGAAAATCTAGCAAGCAACCAAAAATGCTCTGTTCTGTGGATCATAAAGTGCTCACATGGACACTAACTTAATAGATGAATCTGTTCGCGGCAATATGTGACTATATCACCAAAAACAATAATATAATTCAGTCCTTGAACATTTATTTTCTTAGACAATATAAGCTATGTAAGATCACGGATTATGTTCAAACGCCGAACCAGAATCTAAAATTGGAAAACTGAGTTTTATCACCAAAATTCAATCCGCAATCCACAACCAGTCATCAGCTCCTGTTTGTGTCCAATGCTGCAGTCTCTGGGTACGTGGTTCCTACACAGGTCGCCAATTTTAAGAGTGTAATTCAAATAATATCCGCCTATGGAATGGTCTTTTGAAGGGATCTGTTAAGTTTCCTTAACCAGTGTACACATAACTAAGCCCTTTTGTTTTAATCACTTTGTAGAAGAAGCTCGTTTAGATGTGTGAAGTAAAAACTATGACCTATATCTACGAAAGTATGAATGAATGGGTGTATTTTATTCGAATAACATACAGACTTTACCATCTTCGCACGGGTTCACCGGACAGTACGTGCCTTTCATAATATATAAAAAGTACGTTATTTAAATAAATAAGTAAATGTGTCATAACTCCATTGCTTAATGCAGTTAAAATAATAATAATAATAATAATAATAATAATAATAATAATAATAATAATAATAATAATAATAATAATAATAACAATCCTAGCGGGCTGTAGCAGCACTGAGGCGTGAGAAAGTTTCGGCCGTCTTTACTGACAATGTAAGAGGGAAGGGGCATGCTGGGCTCTACCGGCAGGCAAGGATTCATGTCGCAGGTAAGGCAGCTTTGATAAGGCTGAAAATCGATGGGAGGGACGGGGGAATCTAAACTACGAGAATGTATTTGTTACACCGTTATATTACTTAAGTCTTCATGAGAGTCTGTTAAGATAAGTGGGTGTATAAATTTCGAATAAAGTTTTTGTTGGAACTAAAGCCCTTCCCTTGTTGGTACTTTGCAAGAAAACTTCTTCAGTGATTATTTACTTGTTTGTTTCTACCTCCCTCTCCCTCTCTTTCACTCAAATTGTGCTGTAATATGAATTACATAAGCTAAATTTCTTAACAATATTTAAATACTTGAGTAAATGTTTTAATCTTAGTCAGGTTCTAGTGCTAAATATAACCACCATTCGCGTTGCCGAATCTTCTAAAAAATGCTGTGAAAACTGCAGTAGAAGATCCTGTATGAGGTTGCATTGTGCTGTTTTATTCCATAAGATTAGACGACCACTGTCACGTAAACAGCTTGCCACTGGTCCATGTATGAGATAAGTAACATGATCGGAGCACTAAATATGTGGCTAGAGATAATGTAAGAGTCATCATTGGGTTCAAAGTGCATTTAGATTCCACTGCAAATTACAATCCTCTTCTGTCTGCTTCTCCACTTCTGAGCAGCAGGCGATATTTTTTCTCTGTGAACATGTGCTTCCAAACATAACGCCTGTTGATTATTGAACTTGTTAACAAATTTGCTTGTTAGATAATCATTACAAAGACAAACAAATCAAGAGCGAAAAGGTGAGTATTCAACTGTTACATTTTGCAACGTTGTGGTTTCCAGGGCACCGAGATTTCATCGTGTTGCTTAACGAACTCCGTGTAGTCTACTTGTGCTATTGTACTTAGGTCAGGAAGAATAACATAACCTGAACATGTTTATAAAGCCCACGTATATCTGAACAACTTTTTTAGTGTTTTTTCTTATTACCACGATCTTATTCATTTATACAAGTATTTATTATGTGCGCTAGCTTGGTCAAATGCTTTTGTGGGGGAAAAAAGACAAATTATAATACTGTTCAGTAGAAACATTTTGTTTTTGAAATCTCTAAAATAATTATTATAGCAGTGCAGTTAACATTTATAATTTTTTTCTGTAGTTATATTTTTAAAATCATTTGTCACTGACGTCTAAAATGTTTAGTCTTAAGATACGCATTCATTAATGTGCAAATAAATCTATTGAAAAAGGTGCGTCTGCATTTATTAAAATTGGTTTGACTGTTCCTTATTTCTGTCTGTTAAAAAGGGGATACACTTTTAAATCATCCATTTATCAGAAAGAATTGGAGGAATATTAATTTTCTATTTATTTATCATCAAAATTTATTTTGTAATTAAACATATAAAAATAATAACTCGAAATAAGAAGTTCTAGTGCGGAGTTTAGTTGTATTCAGAATTTCTTTTTCACCTGTATACTTATCCACCGAATATCTGCGTGTTGCTGTTGCTTCTAAATGAAATATTTGGGCTATTTTAGATCAATGTCCCGAGATATAGTACGTCTACCCTAAGGACTTCTTCTCCTAGAGGTGCATTAACAGCTATTTTAGATTATAGTATTTAACTCTACGTAAGAGCGAAGGGGCTGTTAATCGGCTCTAGTGCCTTAAGCAGGTCTGTAGATGATTGGCCTCTCCGCTACATGCGAACGTTTGAACATTTGTAAATTGCTGTTTTTAGCATCTCTGGTAAAATAAGTAGTAGTAATAATAATATAAAATAACGATATAAAAGTGTATTTTCAATAATAAACATTATTATTATTCAAATTAAATGTTCAAGTAAAATTTTATAACATGGACACAAGATCAAAATCGTGTATAATTTTCGTATTGGACAAACGGTACGCTCCTTCGGTTACGATCTCGCGCATGGCATACTTTACAGTAATTTTATTATTTTTTTTTTTAATCTTATCTTCGGTTCTTGCTTTAATCACATACTTATTTACAAACTCGCGACTGAAACTCGTTTTGTCAGGTTCTTTTGCTTCTGTTCAAAGTCATCCTTAACCAAATCTATCAATGAATTCTGAGAGAGACAGACAGAGAGAGAGACAGACAGACAGAGAGAGACAGAGAGAGAGAGAGAGACCTTTCAAGCGCGCAGAATTATTTTCTTCAGAAATAATTCATAATTTCTTTTGATTTGCACATTAGCTCAGAGATATTCAGTTTGACAGACGTTAAGATACTGTTATTCTTGTTATTTATGACTACATCTCTCACTTCTGTATTGCCTGTGTACGGGGGTTTTCTTGTATAACGATGTCCTCTGTTATATGCTTATTATTAGAAGTAGTAATTTCTCTCAGAGTGGAATTATTTAACCTGCCTACTCTAATTTCTCCTTTGAGCTTTTCGAACCCAGTCCTTTAATTATCCACTTATCCATGTTCCGTTTATTTCTTATCGATCTAACACAAACTGCATATAAATCTGACAGTTTAACAAACAAAGCCTTGTATTCAATAACAACGTGTAACTCTATTGCTTTCTTAACTGTAAGTGCGTCTCGCAATTAAACAAACAACAACATTATTGGAGTTGCGTTCTATCATTGTGGTAGGATTAAAATTGAACTTTCGTATTATTTTTTCACACAATTTTTTTATTATAATGTAAAATATGTTGTTTACGTTCAGTTGTAGTAGAACTATAAAATGCCTGTTGATGATAAAGCAAATATTAATTTATCTTGTTTAATAAATTTTTTACGTACCACCCGGCAGTAACTCGCATGTCACCAATGGTACGCGTACCTTAGGTTGATAACCTCCGTTTCTAGAGGATGGTATTTACTTATCAGATTGATGTAACATCTTAGAAACAAAATGACGAGATGTAAATGCATTGCAGTCGAGAACGCGGCCTATTAGGAGATTTGTGACTTGCTGGATTTGTTGCAGCATGGTGTCCTTCTCTTAAGTACAATTTTTTTAATGTTGTTTAACGTCCGTTTTTACTACAGAGGCACCACAAGCGATGGACACTGATGATACATGAGATGAAATTATCAATTGGGAAAGGATTATTTTATTTTAGGAAGGAAACGTTTCAGGCCTAAGTTTAGGGTACCTCCCCGGCATTTGCCATTTATGAGTACGGAGGAAAACCTGGAAAAATCCTCAGTCAGGGAGGACGGTCCTGGCGGGAATCGAATCCCAGACCTCCCGCTCACGAGTCCGCGCCCTAACCGTGGCGGTCCTCTAAGTACATTGCGGAAAATTTGATCCTAGAAAAGTTTTCTGCTCTTAGACCATTCACTCGACAAATAATAACGTTTTGAGAGATTCAATCCTGGTTTAATTTCTCAGTTAAGTAACTGTCAAGTTCATTTAACTGGGTTCTCTTTCGACTCGTTTGTCGATACAGAAATTAACTTTGACTTTTATAAAGTTGAGTTCATCTTAACATTTGTTTGAAAATTCGGAATTATGTAACTATTTTGTGATCCCGGTCTATTTTCAGTCACAGCAAAGTGAAAGTTACACACGTTCTGTTTCACTTTCTGGCCACACTTTATGATTCAAAACAAACAACTCATCGAATTTGCAATTGATATTTGAAGCAACTGCTCCCGAAAGAATGAACATTGTAGTTTTTCTGTTGTTGTTCTATTACTGCCACAGGTCTTGATTTCAGACATTTTGCTACATTCTCTTCTATTTATTTTCACCATAGCTGTTTCCTCCCATGTACGGCCTACACTAGCATTTCTTTTTTCGTGGAACTTTAGATCTTCTTATTCATATTCCAATAAAGATTAATAGCATCTTCTCCAAATAATGTGATTAATTTAATAACTGTAAGAAAACAATTCACAGCTTCATTGTTGTAAATTAACCTTTTATAAACTTATCAAACAAGAGACATTTGATGCTGCATTCAGTTCAGTTCCAGAGCAAACAATTTGTTTATCTAAGCAGTAGCAAATTTTCTGCAATGAAAAGCGCGATGTTACGACAAGAATGCTCAAGATATAATAATAATGTGGTCACATTAAATATATTAAACGTTTGTAAATGTAGTAAACAAAAAATCAATTTCTATTGCCATGCCTATTATTTATGAAGATGACTTTAAGGGGTCCCCCCCTATTCCTGATTTATATTACATTTTCCTGACAGCGTATTTCTGATTAGGATTCAAAATGTCTTTATATTTTTTATGGAATATAGCATTATCACTATTAATTATGTCATTTAGATTATTAGGTATTTTGACACAAATTTTCTCAATAAATGCTGAATTTAGATGACCGCGCAGATCAGAAAACAAACGTAGCATTTTTTTTATTTGGTTTTATGCGTGCTAAGGAGACCATTTTTTATTTTCAGCATTTCGAACCAAAGAATAGCTGTTTGCCACTTGGAAAAACAAGAGTTTTCTACTCAACTCTACATTAACTGCAATGAATCTGATTTTCCGGCACCTGATGTCGAAGATGAACACTCCTTGATTGTCATATTGGCTGCATCTGAAATGTTTCTTCCAACATTTCTGCATTTTTTCACCAGGTGTTGCTGAATAACTCGAGCAAAGTATTCTGTTGCTTTAAGGTGGGTTAAAACGTTTAACCAAAACAAGTTTAGCTTCTTTTTGATAACACAAAATATAAATAATAAATCTAGCACAGTTTTACAATTTATATTAATTCAAAATTACTTCTCAGAAACAACACAATACTTACAAATATACAGTGAGGTTATTTGAGTTGCCGGCCGCCGGTTGTTGCTTATTAGAGCATTGCAACCGCCGCATCGCAAAAAGCGAGAAACAGTTGCCACACGTAAAGTTATTATTGTTATTTTAGCATTCATATTTTAATGAAAGCATAAAATGATAAAATATATAAAAGTGATAACAATAAACACTGGCCTGTGGTATGGAAGATGATGAAAATACATCTGCATAGGAAAGTTTTGTATTTAATCTACTTTTCCTTCTTAAGAACACGGATATTCAGAACAGGTTTCTTGTCATTGAGAGATCCTTCTCTCGTAACTTTTTAACAGTTGACAAACGGTTTCTCTACCAGGAACATGATAGCGGATATTTTCTTGTGAATCGCCTTTCCATTCTCTACAAGAATGCATTTTCACATAAAAATCCGTGCTTCAAGACTATGTTTATGTAGCAGCATAACTAACGAAGAACATCAGCACACAATGAAAGCACCAAGTAACAGAGAACCCACAACCACTTCCGACAAAGCTTTCCTCAAATTAACTACAGGCTGCTACCTTTACATGCAGCCTTGACGGCTTCTTTTCTGAGTACGCAGACGCGCTCTGCCGGCCGGTTACTCAAATAACCTCAAGGTACCTAAAATATCATAGAACAAAGCTTATCACCAACCAACGTGATTGTGTTCTGATCAAAATGTCTACTGCCAATAGCAGTGAATCCATTGTTAAAAGCGGTGAATATACCTGGTGACGTATTATAGCGGTTCGATACAAGACCAGTATTCTGCAAAAATGCGGATCGCGCACAGAAAATAAAAGTGAGTTTTCGGAAATGCAAATATAGGACAAATATCGCTATCAACCCGGTGTAAAACAATAATATTAAATCATAAGTCATAACAACTACTTCTCTCTCTCGCTAACATGGACAAAGCGAAAAATCTAATATGTACGATTGAAAGTGTATGGAATGTACTCTCGAATGAAGTCACCACATGGTGTATGTGAACAGAGCTGCATGTCTCAAATGCTCTGAAATTCAGTTAGTGAGCGACATTGGTCAGGAATGGAGGTCACAAAGAGTGAACTACGTGCATATGAAAATAACATTTTTCCGAGGCAGGAATTCAGGGGAATGTCACACAGAGCTAGGGGAAGCATTGGGTGCGCGGGCCCTTCCCTATCAAACAGTGACAAGGTGGGGCAGAATGTCGACTGCTGATCTGTCGCGCACTGGCGGGCAAGGATGTACGGGTGGTGATGGTGGAACAGCTTACACGATGATAAGCCTCGACATGCGAAGAACAAACAGGAATTACCAAAATAGTGCACCGCATTTTAAAGGAGGATCCGTGAGCGGGAGATCTTGGGTTCGATATACACCAAGACCATCCTCCCAGAAAGAGGTTTCTTTCCAAGTTTTCCTCAGTCCCCATAAATGGCAAACGCTGGAAAGGTACCCTAAAACTAAAATCCTTTCCCTGTTTATTGTTTCACTTCATATACTCTACAATTACCGCCCACCGTCTGTGGTGCCTCCGTAGTAAATGGGCCTTAAACACTATTAAAAAAATCTTGGATTTTTAATATTGTCCTTAGTTCGCGAGGAAAACAAAGTGTTGCCATGACTTATGACTTTCCCTCGTATATTCAGAAAGGAGACTTTTCTTTCTCCGGCTGGAAATAAATGCAGAAGCTGCGAAAACAAGTCCAAAAGATGGGAAATATTCCCCGATTTCCTTTCTTCATTTCGAAAACTATGCATGGGTAATCCCTGTAAGACCAAAAAAAAAAAAAAAGTATATTGTGGCCCAAATTTTAAAACGAAATTTGACAGTCACAGATACGAGGGTAGGTACGTAAGCTTCCGTCCTAAACACTTTCTAGGTATAATAAAGACAAAAAATATATTTAACTTTTCAATATAGTTACCCTTTATTGCAATACACTTCTCACATCTTTGAATTAACATTTCAATCCCCCCTCCCTAAAATAGTCAGAAGTGTTGTCTGCAAAATGGGCATAAACAGCATCCATTACTTCTTCGTCACACTTAAATTTCCTTCCTCTAAGATCCGTCTGAGTTTTGAGAAGAGGAAATAGTCATTCGGAGCTAGATCTGGGCTGTAGGGTGGATGGTCGATCTCCTTGAAGTCACATTTCTTCCTTTGCAGCAAGAAATGTGTGCACAGGCACGTTGTCGTGAAGAAGGCGCACACCACCACTCAACTTTCCTCGCCTTTCCTCTATGATGGAAGCACGTAGTCTGTGCAGTAGACCAGCATAGTACTCCCCATTTACTGTGGTGTTCCTCTCCTTGAAGTCAATGAAGAGTATTCCTTCACAGTCCCAAGAGACTGTGGCCAGGATCTTCTTGGTTGACTGAGTGACCTTGGCCTTTAGAGGCGGTGCTGCGCCAGGTTTATGCCACTCCATTGATCCACTTTTGGACAAGGGATCATAGTAGAGGACCATAGTTTCATCTCCTGTAACAATGGTTTGCAGAACTTCTCTCTGGTTGCCATGGTAGAGCTCCAAAAATATCTGACAACAGATAACTCGTTGCTGCTTTTGGACTGAGGAAAAAAGTAACTTATTCATGTTTAAATGTTCATGTTCATGAATAACTCCAAGGACTGTGGTTTTAGAAAGACCCAACCTTGCTGCTATTTCTGTAACTTTGAGCCGCCGGTCTTCTATAATTTCTTCTTCCACAAGAGGATGTTTCAGGAGTGAACACCTCCAAGGGCCGACCTGCACGCCCTTTGTTTTCAATGCTTTCTCGATCTATTCGTAAAAGTTTGGTCCATTCTTTCACGGTAGAATATGAGGGAGATGCTTCCCCACATTCACCGTTCAATCGCTGTTTAATTTCATTTGAAGTAAGTATTTCTTTTATGAAGAACTGAATAACAGCTCGAAACTCCATTTTGAACATGTCACAATCTTCTACACATATCCTTCTTTATGCAAATATATCTGAACAACTGAACACAACGGAGCGGAATTTACAGTTGCAATTATTTACTTAATAGATAAAGTATGACGCCCGATAAGACTTTAGTGAAGGCGATAATCCTTATCGGCGAGTCCGGAAACTTATGGACCTATCATCGTATGTGGAGAAGCGTTTAGTTTGTCTGCAACCTCACGCAAGGTTGTCCTCCGCCTTGTTGATTCAATAACGTTTCTGCTTTTGAACAATTTTTGAATATAAGTTTTCATGATGCATCGCACCGCCATGCCGTCCATAAACTTCATATAAACTTCTTAATGAGTTCATAAATCCAATATGTTATCATAAGAAATACAAGTTCTTTCACATAATACCGATACATGTTCAACATTTCGCATCATCTTGGCAGACTACCGACTTTATATAACTTACTGTATGTTCAGCAGACGCGACAGCACTGACGCTGTTTCCCCCTTCCCCACCGTTTAATCCTGCGGCTTTGCCGAATTTCCTTTCTCTTGAATTACAGAATTTAGCTTTAAAATGTCAATCCTCCAAATGTAACCAGAAGTAAACGGAGAACATCGGGGCTGCTCTAGAGCGATCCTTTTTTACCTATTTTGTAGCCAAAATAAAGTTCTCTGCTCTTTAATTCAGTGTGATAATGTTTCATCTTTGAGGGTTGACATTTAATTCACCACAGACGTAATACAAATTGCCTGAATAGTTATGTAACACAATAATAATTGTATATAGCTATTAGTAAACGTATAAATTTAAGAATGAACCTGAATAGTAACCAACAAAATCCTTCTTGTCACAAACACACAAGAACTAGCTTTTAACTGAAATATGATATCCGAGGTTCACTTAGAACTATAAGGCAACATATTTTGTGCGGCCATCGTTCTTTCTATAAAGATAAAGGTAAGCTAAAATGAAAATTACAATAATATGGATATGGAGATAATGGATAATGAGCAAAATATATATGCGCAATAATGTAGATTCATTATTAAAAAAAAGTGGAGCCTGTTAGAGAAAGTATGATTAAACATTCAGGCTTAGTGCAACACAAAACACAATAAAACAGCGAAAATGGTTCATTTAACAAAATAATTGTTGATCAGTATTATCATTAATAGCCACAGGCTACCATCATGCTCCCTGAAAAGGCGAATGCCAAGTTGATTTGAGCCGACGAACATTGAATTAATTACATCATTAACTTGAAACTGGATTGGATGGAAGTGCGCTGTATGGTTGCTGCGGTAAATAATTTAAGCCCGCTGATCGCAGGTTCCGTCATGGCTGCTGCAGACCACCCCACTCTTCTTCGACCAGACTCTTGAGGGCGTTTCGCTGGATTTTGGCTGTTGTGAGCTTGCCGGGACTGAGTGAACGATATTCCGATGCAAAAGGTGACGATAAGTAACGCTTCGTTGTTGCTGATATCGTTCCTTAACATGAGTATCCAGGCAAACTCACCCTCACGTCGAACCACAGCCATGTAATCTTGGCAAACACGCAAGTTTATCGCTTTAACCAAATGGTGCCGAGTACGACGGAATTGTTAATTCAATAGAATTCTTAATGCAGCTCAATGATGTGGTATTGGCAATTAGCTTGGTGACTGACACTCAAGCTTCGTTGTGGCCGAAACTGGTACTTGGACTCAGGCCGCTCTTCCGCCAATCTCCAGGCGACGGCAGCCACACGTATCTGGGCCCGGAAAATTTTGAGACTGCGTCACTTTTGGGCAAAATTTATCCCTTTTATACAAAATACAAAATGACGGTATCCACGGTCAGCGGCGCGAAATACTCCAGCCAGTTTTGTGTTTGCCTCACTCATAGGTCAGTGCTTACCACTGAATTTCATTTCTATTCTGGTCAAGCCAAATGCTCCGTTCGTCAGGAAGATGAATTTAAACATATTTCATACGTTACTGTCAAGGACTCTTTTACTCGGACACCAGCGACTTTGCCACCGAACAGGCCGGTGTCTGCCCTGAAGCAGGGGCATTTCCAACCCTAGCTGCAAACCAGAAGGGATTACATGGTATTGTCTGACTTTTGCAAGTCTTACGGTGTTCGGAGAAAGACGTGAGTTTTTCCTTACTTTGCTATATTACTACATGCTATTTCTTAAATATTACCAAAAAGTATACATTATGAACGCATTTAAACACTATACAATACATAATGTTATGTCATTAAAGTTTCTCCGCTGAAAGGAAATGCACAACATGAGTTACTGATTCTACAATTACAAATATGAATCATTTCAATTACTCTGTAATCGCCGGTAGCCAGGGACAGCTTTAAACTTTATTCATTCAACATTTCGAACACCTAGGCAGTTAGTTTTGTTGTTTCGTCCCTTCATTCGTATTTTGTGGTCAGGGAATTTTACTGATATATGAAAGTTAGTGACTGTTGATTTGCCGGTCCTGGTGGTGTAGTGGTTACCATACTTGCCTTCTAAACCCAAGATCGCGGGTTCCTTAGGAAGGGAAGTAAAGTCGTAGGTCCCGTAGCCTTCGTGTCGTACATTTACGGCACGGAAAAGAACCTCAAGCCTGAAAGAAGAGGCCTCTGAGCAAAATTTATCGGCCATTTCACGCCCTGAATTGAATGGGACGCTGATGACCTGCAATGTTAAAGAGCGTCCATAAATAAATCAAATAAAAAAAATGTTGATTATCCCTGATGACGATTGATGTGTACTGAAATGAGTGGTGAAAGTTCAGGTTTAGCTATAATCAATCTTACCTAGTGAATGTTAATCCTCACTAACAGGCCTCAGTAACGAAATATAACAAAGTTCAGACATAGTTAGTGCTAAGGAGGATGCCAGATCCGTTGTACTGGAAGGTGTAAACAAATAATCCCTAAGTATGTTACTAGAGATGTGGCCTCAATCCCATATACTATAGATATAAGTTCAGTTTTCTCAGAATATGATTTAGTGAAGTTCCAGTTGATAAGCAGTCGCCTTAGTCCCGTAGCAGCTTTTCAATCAGCGGATTCCAGTAAGGTGTCCCCCCCCCCAAATTTACGTCACTGTTACAACAAAAGCCACACAATGAAATATCATTTGGAAAAGAACAGGATTCTATATAATTATAAGTGTCATAATCCACTGTCGTGCTGTAATAAGAGAGCAAACGACTAAAACGCTTGACATTTCTTATAATAAAATAATTGAAACTTTGGAATACATTCGCACTACTTCAGATGAATTATTACCATATACTTTGTATATTTTATAACAGAAGTTAAACTAATAAAATCATGTTTAAGTAACTTTTAATGTAACTATTATGAATGTAATACTAATTTAATGTCTTCCTTGAATGGAATTTCAGTAGCTTTCGGTATTCCTTGACCATTAATTAATAGAAACAGTAATACTCTCTAGCAGTAGTATACCTTCAATTTTGAATTTACACTATGTTGAAGTGAATGTTGATTATCTCGGTATTTTAAATAAACACATTCGACTTCCATTGAGAAAAGCAATAAATGTCAACAGTCAGTTAAAGAAACTGACCATCACTGGACTTATTACATTATAACTATATACCATTAAAATTACTTAAACTACTATACATGTTCTATATTATATTTTTTAAATAATTAACTGTTCCAAAATACGCCAGTATATGCCTATTGTAATTTAATCTGGAATGTTATAATACATCCCAAATTAATACACTAATGCATAGCTCGACTGTTATCTTTAGTTCAGGTAACATTTCTGTTTCAGGCTTGAAGGTCATGCCACAATTAAAGCAGCCATCTTCGTTGGAACAACTCGTTATGGAAAGCATGGAGAAACTTGTATCGAAATGTGGTGCAAAACTACTGGATGAAGTTTGTAGTGGGAGAGCAGCTGAAGTACAGACTCACAAATGGGGGGTTCCCAGTACTTTGTTACGCACAGCCGCTTCTTCGCCTGTCAAGCGCACCAACTTGGAAGGTATGAACCTGTTTCTACACCCAGGCTTACCAATTCACCTCGCTGATGGCGTGTGCACCCTTACACTAAAGGCAATAACTAGGCTGATCAGTTCCATTAAGTGCTCTAATGATAATTTTGCTAAAACTGGGGATGACGCTTGCAGGAAGGTCGCTGAAGACTTAATAGTGGTGGCGCTACATCCGTATCTTTCGCGAATGGATCTTCTGCAATGGCCATGGTTTGTTGGCGAGGTCCTACTCAAAAATCTAAACAGTTTGCACTTTCTAAAGGTCCTTAAGCTCTGGCCTGGGGGCTGGAGTCCTGTGTGGACCACTGTGGTGTCTACCTTAGAAAGTGGTAGTTGCAAAATAGCAAATCTAGTGTCCTTCATAATGCGGTGCCACTGTACAGATCGCATACTGGAAGTGGTGTCCCAATCGGCTGGAGAACGTTTACGTCACCTGGACGTGATGTCATCTGTGGAGGTTACGGATGCTAGTGTAAACGCTTTACTACGGGCGAACGGCCTAGTGATTCTCAATCTGTCCAGCACCAGCCTTTCTGTTAGTGGATATAAGAAACTGCTTCTCGGACTTCCGTACCTGCAGAAGTTCCTTTGGTATGACCCAAACTGCCTAGCACTCCGCAGCATTGAAAGCACTCTCTCTCCTCTTAATTTAAGAAGTTATGATGGCAGCAAAGTGTCCACAAATCAACTTCATGTTCTTGTATCAAAGTGCCCCCTCTTAACCCAGATCATTTTTCATTGGGTAGAAGCTGATCTTTCCATTCTGGCGGTATTAAAACATCTCCGAGAAATCAAACTGGCACACTGTAATGCTAGCATCAGTAATCTCAATGGTCTTTTGCAAGCAACTGGACAAAATCTCGAATGCTTGGAGTTCCATGAAGTCACCGATGTTGATCTTTTCACAATTGGATGCTACTGTCCAAACGTAAGACGAATGAGTTTAGTGTGTAATTTCGTAACTTATCAAAGCTCCCTTCACATTGACTTCCGCGTTCTCATGCCACCATTTCGTGCCTTAGAAGATCTCATATTTTGTTCTGAATATTTTGAACATTTGTTTCTTAACTGCATTAATGTTAGAAAACTTGAAATTTCGTGTTGCCACGACTTAAATGACAACATTGTCGCCAACGTGTTGCTAAGAAATCCTCTAAAGAAACTGGAAATACTTTCCATCAGTCACAGTGGTCACCTAAGTGTAGCGTCTGTTCATCTGCTCCTAACTTGTTGTGACAGACTTAGACTCCTGGAAGGACTGTACAGCTGGGGAGGAATTACTTTAGAGCAAGTAGAGGAAATCAAACGAGACTTGAAGAAAAGAAACCTCGATGTAGAAATTCTTTGGAAGAAGCCCTTAGATATTAACTGGTAACAGTGCAACATACGTGGCGAAAGATAGGCATTTTCATTTTGTTTGAAATTACCAGGTAAAATATAGGTTATAGTTTTTCCCTTTAACCCGACCTTTTTTCGTTAAACAAATGCAAAGTGTGACATGTATCTGTCATTGTGCTGCACAATCAGGATTTAGTTTTCTTGAGAAAAAAATGTATAAAAAGTTTTAACATTTGTAGCCACATATTTCTAAAGTATATTATTATTCGTTAATAAATAGTACAAAAACCTGAGATTAAGACTGAATTATAATTAGTGTACATGGATCACTGTCTTAATAAATACATACAACTAATAAATGTTTCAAGTATCGCCAATGTGTGAATTATTTTACCAATTTCCTTCTATCACAGTTCTTTTGATATGTGCTTTATAACAGAAAAAAAAATAAAAAACAATCTTTAGTTCATAAATGAGTAGGTATTAGTAAATATCTGACTTAATGTGTGCCAATTTAATATTGTACTCTATTGTCCTATTAATAACAGTCAATATTGGCGGTTGGTTAGAATCACGATTAAGGAACTTAAAAATCACCAGGCACTGTATCGTATTTTGCATAACTATTACTTATATTATAAATCTTCAATGTTATATGGAGGTTGCTTAGAAAAAATGGATTTAGTGATTTAGAAAACGATTCACCTGGACACCTCCGTGGTCTAGTGGTAGCTTTTGCGCTCAACTAATACAGAGGGCTTGAGTTCGAATCCCGGTCAAATCAAGCTCTCTGGGTTTTTTTTTTTCCCTGTGTTTTCCCTTACCTTAAAAATGGGAATGCCTGATAGCTTTAAGACGCCATGGATTCCGAGTACATTTGCGCCATCATTAATTAATTTTATTTGATTCATCCTTACAAACTTATATCTATACCACAAGACCAATGCAGTCAAAGGGACAATAAATAAAACATCAAATAGTTTAACCGTTTAAGCAGTTAAACTAATTAAAACGATGGATGAAACAAATGTGTTCAAGACTCTTCTTGGATCTTCGGTTCTTTAGGTAAGGATCCTGACACTAAAAAAAATATCCAACTTGTGCCTGAGTGATCGTTTGACGCTGTAATACGTCCGGAAATTTTTGTTATGCCTTTATCATGCTTTTTCCTGCTTATCTTGCTTCTTCTTTAATCACGGTTTATAGAGAACGATTATCATGCTATTTGAAACAAGCAGAGCGTAAAGAATTTTCTTAACGTAAATATATGAATAGCATGACAGAAATGGATTAGTTTATTTGACTATTGTGGAGCCATTGAACATAAATTGAGCATTTCTGTTTTCTAATTGCCAAATGTCTCGCCAGTTCTTGAAATGTGTTTTTAAGTTAAAGCGACAGGAAAAAACCTCGTGTTTTGCTTAATCCAATCTTTCGTATAGCTACATTAGATTATATAATGGGGAATTTGTTTAAGTTTTGTCAGCCTCCCGCACGGTGGCTCAAAACCTTTTTATGCAACCCCATAAGCAGAGACGCTTTCACTGTTTCCCAAAATCCGTTCCTTGAATAAATTGCAGTACTTTGGTTCTAATGTCTTTCCTAGTTATAAAAAAAATGTTATTACCAGGGAGGGCAATTAAACAAATGTGCAAGGCAACAATGTGCAAATGAGTTCATCTTTATAGAGTCCCACTTTCAGGGTTCAGGAAAAGTCGGTCCTGGTGGTGTAGTGGTTACCATACTTGCCTCCTAAACCCAAATCGCGGGTTCGAACCCGGCCAGGACCGATGGATTTTTTCGGGCGTAAAAATCCTAAGTATGGCTTCCTTCGGAAGGGAAGTAAAGCCGTGGGTCCCGTGTCGTACATTTGCGGCACGAAAAAGAACCTCAAGCCTGAAAGAGAGGCCTCTGAGCAAAATTTGTCGGCCGTTTCACGCCCTGAGTTGAATGGGACGCTGATGACCTGAGCTGTTAAAGAGCGTCCATAAATAAATCAATCAATAATAAATAAGGGTTCAGGAACAACAAAGGGCGTATCAGTGCCCTTTTTTGCCAATTGATCTGCGTTTCATTTCCATAAATACCGCCATGCCCTGGCATCCACCGCTGTTGAAGTCTGTTGCGAGAATTCCAGGGCAGTTAGGACATTTAGGCATTCTCAAACCAGTTTAGATTTAAACTGTTGAGAGAAAGGGCTTTTAACACACTTTGACTATCTGAGAGGAGCATTCGCTTACCTCAGTAACCCTTCCCAAGTCCTCTAAAAGCAGTTCAGGATAGCAAATACTGCTGCCTGAAAAGCTGTGCAGTGTTTCCCAATGTTTATACTGATGTTTGCCGATACAGCAGCCAACCTCGCGGGCCGACCGCACGTCGGGAAACCGGTTGCGTGAGGGATTGTTCACCCGTATATAAGATAGCCTATAGTGTCCCTCAAAGGGAAAAGGCCTCCCAACAAGTAGGGAAAGCTCACTTTTTCCTAACGTGGTGAGTTATTCCACGCTAGTTGTTCGTATGCTGTTTAATCCAATATTGTTATTTGTTTATTCCATTTCTCACTGCACTAGTTACTTCTCGAGAGATTTCCATTTTTCTCCGCCACTTGCTTCTCTTGACAATCTGAACCTGCATGTTCCTTGAAGAGGTCTGTCCATCTTCTTCAGGGTCTGCCTTGTGTCCTTTATCCTATCCGGGGTTTCCATATGGAGATCTTGTAGGTCTATAATCCTGTTCTTGGGACGTGGCCACCCCATTACCATTTTATTCTGGCGGCTAGTTGCGCAATGTCTGTTGTCTAAGATTTATTACTACTGTAGACATTTTGTCCTACAAAGTTATTCCCAGGATCGTTTCATTTTTCTGTGGCATATTTGAATTTTGTTGTTATGTTTTTTCTGTTAGTGGCCATGTGTGGCACCCATAAATAATACAGGATATACACAGGTTTCGAGCATCTGGAGTCTGATTTTCATAGACAGTGTTTGGTCTAAAAGTATCACACATACAATTTTTAAATTTCGGGTTTCAGGCAAACGTCCACTCTTAATTGTTCGATTTCCCTGATTTTAAGAAATTACTTTTCAAATTTTATTTAAATGTTATATACGAAACTTCGCTGCAATAAAACAAATATTAATGCTGTCCCCCTGCCAATAGTCCTATTTCACGCATTTTTAATTTTTATTATTTTATTTCAATAGCATATATAAATTTTTCTTTAAAAAAATTAAATTGCAGCCTTTAGAGCGATTTTTTTAATTTCGCTTTAACCCCCACTCTTTTTTTTCCAGGTAAACCACTACTTCCAATATTCTGATCATATTCAGAAACTATTGTTCTTGTTTTATTTAAATAACTGCTATATATGGAATTTCGCTGCGAAAAAATAAATATAAATGCCACTAGAGCGATTTTTAAATGTTGAGTTTCAGGCAACCCATCCTAATAGTTTTATTTCAATGATTTTCGAAAACTATTTTTCGTATTTTATTTCAATGACATTTATAGCGTTTTCTTTTTTAAAAAATTAAATTTTTAAATTTAGCTTTAACCCACTCGTTTTTTTCAGGTAAACTCTGCCCTCTAATGATCTGATTTCCCTGATTTTCGTACACTAACTTTCTTATTTGATTTAAATGGTATATGTATTTTTTCATAACGAAACTCTGTGTATAACATTTAAATAAAACAAGAAAAACTTAAAACCAGGGAAATTGAGCAACTAGGAATGCCGCTAGAGCGATTTTTAAATTTTCAGTTTCAAGTAAACTCCCCCATTTCTAATAGTGGAATTTCACTAATTTTCAGACAATATTTTTCTTATTTTATTTTAATAACTTATACAGAGTTTCCATTTTAAAAAAAAAATTTAAATGCAACTGTAAGAGAGATTTTTAAATTTCGCCTTAACTCCCACTCGTTTGTTTGCTTTTTTTTTTTTTGGAATACCCCCCTCCTAATAGCCCGATTGCCATAATTTCCGAAAACTATTATTATACATTTATTTTAAGAAATTTACAGAGTTTCGTTGAGAAAAAACAAAAATTGCGGCCGCTGGACCGATTTTTTCTAAAAATGTAAAAACATTTCGCTTTAGGTTAACCACTACCCCCAATGGTTCAATTTTGCTAGTTAATGAACTCGACGAAAATGTTGTTAATTAGTGTTTGTACGCACAGTTTCATTGCGAAAAAAAAAAAAAAAGTACCGATAGAGTGTTAATGGGCACACACACGTCGGTCCGTTATATATAATTATTATGGACGCTCTTTAACATTTCAGGTCATCAGCGTCCCATTCAATTCAGGGCGTGAAATATCAGACAAATTTTGCTCAGAGGCCTCTTCTTTCAGGCTTGAGGTTCTTTATCGTGTCGTAAATGTACGACACGGGACCCACGGCTTTACTTCCATACTTCCTTATGGCAAGGAAGCTATACTTAGGAATTTTACGCCCCAAAATCCATCGGTCCTGGCAGGGATCGAACCCTTGGGTTTACAGGCAAGTACGGTTACCACTACTTCACAAGGACCGACTGGTAGGGGAGGTTGATCTGGTGGTAACCATACTTGTCTCTTAGACCCAAGATTGCGGGTTCAATCTGGTCAGGAAATGGCTTCTGCTGTACTTTCCTTCCGAATAAAGCCTACTTCGGAATTTTATGCCCTTAAAATCCATCTAGGCCGGCCGGGTTGGAACCCGCGACCTTGGTTACCACTAGACCACCAGGAAAGGCACATTTTTTAGTAACTGAGGTAGTGTGTCTTGGAGAAAATTCAAGTAGTTACTAGGGTAGGTTCATAAGTTTCCGGCCTCACCGATAAAGATTATTGCCTTCACAAAGCCCTTATCTAATGTCATACATTATCTGTTAATTAAGCAAATAATTGCAGCTGTAACTTCTGCTCCGCTGTGTTCGGTTGTTCAGGTATAGTTGTATAAAGAAGGATATGTGTAGAAGATTGTAACATATTCAAAATGTAGTTTCGAGCTGTTATTAAGTTCTTCACAAAAGAAGGACTTACTCTAAATGAAATTAAACAGCGATTGGACGGTGTATATGGGGAAGCATCCCCCTCATATTCTACCATAAAAGAATGGGCCAAACTTTTTCGAATGGGTCGAGAAAGCATTGAAGACGAAGAACGTGTAGGTCGGCCCTTGGAGGTGCTCACTCCTGAAAACATTGCTCTTATGGAAGGAGAAACAATGGAAGACCGGTGGCTCAAACTTGCAGAAGTAGCAGGAAGGTTGGACCTTTCTAAAACAACGGTCCTTCGAATTATTCATGAACATTTAAACATGAATAAGGTTAGTGCAAGATGGGTGCCTAGACTTCTTTCCTCAGTCCAAAAGCAACAATGAGTCATCTGTGATCAGGTATTTTTGGAGCTCTAACGTGGCAACGAGAGAGAAGTTCTGCAATCCTTTGTTGAAGAAGATGAAACTATAGTCCTCTACTATGATTCTTTGTACAAAAGAGAATCAATGGAGTGGCATAAACCTGGCAAAGCACCGCCTCTAAAGACCACGTTAACTCAGTCAACCAAGAAGATCATGGCCATAATCTTTTGGGACTGTGAAGGAATACTCTTCATTGACTTCAAGGAGAGGAACACCACAGTAAATGGGGAGTACTATGCTGGCCTACTGCACAGACTACGTGCTTCCGTCAAAGAGAAAAGGCGAGGAAAGTTGAATGGTGGTGTGCGTCTTTTCACGACAATGCACTTGTGCACACATTTCTTGTTGCAAAGGAAGCTGTGAAGAAATGTGACTTCAAGGAGATCGACCATCCACCCTAAAGCCCAGATCTAGCTCCCAGGGTATATTTCTCTTCCCAAAACTCAAGAAGACCACCCAGGAAGGAAATTTAAGTGTGACACGAAGAAGTGATGGACGGTGTTTATGCCCATTTTGCAGACAAGACTTCTGACTATTTTAGAAGGGGTTGGTAATTGAAATATTAATTCAAATATTAATGAGAAATGTGTTGCAATAAAGGGTAACTAAATTGAGAAGTGAAATATAGTATTGTCTTTATCATATCTAGAAATTGGTTAGGCCGAAAACTTATGGACCTACACTCGTATGTCCACTCAGATGTTGTAGCAACATAAAATACCAAAGATGTGCTTTGATTGCACGTTCACAAATACTTAAGTTAAGCTTACCTGATGACTGCAATAAAACAGGGTATGTGTTCAAATGTTCAAATGTGTTTATTACTTGTGTTCAAATTACCTACCCGTTTAAATATTACTTCATCCTTTTTTTTTTTATTGATTTATTTATGGACGTTCTTTAATATCACAGGTCATCAGCGTCCCATTCAACTCAGGACGTGAAACGGCCGACAAATTTTGCAAAGAGGCCTCTCTTTCAGGCTTGAGGTTCTTTTTCGTACCGTAAATGTACGACACGGATACTTCCCTTCCGAAGAAAGCCATACTTAGGATTTTTACGCCCGAAAAAATCCATCGGTCCTGGCCGGGTTCGAACCCGCGATCTTGGGGTTTAGGAGGCAAGTATGGTAACCACTACGCAACCAGGACCGACATTTGCCATCGTGAAAAGCGCAGAAGATTAAACGTGTTCTTATTTAGGACCCCTCTCTGTGAAGGCAAAATGATGAAGATAGTTTTCAGGCTTTAATGTATGGAATTTCTGAGGTACGGATACAATCATAATCGTTCAGACATTCAGAACTTTCCAAATATTGCACCGATCTCATGCATTGCATGCTCTGTAGCTCATGCAATTCATGAGCTACAATTCGTCTTGAGTCGGTTCTATCTAGTGGTAACCATACTCGCCTCGTAACCCAAGATCACGGGTTCAACTCCATCCAGGTTTGTTGGATTTTTCGGGCGTAAAACTACTAAGTAAATTTGATTTCCTTTCGGAAGAGAGGTAAAGTCGCGAATCCCATGTCGTACATTTACGGCTTGTAATATAACCTCAAGCCTGAAAGAAAAGACCTTTGAGTTACATTAGTCGGCCGTTTCACGCCCAGATTTGAATGGGACGCTGATGACCGAGATGTTAAAGAGCGTCCGTAAATAAATAAAAATAAATAAATTTTAAAAAATTCTGCATTTTGCCTCTTCATTTCAACAGAGCCTGTCTCCTTGAATTCTCTTGTATACAGATGCCAAAATGATTTGACGAGGCATACCTCGATTGGAAAATGAATCAACGAGACGAATGATATGAAATGGTAAACAGGAAAATTCTTTATATTTAAATATCCATCCAAGCATTCGCTCAAATGACCAGGAAAGCCACGAAAAAACCTAAAGTCAAAATGGCCGGCCCAGCAATAACTGAACCCGTCACCTCCATTATGCTAATCTCAAGCGTCACCGCATGAGCCACCGCACTCTGTGTATGTTCCCTGAGCATCTCTGTTATATCCACAGCAGTAAATGCCCCTCGCCTTCCGACTCTTGATGCTGCTGTGTGCCGTGCGGCGGCTTGCCCCAGGAGGCACGATATCAGCAAAAGTCGGACAGGTGGAGGTTATTTTATTGATTGATTATACATATAATTTCATTAATTACAAAATGGCAGAATTTTTGTCACATACAAATGATTTACAATTGGAAAAAATGTAAGATACATACACTCTGTTGTAAACAATTAATTACATAATTACACAAATGATTAATTAAAAACAGCGGCACATAAATGTTTGCTACAAACACATGTTTTACGATAGCAAAGGCTGTAAGACGCATACACTGTGATATGCAATTGATTATTCATATTAATTATAAAATGGCGGTAATTAAATGTTTGCTATTCAACATAATGGCAAAAACACTCCACGAAAAAACATTAAAAGTTTTCCCAAACAAAAATTATTTTAAAATATTTTAATTTGGTAAACGTTACACCATCGTCACTGTTGCTTTCGGTTCGATCCTCCGAAGGTGTTGTGAGTAGCATGTGATTGTTGAAGTGTTCGTCAATGGCAACTTTGGAGAAGCACTCCGCCGATGTGTCGTAGGGTTGGGGTCTTGTCCGAGGTAGATGGTACAGCGAGTTGGTAGTGAAGTTCTTTTGAAGACAAGACGTCGCCGTTGTTGACGGTGACTGTTTTGTCCTCGCCAAGGAAGGAGATTGCGTTGGTGATCAAGTTGGTGTTTTTTTGGATACTTCTCTCTTGTGTTGACGTAGTTTTGGTTGTCAAAAGCGATTGAGATTATTGTCCATGTCCACTGGATATGTTTGGCACGCCATGTTTTACATGTGTGTAAATTTTACGACGTTCCTCCGCTAGTCGTTTCTGAGTACCTCCTCTCCTTGGTATAGCCTGTTAGATAGTCGGCAAGCTTTGTTCGGTAGCGCAATTTATTTACAAATAATTTCAGATAGCAGCTCTTGCTACTTGAACCCTATGGCATGTGTCTTCATGAGAACGAAAATGCTGTCACGTTTAATATTCGACCGCCACGGATGGCCGAGGTCGTTAAGGCGCGGTCTCGTGAGCAGGAGGTCTGGGGTTCGAACCCCACCAGGACCGTCCACCCTGACTGGGGTTTTTTTCAGGTTTTCCTCAGTCCTCATAACTGGCAAATGCCGGGGAGGTACCCTAAATTTAGGTCTGGAATGCTTCCTTCCTTAAAAATATTCTTTCCCAATTTATCGTTTCATCTCATGTATCATCAGTGTTCATCGCCTGTGATGCCTCAGTAGTAAAAACGGGCGTTAAACACTACTCAAAAAATCGTTTAATATGCATGCACAAGCTAAAGTGATAAAGTATACCGAGTTTAAATAAATCGGCCTTCCCATTGATATATTTATCTTAAGTGTTTCTAATAACTTGTAATTGTTAACAAACTGTTCTTACCTTCATTGGTCCTCATTCTCATCCTGGCTCTTCCCAAAGCCTATCTCTATTTGGTGTGGTATTTATGTTGCAATATTCGCGCTCATTTGTCATTGTGTGCATTAAGTCTCGGTAGTACCGAATTGTTCTGTGTGATTTTCTGTTTTTCAGCACTGGATAGTATTTTGACTTCATTCAATGTTTTACTTAAGTTTTTATTGCATCTATTTAGTTTTAAAAATCATAAGAATGCATATTGTCTGAATTTTGGAATTCACAGAAAAGAAACACATACAGAAAATTACATAAAAGATAACCGCACTCCACATAAGTATGCAGTGTTTCAAAGCTTGGCACACAGATTAACTTCCCTCTCACAGAAACAGATTACAAAATGGAATACCAACAGATAATAAAGACAGTTGTAGTAGCGAATGGTTTAAAAAAAGACACAGTAATAAAAATTATCAATAAATTTAAAAAACAAAAATCGATAAGAGAAGTTTCCACACTGAAGAATACCAAGGAAAGATACAAATTCAAAAGTTTCATATACAATCCAATTTACCACATCAAATTTAAGAAGATTTTCAAAGAACATGGAATAATGTTAGCCCCAAAGAACAAGTATAATATCAAGAATTTATTAGGTTGCACAGTAAAAGACACCATGCCAACAGAACAGAAATCAGGAATTTATGAAATTAAATGTGCAGATTGTGATCAGAGATATACTGAAAAAAACAAAGAAATGTTTGGAAATTCCGAAAAAAGAACATTTTAGAAATATTCGGTTAAAGTAGGTTGATAAATCAGCGGTAGCAGCTCATTTTTGGAGCAAAAATCAGTAATTAAAGCAGAAATGAATCTGCTAAAACAATTTCAAAACCCAATGAAACTATCTGCTTGGGAAAACATTTTCATCTTAAAAAAATAAAGAAAACTTAATGAATTTTTATTTTCCTCGTATGGATGAACTCGGCAAGTTCCTACTACAACCACTAGACACTGTCACATGTGGGTATCCAGCCACCAATTCGAGTAACAGTAGTCGGTGAAAAACAGAAGATGGAATTGAGTGCTCCCGAAACATGTCTTTTTTATGTAAGTAAGTAGAGTTTAGTGTAAATAAGCTGAATATATAAGTGGGATGTAAAAACATGTTAAAATAGAAGTTCAATGTTTCTATACTCTCTGTATTAGAAGTTTTAAATGAGAAAATTGCCATAAAACCTAAGAATGACCACACCAAAATATTAGCACTATATTTTCTTAGATTCCAGACAGAGAATACCTGCATATTCTAACACTGTTGTTGCAAAAGAAGCACAAAAAATACTAGAATTACCTACAAAGGCATTCAATTCAGAGCAACAGCCACAAACTCAATTTGCAGTAAAGAAAATCACACAAACTCGCAAAAATGAATCTTCCTTATGGGGTGAATTCGACAGAATGATGCAAAACTTTCAACCTCAATATAAGTCAAAATTGATAAAATGTTCAGTAAATTATATAAACACTATTAACTAGCATATACCATTAGTTATATATAATTTTCAGAAAGTGGTACATAGGGAGCAATTGAAGTTTAACGATTCCTGCAGGAAGGCTTAATACTCAAGGAATGCAGATCTCCTGCTGTTGTGGTAAAACATCCACAATTACCCAATACTTTCAAAAGTGATGAGAGAGATTTAGAATGACTGCCTCCTCGGCTACTTGCAAGCATTTACTTTCAAAGAATTATAGTGGCCTATAGGAAAAGGGGCTAGAGCCAGAACTTATATCTTTTGTATTTTGTTTAGTACTCAATAAATAAATAAAAAAATAATTAATTAATACTTTCAAAGGCTGTACTTTTGTAAATGAGAAACATGCAGTAATATACACACAGCAGTATGAAATATCAAGAATTCACATACAGAACTGAAGGTGTGAAAGATTAAAGTCTTTTTTTAAATTTCAGAAGATTATGTAGTTATTCCTTTATATCCACATATATACATATGGATATTGAATATTTTATTGCCAATAATGTAGCCCATTTTGATAAGATGATAAATTCTGTATAATATTATGGATTTTTTTTTTATTGATTTATTTATGGACGCTCTTTAACATCTCAGGTCATCAGCGTCCCATTCAACTCAGGGCGTGAAACGGCCGACAAATTTTTGCTCAGAGGCCTCTCTTTCAGGCTTGAAGTTCTTTTTCGTGCCGTAAATGTACGACACGGGACCCACGGCTTTACTTCCCTTCCGAAGGAAGCCATACTTAGGATTTTACGCCCGAAAAAATCCACGGTCCTGGCCGGGTTCAAACCCGCGATCTTGGGTGTAGCAGGCAAGTATGGTAACCACTACACCACCAGGACCGACAAATGGAATTCATTATTGACAAATATTTATGTTATCTACTAACTTATTCATTTCAATGCTTTCTCCATTACATAGGAACAATTTTACTAGTAAAAAATTTGTGTTGATAGGCCTTTGGCAGAATCTGCAAGTTTTTGAAAAAGAGACATATTTCATTCTCCACATTTGGCACGTGCTATAAGTACTTTTTCTTTGTTTCGGCATGAATGTTTCTTTATTATCTGTAAAATTTAATTTCAGGAGTCGTTTATGAGGGTAATAGTTAAGGTATATTTTACTAGGGTACTGATGTTTAGGATTGTTGTAAACATATCATTAGCATACTTAACACAGGGTATAGACTATCCTTTTTATATTAAGTGTAAATAAAGTAAGCATAATTCCTATTCAGTTTTTGCCCATAAATGGCTATGTAATCATATGAATCATCATATCATATATCATATGCATAAACATGAAATAACATTTCAGTGAATCTGGATTCTTATTTTCTCTGTGCAATTCAATATAATATAAAAATCAGAATATAGGGACATATATAGATTTAATATGTTCATGTTTACATATTTTATACTGTGAAGCAGGAAATAATGCTGCCTTTATTAATTTAATAAATAAAGCCTGCAAAGTTATATTTGTAAAGGCATTAGATTTGATAAGGATAATTGTTATGTATATATATAAGAAAATCATTTTGAGATAGGTATAACAGGAATAGAAATAATTTGTACTTGTAACATACAATACAATTTTGTATACATTTTGTATAAAATATGTGAGAAAAGACGGTTTTGTATACCTGACACTCGTCCGCAGACAGCTCCTTAGACAAGGCTGAAGAAAGGGTAAACTATCTTTTGTTAGGTCACGAACCTTCTACCCGGGAAATACTTAGGAGTTGACAATAAGAGAAACATGTGGCCGTAACGGGACAGTATTTAACAAAGTCAGACTTAAAAATATTTTAAGGGAAAATGAAAATGTCAGATCGGAGACGAAAATGTTTTATTACAGGAAAGCCGAAAACACGTGCGTTATCTCCGGGAACATTTAGGAATCTACAAACTAAGCAAGGCAAAAGATTTTCAATAGAAATCAGAATGTAAGGAAAGGGCCGAAATTTATGACAGCTTGTTCTGGGAAAATTCAAGTTCGTGGGAAGACGTTAGATCAGGGGGGAAAGAATTATTCTAGCCAATGGTCTTCGGATAAAAGTTAACGAATCAGAAGAACTTAGATATAAATAAATAATTTTAGGATAACCAATCATGAAAGTACAACACGAAAATAGATAAAATACGAGGGAATTTAATTTAGCGAAAGGCGTGGCGATGTAGTAGAAAAACTAGAGTACAGAAGTGAGAAAGGGGATTCAGGCAGTCGGTAGAGACACATTAATAGATTCAGAGGGACATTCAGACATCCAGATATTCACTCAGGAAGCCAGTCTAAGTGTGTAGTGAGGGCAGCTACGAGCCGTCAGGAAGTAACCTGCCAAATTATTAAATAAAGTAAATGTTCAAACAGTGCCGGACGTATTAATACACCGAACAATCTCCTTCCCCCCCTAACGACTTTCAAGTCGTTAAAAACAGTCCAAATTTACCCTGAGAACACATCCATCAAATCCCCCCTATAGTGGAACCCCCATAATAACCGTTCCAAATTGGCGCCCAACGTGGGGCTTTCATGGACAGGGAAGTGTAGATTCGCCTTTCGTGGACAGTAAGAAAAGACGGCATTCGTGAGCAAGGAAGTATGGATTCAGCATTCGCGAACGAGGAAGAAGAGATCTTCAACTTCGCAGACCTGGAGGAGAACCCGAGAGGATAGGGAACTTCGACGCACGTACACGAACGAGCGGCCGAGACAACATGGAGAGCGACGGCGGGCAGCCTAAGCAGGTGATCAGTCGACAGCACGGAGAGACCGACCGTAAGCACAAGGTTTACGAGCAGGAGCAAACATCATCGGAGCTGGTAACTGGACATCACCACGAGAACTTCTAACCGGACCCCCTACAAGAACACCATGCTGCTGACGACCGAAAAAGCAGAAAATAAGATAGAGAAAAACTGAACTGCACAATTAATTTATATAAGAAAATCGTATTAGTCACTTCATGTAAACTATGAGTAGTAGAGTAAACATGGCTGAAAACAGAGTAGAAAATGAACTGTTAGTTGACAAGCCCACAATAATAGAGCGGGGAACTAAACAACAGGACATGATCCAAAGGGTTGGAAATAATGTTAATGCATGCAAAACCTCCAAAGAGTCGAGTAGTATAGATAGGGATGATAGATTAATGTCTATGATGAGAGAACTAAGAGATGACATAGGCCAGATGAAGCAAGAACTAATGGATAGCATCAAACAATTTTCAAAGCGGGTGAATGAAGAACTAAGTAGTACATTTGATAGGTTAGAAAAGAATACAGAAAATGAGATAAAGCAGCCTCAGATAGAAACCCTTAGTGAAGTTTATAATTTAACTCAAAATGTACAAATTGAGCAGGCTAGCATTCTTGAACAGGACCAAGAAATAAACTTTGAATCTTGTATAGATGTAGAAAGGAAACTAGAAGGAAATTCCGGGGAAGTTGGAAATGATAGGCAGCAAATAGAGGTCGAGAAAGATGATAGCGGGAACCTAGGGGAAATAAATAATAGTCAACTAGAACTAGAGGGAAAAAAGATAACTGATAAGGAAACAGGCATAGAAATAGAAAGAGAACTAGAAAGAAATTCCGGGGAAGTTAGAAATGATAGGCATCAAGTAGAGGCCGAGAAAGACGATAGCGAGAACCCAATGGAAATAAATAATAGTCAACTAGAACTAGAGGGGAAAACGATAAGTAATGAGGAAACAGGCATAGAAATAGAAGGAGAACAAAATCAAATACTCGAGATAGACATAAACCGGGAGCAGGTAATGTGTCAAGAAAAAGCAAAAGGAAAACAGAGTATTGATCAGGAATCGATCCAAAGACATCACGGGACAGGGGCACAAGTCTCTTTGACTCAGAAATATTTAGGTAAATATTTTGAGGCAAAAATTGCGAAACCCCAAAGCGAAATAAATTGCATAAATACAAGTGTTCAGAATCCCTCAGAATTCTCGAAAGAACAAATAGCCGAACTCAGGACCGAACCACGCGAATGGAGACCCCCATGGAGTATTAGCGTTCAACTCGGATCCCAAAGAGAAATCAATACAAGAATGTAAAAAGAAAGTAGGACGAATAAACTAATTGATATAGGATTGAGAATGTAAATAGAGGTAAACATAAGATTGGTAAGATAGGAAAGATAATAGTACAATTTTATAGCTAATTAATGTAAAAGTATTGTAAAACAAAAATGTTAAGAATAGGAGTAGATAAGAGGGCTAGTTGTAATACCCATAATCAGTTAGCAAAATAAATAATGAAAATTGAAAACAGTTTAAAAAAGATTAAATAATTACAAAATTGCCAAAGATAATTCGAAATACAATACAATATAGGATGAAAACATAAGTAACAGAAACAAGAAAGTTAATAACTCCAAGGAACCAGGTAGAAAGATAAATAATTATAAATTAAATGAGTATAGAAATAAAATAATTGCAATCAAGTGAAAGAAAATTCAAAATAAGATGAAGGCTTAATAAAACATATTAGTGACCTTACATTGGGAAATAGGTAATAATATTGTAATCATGGCGAATTAAGAGAGTAACGAAATAAGATAAATCAAGTCAGGCCAAAGGGAAGTCAATATAAAGTGAAAGCTTAATAAGACATTAGTAACATTACAGAGGGAAACTTATAGGAAAGTAAATAATTGAAATTAGAGAGTTTAAGAAATAATCGAATAAGCAGAAGCATGCTAAAGAAAGATAAACGAATAAGTAGCTAAAATTATATATCTTGGTGACGTTCAATAAGGAAGCAGATAGGGGTAGTAGAAAGAAAAGTGAACCAAGTAACGAGAAGAAATATATTAATAATAATCCTACGGTTAAAAGTAGAGGGAAAATAATGAATTATGATAAAGTGAATAGAGAAAGAGGATAAATAATAATAAGGGAGAAAATGAATTAATGAATTAAGTAGATAACGAAGATAACGAATTCGTCGATGAATAATTCTCGTGTATCGTAGCGTTTACCTAAGGTAGCTTCATAAAACGATCCAAGATATCTAATGAATAGTAATGTAGTTAAAATCTGTAGTGAATTGCGCTGTGAAATGGGATGGAAAATTCTCCCATATAGATATACGAATAGAATCATGTATGTTACCTGTAATGTTATTAAGTGTCTTATAAGGTTTGTAATGGATGATTGATTAAAAGTAAAGTTAGATAGCAAATTAGAAGTTTATGAAATATATGATCAATGGTTAATAAGTGATGTAGTTAAAATCAATTAGAAAACGCAAGGCTATAGAATGTCCATCAATGTGTATTTTATTGAAATATAAAGTTACGAACGGATTGCAAATATAATTTCTTTACGTACTACAGATTATCTGGTTGTCAATTAATAAAGTAAAGATTGAAAATACAAAATTTAACAACATGATTGTGCTTTGAAATATTTTGGTAAAAATAAAAATAGAAGAACAGACCGTCATGAATAATTTCGTTAAATTAGGTATGATGTAGGTGTAGCTAGTGGATTAAATGCATTTGAGTAAACTGTAATTGTAACAAATTTCATGTAATATATGATATAATACTATTAAGGATTAATTTCAAAAGTTCGTTGGATAAATTAGATAGGAAGTAAACTTGTTTATTTGAGTAACAGCCAAAATTTCAACATTCAGACTGTAATTAGCATCAGTAATGAATAATATAAGAATAGATTATAAGGAAACTAACTTGCAGAAACCCCCAGGGTATATTGTAAATTATAAACATTCGTATGCTAGAATATAATGCATATAAAAATATATATATATAAGATAGTATAGCAGTGGCGTTGATATGCGAACAAAGGTGCTAAGTGAAAAACAAGTGAAGTGAAAATAAATAAATAAACAAATAAAGAGTGCAGTGAATCATGCTTAGTGCAGACAGATGTGCAAAAGTAAAAAAAAAAAAAAAAAAAAAAAAAAAAAAAATAATAATAAAAGTGCAAGGCGTATGAGCCAAATAGATATACCGTAAACATTTAAAATATATTTTCAAAGTTTATATATGTCAAAGCGTAGACTAAAATTTAAAGGTATAATTCATAAAGGAAAAATAACAATCATATCAGAGCCAAGAACAATAAAGACAATGAACAATAGGCTCAGAGTGCAAATATATGTGTCACAAATAGAAAATCAATTCAATTCAAGTTGTGTAAATATAGCATTAAGAATAATACGAATATAACTCTGCAATAACGAGATAGTAATAATCTCACGGGACTGTGTAATCATATTTTGTTGTGTTACCACAACAAAATCTAATTACAGGGGCATTTGAAGCAGGAAATAATGCTGCCTTTATTAATTTAATAAATAAAGCCTGCAAAGTTATATTTGTAAAGGCATTAGATTTGATAAGGATAATTGTTATGTATATATATAAGAAAATCATTTTGAGATAGGTATAACAGGAATAGAAATAATTTGTACTTGTAACATACAATACAATTTTGTATACATTTTGTATAAAATATGTGAGAAAAGACGGTTTTGTATACCTGACACTCGTCCGCAGACAGCTCCTTAGACAAGGCTGAAGAAAGGGTAAACTATCTTTTGTTAGGTCACGAACCTTCTACCCGGGAAATACTTAGGAGTTGACAATAAGAGAAACATGTGGCCGTAACGGGACAGTATTTAACAAAGTCAGACTTAAAAATATTTTAAGGGAAAATGAAAATGTCAGATCGGAGACGAAAATGTTTTATTACAGGAAAGCCGAAAACACGTGCGTTATCTCCGGGAACATTTAGGAATCTACAAACTAAGCAAGGCAAAAGATTTTCAATAGAAATCAGAATGTAAGGAAAGGGCCGAAATTTATGACAGCTTGTTCTGGGAAAATTCAAGTTCGTGGGAAGACGTTAGATCAGGGGGGAAAGAATTATTCTAGCCAATGGTCTTCGGATAAAAGTTAACGAATCAGAAGAACTTAGATATAAATAAATAATTTTAGGATAACCAATCATGAAAGTACAACACGAAAATAGATAAAATACGAGGGAATTTAATTTAGCGAAAGGCGTGGCGATGTAGTAGAAAAACTAGAGTACAGAAGTGAGAAAGGGGATTCAGGCAGTCGGTAGAGACACATTAATAGATTCAGAGGGACATTCAGACATCCAGATATTCACTCAGGAAGCCAGTCTAAGTGTGTAGTGAGGGCAGCTACGAGCCGTCAGGAAGTAACCTGCCAAATTATTAAATAAAGTAAATGTTCAAACAGTGCCGGACGTATTAATACACCGAACAATCTCCTTCCCCCCCTAACGACTTTCAAGTCGTTAAAAACAGTCCAAATTTACCCTGAGAACACATCCATCAAATCCCCCCTATAGTGGAACCCCCATAATAACCGTTCCAACTGTTATATTCAACATACTGTAATAATCAGGAAGACAAGTAAATTAAAATATTTTTGTATACCAAAATTAAAACACAGTTCTTGGAGAAGGGTCATCTAGGACTAAATTAGAGCCCTAACTCAAGGAAAACTATAAAAGTACTCTTGCAAACACTGCATATTCATTATTCAGAAAATAAAACTCATGTAGGGTACTGTAAAAGCAACAATAGAGTTCTACACCAAGGGGCTGCTATGCACTTTTATTGTGCTCATTCATTTGAAAATGGAGTAGCAAAAACACATTTACTGGCATAAAACACATTTGCTTATTAGGAGTCAATGAAACGGTGGAAGAGGGAACTAAAAGGTATCTTTGGATCCCCAAAACATCAGCCTTGGTGAATATGAATGCCAGTTTCACAACCAGCTTCATCACAAATTTAAAAACTAGCTTTTAAAAGGCATTATAAAATGGAATTCAATGTGAATAATGGTGCTAATTAAAGACTTCGTACTAATTTCAATACAACTCTATTAATACTTTCCCGTTTAAAGTTTAAATGTATTTCTTGCAATAGAAAGCGCTAATGAACTGTATACCATTCCCTAATGCTGTTTTAAACAAAGGTATAAGTGTGCCTTTTCTTTGCGTTAAGAGCATGAAATATGCCTTGTTAAAAGATATGGTATTTCTGGGCATCTTCAACACTACAATGTACGTGTGACTAATGCATATATGCTTTAAGATTTAAAACTTAACATTTAATAACAATACAACTAACCTCAATTTAATATTGGTTATCTGTGACAGCAGTAAGTTAGCTAAGTATAAAACGCTTAATGAAAAATAAACAACACCCATATATTTAATTTAGTGGAAAACATTTGAAAAGCACAATAAAATCTTGTAAATTCTAAATGTATTTAATTGCTTCATTAAGAGTTATTGGCTGATTGCTTAATCATTTGCCGTTACGTACATTATGTTGTTCCTTATTACAAAACGGAGTTTTTTCACTTTCTATCACACGTTATCTTCTTGGAATTCACAATTACTTCATACACACACTAACATTAACGCTAACCTCGGTAAATCCTAGAAACCGGTGGACCCGGCGGCGAGCTACGGCCTGATGGTTTTCGCTCACCTCCTTTTCGTAAATGTAAATTGATAGGGGATTGTATGCAATTAAGAAGGCGGGTAAAATATTGTAACGGTGGCAAACTGCAGCAGAGAAAAGAATTCGTAAACATAAATTTAAAGCAGATTATGTACGTGGTACTATGTTAGGGAGTAAATCATTGTAATGGAGGCAAATGTCCTTAAACTCCGGCAGGAAAATAAATAATAAATAAAAAAATAAATAAAAAATAGCATTAGAACGTGAGGATTCGAAACTATTATCTTCACAACTATAGTATGACGCTATCATGCCGTAGCACTTGAACGCGAAATTATCACAAGTAATATCACGAGAGGGTCTGAGATTACCGATAAACTTACTTTTTTTTCTAACTAATCTATTTTATTAATAGGCGGGAATGAGAGGGGAATGGAAGGCGGATGGTAGTGAAGTCCCGCATTAGCACCTTCGTTAGTAATGGCGTGCTGATGTATGCTGCCGGCCAGTGGCCGGGAGCGGGCAACAGGCTGTGGGTGCCGGGTGCACACATGGTGAGACCCTGTGTACAGCCGGGGAATTGCAGGTGGTGAAGGGAAGGATATTAAAGGAGAGATCTTTTTCTCATCAGTTCATATTAGCAGTCGTTCAGACGAACGTTTTGAGATGTTTTGTTGGATGTTACACGTGGTGCCGGGTTCGAGTGTTCTGGGCTGGTGTGGTCTATTGGCAGGGTGAGCGTGTTTAGTGAAATATGGATGTACTGGAGTCAGGTGGTGTCGGAGTCATGGTTATTGTTGATTGCTGTGCGTATCTTTTGTAATGTGGTATCTGCGTAGCTGTGAGTATTATTAATTCTGCGCTTGATGTTGTCGGCATGTTGGTTGGTGGTGTGCAGAAATTCGGAGTGAGCCTCTTCTAGCACACTAATGCGAGAAGAGAGGGATTCGTGGTTGGAGCTGATGCATTTTTTTTTTGAGGTCGGTTAGTAGTTCCTGTAGGTGCTGGATGGTCGTAAGTAATGTGTGGTTGATGAGAGTGGCCTGTTGAGGTGTGGTGGGTTGCGAGGCAGTGTCTGAAGATTTGTTGGCAGGAGGTGTGCTGGTTGGAGCAGGCAGATGCCGGTTTGCAGGCAGGTCGACTCTGTTGGTAGATGTGGAAGTGGTTGATGACCGGGGCTGTAGTGGGCAGGCGGTCTGACCCGTGAAGTGGCTGCTGCCCCCGCAGGAGGCGCAGAAACGGATGCGGCGGGCCAGGTCGTGTTGGGAGCAGTCAGCGGTCAGGGCTCCAGCACCACAGTAATGATATCGAGGTGGAGCTTTGCAGTCTTGGTCATCGTGGCCGTAGCCGCAGCATCTACGGCATGGGGTGGTGGGTCTGCGGTGGCTGGCTTCTGCTGGGTATACGCGGTCCATTAAACGGAGCCCAGTGGAGATTGCGGCGTCGGTCCTCAGGGTCCAGGAGAATAATTCTGAGCAGAGGTGTGAGGCCGCGATATGAGTATATTCTGACGGCACGGAAAGCTGACAGCAATTGACATTGAGCTGCGCGAATTACGTAGGCGGGAGAAATTCCACGCGGAATGCCGTGAAGTACAACGCTGCTATGGCCAGCAGGGGCAGATGGGCTGTCGGTTGGTGGTGGAGGAGGAGAAGGTGGTCTCTCGGTGTCAGTGTTGGGCCGTCTGACCGGGTAATCCTGTTGCGCATGATTAAGTTTGTGCCCCCTTAAGTGTGAGTACGCGGCGGCAGGGTTAGCGTCGGTCAGAGCGGCTGAGCAGGATGGTGACGTCTGTGCGGAGTCGAGAGCGAGATTTGCAGAGCAGCGGTCGGCGTCGGTCGTCTTCGCATGATGCTTCTTCCCCTTGGCCATTTCGGCGAGGATGGTGGCGGCTTCTGGGGTGTTGAGAGCTGCGCTGGCGGAGCTGGCGTTCCGTTTGGCCTGGCGGCGCTGCTTGTTCATTAGGTCCGTGGCTGCGAGCGGCGTGTGCGTGTCGGCCTGCGGAGAGGCTGCGAGGCTTGAGCTGAAGCAGCTGGGAGGCGCTTATCTTTGAGCCAAGCGCAACTGTTAATTCACAAATGTAGGGAGTGAATTTATCTGGAGAGCTCGGACCCTCGAGTGATATTTGTTAGGAGTATTTCACGAATAAAAAAGACCTTAAATACAATTCCTCTAAATTTGGCTTACAAAATTGTAGAAATTTTATATTTGTACTTAATCTTTTCGAGCAATCTCGCGACAGAGGAATGCTGATTATGAATAATGCCAATAGAGAAGAGCAAAATACGAGTTTAGGACTATTTCATGAATAGAATAAGAATAAAGGCGATATGTATTTGAAATTCGCGCACCGAATATTAACACTTGTATAAAATGTTATACTTAGAATATCTATTCTACTCAGAAACCGTGACTGAAGCGGGCAAAAGTGGATTATTACAATCGCTAACGTTCGATTTTCTAATACCAACAGGGGAAAAAAAAAGTTAACGTGTCTATTTTTCTTTGTATTCTGAGGTTTAGAGTTCCTAATAATAGGATCAATTTGCAAATTTGGTGCATCACCAAAATGCTTTGAAGAACCCTCCATTTTGCGCTATGATTGTCGATTTTCCATGCTCTTGTTGCTATCAACAGCTCCCCACTGCCTCTAGCAAAAGTGGTCAGTGATGCGTGTTAAGGAATTATATAGTGGAGGTATAGTGTTGGCTACACGGACCACAAGTCAAATACGCGTCGCGTAATAAAACGGATATAATATTTTTTTCTCTCTCTCAATATCACTCCGTAATACAGCTGTGATTGGTCAAAATTCAAAATTTTGTTTCTTTTCATTGATCGATTTTAAGATCACGCCACGTGAGTGAAATAGTCCAGCTGCATCTGTGGAAGCCACTACCTTCGGGTCTCTCCACTGTCGCTCAGGACTGCAGCTCCAGCAGACTCAGATTTTTCTTGCTGTATGGATAAATCCTATGTTAACAGTACCTGTCTCGTGAAATTATTTGCAATAATGATAGTTGCAACATTGCAACAGTTTCACGAAAAGAACAGCCTGTTTAACAACCGTCAGTTATCCACCATTTCGGGTTTCGCCACCGTTCGAGACTCAGGATTGCGCACTCTGTAATTACACACATGTAACCGCTAGTTGGTCTTCTTTTCCTTAACCCAAATGAAATTCTCGGAGCCACTAGAGCTCCAGTTCCGAGTCTCTCTCGAGCTATAGCAGGAAAGCCAAAGGTAACTTTCACAGATATAGCTAGATAATAAGCCTCTTAAGCACAAAGCCGTGTTAGCTCAGACGGTTAGAGCTTCATGCTGTAGTTACGAAGGTAGTGGGTTAGAATCCTCACATATTGATTCCCCCCTCCCCTTCCGGAGTTTAAGTAGATTTACCACCATTACAATGATTTACTCGCTAACATAGTATCACGTGCACAATTCGCTATAAATTGATATTTATGATTTTTTTGTTCTGCTGGAATCAACGAAGATTCGTCACTATTAGTGATTTACCCACCCCTATAAAATTATATTTACGAAAAGGAGACGAGCATAGGCCGTCAGGTCGTAGAGAACCGCAGCAAAACCGGGTTCTAGGATTTACTCCAAGCTAACGTTAAGGTTTGTGTGTGTGAGAGAGAAGCAGGGGGTGGGGGGTTATTATTTCCAATAAGATAACGCGTGGTAAAAACTAAAAAATACAGTTTTGTAATAAGGAACAACAATTTGCAGGCAGAAAGCTACGGAGGACAAAGTATGGGTTACATAACTTTTAACAATTTATTAATACATTTAACATTCACACTTTTACAGCCACGCAAACGCAGAAAAATACTACTGCAATATCTACACTGTTACAAGCGACCACGCAAACCAAAAATACATACTCCGCTCTCGTTCGGCACTGAGGAATAAGCCCACAGTTCGTCTCGGTCCGTTGTCGTTCGGGTCTGGAGCTGTAGCGACTCCGAGAATTTAGCTACGGCTATGGGTAAGTTTGATGTTTACTACATCGATTTCGAGCTATGCCCCATCTGCCGGTGCAAACTGAAAAAGTTAATTTTCCCTTTACAAGTTTGCCAATATGATCACGTAAAAAAGAAATATGGGAGAAAAACATGTTTGTGCAAAAAAAATTTTTTTATTCATTAAGATATATGAAATTGATTAGTGTCTGAATTGATGTAGAATGCGATTGTGGAATGGATTAACTTTTAGCTACGATAAATATAATCTCATCAGAGTTTTAATGTGAACGGCGATCTGGAATTCAGCCATCGTCAAACTTTTTATTTTCCCTGTATAAGAAATGGTAATTTCAATTTAAGATCAATGAACTTTAGGAGCAATATCAATCAAGGCTTAGCACATGCTTACAAAATGGCCCTTCATTTTTAATTTTACATTTATATATAATCCATGTTATGATTTTTTTAAATTTCATTATACGATTTTGTGTAAATCAAATGGCTTAAACTGCTCTAACCTACAAAGCTTTTTGAGGGTTCTTTTTCTTCTTTTCTTTTTTTTAATGCTAAAGTCGTTCACTTTAACCAGTCTTCATAATAAAAAAATGCGCATTTACTTGTGTCTTCTATAAATTATTTGGGGCCACCAATGTTTTTAAATATGCTTTTTATTAAAGTGGTGAATAAAAACAATTTAGTGCAATACTGTAAGGTATTTTGTTGCAATCAAGCTATTGTTATAAAAAGAGTATATATATATCAATATAGAATGCACTGCATAACGTTTAAAACGATACTATAATTATTAAGCAAAGACCTTTATGCTAAAGGTTTCCAAATGTCCTTAACAAAAATTTTGATATGTGGTACTAAGCCTAATAGAGGATTACTTTACTTTTAACCGATCTACATTAGGTATTGTTGACAAGTTATGGATGATGGCAAGATAAATCTTATCTGCAAACCGCCAGTGGTTGCGGAGTTAAGGCGTGGACTTGTGAGCGGGAGGTTAGGCGTTCGATTCCCGCCGAGACCGGCCTCTCTGATTGAGTTTTTTTTTTTTTTTTTTTTTTCCCAGATTTTCCCCAGTCCGGCAAATGCCGGAAAGGTGTCCATAATTTAGGTATGGAACCTTTCCTTAAAAATAAATCCTTTGCCAATTCATCATTTCATTTCAATCATCAGGTGCCCAATGTCTATAATTTCTCATAATAAAATCAAGTGTTTAACAAAAATTCTAAGTATGGCTACATTTGGAAGGGAAGTAAAGTTGTTAGTCCCATGTTGTAAATTTATGTAAAAGAAGCTCATGCCTGAAAGAAAAGTCCTCAGAGCAAAATTTTTCACCATTGCATGCTCTGGATTGAATGGAATACTAATGAAAGACAGATCATAATTTGAGCCTGCAAATGTATAAATACATGAAATTGTGACATTAGATACTGTACACTTCAAGTGGGATAAATAAAATGAAAATTTTTTTTAGAAAAATTCTTGAGCTAATCATAAATATTTTCAGTGCTTTAAACAACTAATCAGATATTTGTAAAGATACATGTGTTTGAATTATCTTAAGAATGATTTTATAAAATAATACATTAAGCAGAAATGGATAGCTGAAACTTATCCTGTGGCTTCTAATATTTGGCACTATCAGAAAAGTAAGATCTGAAATTTTAAATTTTCAGTAGCCTCTCTCTCTTTTAACACATTATGCATGATTTATTAAAACACCGGTTTTCACATGGTTTTATATTGGCAGCATCACTTACAGGTGAGTGGATTATCTATAAGACATGAGTGCAGTAGAAAGTTCATGGGTCACAAACTTTGTGCTCCCAGCCAGTAGCAACAAAAGTTTGCTATTAAATTACTAGAGTGATTGTCTAATAAAATACTATTGAATTGTGTTTATTTAAGTCATCATGCAAGGAGACTGTAACTGCCAGTTTTCATTTTCCATACATTTCTGGCATCCAATTGGGAAATTACTTTTTCTAGATATCTTTGATTGAATCAATATTTTGACATGTTATTCTTTAGTTTGTTAACGGTCCTTCACACTTAGTGTTCCCCAGAGATAATAATCCAGGGGATCAAGAAGGACATATGTTATTGTTGATAATGCTGTTGTTGAATACTTTTGAGAATTGCCTGCGCAGAAGCATGTATGCTATCATGGAATCCTGCTGAAAAAGTGCAAAATTATATTTTCTTATAGTTAATTCAGCAACAATGATTAACAAAATAATTTGTACATATCCATAACTACATTATTTCCGTAAAATGGAAGGTAGCTTATTATTCTGAGTATTTGTACCACTTTTATAAAGTAATTTTATAGGCTTTAGTTGAAGTACATTTGTAGCAACTCAGTGGAAGTGTAGGAAATTCCCATTTGCAGGAAAAGGTGACAAGGAGCTTTATTTTTTTTTTTTTTTTGTGCACTTTTCCATGCACTATACAGCTTATTATTCTGAGTTTTTGTACCACTTTTATAAAGTAATTTTATAGGCTTTAATTGAAGTACATTTGTAGCAACTCAGTGGAAGTGTAGGAAATTCCCATTTGCAGGGAAAGGTGACAAAGAGCTTTATTTTTTTTTTTTTGTGCACTTTTCCATGCACTATACAGTGTCATCCAGTTGTTCATCTTTGAACACTGTAAATCTTCTTTATTTCTTATCTTTTAACACTTCTTGCTTCATGAAATTTATCAACAAGTTGATAATCATTGTAAGAAATGGAACTCAAACACCTGAGAATTTCTCTTGAAATAATCTCCTGACAACATTAGTAGATTCTATATAAATGTGTGAATCATAAATGAATGCTCTTTGAGGAATAGAATAATTAGGTCTATTGTTTTTCATTTGACTTTTTCTAGCAGTTTACCTAGTCTTGCCATAAATACTTGCAAACTTTTGAAAGAAACTCTACCAGTAGTTTTGATGATCAGATAACTGTTTTGCTGCCAGACTGTATCATTCCCATTGTTGAATTCAGGTGCAGCAGAAAGAGTACATTACTTGAGGTTTAATCTTGGTATTGGAAGACTATAAAAATTATGTTGCTGTGATAGCTCTTTACAGGGTTGGAAAACCACCAAGCAAGATTTTTTAGATCCTTAAAATGCTGGAAATTAGTGGGATGCTGTGTACTGTACCATCCAATGCTTTTTGAGACTACTACTCTTGATGGCTATTTGAAATCTGGATACCTATTTTCTGTGAGGACTATAATTGAGGTGAGCTGTGTTCGGCAGAATCCAGTGTGGAAGCAGACAGTGATGGTCCCTGAAATGAATATTCCAGAATATCTGTGTCCAAAGTGTTTAGACAAACATTGGACTGAGGATTTTTTGCACTACAGGGCATTTTTAACTTTAGAACTGAAACAGCAGATGGTATTGAGATATAAATAACTGCTAGTGTCATACTAACAATGGCGACTGAAAAATTCTTTTTTACCAACAAAATATATTTTATATTGAAGAAAGGTACAACTGCCAAAATGATGAGTGTATACCTTGATAAGACCTTTGAGAGAGGGTTTTGAAGGTCCTAAGAAACCACTATCCTCTCACAATAATGGTCACTAAGCTCCATTTCTGTCAAAAGGGGTGGAAGACAACCACCAAAGTATAGAAGAACATGAATATGACTTTGTTCAAGAACAGGCATTGGAACTTTTATCAAAATTTGGTTTTATGAATGATAACCATGTAAGATCTGCAATACTGACAAGATTCTAAATGGAGAACATCTATTGGAATGCACAGAACTGAGGAAAGCTGCACCTGACAGGAAAATATGCAAATTATATTGGCTGGCCAGGGAAAAATTGATGGATAAAAATCCTGCACATTAGATCAACAACAACAACAACAACAACTTTTATCAAGATTTGCTCTCTGGCAGTTTTAATTTAATCCTCTGGACTTCAAACTGTAGTCAAAGCTTGAGGATATGGTTTGCAAGAAGAAACACTTAATATTGAGAGTTTCAAGTGGTCCTTGGATTCAGCAGTGGCATATTTCCCAATGGAGGTAGCGTATGGTGCTAGACATGAATGATATTTTGATCATGATGGCAAAAGAGGATCATTTTGGGAACTGATTAGTGGTAAACAATTTTTAAATAATGAGAAGCAGATAAAAATAATAAAAGACGCTGTAATTACTTAACTAAAACAAAGTAACAGTATTTATGATAAAACTACATATATACAGATCATTAACAAATAGGTTTTTAATGTCCATTCTCATAATAGACTACACTGTATATTCTCATTAAGCAATTACACAGATCTTCCCTCCTCCTAAAATGTCAAAGTCAGGTTAACATGCCACTGGAGTTCTGCTATGTTACATTTCATAGATAATCTTGGTAAAACCATATGCATTTAACCAGAGCTTGTATTTGCCTGTGTATTTTTGTAAACATTTAACAATCTGCCTACTGCCAAGGTCTTTTGAGGTGATGAATGATGGCACAAATTATTGTCCTTGCCCAGAGTTATGGATGAAGATCTTTAAGCAAGAGTGAAAGACATAGATACAGTGTGACTTAAACACATATTTTCAAATTTTTTTCAGATGCGATTATGACTTCTAGCTTTCCTTTTCAGGGTATCCAGCAACCCTTACTTGATGTATAGACAGAGTATTAGAACATTTTAAAAAAGCAAATGAAATACCACTTTACATAACATGTCTCACATTCAAAACCAGTTTTTTTTTGCAGCTAGTAGATACTGAAACAATGCTTATTGCTAGCCAGTAGCAGAGCCTCTGTCCAACTGCTGTGTACAAGTAATGCCCAAGCATAAGAGTATTTAGGCATTAAATAGAGAAAGAAGGAGAATACTCTCTCCTACACAAACACACATGCTTGCATGGTTTCATTAGAAAGAGAGAGAGAGCTAATATGAAAATTATTTACCGAGCATTCATATTCTGTATTTTTGCTCACTTTTTTCATTATGTGATTCCACATTTCAGTTTCTCATCCCAGATTATATTCCTCCAAAGTGCTTGTGTTCAAATGAGCATTAGTTAAAACAGATGACAATACTATCATATTGTTAATGCAAAATACCTGTTAAACATTCCATACATAAATTTCGAAAGGAAATTCAACATTCATACCTTAAATTTAAAATTAATTTCGTGTTGGAATTAATATAGTGAAGCAATTAATTTATTCTTAATTACTAGTTAGTCAATTTAATACTATTATGCCCCGCTTACCTATTCATACCTTATTAGAAAACTATGATTTTGGAACTTTTTCTGTCTTAAGCCTGGAAGAACTGCTCCATCAGGTATTTTGTGCACCTTAATGCTTCTTAGGCACACAATAATAATACTGCTGCACTTGACTCTTACAGCCAAGGTGTTAATTTTTTAATTGATATTGTGTACAAATGAATAAGAATTCTTCAGGATCTTTAGACTACCATACAGTTTTTTTATGGATATAAAATATTTTACTTAGGAAGGAGGATGAAAAACTTATATAAGTAGGGAAATGTTTTCTCTTACATGCTCAGTGAATTTTAAATTTCACTTAAATTTTACATTTAAGCTAATCCTATACAATTTTGGAAAACAGGTCCGTTACTATTTGAGGAAATGTACCTAATGTTTCATAAGAGTTTGGCCTTTAGAGCGTTAAAATTTTAGAAAAGTATGTTCAAGAGACAATTGTTCAAACTTTCAAAAACATCAATACACAACAAACTTTGTGTATTGATTTCCAGCACATATGAAGAGGAGCTGTCCTGCCTGACTCATTCCATCGAAGAATAACTAACTCAGTATTTTAGAATTATAGCATATTATATTATATTATTAAATAATTTGCTGTGGCTTAGGTTTGGGAAATGTACATTTAAAAATTAAAGATATTTTATTCCTGAACATTAGATGTAATGTCCTATATTGCTTTGTGTTGAATATAGCATATGCATATTCCTTCAGTATTAAGTAATCTACAATAAAATGGCTTGGTACTAGCCCAGGTTTTGTTCTAAGACTTATACACTACAAGATAAGAAATAGTATTACTACAAGGAATTAATTAAAACATCTGCAAAATTTGCTGCTTTTTCTCTCTCTCTTTATGTGTTCTTCAGCCTTTCAGAAAACATTGCCTCCTTCTTCAGCTACAAGATACACTCGGAAAGTTTCTGGATAGAGGCCAGATAATAATAATAATAATTTGAAAGTTATACATCATTTCAGAATCAAGTTTGTAATATACATATCACAGGCATCTTTTGTTTCATCTATGTTTAATCAGATGAAATGGTCAGCAATTTCACTCTTCATTCGTCTTTACATACAGCTGGGAAAAGTAAATCTTTCTTAAAGTAGACTCATCTGATATTTTTCTGTTGCAGAACTCTTCTAAAAAGTTTACTGGACTTAGTTCTGGAGGGTGAAACAGGTATATTGATTGACAGCAGTGAGAATTTCACATAGATGCAAGTTAAACGTGTCTTAAAATCATGTGTTCAATTTAAAACTAAAGAAGCTAGTCTGTTAAATTTAAGATAATTAATCAACTTCTGACATGTACAAAATATGCAAAATATATCTACATGCAATAAATGAGCCTTACCTGATTCACACAAGCTTGACAATATGTAATTTGCCTATCTGTAGGAAAGTTATTGGTTCTAATCCACTTTTGCAGTAGACTTCTTCAGGATTTACCATAGGCATGATCCTTTTAATATTGAAATTAAAATAGATTATATCATGCAAAATCAACACTATACCACTGAATCGATAACATTTTCAAACTGTTCATGTCTCAGGTAGAGATTATTGTTACAAACCTTCAGCACAAATAGGTTTTTAAAAATCTGTTTTCCTGTTTGAATTAATGTTTATGCCAAATGTGTGTTGCTGTAATGTATTGTTGAAAACCTTCCATGTTATGATTTTTAAGATTGCTAACTATTCATTGTAGTATTTACTCATATTTTTATAGCCTATTGTCTGTAAAAATGCAGTAGGTTGCCAGAATTTAAACTACTATTCCAGAATTAAAATAAAATAAAATATAACATTCACAGACTCAAATTCCCAATTTGGGCCATTTTAGGCCTATATTGCAAATTAGACCTTTTTAGGTCCTATAGAATTTATTTATCTTATTATTGGTACGTAAAACTAAAAACAAAATTCATATTTTGTGAGTATAAACATAGGACCAGAAAATCAAAACTAAGAATCCAGGTTTTAGTCATGGTGCACCCTCATGCCTCTTAAGTGTGCTTCCCATCTGTTTTTTGATACCTTTTGTAAAATTTTTAAGAAACAAATTGTTGTGACCACTATGGTAACTGTCATTAAAGGTTCAAGGGAAATTATTACTACATGGCTACTAATGAACAAAAATGTTATCACCATTTTCTCTCCCCAAACTCCTCGCTTTCTTGACTTTTATTGGGGTTGTGTTGCCTGGAAAGATCCATACTAATGGCTGGTATTTTGTTTCTGGATCATATTAGTAGATCCATGTTTCATCAACCTATGTTTTCAGAAACTTAATGAGAATTCATGTTATTTTATATTTGGAAAATTTCATGACATCTCTCCGCTTGAACAGCCTTCTGCACCTCACTGAACTTATGGGACACCCAGCAATATGAAATTGTTCTTTCCATTAAATAATTATATAAAATTTTTGAGAACTTGCTCAGTTTAATATTAAGGAATCTTCTAAATATTTGTAGAATTTTTTTGCAACATAAGTGGCAATACTTCCTGCAGTCACTGCTGTCAAAGGTCTTCTACTTCTTTCTTTGTGTGTAAAAGATGTTCTGTCCTCTCTTAAATTCTGGAATCAAACTAAAGACTTGTAAATAAAGTTCAAGGTCTCCTAAAGCCTGTGTAAATATCGCAAGATACTGTTCATTGTTTAAGCCACTTTTAAAATCATAATGAATTATTGCATGGTAATGTTCTTGGCCCACCTCATTGGCCTAGTGGTTAGCATTGCTGACTGCTGCCTGGGAGGTTGGGGTTCGATTCCTGGTACGTACTTAGGAATTTTTCTAAGATAGGATGGTCTGGACCACCCAGCCTTGTGAGTACAATTAGGATGGAGAGGTGGCGATGTTCGATCTAGTAAGCTGCGATATAGTGATCAGGATGTGGTGTCTGATCACATGCCTCCTGCAATACTGCCCTCTACCAATGAAATCATGTGATATAGGTAGAAAATGCAGTGATCACTGTGGTAAAGCTCAGGCCCACATGGGGCTGTAAAAAGCTTATATGTTTTATGTTTCCTTTTAATGTTCTTGGCCCAGTTTCATAATGTAACACTGAATTACTGGCCACCTTTCTTTTCAATCCACATTGTCAAAGTATGAGCCCCCACATGGCATATATACTTAAGCTTATTGTAAACAGTTTACACAAGCCTAGAAACTTTCTGAGTAACCATATATACACGCTTTGACAAAAAAATACATTCCCATATTTTACTTGGGGATGCTCATAAATGCTATATTCACAAGGTGCATATAGCCACTGGCATACTACAGTGGGTGCTTTGCCTATAAACATAACGATCACAATCATAAACATCTGGAAAGAGAACATTAGGATAGAGCAGCAGTGACCAAGTGGTTTAGAAGGCATTGCTCTTCTGCATAAGCTCCTGGAACAAAACCCATGCAATTGTTTTATTTTTTATTATTGGTTTTATAAGTGTATATGCAAAATATCATGCTACCTTAATATCAAATTATATTTCAACATATAATTTGAGTTTTATGGCATTACCTATGCACACACAAAAATGTAATTACAAACTAACATATTCTTTACAAATAACAAAATAAATACGTGAACAGAAACATTTACTTTCTAAAGTGAAAATATATAGAAATAAACACAAATTAATATTAGCAGTATGAACCCTCAGCATGTATAACTGCCTTCATTCTGTGGGACATAGATGATATCAGATTTCTATAGTAGTGTGGAAGAGGGGTTACAACATCCCAGGCTTCTTGAATTTGTGCCCTTAAGCCATCTTATGTTTTTCATGCATGTCCTGCATAATGCATTTAGAGAGAACAAATAATGAAAGATATATACATATGTTAACGTTAAAGCTTACTGTATATGGGAAACAATATTACAAAACTAATTTGTCATAATATTCTTTATTAACATTTGAGTCAATTTAATGCTTTATATTTCACTTACCATTGAATTACACAGAATATGTTTCACAGGCTTTTGCCCGCATCATCAGCTGTAAGCTGACTGCGAGATTCGTTGTTGGATGGATGCATTTGGTGTAGCTCTAGTGGACATATTATGAATTTTTGGATTAATTTGTCTTCTTTTGGGATCTCATAGCTTAGCTTCATATTTTTTTATAAATTTTTTTTCCATATTCCCAGCTCAAAGGGTCTATCTACGAATTTCATTAATTTGACTTCCATTTCTGTATCGTGTTTTGTCTCTCTAAAAGTGATGTGCAACCACTGATTTATATGCATAGCTATCCCAGTTACCAACATAAATCTAATTCCTACATAAATAAAGTCCTTAATGGTTTCAACTTCTTTTCCTCTCAGGGACCATTTTCTTCTTTCTTCAATTTATTTCATATTTTAAATACCATATCTTTAATTTTGCCTTTATTGCCTTTCAAAATGCATTCATTACAATATTTCTCAATTTCTTCCAGTATATTAATATAATATATAAGATCAAATAGGTAATTAGAAGTGAAATGTGAAATTTTATGTTGACCACTTTCTGTTATTCTTTAGAAAAAGAAAAATTAGCTATATTGTAATTTATTTATTCCTTTTATTTGACAGTTTATAATTTGGGACTAATCAGTAAATTGATCAAATATATATTAATACTTTGTTGTATTTTTATTCCAGCTCAATTTCAGAAGACATTTACCACCATAGCAACAAAAGAAACATCCAAGGTGATGACATATGCTACAATGTAGACGTTAAACATGGATGGCCATGAAAATGGACTTAAAGAAAAGAATTGTCCCACTACAGCAGAGGCAAGCACAAATACTTCTCTGTCATCACCTGGTGCAGAGTTGGTAACTTTAAGTCCACACACAGACACAGGCTCTTCAGGACACGATATTCAAGTCAGAAATGTGCAATTAAGCAATGGAATCCTGCCTGCATCTGTTTCACAGCCATCCACATCATGGAAACCGTTTGGCTGTGAAACCTGTGGCAAACGTTTTACACTGAAAGGCAGTCTCAAGACTCACGAGAAATTGCATGGTTTCCGCCCAACATATAATTGTGATGTATGTGGCAAAAGCTTCAAAGTGGCAAATGGACTGAAGGCACATGCAGCACTCCATTCTGGTCCAAAACCTTTTAGCTGTGATATTTGTGGCAAGACTTTCACTCTTAAAGGAAGCTTGAAAACACACTCGGCCTTGCATTCAGAAGTGCGTGAATCATTCCGTTGCCATATATGTGGGAAGACTTACAAAGGAATGGCCAGTCTGAGATCACATACAGCTTTGCACCTTGGTCAGAAACCCTTACCTTGCAAGGTTTGTGAGCAGCCATGTACACATAACACAGGTCTGGATGTACATTCGACATTGTTTAGCAAAAACAGTTGTCATTTATGCGAACTTGAAAACCATGTCCTTCAGCATGCCCTCTTGCAGACAGTAAAAAAATTCAATAGCTAATGTTTCTGCATAATAACAAGATTTTTCCGTGGTAAGGCTTCAGAAATTCCCAGACGTGATATGTGATTCAGAAGAATATGTTCAAGCATGAATATTTGCTGTAAATGAAGTAGTGCATGCACATTCACCCAGATTACTCAATTCATTGCAATTCTATATCTTACAGTCTTAGTCATTCAGAAGCTGTCCTAATAGAGACTGCTGCTTTTTCAGCCAAATCTGATGATTTAGAAATTGTTGTTATGGTACCTGCTTCTGTTTAAGAGGGATGTTAAATGAGTAATGCAATACATTTTTTCTCCTTCAGAGTTTGTTGTATTTCAGCATCAAATACACAATTTTTTTCTCAATTCTTTGATATTAATGTGCTAATTTCTATACAACTTCCTTATAAATCTGTGACCTTACACCACAAAGAGCCAAAGTCTGTATGCCATTGCAATATCATTCTGCATATTTGTCTCTCAGCCATCTTTGTACAGCAGCTGTGACTTCCTTGTAATTGTTAAATCTCTTTCTATGAATTATATATTTTAGAGAACCAAAGAGATGAAAATTGGATTGAGCAAGATGTGGTCTATACAGTAGTTAAGGAAGGACTGTCTATCAAAATTTTGTGATATAGTGATATCTGTTTAGACTTATGTGTTGCTTCATGTTGTCATGAACTTGGTCATATCTTTAACAGGACAAATGCACTGAAACCATTTCTTCAGTTTCTGGACAGTTTTCACATGCACTTTGGAGATAACTGTTTCAATAGGAGGCAATATATTGATTGTATAAATCTCCTCAAAATCTCAGAAGAACATGGCCACAGTCAGCTGAGGGTATTGTCTTGAATTATTTTTCCTAAGAGAAATTTTGCGATGTCATCCATGAATGATCTTTTGTCTTTCAAATGGATAGTATATCAGATGATGTCAAAGTTTACTTTGAAATGTTGTATATGGGTGGGTCACCCTGAAAAAAAATAACATGCACAAAATCAGTTGTCAGTTCCAACTGCTAGACCATGGAACCTGTGCTAGAACTAAGAAACAGCACAGTTCTGCAACCCTCACTTGGTGTTTGCTCTGTCCAGAGGGGATGCATGTTGGAAGTATTTACAAAGTTGTTGCTTGGTGCAGGTGCTGCATTGTGGACTCTCAAATCAGCTGATTTAACACATGTCAAGGCGTAAGCTTCATTTCTTCATGTAAAAATGTGCTGCATTGTTAAATGTTTTATTCTACTGGCTTGAAAATAAAACACAAGGGCAAATTCACAAATTGTTTTGCACCATGTACTATCTTTCAAGAAAGTAAATGTACACAGAATCATTCAGGCATGCATGTGTGGATGTATGAAAATTAAATCAGTTGAGTTCATAGAGCCAGTATAGGTGATGCTCACTTTGAAGACTCTGTAGTCCTTATTTGGTTGCTTTGTCAAAATATATGCCATGAAACTAGTAAAAATCTACATGTAGCTAAACTAATGACAGACCTATCTGTATTGAACATAAATTGCTATACATCTGTAAATCTCATACGGTGAATGTGATCTTAACAATATAAATTGTTACAACTGCATATGATGGCTGAGCTGACAAATGCAGAGCCGAAAGCTTTCAACTTTGTTATAAATCTAGAATTCTCGTCCTACATGTTTCTCTTCATTTTTATGTATATTATATTAGCTGTTTCTTTTAAATGGATGTGCAACATTATACCATTCCCACTATTTGCAGGCTATCTCATAACATGCATTTTAGGAGTATGCCACGTGCAAGCATCATGTTTATTGTGAGTCCCTGTGGATTTGTATACTTTTATTTCAGTGTTTTGTTAATGTGATATTTAAAAACTGTAAATCGGTTAAAATGTACTTGTTGCTGAAACAACCATAAATTAGGTATTATTTCATGAAAGTGATGCTGATTATTACAGATTAATTACTCAATATCAAAACATTCATTCAGCTACTGCTGGCAGGATAGCTAAGATCTAACAAGCTAGTTAAGCTGCAATCAATATAAAGAAAATGATGGTTTGCTCCCCACCAAATTGTTGTTGTTGTTTTTTTTTTCTTCTTTTTAGTTCTAAATAACAAATTTTGCCATTGCTCATAAGAATAATATTATGGACTGAAGCATCAAATTGTTTGAATTATTCTTGCTTTGTGGGAAAACATTCTAATGCTATTTACATAAGTATTAAAACATGTTTATTATTAATGCAAGGAGTTTAAGCTTCAAACACCAATCATTAAAACAACAAAGGAACAATACTGATCTGCAAAAGGCTTTAGTTCCTCTTTTAGGCCAAAATATGCTCTAAATATCACAGAACAAGTTAAAATCTATCTGTAATTGAACTAATTATGATATAATTAAAGTGAATATTGAATGAAACACAGACCACATGCCATTTTAAATTCAATGGAATGAAGTTTTTACTGTATAAAAGGTCACTTAGCAAGTTAGCTCTGTGGTTAAAGGCACTGCAAAAGATTTCCTTGTGGTTCTAAGATCCAGAGATTTGCTGTTAAATTGCAGCATTTGTCAAGTGGTGGAATTTTCCTATTGCACCAAAAGGAATCTGGGAATCTGGAATAATTTGATTGTCTTTCCAAGGGGAATGCTTTTAAAATAAGATGAATATTGTAAGGCATCCATGAGTCCAGAATTAGTGTACATTGGTTTCTCATAAAGGGGAAGAATGTTCCCTGTATCATTCTTTCAGTTCTGGTTTGCCCATTTTTCCTAATTTTTGAAGCAGTCACAATTAGGTTCTTGGCTTTACACATTTTTTTATACATTATAAGTCTCAAAATTCCCTTTGTTTCCTATTAAAATGTAAATATTTTTGGAAAAAACAAATCTGTACTAATGGTAGGATTTATTAAGTTTCTGCACCATGAAAAATAATGTTTGCCAAAATCCCATCTCTCTTTTGAAAGCATTTTGACCTGTATTGCTAATACAGGAAGGGGATATTAATTTGAAAGAGCCATTGTAGTTCTTTTCAAGAATTTTACTGTTTTCTCTACATTATGTTCATTCTTCATAAATGATTGAGAGACAAATTTATTTATTTTACTGCTTATGATTTGGTACTTTTACTTGAATTTTGCTATGCACCAACATTTGTTTCTATTTTCTACTAGTTTTGGAAATATTCACTGATCATGAGCATAAATCTTCATCATTCACACTTACTTTTGATTTCCTTGTGTCTATAAAATGAGAGTAGAGTCCTTAGTATATTATCTGTTTATTTTTCATGTGATTTTCTGCCTGTCTCAAGAGGTAGAAAATCATATTTCTTCCAGATATGAAGAAATAAAGCAGGGGGGGGGGGGAATAAAGGACTAACCTACTCTTATGTGAAAAATGAGAAAATAAAACATTTCCAGTGTATAATAATAGTTCTGTCACTTTCAACAGATGATGCATGTAGCATTCAATTGAATGTTTATAGCACACAACTTGTTTTTTTTACTGAACTCTAGTGTGAAATCTTTGAACAAAAGCAGTGACAACCCAGATGGTGGGTGATAATAAGAAATTGTTCTTCTAGTTACGCAAAGTGATTTTGTTTCTGATGAACATTAATTGTTCAGATTATATTACTAAGTTAGGTGATAATGAAAAGGATTTATCTGAGGTATGTATAATATAACAATTTTAATATTATTGTGGTTTAACACCTTCCATCAGAAATTGCTTACTTTCCATTTTGGATTTAGGAAACTGACACTATTCCTTTAATAATAATGGCAATGTATGCATACTTGGCATTTATTTGGAAATATCGTTGCCAGAACTGTGTTTAATTAATATTTGTCGACTAAAATGTCATTCAGAATATAATATTAAATGTTTCTCATTGTGCTGGTGTACTGTTGAGCTTAATTATAAATTTACTATATATTTTTTTCATTCATTTTGGCAAGGCCAAATTAATATTTCATGAAATATTGAACAAAGCCCTAGAAAATGCCCAGCAAATTGAAAAAGGAAGCATAATTTTGAAAACTGGCAGAAAAATAAAGGACATTGTATAACAATAACATCTCAGATGAAAGTAATGCCATTTAGAAAATAGGTATGCCTTTCTTGATCATGTCCAAAATTTTTTGGGGAAAGATTAGTGGTGATGCAGAAGATATATTGAATTCTTTCTGGGATTTGAGAGACCACATATCTCAAAATACATATCTGATTCAATCAATAAAATTATTTAACAAAACTGCTGTTTTACTGAAGAAAAGCATTCAATAAGAGATATTACTTTTATATATTATGTTAAAGGGAGTGGAGTGGAACTGAAAATCTGTAAAATAATGTTTCTTGCATTGTATGAACTTAAGAACTGGAGAAACCATATTGAAAACGTTCGAAAACAAATTAAAGCAGGAAATGTTTTTGCTAAGACTGATGAAGAGGCTAACATAAGAATAATCCACATGCTTTCCTGAAATGTTGAAATCAGCTAGAGAATTTATCAGTTAAATTCCCAAATACATCAGCCATTATATTTGAAATCATAACCCCAATAGACAGTATCTAGATTGTGATGTTACTATAAATTCGTATAAGTTTCTTCCATGATGTAAATCTGAAAATAAAAGCCAATGAAGCTCAGACAAGTTCAAAAGTTTTTGTGAAAAATTTTTGCGCAGAATGTGCTATCTAAATGCTGCAATAGAAAGTTCTAAAGCTGAGAATGATGGAAGTAATTTGCAAGATTTGGAAACTAGGAAGGCTCCAGCACAAGAAAAATTTATCCATTTATTAAAACTGGCAGAAATCCACCCTGAAAAATATAATGTTCCAGCCATTAATTTACAGCAAGCATTTTTCAGAAGAAAATTATGGACTTTCAATTGTGGTATTCTTTGAAAGAGCCCACACTCCCTGGGCACCCCTGCTTCGGCCGTGGGCACACTCTGAGCGTATATGGGATCTGAAAGATGGTGAACTATACCTAGTCAGGACGAAGTCGTGGGAAAATCTGATAGAGGTCCTCAGCAATTCTGATGTGCAAATCATAATTATGGAACTGATAGTGGTTTTATGTGTCTATGGAGTGAAAACACTGCAAAATGTGGTGTTACCTAGTCAGGACGAAGTCGTGGGAAAATCTGATAGAGGTCCTCAGCAATTCTGATGTGCAAATCATAATTATGGAACTGATAGTGGTTTTATGTGTCTATGGAGTGAAAACACTGCAAAATGTGGTGTTACCTAGTCAGGACGAAGTCATGGGAAAATCTGATAGAGGTCCTCAGCAATTCTGATGTGCAAATCATAATTATGGAACTGATAGTGGTTTCATGTGTCTATGGAGTGAAAACACTGCAAAATGTGGGGCCTGTGATAAGGCAAGCTGTCTACTGAAATACCTGTAGAATAACAATATTGAAGCAGAAGAATTCCATGTTTTTAGTGACAACTGCAAAGAGCAAAACAAGAATTGTTTCCCAATAGCCCTCTATGTCTCTCTTGTTCAGCATGGAAAATGTAAAACATTTTTATCATCATTTCCTTGTAGGGTATGCAAGGCTACCCTGTTACAGGAATTTCAGGCAAACAGAGCTGTGCAGTTGTAGGCATTGTCCCATACTGTACACTGTACAAGATTGGAAAGATTGCATTATTAATGCAGGGAAGAGAAAATTTCATATAACTCAAAAATGGCAATCAGACCAAGATAATTAAACTTTTCGTCTTTAGTGAGCAAGAAGTTCATGACAGAAAAAAAAAAAACACTGATTTTTTACAGTACTTTTGTTGAAATAAACCTATTGTCTTGGAAATTTTTATGCTCATATTACCATAAAATAGCAGTATACTGCTGTCAATATAAAAAGAAATGAAGTCCAGGATCGGGTTATTCAGCTTTCAGTTTGCCACAAAAATACTTAAAGCGAATTTCCATTGGTAGTAGAAAGTATTCTGAATTACTGCACTTATATGATGGATTTGATTAGAATATCACCCATTTTATGAACAACTTGTGCTACCTGGAAGAGATATTCCTGATAACAAAGCTGAAGTAGTTGACAGCAGAAGAGTGATTATTCAAAAATAAACATAATAATCCATAACATTTGCCATAGAAACTGAAGAAAGTGGAGAACTTCTATTTTTAGAATTAAAAATCATTAAAAATGCAGAAAAGTGTAACTTAAATATTTATAGAAAACGTACACACTCAGATAATTATAGAAAACACAATAGCTACAACCCATTTTTGTAATTTTGAATAATTGATATACAGACTAGTTAATCTCCCGCTCACAAAACAGAATACAAAAAATAATGTTTGTATATAGTCAATACAGCAATAATCAATGGATATAGCATGAATGCAAAAGTTAGAAAGATTAATAAATTCAAAATACATTTCTACAATTAAAAATTATCAGAGAGAATTACAAATACAGCAGATTCACTTATCATCTTCATCACAAGTTTGGGAAGATCTTCAAAGAACATGGCATAAAATTAGCACCACAAAATAAATATAATATTAAACACTTATAAGGTTTTCCAATAAAAAATAGCAAAGCACCAAAAAATCAGGCATAAATGCAATAGAATGCTTAGATTGCAAATTAAAATACATAGAAAAAGTGGGGGGGGAATGGAAACCAGGAGAAAGAACATTTTAGAAATATCCAGCTAAAAAATTGGAAAAATTTATGGTAGCAACTAACTTCTGGAAACACAACCATTAAATTAAGCAAGAAGCCATTTTGTTTCAAGAAATATATATATTTCAATAATACCATTCACATGGGAAAAATTTTTCATTCTTAAAAATTGAGAAAAATTAATGAATTTTGATATCCTACCTCTGGACGAATGCAGCAAATTCCTAATTCATTCAACAGAAGTAGCATCTAAGGATCCAGCCATCAAGCAACCCAAAATTTACCAAGCAGACAGTTAACAGCTGGAGATGAGAATAATAGTTCCCAAAACATGTTTTTATTAAAAAAATACTAAGTGAAGATTGTGTCAACATTCAGAAACATATAATGTATACAAAGTGCCAAAATAGTTAAATGCTGTGTATAACATTAATTAACAACCATTTATTAAACCTATCTTTATGTGATCAGTCTGGGAGAAAGAGCAGCTAACCCAACTTTTCTTCATTTCATTGCCTTTAAACATGGATTTTCCTGCCTAAATACAAGAATTAACAATCATATCCATATTTTAAAGAATCCAAATACTTGGGTAAAAAATAGAACATAGTTCTGAATATATTCATGAATTAATCTGATGTATACAATTTTTTGAATTTTCAAATTGCTTTTTCTTAGAAACAATTTATTGTGGGTTAGCTCTTTCTTTTTCTGAGCCATTCATATACAGCTGTCTTGCAAATGTAACAAAATGAAACTGTTTTCTAATATGGCATACTTATAATCTTTTCTTACCTCTTTTATTTAAAAAAAATGCCTCTATTTTACTTTTATAACTATAACTAATGACAATTTTACATTTCTTTTGTGAACCGGGTGTACAACTTGAAGCAGATGATTTTTCGAGAGTCTACTCACACTATTGCTAGGAAAATAAGGCACTGATTTTACAGCTATATCACAATCTTGAGATCCTGAATCACTTATCACTGCCTGATTCTTCCAGTATGTCAAGAGACCTTTTAATATTAAGGCTATTTCTTGAAGAATGATTTTGTAGAGGATGAATTATAAACTCACCATTTCACATTCTTTCATACAATTTCACTAAAGGGCAAATATTTTTCTCACAAAAATAATTAATAGCAATTGGAAGCACATTAATTAGATTCAACACTTCTGCAGAAACACTCATGGTGACTACTTTTCCCACTTAAAACATAAAGTATAGTTTATCTCTTGGTCACTGCAAGGTCACAGTTGTTCATACTGTTGTTAAAGGAAAAAAGAATACATTAAGGAATTGACAATGCAGTACCTTGCATGTAAATAAGGAAAAGATATGGTCTTAACTAGACTGCTTCTAAATACAAACTTTGATTTAATAGTCTTGCAGTTAAAACCAATAGTTATGTTTTTATATGTTTACGGAATGTCGGAATCCACACAGTGAAACTTTTGTTAATCTCATTTTGATTTAAAGTAAAACACTAAAAATCATGTTGTCACATTAAAACTCTCTTTAAGTTTCACAAACACACTTATAAAAGTAATTTTGGTACATGTTACACGAGTCGGTTTTGGTTGACAATGTGAGGAATGTACCTCACGAAACATGTACCAAAATTACTTTTATAAGTGTGTTTGTGAAACTTAAAGAGAGTTTTAATGTGACAACATGATTTTTAGTGTTTTACTTTAAATCAAAATGTTTTTATATGCTAATTTCTTAAGAAATTATAAGAAATTTTAAGGTAGGGTTTGACGTGATCTGATGAACCATCCCCTCATAAAGCTTGAATTGATAAATCTATGTTTTATCTCATTTTGCTTCTGAGCAAAAATTGTTACCTTCAGCCTTGTAACAAGCAAGCATCTCTGAACAGGTGATGATTCTCTGTTTCTCATGATTGAAAGCAATCTAGCACAACTGATGAATATTTATGTTTATACTGCTGATAGAAATGTTAAGGCTCTTAGAAAGTTTTTTAATTTTAATTCACCAATTATCCCCCTGAAAAAAGGTGTGTCCATTTATTGTAGGTGTAGCCACATTGTGCACTACTCAAAATGTGATGATCAATAAGGCTGCCTGATGATATCAGCCTTTTTACCAACTGACAGTGCTGTTAACCAGTGCATTTCTTCATAGAATTTCTTAAAATACCTCTTAATTGTTGGTAATGGTTCCATTTTCAGCCTGCTCCCCCCTCCAAATAAAATTCTATGTTTATAATGCACATCACTTAGAGCCTCCATTTTGAAAGACACCTGCATCATTACCACCTAATGGAATAAGATGAAACTACATGTGATAGCATGTTTAGGTTCAAAGATACTATAAATAAAATATTGTATTTTTCCAAGATAAACTGGCTGAGAAAAAAAAGAAGAGTTGCAATATTTATTGAATATCCTTCATATATTTCAGCTAAAACATTTCTTCCTGAATTTTCCTTTGTTTAAGAGAAAAGCAGTCTTTACAGATTACTATGATGAAAGTCAGTTTTATAAAATTCAAATGATGAGTAATGTCTTTTTGTTTTAAAGAGATCTGAGATAAGGTAGCCATTTCCTGAATCAGTGATACATATTTTTAATACTAAATGTTATTTTTGGAATGACATGATGACAGTTGTAAAGCTAAAGGATTCAGTTTACAAAATCTTAATTTCTGAAAGGAAAACGTTGACAGAATTTTAAAACAATGGTTTTTGCTGCTTGATACCTTTTACATTCCAAAAGCGTCATGGCTTAAAAGTAATTTTAAATTTTTCTTTAATCAGATTACCTTCGAGGTTTCTAGGGATATGTAGACTTAGGTGAGGCAGATTTACTGTTGTGGCGGAACTGATAATGTAGTTGAAATGGAAGATTATCAGCTTGGTAAGGCAGAAACCTGTGATTTGAGTTCTGGCCAACACCTTGAATTTTTTCTATCTAGTCTAATTCCAAATCTTAGCTGAAAACCTGACTTCTGTGAAAAAATCACATTTAATATAATTAAATATTGATTTTCATTTACTTGAGCTAATGGTATGCAGCACATCTAAAATGCTGGAAAGTTTGACTTCAAAATACTTTTGAAGTTCCCTTTGCTTTATAAATCTGAATTTTTTAAATAATGAAAACCGTTTCAATGCCTTTTGAAATGGCTGTCAAATGTCATAATTACAGTGTCAGTGGGATTCCCAATGTAGTTTTTCTTGTAATAGATCATAGTTTTAGTGAATTCTTTGGGAAAATAACTAACATAGGAGAGCTAAATAATAAAGATAGGGAAACACACACACACCCGCGCGCGCGCGCGAAATACAGAAGGCAGAGTCAAGATTAGTATGGTCTTTTTTCAAATTAGTCCCCATTTGAGTTGTATGCACTTAGCCCAACATATCTGCCAGTCTTGCAGGAATGTGCTGGAAATCAGTTTTTACATCATCATTAGAACCACCTTTACCGTCTTTACAACAGCCATTGACAAACCAATGCTTGCCCTGCGGTTCATTTTTGAGACAAGGGAACATAAAAAAATTGCGCTGAGCTAGATCTGGGTTGGGGTAAATATTCCTTTTTTTTTTCTTTTTTTTTTCCTTTTGGTCAAATTTTGAGCAACAACATTGCAAATGACAATGTAAAAGTCCCAACCAGGTGGGTGCTTCTCAAGATGTTTTAATCGCATTTGTTTGGCCGGTATGCTGAAAACAGTCTTGTAATACTCCCCATTAACCATGGTTTGTGAGGGAAATTTATGTCAATAAACCATTCCACAACGTTCAAAGAATGTAATCACCGTAACCTTTCCTGCTGATTGAACAATCTTGACTTTCTTTGGTGTCAGAGGACCAGGTAATTTCCTGACTGAGCTGGCCTATTTGCTTTCAGGATCATATTGGTGAAGCTAAGTCTCATCACCTGATGAAATTCAGATATGCCTTACCATGCTCTGTACTATATGACACCCCATTCACTCACACCATTTTCTATTCAGGCATCAGGAATTTCAGCACCCATCTGGCACAGATACATCTCAGATGTAAGCAGTCATGCAAATGATGAATATACTCCCATGGAAAATCTGTAACAGGTATCCATTGTTCTTCATCAATCTTCCCAAACAATGATGGCAACTGTGTTAATCAAGATATCCTTTAATGCAATGGTTGCAACACCTGGACTGCCCTCCTAAAACTACTCTTTGAATCACTGAAGTGTAGTTGATGGTGCCAGAACATCATTGCCATATGCTTGCAGTAACATCACAAATGCTTCCATACTGGATTTCTGCAGATGGAAGCAAAATTCTGAGCAGTGTACCCTCATCACAAAGTACTCCATTTTACACAGCCAACTGTTGAAAACGCTATTTGCTAACATTCTGCACTAAGATGCATGCTTCCTATTTTTTCCAGCAATCCCATGAGCTCAATTCTTCTCATGAAAAATTGTCCATATCTCTACTGTGTGATGAGAAAAAAAAAAATCTTCTCAGTCTGTATTGACTAGCTCTTTGTAGAACTAATACAATTTTATCACTAGGACTCAGATTTTTAGGTGGTAAAAATACAGAAATTATTTATTTTTATTTTCTAAAATATACTTTAAGTACATGATTAAAAAGTAAAATTATTTAATTATGTGTTTGAATTATTTGATATGAATATAAACAGCATACAGCACTGACCAGTAAAATTTATGCTATTCCTTGCAAACTGCTAAAGAATTGCAATACACAGTGAGAGTAATCCTCAAGTTATCCATCTGAAATGATTAGTGCAGAACATAGAAAATGTCACAAGAATCAGCCTGACAAATTTATAGTTGCGTATATCACTCATACATCAATGTCCTTTCCTTGCTGGCTGTCTAACACATTTGAAAATTTACATATAGTGAAAGTCCTTATTTTTTTCGAACATTTCTTTGCTATTGTTATAATTGCTTTTTATTTTGTAGCATTTGTGATGTAAATTGAATAAGACTGTTACATTTTTTCTTAACTTTTTAAACTGTTTCTGTTTCCTTTTCCTTTCAAGTTTTTCAGTTGTACTGTAAAGGAAATCTAAGTGAGCACAGATGTTGTAAATAATTTTTAACACTGTGTCACTTAACATTTACTAAAAAATGTCATGTAAATTATAATTAATCTGTCATCTAATACACTTTTATGCTTCACTTACTTTTGAATATGGTGGGACCAGTTTCGAAGAGACATCCTCTTCATCTTCAACCAACTTGATGACTTGGTTGAAGATGTAGAGGATGTCTTTTCGAAACCAGTCCCACCATATTTAAAAGTAAGTGAAGCATAAGAGTGTGTTAGACGCTAGGTTAATTACAATTTACATTTAACAAGCTTCACTGTGTGAATTCCAACAGAATTTTTTTTTAAAAAATGTCTTATTTTTCGAAAGTTCTTAAATAAAAAATTTCACTTGAAAATGCTTCATGTCTGTTCAGTTCATTAAGAAAAAAGACAAAATCAAACATTTTCTGCATAATGTACTGCAACAAGTCAGGTTCGCCATCACTTAATATTGGTGTGGATGGCAATTGTATGTTAGGAGTTTTATTCCTGAATATGTCAGTTTTTTTTTATAATTAATCAATACATTTCTTTCATTAGAAATACATTTATCCACATTACGATATATAGTATTCTAGAATTTTTTTCTTCATATATTTGGTCAAATGCATGTGCAGTGCAAGTAACATGAACCATTTTTGGATAACTAACAAGATCTTACACTGCCTTCTTCATGTATACTGTGGTATCCATCAATAATAGAAACATTGTCATTTTAACACCACCTTTCCATAAAATTTGCTTTCTTAAATAATCTTGAAACTGTCACATGGTTTGCAACAGTAATTTCTTGTCATGCTAATGGAAAACGTGTCTTTGAAATTGCTTCACCATTTTTAATACTCCAACAATGACATTTCAAATCTTCCTGAGATTTCATCTAAACTAACCTAGATTTTTTTCATTTTCACATATTGAACAAATTTGTTCTAGAGCTTCTTCTTAATACTTTTAGAAGATAATTTTTTCTCAAGTTGACCTTTAAAGAGTGTCAGTTTTTAAATATTTGGTGAGAAATGTCCATAAAATTTTATTATTTCCAGGGTATATCTGCTGACACAAGTATCCTACGTAAATTTGTATAGGTAACTAAAAATTTAGAAGAACTCTGCATAAAAACATGGAACTGGATCACTAATAGTAATTAAATATTTTTCTGCATCTTGCATGAATCTGCAGTGATGTGTTTGTTGCCAGCTTGTTCAGCCTTTATTGCTTTTCTACATTGTTTGCAGTACAGGACATGTCCATCTGAACTAAAAATAATGGGTGGTATGAATAAAAATCAAAAGCAAATGCTTCAATTTCCTCTTCTATCCAAACTCTTTCTCTCTATGGAGAATTCACTTCATTCTTAAACAAAATTTGAAGGTTTTGTATGAATAAAGCATACCTTTTGCTTCCTCTTTCAAAGTAAATCCTAAAATTTTGAAGCTAGTCAGCAGTAGATATAAACTTGTGCAACCTTTCATTTCTTTAATGTATTCATCTGGAAGTGTTGAAATAATACACCTGCAAGCTATGAAATAGGCTCATTTTTTAGCAATAATTCAAAACTTTATAGCACTTTATAGAACATTTACAATGGCTTATTAATCATTTCCTAAGCCAGAGTAATGAAACCAAAGGTGGATTTATATAATAAAAATTAAATTTGTATGTGTTTTTATGTGATATAAAATTTAAATTAAGCTAAGTTTATGACATTGGAAAGTTTAAACATGTTATGTTTCTTTTGCAGTTCAACTAAAGTAGTTATTTACCTAAGATTTCAAAAAGTACACTTTTTTTTAAAAATGTCTGTTCTCATTTTTATTTATTTATTTACTATTTGGGGTCTACGGTATCGACACTCATTAGAATAGCATAAATAATTACAAAATTATAGAACATAATGCTTTGTTGAGCATTAGAACAGAACAGAGGAACATTTTACCTAACAGAATTGCAAAATAGTATTTTCATAGTGACACAGAAGCAGCAAAAATATGTATATGAATTTGTTTTAGTTGTTGAAATTTGGAAAATTATTATAGTGGGGAATCTTTCACACAACCCTCATAAAAAATAATTGCTATTTCCATTTAAATGGCAAAATTAATTTAAATAGTATTGAAAACTTGGAACAGAATATTTGAAAGACAACATGATGCCATTCTATATTATTGTGTACGTGTGTGTGTGTGTGCGCGCATGAGAGAGAGAGATTGCATCTGCTAGACTGATAATGGAAAATATGCTTAAATATACCTTAAACTCTTTTGAGTAGGTAAATTTTTGTTTCCTGTTTTAACTGCAAGTATTTTTTTTACAAATAGGTTTAAGGAAGCAAAGCTATTCTTTCTAAAGTCACTTAGAAGGAAAAAAAGTAAATAATGTTTTATATCATAACTATTTTCTTAACTAAGGAACATTTTGTCCACTTTGCTTCTTTAAAGTGGCTCATTATTTCAAACAAGTAAAATTGGTAATCTGTTCTGAGTGGGATGTTTAGAACACTCCTTATGATTTCACTTAAATAACATTTACTGAGAACATTGTCCACATCATCAGCTGTTAAACAACTATTGGATCTAATTTATACCTTTGAAGGAATCCACACAGTAAAACGAAAATATAACTTCTTTGTTTATTAAAAAGTTAAAATAATCAACACTCATGAGCGTTTCACTCCTTTAATTATTAAAATAACAGGACATATTAATTAAAGTAAATAACAGGACATGTTTTGTGAACATATCGTTCACATTGTCAACTGAGTACAACTAACATTCATGCGGGGTTTGAATAATGGGCGACTGTAAGGCGCTCTGGTGGATTCTGAAAAAATTTAAACAAAATATTATCTGCTTCCGAAATTTCAAAATTCATAAGAATTTTTTCTTTTTCTTTAATAAAGATGTTCTCCCATATGTTAAGCTCCTTAGGAAATTGGACAGCCTTCAGTAATCTAATTTCTTCATCAATTTCGTGGTGTTCATTCCAGAAATGTGCCGCCACAGCTGATTTTTCTATCTGTTTATGCCTGACGTTTCTCATATGTTCCTTCATTCTAATGCCTATGTTCCTTTTAGTCTTACCGATATATACCTTTTCACAATCCTTGCAGTTAATTTGATATATCCCTGATTCTTCCTTTTTTGATCTACTGTCTACCTTGTTTAAATTCAATAATTTACCAACACAATATTTATTTTGAGGAAACAATCTAATATTGTACTGTTTAAACATTTTTTGAAATTTGTTATTCAGAAGTGGATGGAAAGTGAACTTTTTATAGATCTTATCTTTAGATAAAGTGCTCAATGTTGTAATTTGTTTGATTTTTTTCTGTCTCTGAAATCCTGTTATCTTTTGATCAATCATCTGTTTTTGAAACCATTAGAGAGGGCTATATTTATTATGTGTTGGTATTCCTTTTTGTATTCATGTCTGTTGAGTGGTACATTGACTAATCTATGTATCATGCTGTTGAAAGCTGCTTCTTTATGTGTCCTAGGGTTAAAACCGTTGGCCTTAATATAATTATCTGTGTGAGTTTCTTTTCTGTAGATGCCAAATTCCAGTTTGTTCTTACATTTTATTATCCTTAAATCCAAAAAAGGCAAAACTTTCTCCATCTCCATTTCCATAGTGAACTTTATTGTGGATTCCTGTTTGACAGTTTGAATGCATCAACTACATGTCTTTCTTCAACTATTGCAAATATGTCATCCACATATCTATATCAGATCTTAAAAATGTAAGGAAAGGCCCTTGTAATATGTGTTTCAAAAGCACTCATAAATAAATCAGCCAAATAAGGTGAAAGGGGGCTGCCCATGACCAATCCTGATTTCTCCTTGAATACTTCTTCAAAGGTGAAAAAAGCTTGATTTAGACATAATTCTGTAAGATTAATGTATTCCTTATATACGGTGCTAAGATGATGATGTATTACTTGAAAATTTTTTGAAATTTCTTATTGGCTAATGGGATAAGTGAACTTTTTAAATGTTTTTTTCCTCTGATAAATCACTCAAAGTTGTTATTTGTTTAATTCTTTTTTTGTTTCTTGAATGTTTTGATTTTTTGGTTAATCATCTGTTTGTTGAGTGCATTGAATTTAGCTGCTTTTATTATGTGTAGATATTCATTCTTGTATTCTTCTTTGCTCAGTGTATATTTATTACTCTGTATATCATGCTGTTGAGTGCTGTTTCCTTATGTGATCATGGATTGAAACTATGGGCTTTGATATAGTTGGTATATGTGTATCATTTCTATAGATACCAAATTCAAGTTTATTATTACATTTTATCTTCAGATCCAAAAATGGTAAAATATTATTTCTTTCCATTTTGACAGTGAACTTAATTGAAGACTCTTGCAGGTTTAAACGTTTTAGTGCATCTTCCACATGCTTATTATTTATAATAGGGAATACATCATCTACACATCTGTCCCAAACCTTAAAAATGTGGGGAAAAACCTTAGTGATGTGCATCTCAAAATAGCTCATGAATAAGTCAGCTAAGAAAGGGGATAATGGACTGCCCATTACAAGTCCTGCTTTCTGTTTAAAGAATTTGCCCTCAAATATAAAAAAAATGCTTGATTTATTATTACTTACTTAGTGAATTTGAGTATTCTATGATGTACCCTTCTGTTTGGTTGGCTGATTGTAACCATTTTCTTAGAAAAACTAATAATTTATTCTGTGGTATGCTGAGAAACAGGGCTTTGACATCAAAAGAAACCAGCAGACAGCATTTTATTGAAGTTTATCACTAGACCACCAGAGTCAACCCGGATACCTACCTACCCAGCTCCTACGAATGATCCAACAGTTGTTTAATAGTTGATGATGTGGACAATGATTCTACAAAACATGTACCCTGAGTAAAGCTCCTTTAAGGAAACCAATAATGAGTGTTCTAAACATCCGACTCAGAAGAGATTATTAATTGGTGTTTCACTGTGTTCGATTCCAAATTGAATTAACATTAAAAATGAAATTGGGTTCACAGAATCATTTTTTCATTCATTCATTTATTTTGTTTGTTTATCTCTTTATCACATCTTCTATCCTGATTGTTTATATCTTCAGGGCAAGGATTGATGATTGGTTTGTGTGTTGTATGATCTCAGGAATTGTCAGATGTCCATCCTTTGGTTATGGAAATACATTTTAAAATCTTCTGCCAGACTGCTTATCTCAAACAGGATTTAAACCTATGCCACTTACATTTGTAGCTGGTGAAGATCAGCATCATTATTTACACAGAGAAGATGAAAACATTCACATTATTAACTATCCTCTGAAGAATATGTTGACAACTTATGTTAGCACAAAAGTGAGATATAATACATCATCAGAACTTAATATTTGTTTTATACTATCAGTGATTTATCAGCTATTTTGGTTGAATAATCTGTATTGCACTTTCAGGAACAAGTTATTCCTAGGAATCCTAATGATACATCTAGTAATGATGGAGGTTCAACAATGATGTATAATTCCATGAATACTGACATGGCAGGAAAGCAAATGACCCCATTTGATTTTTGGCATAGGTACGAATCGTGTGCTTGGATATAATGTGCATGCATATAGTCTGCTTTATGTTATGCATAAACATCTATAACAGTAGATAATATCATAATTGTAAGAGCTTTGATTTACTCAATGCATAAAATGAAATGGAAAGCATGAATCATCTTTTATGCTTCTGAATTGGTTAGACAATGTAATGCACAATGGAATGCTTAGTTAACATGAACAAAGTTAGTTATTATAAGAATGTGTTCATTTTCATCAGAAATTTGATAATTATGAAAGGGTCTATCATTTTTAATTATTAACTCAATAGAAGTTTTAAATGCATGATTCATGTGACTAGAATAATCTGGGGATACAGGGTTTCGAAGGGTAAAAATACTCCTGCAACATTCCTGGTGAGCACAGTTAAATTCTTAGTTTTAAATAACTTACTGAGCAAAGAAACCTAATTACATAACTGTTACAAAATTAATATAGCAGCTGCCAGAAAATTACAATGCCATTTTCCAACATCATAGACATCCTTAGTTTATTTTACTGAGTTGAGTATGATTTGCTTTATTTGCTATGAACAAGTATAAGATATTTTTGAGAGAAAAAATGCAAAGAAATGGCTGGTTAGTAAGTCCCCCTTATGCATGCACTTTCAGAAAGGAAAGGTTGAACTAAAAGCAGTTATATGTAGTATATTTTAGTACTAGGTTCTAGTCATGCACTGAAATAGGCAATCCAGTATCTTAAATTTTTTTAAAAAATAAAACTATATATTTGAAATGTGATTGATAGCAAGGTATAATAATTAGCTGCAAACCCAATAAAGCTGTAGCTGAAGATATTTTTCAGCAGTGATATTGCCAGATGTGCTTATCTATGAAGAAATAATAATAATTTTATTATTGCATACCATAGACCATGCCTTGTTTAATGTAGTGATTTAAAAGTTTGTTCTCAAAAATAGTATTTCCACAGACTGGTAGTTTGCTTTAGACCTGTACATAGAGGTAAATTTACCTCTTTAATTTTGTTGGTCCTAGTGGTCTAGGGGTCACCATACTTTCCTCCTAAACCCAAGATTCACGGGTTTGATCCTGGCCAGAACCGATGGATTTTTTTCGAGCGTAAAAATTCTAAGTATGGCTTCCTTCGGAAGGGAAGTAAACCCATGGGTCCCGTGTCCTGGTATTTACGGCATGCTGAAGAACCTCAAGCCTGAAAAAAAGAGGCCTCTAGGCAAAATTTATCAGCTGTTTCATGCCCTGATTTGAATGGGATGCTGATGACCTGAGATGTTAAAGAGCATCAGAAAATTTTAAAAAAAAAAAAAACATTCCTCTATATTTTATATACATATTTACAATTCATTTATCCTATACATGCATTTTCTATCAAGAAGTTTTTCAATTCTGTTTGAAACTTTTTCCCTCTTTGACTTTTAATTGTTAGTGGCAGTTTATTATACATAATTTTACCAATTGGTGATTGATAATCCTTGGATTTTTTCAGTAGCTTTTTTGTTTACATTTAGTTGATAATTGTTCTGAGTTCAAGTGCTGTAGCTGTGGCCATCCTTGTTTAGGATTCTGTCTTATTCATTGTTTACAACAAATAGAACTACCCCTATATACATATAATGATATTATAGTTAACATTTTAGATTCCTTAGAAATATTTCTGCATGATACTCTCCTCTCTATCTATATATACATTTCAACAATGGTTTAAGCAGCAATGACGTAAAATTGTAACTTTAGAAAAATTTCTGCATATGAACAAAATTAATGGCAACTGTCTTGCAAAGTTAAATAAAAAACACAGTATTCACTGATTTAAATATACTCATAAGGTTGGTCACTAATTGAAATGGTCTGCATATTGACACCTGTGGTGTAAGATATCATATATTAAAATCTCCCAAACATAACTCTATACTTATTCAAAATGGCAAAGGAGTACTTTACGCTACTAGCTTGTTCTATGTAACAGAAAGCTTCTACAAATATCTTTTGTAAATCTACTAAACCTAGGGCCTTAAAAATCTATGCTATTAACTATCAGTCAGCAAAGTTGGAAGAAAATCAGAGCACTTAAAAGAGTGGTTGCATGATGTGTTCATGAGAAGTTCTGGTAAGCCACATGTCAGAAGGGATACACATCTCAAATAACTTTGTTTTTCCAAACCTTATGCAGCAGCATATGCCAAGACTTTTTAAATCCTGTTACCAAAACAAACTTGTGCCTAATCTGTGAATATGTATTATAACAGTGCATCTTTATTATGGAATCTAACAGTGAAGGAATGCGCCAATTAGTCACATTGCTGTCTAGTAACAAACTCATGCCTTGTTTAATGTAGTGATTTAAAAGTTTGCTCTCAGAAATAATATTTCCACAGACTGGTTGTTTGCTTTAGTCAATCCATAATGCTGCATGTTTTATTTACAAATATACTCCATATGTCCAAAAGTTCTTAAATAAAATTTATCATACATAATGACTTGTAGTGAAAGCTTTGGTGAAAATATTCTCGCAAATTTACTTGCAGTAAAGCGGAACTCCAAAACATTGAGATTCATGATAATATTTGGTTGAATTTATAACACTGGAACTTTCTTAACATTTTTATATTTCTGACATGTTTCAAATGCACTTGCTACTTGGAGAAAGTAGCTAAGGATCAATGCAAGTACATTGAAAATGTGTTCAGAATATAAAAAGGTTACTAAAGTTCCAGTGTTATAAACCCTACTAAATATCATTTGAAATAAATTTACTGTTTAAAATCTTGCAAAACAATAAACTGACTGAGATTCATGTTAAACTTTAGCTCTATGCATTTCAGTGCTTTCCTATCCTTTCCTTCATTGGGAGTAATTGATTCTTCCTAAGAGTTCCCATTAAAAAGGTGGATATAATATAGGTAGAAGGTCTCAGGAGTTCAATAATTTCAAATAAATCATTCAAAGATGGAATGAAATAAAAAAAATATATAAATAACAATGTAATAATTAAAATAATAAAGCTATAGAAGCAGAAATAAATAAAACATTTAAATAGTAATGCAAATATCACTATATTTCAAACCACATATATTCTTCTTAAAAGTAATACAATGCATGGAAACAGGTAAACAAGCAATAAGGGAAAAAGGGTGGGGGAGGGAAAATAAAAGAGAAATATATTACTAATGAAAAAAATAAAAACAATAACAAAGTAAAAAGGATAATATATCCTATAAAAATGCATTAAATATGTTCACAATAACTCCATTTACTTGTACAAGGTAGGACATGTTTCAAGGATAATCGCTCCCTTCCTTTGTTATTGACTCACTACTGGACTTGGCGGCTGAATCCCAAGGTGCTTCTGTGACAGTCTGTGGTGGTTCGAGCAAGAACTTGCTGAGTTCATTCATGGGTAGAAAATTAAAATTCATTTCCTGTTTTTTATAATGAAAATCCTTTTCAAAGTCGACACTGTATTGGGTTGTAAAGCTACTTCAGCAGCTTAGCCTCTGGTTTAATTTCATGATTTTGGGTCCAAAAGTGAGCTGCCTTGCTACTGATTTAGCAATTTGTTTAAAACGAATATTCCTAAAGTGTTCCTTTCTTTGAATTTCTAAATTTCTCTTCATTTTTCCAAAGTATCTTTGGTTCTGAATTTCATAAATTCTTAATTTCTGTTCTGTTGGTATGGCATCTTTTTCTGTGGAACCTAATAAATTTTGGTATTATATTTGTTCTTTGGGACTAAGTTTATGCCGTGTTCTTTAAATATCTTATTGAATTTGTCGTGGAAAGTTGGATGGTATGTGAAACTTTTGAATTTGTATCTTTCCATGGTGTTCTTCAGTATGGAAATCTCTCTTACAGATTTTTGTCTTTTAAATTTATTAATAATTTTTATTAGCATGTCTTTGTTGAAACCATTGATTATTGCCTGTCTTAATTATCTGTTGGTATTATATTTTGTGCTCTGTTTCTGTGAGTGAAATGTTAATTATTCTATGTGCCAAGCTATAGGAAACTGCATATTTATGTAAGATATTTATTTTTTATGTAATTTTCTGTGTGTCTCTTTTCTATGGATTCCAAAGTTCAAATCCATTTTCATTTCTTATAATTTTTAAATCTAGGAATGGAGAAAAAATGGGTGCCTTCCTTCCTAGATTTAAAAATTACAAGAAATGAAATTAGACTGAACTTTGAAATCCATAGAAAAGAGACACATAGAAAATTACATAATAAACACCTAATACAAATATGCAGTTTTCTATAGCTTGGCACAGAATAATTAACATTTCACTCACAGAAACAGAGTACAAAATAGAATTACCAACAGATAATTAAGACAGCAGTAATCAATGGTTTCAACAAAGACATGCTAATAAAAATTATCAATAAATTTAAAAGACAAAAAATCTGTAAGAGAGGTTTCCATACTGAAGAACACCATGGAAAGATACAAATTCAAAAGTTTCACATACCATCCAACTTTCCACAACAAATTCAATAAGATATTCAAAGAACATAGCATAAAGTTAGTCCCACAGAACAAATATAATATAAAAAATTTATTAGGTTCCACAATAAAAGACACCATACCAACAGAACAGAAATTAAGAATTTATGAAATTCAGAACCAAATTTGGAAAAATGAAGAGAAATTCAAAGAAAGGAACACTTTAGGAATATTTGTTTTAAACAAATTGCTAAAACAATTGCAAGGCAGCTCACTTTCGGACCCAAAATCATGAAATTAAACCAGAGGCTAAGCTGCTGAAGTAGCTTTACAACCCAATAGAGTGTCTACTTTGGAAAGGATTTTCATTATAAAAAACAGAAAAGAATTAATGAATTTTAATTTTCACCCATGGATGAACTCAGCAAGTTCTTGCTCGAACCACCAGAGACTGCCACAGAAGCACTTTGGGATTCAGCCGCAAAATCCAGTTGTGAGTTAATAGCTCAGGATGGGAGTGATTGCTCCCAAAACATGTCCTAATGTTGTATATGTAAGTGGAGTTACTGTAAACATATTTAATGCATTCTTATAGGATATATTACCACTCCATTATCTACAGCTTTGTGAGTCCAGTTTAATTAAGAAAGAGTAATATTAACACTTAAGATTTAAGCCTGAGGGGACATGCTTAATGAAGAGATATAGCTGCTATATCTCTATGAGGTAACTCTCTGGGACTTAAGTCAGTAGCACATTTATAAGTGTTAAATTATATGCATCATCAAAATACTATAATGGGACAGGGCATGTTAGGTAAACAGCAAAGGTAACTTTAGGAAAACAACAGTAGAAGTTATACCAATATAAAATGCTTTTCAAAGGTTACAAGATAACATATACGTGTCATTTATAGAAGAACAAGTAACAAATGAAGTAACCTTAAAATTCTGTGGATAAATGGGGGTTATGGAATGAACAACATGGTATAATTAGCATACAGGTTTTGATTTTAGGGCATTGGCAAGGGTATAAGCCTATGACCAGATGGGGTAACTTGAATGGAGATAGTTTGCAGCAAAATATACTTTTAAAGTTAAGAGGTGTTCTAAACAGTAAGGCAGCGAGAAAAAAAATACTTAAAAGATTTGGTCATGTAACTTTTTAACTAGGTTTTTAATATAGGTGTCAATAGATGAAAAGTTGCTATAAAAATGGTGACCGTGGATTGAATAAGAAAAGGAAATAGATCGTTTGGTATACAGGGAATGATCCCTATTAAAATTAAAATAGATACTATTGGAAATTGGTGGACTTCATGTACACTAACGTAAGAGCCAATGCATAAGGCAATATGAATATCTAGGAATGCAGCAGCATTGGGAGAGACCGAAGAAGTGAACTTTGGAGTTAAGATTGCTAAAGTACTGATCGTGAGATTGTGAGAGCTATAGTTCCGAAACACGAATGCATAATCAAAACCCACCATCTTTTATATAATCATTTGTGCAATAATACATGGATTGGTCAAAAATAATTGTAGCAATAGCTATTGCAATGCAGACCCATATACGGAAAAATGACAAAATATCGAATATCGTGCTGTTATTAAATACTTGGTAAATAAAGGGTATGAATGTAACAGAAATTCATACATGACAAACACTCTAGGGAACTCTTCACCATCATTTTCAACTGTTTCCAAGTGGGTCACCAAATTTAATGTGGCCTGAAAGCTTCGAAGATGACCCACTGGAGTCAACAAAGTTCATCACGACATCAGGAATTATCGATAAGGTGCACGACATAGTTTTGGAGGATCGTCGATTAAAGTTGTCCAAAATTGATGAAGCTCTGGGCATTTAAGAAGAACGCCTATATCACATTTTGAGGGAAGAATTATGCTTGAAAAAATTATCGACAAGACGGGTGCCGCGACTGCTCACTCAGGATCAAAAGAAATCAGAGTGCAAATCTCTCAGAAAAGTTTGGTCTGTTTTGAGAGAGACGCCGCCGACTTTATGCGTCGATTTGTGAGCAATAATGAAACACGGTTCCACTACTACATACCTAAAATAAAACAGCAGTCTAAACAATGGAAACATCACAGTTCTCTACCGCCTTAGAGCGCCAAGTGTGTGAAATCGCCCGGGAATATGACTTCGATTTTCTGGAATACCTATGGTGTACTGCTGATTATCTTCCCACTGGAGTCTTTTATGTTATCCTTTGGTACCTATTGAAGGGAAGGGGAAATAGGCGAGAAAAGGCTGGATGTATCAAAGATGAAAGTCATCTTGCATCAAAACAATGCCTTCACACTTGTCGTTGCAATGGCGAAAATCAATCCATTAGGGTACAATTTGCTGCCAAATCTGCCTTATTTCTCTGACTTTGCTCCATCGGACTTTCATCTGTTCCCTAAACTGAGAAAATTTCTTGGTGGAAACAAATTTTTGTCTGATGAAGAGCTTAAATTAACAGTTTAGGCATATTTTGCAAGCCTGTAGGAATCAGGAATCTGATTTTCATGATGGGATAAAGGCTTTGTAGTATTGCTGGACAAAGTGCATTAGTGTCAAGGAAGATTATATTGAAAAATAAGAATAATTTCAAAAGGTGATGTCATTCTTTTGTGCCTCATTCTGAGAACTTTTCAATGATCTCATATCAATATATCTCAATAATAATAACAGTACAAGAACTTATGGAATTCCATCTCTAAGTGCGCCAGTAAAAATTGGCATAAAAAGTACCACTCTAGTGCTCATTGCAGTGCCTTTAATTTGTAGAATATCTATTATTAAAACTAAATGCATTGTGAGTAGAAATAGATAGGCTATATTACAATGTTATCTGTGAATGGGGTGTGAGGATATACTAGAGAGCTGCTTATCGTTCATGGTGTAGAATGTTACTATAAAGTGATATCACATCAGTAGCAGTAAGAAGTATATTAGGATCTGCAAAAGAGTTAACTTTCTTAAGCATAGTCAAAAAGTAATAATCTTTGATATAGGATGGCCTAGATGTAACAAATAGCTTTAACCAAAAATCTACAAGTATAGAAATTCATTTCATGGCGGGTGTCAAATCTGGTACTGTCAGTCACCTGCACAGTTATGTTTATGAATTTTAGGGAGAAAGCATATGGTGGGAGTACAAAGTGTGTTAGGAGTAAGTAGAGTAATGTCTTGGGTACTAAGTTCTTTGTATTACCATAAGAAGTAATATATCCATTTAATAATACAACAAGTTTACTCCTTTACATCAACAGTACTCTTTTACAATCACTCAATCATGCAAATGCAAACTATAAGGGACCTCCATCTATTTTATATGTACCCCTCACAATTACAATATTTACTATATTTCGTGATATACTATCTTTACCTTTAAACATAACAATTAGAAACAGAATTCCAGAAGGCACTGGCTCCATTCAAAATTTATTTTAAATTGATTGGCTCAGCCCCCCAGTCCCCGGTTCATCAGCAGCTACCTACTGGAGACCGGGCTTCGCTCCAACCACAAAAAAACATAACATTAAAAGTAAACTAACATTAGAAAACTTACCCCATACCATAAGCAAACCTATATGTTGATTAAATTCTAATGTAGGATCAGAAGACAATAGTTTGTAATAAATGACATCATCAAGCTGTTGGTAAGCTTAATGTTGTACGATGGTAGGTCCATAAGTTTCCAGCCTAGCCAATAAGGATTATTGCCTTCACAAAACTCTTATCTGGTGTCACACCTTATCAGTTAAGTAAATAATTACAGCTGTAACTTATGCTCTACTGTGTTCAGTTGTTCAGATATAGTTGCATACAGAAGGCTATGTGTGTGACAAGTTCAAAATGGAGTATCCAGCTGTTATTAAGTTCTTCACAAAAGAAGGACTTACTCCAAATGAAATGAAATTAAATTAAACAGTGATTGGGCATTGTATATGGAGAAGCATCCCCCTCATATTCTACCATAAAAGAATGGGCCAAACGTTTTCGAATGGGTCAAGAAAGCATAGAAGATGAAGAACTCACTTCTGAAAACATCGCTCTTGTGGAAGGAGAAATTATGGAAAACCAGCAGCTCAAGTTCAGAAATAACAAGGTTGGGCCTTTCTAAAACAATAGTCCTTCAAATTATTCATGAACATTTAAACATGAATAAGATTAGAACCTAGACTTCTTTCCTCAGTCCAAAAGCAGCAATGAGTCATCTGTTGTCAGCCATTTTCGGAGCTCTGCCTTGGCAACAAGAGAGAAGTTGTGCAAACCATTGTTACAGCAGATGAAACTATGGTCCTCTACTATGATCCCTTATTCAAAAGAGAGAATGGAGTGGCGTTAACCTAGCAAAGCACAGTCACTAAAGACCAAGATCACTCATTCAACCAAGAAGATCATGACCACAATTTTTTGGGACTATAAAGGAGTACTATGCTGGCCTACTGCACAGACTACGTGCTTCCATCAAAAAGAAAAGGCGAGGAAAGCTGAGTGGTGGTGTATGCCTTCTTCACAACTATGGACCTGTGCACACAGCTCTTGATGCAATGGAAGCTGTAAAGAGATCTGGCTTTAAGGAAATTGACCATCTGCCCTATAGCCCAGGTCTAGCTTCCAGTGAGTATTTCCTCTTCTCAAAACTCAAGAAGGAACTTCAAGGAAGGAAAAAGAAGTGTGACTAAGAAGTTATGGATGTTGTTTATGTCCATTTTGCAGACAAGACTTCTGACTATTTGGGGGGGGGGGGGGTTGAAATGTTAATTCAAAGACGTGAGAAGTGTATTGCAAAGGGAAATACAGTTTTTGTCTTTATCATACGTGGAAAATGAGTAGGCCGTAAATTTATGGACCTACTCTCATAAGAAGAAATATCCTGTAATACTACTGAGAATTCTTTATCAGCCAAAAGAATTATTAGACTAGGATTATTATACAGCCTGTAAAGTGCTGATTTCTTGCACAAAGTTAAATTATTATTCAAGATAATCTTATCTAGAAATTTATAATCATTATCACACATAAAAAGCAATTACTGAAAATTTCTAAAGGATGACTAGACAGTAAAGAAGGAGGTTCATTAAGTAAAATTGTACTTATGAAGCTGTAGACATTGGAGTGGTAATATATCCTACATTAATGTGTTCAATTTGTTAACACTAACTCCACTTACTTTTTAAAACTTAGGACATGTTTCAGGAGAGGTCCCTCCCATCCTCGGCTGCTGTTGACTGAATGCCATTGTTTGAAACGGTGGATGGATACCCATTCTTTCCTGTGGTGGTATCTGATGATTCTAGTAGAAACTTGCTGAGCTCATCCAGCAGCGGAAAATCAACAGGAAACAAACAAAATTCACAGGAAACGAGAACCTAATGAATTTTGATTTTCTGCCGCTGTGAGAACTCGGCAAGTTTCTACTAGAACTACCAGATATCACCACAGGAAAGAACCATCCACCATTTCGAACAACGGCATTCAGTCAACAACAGCAATGATGAGAGGGACCTCTCCCGAAATTAAGTTTTAAAAGGTAAGGGGAGTTAGTGTTAACAAATTGAACACATTAATGTAAGGAGGTTCATGTTTAGAGAGAGAGGGCAAAACTAGAGAAGGCAAGAAGTGGCATCTGATGTAGGTTGAGTTAATTTGGTTTGCCAATAGTAATGCCATCTTAAATTATGGCAAAATTTTACACCATTGAAAACTAATTTATGAGTAGGACCAGACGATAATCCTTAAAAGTAATGTTTCGGCATCAGAAAACGGAACAAAAAACAAATTAACCCTAATTTTACTGGCAGGGGAAGTACAAGGGATACATTGCCTCTTGGGCTGCTGTGCGAAGTAATGGAGTAGAATTTAGGTGGAAGAGATAAACAGAGCATCAATGCCAAGTTAGGAACTGACTCTACTCAATGGTGAAAAGTTTTAACAGAAAGTGGTGGCAAACTGAATGATGATACTTGCTGTTGTGTGCTGTAAATATAACTGCAAGAGTTTGCGAAGATGGTTTTAGTTGAGAGAATATAACAAATTGTTAACACACATCAAGATTCTGTTAATATTGGTACTAGGAGAATATGCTAAAATAATTTTAATAAAATCTAAGTAGTTTAGAAAAGTAAAATTGCTGCAATTACTGGCAGTTATTGAGGATCATACATAGAAATTGCTTGGAAATGTGGTACCTAAATAAGTGAAACTGGTTGTGGGTGCTAGGAGCTATAGCAGAAAATGGCGAATGAACCAATATTCTGTTAGGAAAATCACCAGTAATATCACAATAAAAAAGTAAGCCAAAGTGCCCTGTGTATTTAGCAAATCACTTAGAATGGTATTTACATTTATTAAACCAAAATTTTTGCATTACCATGACTAGCTGCCATAACACAAGTAATGGAAAGTAAAAATAATAGAATGCTTAAAAATGTTAATAAAGCATATTAGAATACCCCGAGAAAGTAAAGAACAAAAATAATAGAGTAAAAGAAAAATAGTAAAAATGTCAATAGCAAAGCACTTAAATCCAAACTCAAATTAATAGTCCAAGAAAAAAAATTAAATGATATATAATTATAATTTGTATAATTTTTCATCATTTAAACTGTAAAAAATGAATTAGTCATTGAGTCACTAATTTAATTTTAATTGGTTTAATTAAATCCAAATATTACAATCTTCATTTACTGAAATGAGAAAAAACCATACGTAATCGACATATTGTGATACTTTTAAACATGTAGCAAAACAACTACCTTTGTTTTTCATTCACACTATGTTTTATGTGTAGCATATTGCAGAAGCATGATTAAAGTTTTTCAAGAAATTAGGTTTGTTAAGTGTGCATTGTCTTGATATAGAAAAACAAATAGCTGTAGTAAACCTTTTATGTCTAAATGCTTCAGTTTTCTTTATCTTTTTCTAGTGGAATTTCATAAAAAAAATGCAATAAGCTGTCTTATGAGTCATTTTCCTATAGGTTTCCCCAATTTTTCCATGGCTATGAGCTGCCAGAGAACATGACACCTATGCCAGGAAGTACTGCATCTGTTGCACCTCCAACAACTGGTGTAGATTATTCCAAAAAAGAAACAACCAGCCCCAGTGGTGATTCACAAGACTCTGCAATGCTAGGCAATCATAGTGATGACATGACATTCTTTATTGGTCAGAGTTTCATGAGCAAATATAGTAAGAACACGCAACCACTTTCAATGCGCAGCAGGCCGTTTGCTTGTGAAACGTGTGGCAAAAGATTCACACTAAAGGGCAGTCTCAAGACACATGAAAAGCTACATTCATTTCGCCAGACGTATCATTGCAATGTCTGTGGCAAATCGTTTAAGGTGTGTATATATAACATTTTAAATATATTTATATACTTTAAACAGCTGTTTTTTTTTCTTATTATGTTTCTTGAATAATTTGGTTCATTAGAAGAAGGCTTTGTAGCATAATTATACAAATTGCAATTTTTTTATATTAAATTTAACTGCAGAGTTGACATACAGTTTAGGATACTGCACAAAATGTTTAAGGATAAGCGTTTGAATATTTGTATAATGCAAATTTAGTCAGTTTATTGGAATGATCCTTGGAACTGTAGACAGGCCTTATTTAAAAATAAATTTTGAAAGGTAAGACTGGCATATTAATAAATGCATTAGTTTCATTGCTTTATATTTGTAGTGAAACCATGTTAAAAGGTAGCAAAGAAAGTAAAGTCACAAGAAAAATGCTTTTGGCTATTAGTAATTTGTACTTTAAATTACTTCTTAGTTTCATTCCATGATTCCCACAATATGTAACTGTTGCCAGGCTAACTGGTAAAGTCTGTATTTGTATATTCTCTTGCTCACTGAATATTCTGTTCTTTTGTTATAGATCTGTAAACACAATATGCAATGTCACTCACATTGCAGTTTCTTTAAACTTATGTACCTCCTATGTATGTGTAGAATTGTACAGTGGAATAGCAACATGTCTTGGAACTCAAAATTAATGAAAATGGCACTTCATTCTAATAATTGAGCTTGATCTATAATAACATTTTACTATTTTAGCTTTTAGGGCAACTCATACTTTTCTCCATTATCAAAGAAAGCTACAAAATTATATTTAGAACAAACATTCCAATTTTTAAGTTTTTATAAATTAATATTAGCTCTGAAGATCATTAGTTATTTGATAATCGTTATTTACATTATTGTTATATCCAAGTTCTTTTGAGAAGTTACAGTGAGCAGCTTCTTTTTTTATATTTTCATGCATTAATACTTGTGCATAACTATGTTGATATCAGTCACATTAAAGAAAAAGTAAAAAAAAATAGACCAATGATTTGATCAATGGCTCATGTCTGATGTACAACATAAACATCCATTATAGTCTATTACAAAAAGTTATCTTTAATGCTTTGCCATTCTGGGGAACTAGAGGAGTGTAATGCATTGATGACACACATTTGTTCTTCTTAAGTGTAAAGGAAACTGAATGTATTGGAACAGACATACTTATCCTTCAGTCTGATAAATAGGAATGTTTCTTCTGTTCTTTTTGCCTGTTTTAAATAAAGTTAATTAGTGATAATTGTTATTGTATGATTTAGGCAAACTACATACTCTTAATGCTTCACTTATTTGTCATAAATATAAAACCGGTTTCGAGAACATTTGGTTCTCATTATCAGCCAGGCTAAAATTCAACTGATGGATAATTTGTTAAGTTGTGGGAATATGTATTCTCCTCTGGTGGTAGTGTGATAAACTTGTAATTTATGTTTTCATCCCTGGCACTGTCAAAGTTCATTAGACTGTCTTTATATGTGTAGATGTAGAATTTTTGCCAGGTTGCTAGTTCTGTAGGTCCTTGTACTGATTTGAATAATTTGCTTTATTCATTATGTCTTGATTTTCTGTCCAAAAATGATATGCTAGTGCTGATTTCTTTATTTGCTTGTACTTTATGTTCCTGAAATGTTCTTTTAACCATGTGCGTATGTTACTCTTTGTTTTTCCAAAGTAAATTTTTTCACATTCTGTACAATTTATTTTGTAAATACCTGCTTTTTTTTCTTGTGGAAAAAGAGAAATTAACATTGTAACATTAAATCTATTAACCGGTGCCAACCTGATATTAAAATCTTTAAGAATATTCTGAAATTTTTGTAGACCATAGATGATATGTGAATTTTTTAAAAATTAGCTTATCTTTTCTTGCTGAAAGTGCTATAGTTTCTTTGATACGTTTTTGTCTGTTGAATTTCTGCACCTTTTTGTGTACTAGTTCTTTTTTAAAACTCTTTTTTAACTGCTGTTCATTCTATTTGTTTGTATTTATTAAAATATTCTTCTTTGCTAATTTGTAGGTTAATTAGCCGGTGTGTTAAACTGTTGATAACTGCACACCCACGAAACATGTACCAAAATTACTTTTATAAGTGTGTTTGTGAAACTTAATGAGAGTTTTAATGTGACGACATGATTTTTAGTGTTTTACTTTAAATCAAAATAAGATTAACAAAAGGTTCACTGTGTGGATTCTGACATTCTGTAAACATAAGATAACTGCATGTTTGTGTGATGTGGGGTTAAAACTGTCAGCTTTGATGTAATTATCTACATGTGTATTCTTTCGGTATATTCCAAATTCCAGATTTCCTTGATGTTTCATTACTTTAATATCCAAGAATGGCAACATGTTATCTCTTTCTGTTTCATATGTAAACGATATGTTTCTATCTTGTATATTCAAAAGTTTTAAGGCATCATCAATGAGTTTTTTGTTAACTATGCAAATATACTGTCGACATATCTCTACCATATCTTAAATATGTATGGAAAAGCTGTGTTGATGTGAGTTTCATATCTGCTCATGAAAAGGTTAGCTATATTATGACAAGTAAGTGAAACATTAAGAGTGTGTAGTTTAACTAAATCATACAATAATATCAATTATATGATTGGGTTCACTGAGCAAGTTCCAATTTACATTTTAATTAGTTAGTGATGTCAGAGTACATTCTGTATTTATGGCATCCTGTTAATCAGATGTCAGCAGTGAAATTTCTTCCAGTTGATATGGGAGTTACCATCTTTTGACATCATTGCTTGCAGCATATCTGATTTAATAAGGATAATTTATAAGATTTACAAAAACATACAGAATAACACTTAAAAAGAACTAATTCATCGGTCATGATATAAATAAGCCAAATCTTTTCCTTATGTGGCAAACATTTACTGCTCATGCTTCCTTGAGTGTTTAGCTTTCTTGTTTTTACAAAAGTTTTTAGAATTACTAAAGACATAAAGCTTAATGATGCATACTGTGTACAGTTAAATTTGCAAGGTCTTTCAATTTAGGCATTTAAGATGCTGAAATATATCAATTCTGCCTGATATAAATGTTAGTATATTTAGAAGGTGAGGAAAATTGGTATTGTAAATAAAAGGATTAAATGTTCTAATGTAGGAGCATTTTATTTGGATAGTCTCGTGACCTGGTAATAAACTGGATACATCTTTCAGAAGACATAAGTTGGAACAATTTCGGGAACCATTGTTCCCATCCTCAGCAATTGACCCAGTGGTTTCTGATGTTCGTGTTGGTCCCTTGCAAGTAGTTGTGTGAACTGTGGTGACCTCTGGTGGATCTAAAATGAATCTAGAAAGGTGATCGCATGACTGAAGGTCAAAATTCATAGCAATTTTATGATATTTTAAGATGAAAATATTCTCCCAGGTGGCTAATTCAAATGGGTTCTTTATTTCTTTTAAAAGTTTTATCTGTGAGTTTATTTCATGATTTTGACTCCAATAATGATGTGCCACTGCCGATTTTTCCATCCGTTTAAATTTGATGTTTCTAAAATGTTCTTTCTTCCGGATTGTCAGAAAAACCAAGATTTATGTATTTATGATCCTATGTATTTCAAATTACACTGTAATTTTGTTTAGAGGCCGCTTCTTTCAGGCTTGAGGTTCTTTTTTGCGCTGTAAATCTATGACATGGAACCCATGGCTTCACTTACCTTCTGAAGGAAGCCATACTTAGATTTTTACACCTGAAAAAATCCATTGATACTGGCTGGGATTGAACCAATGATATTGGTTGGTGATAATAATCATTGACACAAAATATTTTATATTTTATTTGTTATTATATATATATATATATATATATATTCATTTCAAAATCCAAGTTTCCATTTTTTGCTTAACAACTAAATATAAAAACCTTACTGAAGTCCTTTTTTTTTTTTTTTCTTTTCTTTCCCTCCCATAAATTGATGCACAAATACAGGAAAACTAATATATTTTCCACTGCAGAATTTAATAACAATTAAGAAGAACATGAAATTGACACAACATTTTTATTCAGGAAAACAATTCAATTGTGTCTATTGTATTGTTTCTGTATCAGCAACAGCATTCTAGTAGAGAGAAAAACACTTATCAAAATTTTGTATTTTTTCCCACCTTATTCATTGTATACATCTTCAGAAAATACCTCTCCATCGGCATTGTTGGTAGCACTGCTTTCATGGTTTAGACAACCTTCTAATCACTGAGTTGTTTCTTGAAGTAGATATTTGAACAGAGCTTGAATATCACTTAGTCTTGCTGCTATTAATGTTACTTTAGTTGCCAGCAGAAGCTCCTCATAAAAATTTGGTTAAAAAGATTTTGATTTTATACTAACAATATTGGTTGAAATAATTCTGTATAATAGCCTGCAGCAAATAAAAATATAAATATATCTGCAGTATTTTTGCTGAATGAATGGTACACCTTGGCATGTTGGTGAAGTAATCTTGCAAATTAAATCCCAAGCTTTCAAGACACTTCTGCCATTAACTGTAGGAGATGATTTTAATAATGTTGCTGTATTCAAGCCCTGTATATATCTTAGCAATTTAAAAAAAAAATTAGAGTAAACCCCAAAATTTCTATCATATTGTAGTAACTATGGCCATGAATAGAAAATATATGCATTATTTTAATATTTAATGTAGCCTGCAAGTAAGAAGAGAAACAGTGTATGATACAGATTTTGTTTGCTCACTTGCATTGTCTGAAAACAAGTAGATTTCTTCACTTTTTCACTTTGTAATAAAGTCATACAAAAATGGAGCAACACTATCAAAACATTTTTTTTATGTTTGGTTTCCACAGTTATATGAAAAGTGAAATCACTATATGTATGACAATGGATATGTACTACAAAAATTGTTTGTAGAACTGTGAAGTAATATTTAGCTTTGAAAGAAGCAAGTTTTGACCTAGTCAAATTCTAAAGTTAGAATTCTTCTTGTACTGCCTTTCCTCTTTTTTTTTTTTATACTCATACATACTTCAAATTTCATATCTGAATTTTCACAAAATAAGATATCAGAGCAAGATTTATGACAGGAATAAATGGAATGCATTTGAATATATTTTAATTATGTTTTATATTTAATTTTAAGCAGTTTTTTTAAAAAGTTTACCAAAATTCTTGTTACTTGATGTTATAAAATAAAAACATAGGTTTAAAATAATACCTTATATTATAATAAGTTCCAAACAAAGCTCATCACACTAGTGCTGTCATCTTCATGTGCTCTTTCTTTGCACTTTAGTATCAGTTGCTAAATGTCTTGTCTTTCAGGAACCAGGAATTGATGCATGGCAAAAGATGGAAAGCATGTAGAGGAAGACCAACCAGCTTGATGAACATCAATGCATTCAAGGTCTTGATTTGCAGAGAAGCTCTTGTTGGGGTAAGAAATAGGTTCATTTAGGAAAATGATGTTCACATTCAGCAGTAGGTGATGCTATCAGCAGTGTTTATTAGCTGCAGTAGTGTAGCAGGCATTTTCTTCTCTATCAGGAATTCCCGATAACCTCTTAACTTGTCTCTCTGGAATCCTAAGCCTCTTGCACAAACTTTCCACTTCAGTCTCACCAAATGTCAAATTCTGCTCAATATTGTCTGGTCAGCACTTTGGTGCAAGAGAGTAATTCACATTTGATCAATTTATCCTTGAGGTTCCACACTAAGTTGGAGAGCTTCTGCAGAGCATCACACATCAGTCCAAAATCCAACACAAAATCTACACTTGTTATTTTCTTAACAGGCCCTCATACAATGCATTTCATCCTCTGATGAGCACTTCATTATCTTTCCCTACCGCAGAAATGCTTCTGAAACTAGAAGCCACGTAATGTGTACTTAATATTCTTCCAATTTTGAAGATTTCCTTCTAGATCTTCAGCTACTTTTCCCAGTTCTCTGGGAATTTGGGTGATGATGGTATAAGATGTACAGTTTATAAGAAATGATTTGAAGTGATACATTTGCAATGGAAAGCATTTGTTTACAATATCCCTAAAGCTTGGCATATATGAATAGTTTTCCTTAATAATGACCCCATTCTTTGTACCCAAAATAATAGCTGCTCCATCACAAGCAACAGGATTAAGATTTTTGCTGTTCAAAAAATCATGATTAAACTCCAATTTATTGAGAACATTCATCACATTGGAAAATACCTTGTGCAGAAACCTTTTCTAAGTCCAAAATATCGATAAATAGATTTGCAGGTTCCTTCATGTCAGAAAGCATAGTTCTTAAATAAATAATTAATGTGGATAACCAGCTAATAGTAGAGTTCTTGTCATTTAGAAGGAATATCTTGCAATCTTATACTGTTATTTTCTTAATAAACATTTTTTTACTACAGTTCAAATGTGTTTCACTATATTAAAGCAAACATTAGTGGAATGTAGAATTCAACCCATGTTGTAACCACCCATTTCTTGAATATCAATTTCAGATGCTTTGTTTTTCTTTGCATCTTTGTATGCTGCTCTGAAGATTCTTGCTTTTGTGTATGCTACCTCCAATTACAGTTCTATTGCAGAAGCTGCGATGTGTGCCAAGCAGTTTTTATGATCATGAATTTTTTTTTTTGCAGCGAAGCCATCTGTTCTTTTTTTACTGTCACCATATTGAGAAATCTAATATTAACCTAGGGCTTTGAAATATTCCTACCTTGTTTGTCCCTTTTTACTCCCAAATTTGCTACTTGTGTGCATATTTTGCAACCTGTTTTCTTCTTTCAATACCAACCACCATTTTTCTGGCAGAAAGCTTATTTTTGACTAAGATGCTAACAGTCAGGCAGAGCTTCTTCTTCATCTTCCATTACTCACTGCTGGAACAACCACATGTTTTATTTCTCCATGTTTACTTGTATTTATATCTATTACAATCGACACTAATTTTGTGACATCACTCATTCTAGACTCACTATTTGTAAGTTTAACCTTTTTGGCTGAGAAAGCTGAGGGAAAACACTTAGTAATTTTACTATTCATGATGTAAAACTTCAAATAATGAAACTTGTTCATACACTTTCCACAATGTAAGCTGCACATGTAACGTAACTCTACTGCATGTGAACTGTGAAGTGAACAAGCCTGATGTGGTAAACTGAAACAGGAAGTTCTGATTGACTATCGATAAATCTCCATGTATTTAACATTAATCCATATTTATTGCCTTCACTATCAATTTTAGGTTTAGCCCACTCTCACATGGAAATGATGTGAACTCCAAGCTATCAGGGTCAGTAACCAAAGATGACAGCACTAGATTGCATGGATTCTAATGAGAAAAAGTAAAAATTCAGACTTGGCAGTAGCAGCAATCTTAGTTTTCAGTCTTGCTTATAAAAAATGTTTCGTCAGGACATTTAATTACAAAAGGTTTAACCAATCATGCTGGCTGAATAAAAGCACTAATTTTAAGTATCTAATTTTTTTTGTAGTAAATTTGAAAAAATTCAAATCAAATCTTAACATTTACTCAAAGTAGGGCCTTTTTCATGTGAATAAAACTATTAATTATGTGGAATGGTAGAGTGCTCTTCAAGAAATTTCACATTGTTTATTGAATTTTATGAGGACAATTATCATCTTATGCAATATTCCCACAGTGTCTCAAAATGTTTGGTGGTTATATTTTCTTTCCAGAATTTTGTTTCTTTTATAAGCATGCAGGATTACAGAAAAAATCTTGCTGACTTGTCTCCCATTCCAAAAAATTATAGTTTTACTTTAATAAACTCCATTTTGACCACTGTTTTACCTTGATAATTTGTATAGCTTTTATCCATCTTATTCTTTTTCCACTTCACAATGGATTTTTTTTTTTTACAGTTCAGGATCACTAAATCTTTACCTGTTTTTATTTTCTAATTCTAGTCTCATATCATCACTATAAGAATTTGATACTCCACTCATTATAAAAAATCACAATGGTATTTCACATTATTGTAAATTCTTACTATTTAATGCAAAAACAATTTTTAAGACACTGATGAATAGAAAAAAATCAACATTGCAACAATATGATTTCATAAAGTCTCTAATATCCCTGGCAGTAATCAAGCTATTGAGATGCAGTTTGTGGGAAATGGTAGAAGAAACTATATTAGATGAAAAATTGCTTAAGTAATTAGTGTCTTCCACCAGACTCCTCAGTTATAACTAGGAAGTATCAGGCAAAAATGATATGATATTTAGGGAAATAATGTAATAAATTTTAGTATATTCTTTGGGATATAAACCACTTAGATAATTTTTACCTCCCAAGTTAAAATTATGGCTTGCAGAACAGCATTGAATAACTTTGCTAATGATTAAGCAGTAAATGAGTTTTCATGTTTTGGAGTACCAGTGAAATGATTATTAAAATAACTGTAACCTTTGGTATTGCAATATGAAAGAATTAATACTAAAAATAATACCCAAATTACAAATTGGAAGTTTTACCCATTCCTTGCATTCCGGTCTGAGTCAACTCTTAAACTTGAAGAGATATCTCCTGGAGCAAGGGTTCTCAAACTTTTCCAATGACATATCATTACATTCATTGCAGGGTATTAGATGTACCAGTAAACAAATTTTACAAAGGAAAGCCAGATTTTGTGGTACAAGGGCAAAAATAAGCATTTTTCTACATTTATAACAATATTAGTGATTTATTTAGTTATTTCTTGTGTGTATTATTTAAATTGCATATTTATTGAAAAAAAAAAGTTTCAGTGTATCCTATTCAGTGGATTGTTATGTGAAATATCTTAAATTTAAAATTAAAATTAATTTGTAAACAAACTTTAGCAAATGTCTGATACTGGTACTCCAGTATTCAGACTCATAATCAGTAAAAGCTATTAACTTTAAAAATTTAACTAATTTCTGACACACACTTTTTTTTTCAGTGGGAAGATATGCTTGTTTAGCTAAACACATTTATTTAATGTTTGGTTTCAAATTACTTAATTTTAGTCTTAAATCGGGATCAACAATATTTCTGTACTTGTTTCTGATAAAAATTAGAGACAAAAATCCACATTCACAAAAGAGGTCATAAACACCAATAAAAATGTTACAGCTTTTTTTTAGATAATTGAATATTCATTTTTTCGTACCAGCCATAAGTCTATTTAATACTTCTTAATCGTTTGCCTGAGACTTCTGCTATATATAGTTTGATCATTTTGTCTTTAGGTTCTGGTAAGGCATCAGCAATAGAAAATAAGTCTCTAATAAAAATTCTGAATTAAGGTTTTCAGGAAAGTATACATTGAAATCTGAGTTGAGACTCGCAAGGTGCTTCTTAATATTTACTGCCAGTTCAAATAAAGAGGAACTTTATTTTCCCTTAAGAAAGCTCCAACAAAGGAAAGGAAGATTGTTTCCAATATTGATTTTTGTTATCATGGAGCTTAGTTTTTTCTTAAGAGTTGCAATTTTATCCTGTACCAAGAATGAGGAAGTAAGCATACCTTGCAAACTCTTGTTCAGCCAGTTGAGATGGCAAAATACATCTGCACATAAGTCAACCGGGCAAGCCACAGCTAATCAGTGAAATAATTGCAGTTTGAGGATGAGTCAGATAGAAAATGTCTGCACTTCTGAACAAAGTTCAAATAGGCAGCTCCAATACATTTCCCCTTGACAGCCTCCTAACTTCAGTGTGAAGTAAAATAGAATCATATAAACACTAATGTAATAAACTTGTTTACACTAATTCCATTCACTTACATAAAAATTGGACATATGTTTCCGGAGTGATCCCTCCCATCTTGAGCCTGTTGACAAACTGGTGTTGCTAGAAATGGTGGCTGGATCCCTTGATCTTCTTGTGGCGACATCTGTTGATTCTATTAGGATCTTGCTGAGTTTGTCCATTGGAGGGAAATCAAAATTCATTAAGTTTTCCTTGTTTTTTATGATGAAAATTCTTTTCCAAGTGGAGAGTTCTGTTGCATTGTGGAGTTGTTTCGGTAGTTTCGTCTCCAGTTTAATTTCATGATTATTATTCCAAAAGTGTGCTGCTATTGCTGATTTATCAACCTGCTTTAAAGGGATATTTCTAAAGTGTTCTTTTTTTCGGATTTCCAAATTCCTCTTTGTTTTTCCAATGTATTTTTTATCATATTATTATTTTGATTTCCCTCCAATGGAAGAACTCAGCAAGTTCCTAATAGAATCAACAGATGCCACCACAAGAACATCAAGGGACCCAGCCAACATTTCTAGTAACATCAGCAACAGGCTGAAGATGGGGGGGATCACTCTGGAAACATATGTCCAATTTTTATGTAAGTGAATGGAGTTAATGTAAACAAGTTTATATATATATATATATATATATATATATATATACCAGTACATTGTCAACAGCTTCGTAAGTACATTTAATTGAAAACGGAATCATGTTCAACACCCTTTTCATTACACAAATGGAAAATAATCAGGAATTCATAGCTCTGGACTTAATGAAGTTGATAACTTTCACACTTTCAACTGAAACTGTCTTTAGACAGTAGGCATCATTCTTGTGACTGCAGTCTCACAATAAATGTTAACATGTACAAGTTTTGTTCTGCCACAGAAGAAACTTCTTGAATTTTTGCAAAAACTGCAGGTGCTTCATCAGAATAAATGCCAACACATTTATTCCATTCTATATTATTAGTTTTCATAAATTGGTGTAATATTAACAATATTTCATTTGAGGTTGTTCATGCAGGCAGTGATTCAAAAAAACAAGAATTATTCATTTGCATTTCCCCAACATGTAAGTAAGGAGATGGGCCGTGTTCATGTTAGTAGTTTAATGCAATGTATGGAAAAATATTGACTAGTGCAAATTTTTCCTATTAACTGCTGCTTAACATTTTAGTCAAATCTAAAACTCTTCGGGATATAGTGCCATTGGATAATGGAATTGCTTCATGTTGTTTTGCTGCTTTGTTCCCCAACATTATTTTAACCTATCTATAACTGCTGATAATATTAATGACTCTCCAATTGTGTGAGGCTTTTCTGCCTTACCTACGCTTAAACTGACTTCATAAGATGCCCCCAGAGTTTTCATGTTAGATCATGTAAATGAGTTTTTTTTTTTTCCCCCTTGATATCAAATTTGATAGTTTTCTCGGAAAATATTCCAACAGGTAGTGTTTCAAATCACCATGCTTGGTGTCAAAATGACATTCCAAAAGGAAGGTTCCATTTGAAAGTGTTTCATGACAAATCACACACTGTGCCATTGGGGTGATCCTCTCCATCAGCAACATAGGTGAGACCAAATGAAAAATAGCTTATATTATGTATTGCTTGTGTATTTGGTTATTGTTGCTTTGTTATACACTGATGTCCTCAGTTGGAGCATTAGAAGTAGTGGCTTCTGGCATAGTGGCATTATTTATCCTGCTTACACTCATTTGTTCCTTTGGGCTTTTCGAATAGAATTCTTTAATTAACCACTTACTCATCTGGTTTACTTCTTCTGAATCTTGCACAAACTACTTATATATCTAACAATTTAACAAATCAAATCTTGCATTCAACAAAAATAATGTAACTCCACTGCTTTCTTAACTGTAAATGCATCTTGCAGCTAAACAAATGACAAAATGTATACCATTGTTGTCTATTTGAGCTGTGCTCTGTCATTTTCATACAATTAAAATTGATCTTCCACATTATTTTTATACAATATCACACCAAAGCTTTTTATGATAATGTAAAATCTATTGTTTCTGTTTAACTATAGTAGAACTGTCAAATGTTTGTTTTTTGAAAAACAAATATTAATTTATCGTACTTGGTAAAATTTTTACATATCACTTGGCAGTAGCTCACATACCATCAATGGTATACATATTATAGTTTGAGAACCTAGAGAATTACAGCTTTGAATGCAGTGTGGATTGAATGACAAGCTACTACAAGACCAAATTTTGGTCTTTAGTGGACAATACTTTTAATAACATTCCACATGAGAAAAAGTCAGGCATCTACAAAATAACATGTAAAGAATGTGATAAGATATAAGTTGGAAAAACCAAAAGGAACAAAGGAACATCTCAGGAACGTTAAATACAAACAGATAGATAGGTCAGCAGTGGCACACCATTTTTGGGTAAATAATCGCGAAGTTATTTAAAGAAGCACACGGACATACAGAATTGGACACATGGGTGAAAATTTACATTCATAAACACAGGGATCATGTTATGAATTTCGACATTACAGGAGAATGTAATACAAATTTCCAGTTTATAAAAAAACACCACCAGGGCAAAGCCACGGGTTCTCATAGATGTTAATTTTTCCTACCAGTCGTCAAATTGGTTGAAGATGGAGAGGATGTCTCTTCAAAACCGGTCCCACTTTATTTAAAAGTAAGTGAAGCCTAAGAGGTGTTAGACCACTGATTAGATAGAATTTACATTTAACAAACTTCACTGTGTGAGTTCCAATAGAATTTTTTAAAAATTTCTTATTTTTTGAAAGGTCTTAAATTCATTTGGTGATTCAATTTGCCCTTTATAAATGTAACTCCTGCTGATATCTTCAGTTTTGCTGCTATCTGTAAATAATTCAATCAGATATGTGTTATAATAAATAAATAAATTTACAACCTCTTATAAGGTTACCAATTCTGCAGAGTAATACCAGAATTATACCTCCAGTGATGAATCATATTGTTGATTATGCACTTTATTGTCATATAATCTGTACTTTCTGTGCAATAGCTAGCTGTATAGACCAAACTCCTGCTATAACACACAAGACATCATAAGATAAGGTTCTATAGGCTTTTGCAGTTTTGTTATGCATCAGTCTTTGTATTTGCTTGAATTTGGTAAGATATTTTTCCTGTATAGCCTCTTCCATTACTGATGCTCTATAAGTTAGCATTGGAACTATTGGTGCTTCATAAATTGTATTTTGTCTGTGCATGCATGCGTGCATAAATGAGAGAAAGAAAGAGGATGATTGCTTCTAAATAATACAATTAATTGAGGATGGCTTTGCATCTATGTTCAGGCAATCAGCTCCTGTCTATCAATTCATGATGAGCTTAGGAAGAGCTGCTATGGGGCATGTTTGGAAATGGCTAGATATTCAGGAAATAGAAAAATATATGGCATTTAACTGGCAATACTATTGCCGCAACTTAGCTCAATAAATTATGAATATATAGCAAGCTTTTCATCAGATTAGTCAATACTATTGTAGTAGCTTTGTGGGAAGTAGGTCAGTTGCATTAACCATTTATTTTAATAACTCTCAAAATGTATGTCAGTATTAATTTTTTAATGATAAATGAACCCAAAACACTAATAGGCATACTTAAGAGTTTGAAATAATAGGAATTGCATTGATAGCCAATTCATGGCCTGATCCATAGGTAATCAAAAGTATAACCCATTGATCTATTATGGAACCTGTTTGTATGTTAAATTGCAGGAGATTAGGGCTTCGGAATTTCCCACATAACTTTCGACCAACTTCATCCCAGCACATGTTACTTCCAGAAGTGTATCCATGCTAGCAGGTTTTAGGGGTTGAGTGCACTTCAAGCCTAAGATGTACCATAGGGAAGTGTGGGCTTAAGGATAAAATTTCAGCTGCTACTTAAGTCATCTTGGATTTCATCTGCATTAACCATTGGAACCAAACCTACATCTCATTTGGAATTACAGGATGATCCAAATTTAGCTAAGCCTTTAGTATACTATGCATATATGTGCACAGCACCATGAATGAAAATTTTATTAATTTATGCCAGATAAATGACCTGAGTAATGTGAAGATAAATACAAAAGCAAAAATAAATAAATACAAAATTAAGGTATTAAAATTGTTATTTGGAAAATGCTCTTATACGATGGTTGTTCCAAAATTAATGTCACCTATTTTTATTCATGGAAACTACAGGAGATACATAAATCACAACAGTACAGCAAAATAGAGCAATGTTTCAGCTACAGACTGTCATTTTTCCACATAGTCACCACCATTCGTTATGCACTTTTGCCAACAATGAACCAGAGCCTGCATGCCGCGCTTGTAAAAATCTGAACCAGCTGAGGCTTACCACTTCCTTGCAGCTTTGACAACAGCATCCGAGTCCTGAAAATGTTTGCCATGTAGTCATCTCTGGTGACGATGCTATTCAGAAAATTGTCACCTTGAGCTTCATATTGGTCCTCAGGTCCCGACAAATTTCCATTCGATGACTTTTTTTGTTCTTCTGCAAGCATTCATGGGACCCATCTCGCACAGACTTTGCAATAATGAAAATGTTCCAACATTATTTCCAAGGCATTACAGGCGACATTCAGGTTTGCACACAATCTTTGGTTATTATTCGCTGATCAGGACGGATGAGTTGATCAAGACACTCCTCATTGTGAGAGGTGACAACTGTGCAGGGTCGACCGGATCGTGCCTTGTCATGCACACCCTTTTCACTACCATTAAAATGCCGTACCCATGGCCTCTCATTGCTCACATCTAGTGTTTCGTCTCTGTACACCTTTAGCAACCATCAATGGATTTCAATCGGTACAATTTCTTCAGCAGTGAGGAATTCAATCACACATCTCTGTTTTATGCGTGTGTCCATATCAGACTCCATTTTGGAACGCTCTCTGCTGGCGCCAACTACCACAGAACAACGGAACCACCTGCAAATGAAAGAGGAAGGTTCAAGCATAGGCACTACACCAATGACATCTGGCTCGGACATCCAAAGTCAACACAAAAAATAGGAGGCATTAGTTTTGGAACAACCCTCGTAGATATATTTACTAGGTATTACAAGTTTATTTTGGATATTTTGTCATATATGATCTCTCTTTAAGGTGGAAGGTGGCCTGAAGTCTCATTCAGTGCTGCATACAAACCGCCGTCCATACCTATGCTTTGTGTGTGGCCGGGGATTCACCTTGAAGGGTAGCCTCAAGACACATTTGACCCTCCATTCGGTGCATCGCCAGACCTACCCCTGTGAGATATGTGGCAAGATATACAAGTCACGTCTAAGTTATGACTCTCATAGAGCCCAGCATCTTGGACAGCGGTTGCATCAATGTGAAGTGTGCAACAAAAGTTTCACTCTTAAAGGCAGTCTCAAGCTACATTCAGTGATACATTCTGGTCTCAAACCTTACAGTTGCCAAGTGTGTGGTGTAAGTTTTGCACTTAGAAGTCATCTTACCAGGCATTTTCGCATGCATAATCCAAGATGAATTTCTAATATATTACTGTCATAAATGTGAAAAACTTATGTACATTAGTGCAAAACTTGTAATGCAAAACCTTGGTTAAACATCAAAGTGCGTGATGTTTTGTGATTAACCTGATTGGATCTTTCAAAGTCCACTCACATCAAAAGTATAATGAGGTACTGAAATTGCCAAGTGTTTTTTTCTCTTTCTCCAAAAAGGAACTTATTTATAAGTTAAACAAAAAATGGAAAGGACTAGCACATGCTAATACATTTGCCAAAGACAGACAAATCTCTCAAAAAGAGTAAAGTATTAAATTAATGTAATGTATTAACAGAAATGTTCATTAATTATACGTGTTGTGGTAGGCAGTATTTTCTGTCAGAGAAACTAACACAAGTTTATATAAGAGCTTTCTTTTATTTAAACAGTGACTGGTTAAATTTTTCCATTGTTTCTTTCGGAGACTTTTTTTTTTTATAGTAAAATAGTCTTCCAACATGTCATCTTCTGATATAGAAACCTTAAATGTATAGGAATTTTGCAGAAACTAGAACTATAAGAAGTATAATAGAAATCAGTATCAGTAATCGATGAATTTTGGTGCACGTCACAGTTTTTTTTTTTTTTTCTTTCTTTCTTTTTTTTAAAACATTGAAAATCCATTGTGCAGGATTTTACGATTTTCATGAATCATGAAATATTTATTATGTATGTAAGTGAATAACTTCAAAGAACAAATATTTGGAGTTTAACTGCCAAAATGAATGAACTCTAAGAGTATTATAATGTATATTGCACACAAAGGTGTACAATCTATGATATCCTGACATGCACAAAAATTAAAGCTGTTTATGTTAGTGTGAAGTTTATATTTTATTGACTATTATGATTAATTTTAATTCATAATGAATGAAGAGAGAGAGAGATGATACTCTTAAACATCATTCTCATTTGAAGTAATACTTTTGCATTGTTATATGAATGCTTTTGTTGCAAGAAAGGAACTCACTTCATTTTTAAAAAACATTTACAGTACATTAAATAAAATTGTCTTTTTTTTTATTGGAGTAATATTGAAATACTCAAATTGAGTATTGGTTTACATTTCCTATTTTGAAAAATTGAGAATGATATGTAATGTCTCTTGTGATGGTATGTTAACAGTGTTACATGTTCATTATTTCAGTACAAATATAACAGTATAGTATTAAGCTACCATGAGCTGACTGTTTTAAAAGTTTAAGATATTACCAAAAATCCTGTTTCTTTTCCTTAAGGATTTTGTAGTACCACATTAGTTCCATTATGCTTAATTTAAACCTACAATTTCAAAGGGTCAGGTAGATTTAGTGGATTTTCAAGAGGTTTGCTAATGGAGAATTAGTCAATTTTAAATTATTAGGATCATTTAACAAAGTTTAGCTTATACTACCACTTATATTGAGAACAGCTTGTGAGAATGCAGAAAAACTACTCTCAGTGTTCCTACATTTTGGTGACACATGTTTTATAGAATGATAGTGGTAAGGAATTAATTGCACAAATCATTAAGGAGCTGATATGAGGGAAAGTCATAAGTAATAGCAACTATTTTTTTTTCTTGCAAATAAGGGACAACATGAAAAATCTAAGCTATATAAGTGAAAGTATATAAGAATTTACTGCCAAACAGTGCCACCAATAGAAGGCTGGATGTAGGGGCCCTCATAGGGAAGAGGCAAAACACAGGCAACCAGACATTAAAGTATGTAACTTTGGGATGGGTCTCCTAGATAATCCACTGTGTTAAGTAGCCTTCGAAATAGTCTCAAAGTACATTGATGGCTTGTTGCCTATGAAGGGGAAAACTGAATGCCATCTGCTGCGTACTAAAGTAGCCAACTCATGTCAAAATGCTGTCAAATCGTTCGCATTGTTAGCAAAACATTTCCCACTCAATGGCTGCTTCACTTTGAGGATGAGGTCATAGTCACAGGGATTGAGATCAGATGAATAAAGGCATTGTTCAACAGTTCTGAGTTTGGTGCGCACGGCACAACGCAATTGTGACACTAAAAAAAAAAGTGTAATACCGGGCATTCACAGGGTTCCCTCATGCACTGGATGACACCCAAGCACACTGAAGCTCATACGCCAGATTGACCACGACTATTGTTGGTGAAGGAGTTTGGCGAAACTTGTGTTTTCGGGATGGCCTAGGGTGACGCCATTCATTGGACTGTCGCTTGAGTTCTGGTTGCTTTTGCCCATGTTTCATCAATTGCAATGATGCGATTCAACATGATATCCCCATTCCTATCTTCTTGAAATCTTGCCAGATAAATGCGACATGTTTCGTATCGAGTTCACCGCTGTACCTCACTTTGGCATCCACTTTGCACACATATTTCGCTTATTCAGACCCCCCCCCCCGCGAGCCAGTGGGCACGCTCACTCGCAATTGGCCCGTTTTCCTAGTCTCCAGGGGACGATTCCATAATGTGGCACAAAAATGTGCTGAAATCTGTTTCTTCTTCTAAGACTAGATGTAAGACTTGCCATTGTCCTTTCCCTCTCCTCCTCTTTCACAGTCTGTTTATCGGCATCGCTGCTACTGTAGCTCAGTCGTCGAACCAAGCACCCCCATTGATGGGGGCAGTTGTGCCTTCCACCTTGGCAGGTGGGAAAATTATGAATGAACATCACAGCACAATGAATACTGCTATTCAGGAGGGTAGTTCATGCACCGCCAGGTGAAACCTCCAAGCCAGGACGCGAATGGGGATGACTGTTTCACCATTGTCTCACATCAGAAAAGAAAGCGTGTGCAGCACTGCCAGACGCCCTTTCTACCGCTAAACCAACCCCTGTATCTAATCTGGAGCCCCAGAGACCAACTATACAGTGTGGCAAGAAGGCGCCTCCAATATTTGCAGATCCGCAATAACAGTAGTGTAGAGGCGGTGCGAGGTAGAAACAGAACGCGCATACAAACTTTTTCTGTAGAACACCACCATTGATCACTGAATTCTTAAAGAAAAAAGGCATATGTTACTATACATATCAAGTAGAGAAATTGAAGGAACATCGAAGGGTGTTCAGAGGACTTAATCCGAAACTACTCCTGAAGAGATAGGTTTGGCCTTAAAAGAAAAGGGAATCAAAGTTAACACCGTACATCAAATGGCAAAAAAAAAAAAGAAGAAAAAAAAAGTGTCTGAGCAAGGTGGAAAACCAACTACAAGAACTAAAATGTCATCATATATAGAAGTAGAGGCAGGCACGCTAGGGCAGCGTTACCTACTGATTCGATCCGATCCGATCCTTTTCGGGACGATTCCCTGTTAAAGTAATCGGGTTTAGGGAAGCACCTGTCCACAATGTGGCTATATCTTCCAAACACTTTAGTCTGCTGGCTTGTCGGAATAATTTATATCGGGTGGGTGAGGTGCGGTAGAGTGCACGTGCCACCTCAAACACTTACTTGCCAACACGTGTAGTGTAACTTTCATGCGATGGGCGGGCATCTGGCCACCCATCCAGGTGTCGACCGCGCCCAAAGCAGCTTAACTTAACCTATTTCCTTGGAAATACAGGAATCCGTCAGCATTTTGGCGAGGTGTCGGCTAGGGTAATTTCAGGTGGTTTAAAAATTAGTGGTCGAAATTTTGTACCAAGCACGCCCAAGTGGAGGTTCTTTATGCTCTTTAATATCATCCTGGATCAAGCACTTCCTTATGAAGAGGATATGCTGCTCTACCTTGTCCACGGCTTGGATTATAGTCTCCAAGAGCGCGTATCAGCTGGTTGGGATGACGAGCAAAGCGCGCATAGGCTCTACCCACTAATCTTCTTATGGTATCAATGATATAATCCAGGCCAGAAGTTTCGTGTAGAAAAACTGAAGGAAATTTAATGTCTGTGCCAAAAATTCTCATTGGGGCAATATTTTGGTCCTTCCGCAAATATGCAATGTGTGTTGGAGCCCTGTAGCCCCAAACCTTGCAGGCATACAACATAATAGTCTGAATAAGGGCTTTGTATATTCTTAACTTTATATGTAATGGAACATAATTGATCAAAAATATGGGGTTCAATTTTGTGATGGCCGCTCGTGCCTTTGCACCTTGTGTTCTTATGTGGGGTTGAAATGTTAACCCATGATCCAGGGTGACCCCGAGGTATTAGACCCGTTTCCTCCAGGGGATGACCAATCCTTGCGGACGCAGAACCCCCGGGTTGACTCGTCTGCGGTGCTTGGTAATAAGAATAGCTTCACTCTTTAGACCAATATCGTGCATGCGCCATTTCTCGCAACATTCCTCTACTTTAGGGAGGTATGTGCGAAACTGGTTATGCTGTAAGGGTCATTTTATATACCAGGGTCAAATGGGAGAAGGTGCGCTCCCAAGATGGGCCATCACAATGCTATAGATGTCTAGCGTATGGGCTCACTTGTACTAAGTGCACCAGAGCAATACAATGCCTGAGATACACAGCTGCAAGACCTGCTTGTTTTCACTGCAAACAGGAGCATGTAGCAACGTATAAGAAATGCCCTGAGAGGCCGAGAATAATAAATAGTCGGAGAGCACCTGAACCTATGATCGAAGCTCAAAGAATTACAAAGATACATTAAAGAGGATCGACACCAACTGCAGAAGAATCTGGAAGCTCAGTCAGAAAAGACCAAGGTGCTCACAGAAACCCCAAGAAAAACTCCTAAAGAACAAAGAACTCCTAAGAAGGCCCATCCTTTGGATCCAAGATTAAAATCTGCAGCAGCCAGAGAGAGACGACAAATCCAACAATCTGGTTCCAGTTCCCTTCCAAACTTTCGTTGCTCTACTCCCTCCAGAGACTCCACAGCAGAGCCAGGCAGGGTCCTCATATGCTACCAAAACGGCCACTCAGAGGCGGCCTAATGTTTCTGGTAACATGGCCGCTCAGAGGCCCAAACTTACCGCCACTGGACGTGTTAAAAGAGTACACCATTCTTGTAGAATGGTTAACTCAACTTATAGAGGAGTCTCTGCCGATCCTTTGTGGATTTCAACAAACGGTACAGAGTGATCTCCAACCTACATTAAAATTTATTGAGCTTTCTGAAGATTATCCGGTTACTAGCGACATACACTTATCCAAACCTCTTCGTTTTGCATACATAAATGCAAATGGAGTTTTAGCACATAAAGAAGACCTGCCACAGTTCGTGACACATCATGAACTTGACTCTTGTGTTCATTTGTGAAACACATCTCCGTCCTTGGATGACCGTTAGGATTCCCGGATATGTTTACACCGGAAAGACCGCTTGAGACGCCGGGGGAGGGGGGGTGGCAGTGCCCATATTTATAAAATCAATTAACACACAAGTCCATACTCCAACCTCCAACTCAGCACTTGGAGGCTATTGCTGTACTTACCAGCATAGGAGGCCGGGAAACAGATCTGAATGCGGGGTATCATCCTCCGCGCACCTCATTTATTCAGATGGAGTATCCTGCACACTTTTTCAATAACGTTATTAGCCGAACATTTCGATGCCAAACATAGGCAATGGAACTGCATGGCACCTAATAACCGGGGTACACAACTGGCAAATTTTGTCAATGCAGGCACGTCCCTAGATGTGCAGGGTCTACGATGCCCTACATTTAGGCCCCAGATAATGGATATTGTAATAACAAGACATATACCTATTACTTAGAATTAAACACAACGAGAGGCTTACACTCAGATCACAATCCGAGTTGTCAACATGTCCTCTGGGCAACATTAGCAAACTGGATTTATGAAATGGACTGGAAGGCCACCATTGTAGCACAGGACAAAACTTTCCAGTCAAATCCCAGACTAAACTGGCCGAATTAAATGAAGCAGACATACAGCTACCTCAGTGGTCAAAGAGACAGATTCTCGACAGAATATATGAACTCATATATATCTTTTGAATGGTGTAAAACGCCCGTTTTTACTACTGAGGCATCACAGATGGTGAACACTGGTGATACACGAGATGAAATGATAAATTGGGAAAGAATTTTTTAAGGAAGGAAACGTTCCAGACCAAAGTTTAGGGCACCTTCCAGGTATTTGCCATTTATGAGAACTGAGGAAAACCTGGGAAAAACTCAGTCATGAAGGATGATCATGGAGGGATTCGAACCCCAGATCTCCCGCTCACGAGTCCGTGCCTTAACGACCTCGGTCACCCATAGCGATCCCATATATCCTGCCACAGAATATTCATACAAGCGGGCCAGAAGGCTTAGACGGGTGTCTCAACGTCATATTGATCCGGACTTGCTAAGATTATACTGTGCCTTCCAGTTCAAGATAAGATGTCTGATTAGACAACATCGAGCTACAACCTGGGAGAACATGGTCAGTACAAGTAATTTAACTGACAAACAACCATGCAGAATTATTCGAAAATTAAAAGAGGAGTGAGAAACTCACCCGCACCCCTTCCAAGTAAATAGAGACGGATTAATGTATCAGCCACAAGAGAAAGCCACTGCGTTGTTTGATGAACTTGAAAGGCTGTACAACCCAAGAAATGACCCTCGTAGGATTATAATGTTGATCTGGCTACCTGGACGCGGAACTGCAGGAAAATGAGGAGCAGAACAGGCTGCAAAGCAATGGTGCACTATCGGCTCACTCCAAATATATTAAGTGACTCACAAGGAGACCTTCATTCCATTTAACAAAAAATGTTAACACATGCATTAATCTCTGCTATTTCCCACTAATGTGGAAAGAAGTAGAAATTATTTGCATTTTGAAAAGAGGGAAGGATCCTGTATAACCTTCAACCTATCGTCCAACCATTTGCCTCCCACGGTGTCAAAGGTGTTTGAACGTACACTTTCGTCCCGTATGGAGCCACTTCTTACAGAATTGATGCCAGAGCATCAATTCACCTTAAACCTAAACATTTGACTGCTTAACAACTATTGAGAGTAGCGGAGAAGGCTGAATTGGGATTTCGAGAACGCATGTTTTCTACTGTGCTGCTTGGTATTGAAAAGTCAACAAGGCCAATTACAATAATTATCTGGTTCACAAAGAATCTACCGCCACGAGTGGCCGAGGTCGTTAAGGCACGGACTCATGAGCGGGAGGTCTGGCGTTCGAATCCCGCCAAGACCGTCCTCCTGACTGAAGTTTTTTCCAGGTTTACCTCAGTTCTCATAATTGACAAATGCCGGGGAGGCACCCCAAACTTAGGCCAGGAACGTTTCCTTCCTTAAAAAAATCCTTTCCTAATTTATCGTTTCATCTCATGTACCATCAGTTTCAACAGCCTGTGGTGCCTTAGTAGTAAAAATGGGAGTTAAACACTATTAAAAAAAACAAAGAATCCGAAGCTCCAACAATACATATTAATTGTAAAAGTCAACAAGGCCAATTATAATCACTATCTGTTTCACAAAAACTTTAAATTTCAACAAAATGTGCCATAAAGTAAACAGCAATGTTAATTAACAGTTGCCACTTTCAAACTAAATCACCTGAGACAAGAAACAGTACTGAGCACTTATCAAAATAGACTTATGTAAATATATTAAAATTCCCTCTAGCTATTGAAGGAATTATATAAACAAATAATTTGGGAAAATGTGTTAAATCTCTCATTATACATCTAATAAATACACTCATTCACACAGTACCAAGATTACTAAATGGTAAATTATTTTAAACTTTTATTTCAACAAACACTTTTATAATTGGCACATAGAATACTAATGAAATAAATTACAACAATTCTTAGACTGATCTTATCATTGCATATAGTGCTCTGCAACATATTCATATATCGGGAGAACGCAAATCATACAAAACATACTTAGAATGATCTTAGTACACCATGGCTTATCAGCAATTCCACACTTTAGAGATGTCTTCTAATACTTGAAGTTACCAAGAACCTTGCCAAACACTACAAGAAACTCCATTATTTGTTAATTGATTATTTTAATTCCTTTGAAAAAATTCTGACACAAATTGCAGTTCATTGTTCATTTCCTCATTCTACACATTATTCATGAGTATTCCATATTACTTTTGAATGCTTAAAGCATTAGCATTCATGTAATTTTCATTACACCAGTCTTCCACTTAGTATACACTAAGAACACCATTTTGTTTACACAAAACCTATACCTGTGATGTTAAACACCTAATAGATCCTTTTTGTGTCAATGGGTTCATTTTTTAACTGGTTATTGTCTGCAAATGAAATTCTAAAGAAGTAAGAAAATTTGTTCTATTATTCTTGTGTACCAAGTTTCATATATGAAAGTATCAAAGATACAAAATTCATAGATAGTATAGTATTTCTCATTTTGCACTACAGCATAGGATGAACCTTGATCTGTAGTAGCAACCTCCTTCCTCTACTTCTGTCTTACAACTTCATTGCAGTATTGCAGGAGGGCAAGCGATCAGCTGCCAGTACCTCGCAGGTTGTCTATCACGTGGTTTTTGTGATCATCTCTCCATCAGGAAGCTTCTCAGTTGTACTCTCAAGGTTGAATGGACCCCATTTCACACCTCCTTAACTTAGAAAAAATGCCTAAGCAGGTACCTGGAATAGAATATGGGTCTCCCGGCCAATAATAGATATGGTACCTAGTCAGGATATATTTTTATGCAAATTAAGTTACACATAAATAGCAAAATAATGCGCACCGTCTAAGCACAGCAGTTCAAATATTCTGCAATTAAGGCTAAAGCATGTATATATAGATTGTTCACGACAAATAGGTTTCTTACATATAGTGCAAACTTTCTTTGTTTGTTTTTTTTGTTTTTTTTGTTTGTTTTTTTTTTTTTAAGGACAACTAGCACAAAAATCAGAATGGTGTTTCCCTTCTTTTTTCCTTGGTAGTTCAATATTTTCAGTTTTGGCTATAATTTGCTGTGAAAAGTAGATTTGGGATGAAAGAATGAATTATAAGGTGTGGTTTCATGGGATCCACTTTGTCTTTTGCAAATATTTCATTGCTTCCGTGTGTAATCTGCTATGATAATTTCTGTCAGAAGAAAGTATTTTGCTGTTTTCGTAATCCATATGGTGATCTTCCAGATTAATTGCATATTCAGTAAGAGCCAAATTTTACCATTGCCCTAAACAGCAGTTTCTTTTATGTTCCGGGATACGTGTTTTTATATTGTGTTTAGTAGTTCGAACATCAACTTTTGCTACAGTTGCATTGAATTTGTAAACACTTTCTGTTGACAGTATGTTGTATGCGGCCTTGGCAGAATGAAGAGCTTGTTGCAGTTTTATTGTGGGTTTTAACACCCTCTTGACCCGATGCTTCTTCAAAAAATTTCCAATACGGTTAGTAATATTCAGAATATATGGCAAATAAACTTTGCCTTTGGGAGCAGTCAGATACCTGGAGGAGACAGTTACTTTCTTGGCACGTATAGATATTTTAAAAACGTGACATTTGTGAAAACTAACTCCAAATATTTTAAGTTCTTCGCTTATGAATAAAGGCTGACAAATGCGGTAGCATGTTCTACTAAAGCTTTAATTAGGCCTCTCTTTTGCTGTGGATGATGATTTGAGTTATGAAGATAACAGTTAGTGCAAGTGGGTTTTCTATAAACTTTATGTTATAGTTTTCTGCTAGATTGTTTATGACATTTAAAACATTTTTTTTCAAAGTAAAAATTATTTAGGTGTTGTAAAAAGATTTCGAGATATTCTCCAATGTGGGACCATACTGCAAATACGTCATCAACGTAGGTATCAACATTCTGACTTTTTAACAGCAGTTTCTTAGGCCGTTGTTTCAAAGCCTTCTAAAAAATAATTAGAAATAACAGGTGCCAGTAGATTTCCCATGGCCACACCATCATATTGTTCATAAAAATTAAAATTCCATAAGAAATGTATAGTGGTCAAGCAGTGTTCAGAAGGGTCAGTAATATTTTTGGAGAGATTATCATAGTAGAGTACACAAGGAAATAATGGAAATATTGAAACACTCTAATAACATTAACTGGAAAGAAGAAGACGCGAAACTGATTCCTACTCTTAAGAAGAATGTTACAACTCCTGTTATCGATCAAAAAATAATTACCATGACCATGCCACTGCTCCTTTCACTTCCCAAATCACAGCTCCATTTTCAGTACCCATTATTGACGGCGAAGTAGAACAAATGGGACATCATTCAATTGCTTAGCGTCTAGTTGACTGTCTTCTTCTTCTTCTTCTTCTTCTTCTTCTTCTTCTTCTTCTTCTTCTTCTTCTTCTTCTTCTTCTTCTTCGTATATCCGCCAGGATGGAACGTCAGGTCATCACAAATATAAATAAATTAATCATTAGTGTACTGGCAAAAATCTTGTAAAAGCATGTTTACATTCAAGACTCCGACCTTGAAAGCCTGCACAAGTAATTAATAAAAAGAGTCCAAAACAATGAGGTGTTACGTGCATTTTTGCTTACTGATTCGCAAAATTTCAAAACATGAACACTGTTTTCCTCTCCCCCATTTCGAAACTATCACATCAGTTTACCCCATGCTAAATAAAGAAAAATAGGATAGGCGTTGTCTGCAGCTTATAGAATGAAGCTGTATGTAAAATTCCAACAATTAGTGAACTTGCGTCGTTTCATTAGAAAAATGTTTATCGGGCACGTTCTCAGAAGCGTATGTTAGAAATCGTTATTAAAACCTCCGTGGCAACGGCGGAGTCCGAGCGCTGCTTTAGTACTTTAAATCGTTTTTAGACCTACCTAAGGAATTCGATGGATCAGATAGACTGATCTGTACATAAGGAATACATCGGCAGTAGGTAAGATTTCAACCGGAGAGTAGTTGAGGGATCCTGCAGTACCAAAATCCGTATATATCTACAAGAAATGAGTGATTTCATGTATATTACTACTAAAGATTCTTTTCTGAAGCAGTAATTCACACATGTATACTTTTATTTATGTGTAAACACTGCTATTTTTGGGCTTCGGTGTCGTGTTCATGGCCCGCCTTTCTACATATCACCAGTCATCACTGTGCGGTGTCATCTGTATCTTTGCTACAATATGTTGCTGGGTCATTTTGTCTCTGAAACCACTTCATTTTGAACACATGGTGCCATCAAACCGTAAACAAGTAACTCATCCTTTATTTATAGAACCCCATTCTTTTATATGGAGTTAAAACTTCTCGTTAAAAATGTAACTGCATTCTTATTTTCTTCAACTTCAGCTTTAACTTGCCAATATAACATCAAATGATTTTTTCATGCATTTTGCAAACATTGTCTCTGTTTTATGAAAGTTTGAATTGTCATGTTTTTTTGAGTTCAATATACCTAAGTTGTTTTTTTTAAACGTATTAATAAAAATATATTTTACTTTTTTTCTGAGTGGATAAACCATGCTATAATATAATAGAACTTCGATTATTCGTCCTATTGAAAGGAAGGGAAAGAGGATAATATTAAAAGATAATAAGTTTCCTACCTTAGTTTTTGTCCGTTTGGTGAAATTGGTACTATTTTTAGAATTTTAATATCAGCAAAAAAACAAAAACAAAACAAACAAAAAACTGATTTGAATTCAAATCCTACGAAGTAAAACAATATCCAAGAAAAAAATGCCATATTCTTGCTCCGAAAATTGCACGAGGGTCTCTGCTGATTGAATGATGCCATTTGTTGTGACACCGACACCAAATTCATTAGCTATGTCAATGACCATTTCAATATGATCAACGCTTCCTACAACTTTAACTTTCGTTTTACATTCAAAATCTTGCGTTTTCTCTTAACTGATAGTTAAGACATCGTGGAGTGTAATTCCACAACAACGTTCAAATTTGGCTAACAAGTTTCAAGATTCGTGTATTGCAAAAGGTTATGGTGTTAAAAGAATGGATAGGTGTACGAGGTCTCTTCAAAAAGTATCGCGAATTTTGAATTTCCGCGGGCTACGTATATTCGATTTTCGATTGTTTTGTGGCGTTATGTTGGTACTCATGTCCCTCACTTATGTTGACAAGCTCGGCCATTTTGAATGTTCAGTTAATTGTTGACAGTTATTTTGCTTGGACGTGTTTTGGCTTGTCTTCGATTTTTGCCTATTCCAAAAAATGGAACAAAGAATCTGTATCAAATTTTGTGTGAAAAACAAAATTAAGTGTGCGGATGCATTCCGAATGTTGACTGTGATATATGGTGAAACTACCTCGGACCAAAGCAACGTTTATCGGTGGTACAAAATGTTCTCAGAGGGTCGAGAAGATGTGAACGTCGAAGAGCGTCCCGGACACCCGAGCTCGTCAACAACAGATGAAAACATTGAAGAAGTGAAGAAAATAGTATTAGCCAATCGTCGAATCAGCGTTAGAGAAGTTGCTGAGGACCTAAACATATCGATTGGCTCGTGCCATTCGATTTTTACCAATGATTTGGGCATGAGACGGGTCGCCGCAAAATTCGTATCAAAGTTGCCCGATTTCGACCAAAAACACCATCGCATTAACGTTGCTAAGGAGCTGTTGAACTCTGTCCGCGACGACCCAAATTTTCTCCAGAGGGTCATAACTGGTGACGAATCATGGGTTTATGGTTATGACGTGGAAACTAAAGCTCAACCATCCCAATGGATGCTGCCACACGAGCCAAGATCGAAAAAAGCGCGCCTAGTTCGGTCGAATGTAAAGGTTTTGCTTACAGTTTTCTTCGATTGCAGGGGCGTGGTGCATCATGAGTTCTTGCCACAGGGTAGAACGGTCAATAAGGAATATTACCTGCAAGTTATGCGCAATTTTCGCGAAGCAATCCGCCAGAAACGCCCGGATTTGTGGAAGAACAAAAATTGGCTTTTGCACCATGATAATCTTTGCTTGTGCGCGAATTTTTGGACCAAAACAACACACTTATGATGCCGCAGCCACCGTACTCCCCAGACCTGGTCCCCTGTGACCTTTTTTTTTGTTCCAAAAACTGAGGAGGCCCATGAAAGGACGACTCTACGCCACGATTAAGGAGATAAAGACAGCATCGAAGGAGAAGCTGAACAGGACCACAAAAAACGATTTTTTTTAAATAAAGTGCTTCGAGGATTGGAAAAAACGTTGGCACAAGTGTATAATATCTGGTGGGGATTACTTTGAAGGGGATAAGATAGATATTCATGAATAAATAAATACTTTTTGAAAAAAAGCACAAAATTCGCGATACTTTTTGAACATACCTCGTACATGCTTAACGAATTTAGCGTTATGTAGTAATCTCGAACAAGATCTCTCGTTAGACCCATAATATTAAAGTGCAAATATCGACTTTTATTGGGTTTTCAATAATTTCTGAAAAAAAAAAACGAGGAGGACTGCCAAATAAAACGACGATTGGTTAATCGAGAGGCAAAAATTACGGCTCTACAGTACAGTAAGCATACGGCACGCAAAACACCTCCTTTGTTAAAGCCAAGTTATTTATACTTAGACTAATCACGAAGGCTTAAATTAATAAAGAGGTTTAGCTGGTACCTCATTTTGTAGGCTCCCGAAAAAATGGCTGCAGATTATGATATATGCTTGCATATTGATCTTCGAGAAGCTACAAACAATTTCATGCTTGTGATTCACAGGATAATTATTAGCCTTCATTCCAGTATTATTAAGTGTGAGAATTTATTTCATTCTTTCATTCTATGGGTTGATACACTTTGATTAATTAAGGAGCGTGAAAATTTACTTTATATATCATGTAAGAATATATTTTTATGTTCTAGTTTAGTTGCTAAGTTATTCTGACATAGTTATGTTTTATCAGAGTTTTGAAACTGATTACAAATGAATCATCAGAAATAATTAATATTAAGAAAGGAGTGAAAAGAGCAAATAAAGAAGAAAGGGGGGGAAGGTTAAAATGCCAAACATAGCGGTAAAAATGAGTAATTTTGGGGAAGAATTATGCGAAAAATTATTTTTCTCTTGTGAGTAGCTACTGTAAAGATAAGTATTTTAAGTTATCTTCAAGGGATGTGATTGACGTGCGCCGTCATTCGTTCTGGCGGAGTCAAAGTAAACCAGAAATAATTTGCAGAACAAAATGAATCAAGGGAAATGGTTTGTATTCAAAATTGCCAGATCGTTCTTTGCATTAAGATTGCAAAGAAAAATTAATCGCCTCATGAAGGATCTCGCAGTGAGCCTTTTCAGTTAATTAGAACATACTATGAAGAAAAATCAAACAAACTTTAAATGACATACTATAACGGCCAAACTGTGGTTCCTTAGAATATTACATTGAGGGCGTAGGTGAAGGTAGTCTTTTAACACATTTAGAATAATGTTTTCCATCAATCCCACCAAATATACTTTAATATAAAATAGATGTGAATATAAATGAATACATAAACTAAAAGCAAGCACTGATTATATTCATACCTAGGTTAATTTGTAACTTATATGAAGCCATTGGAACATCCACGGTTCCGGAAATCGAGGCATGTCCAAAGTTAGCCCTACAGACTGACAGAGCCTTCAAACCAAACCCTCAGTAACATACACACCCAACTATTAACTACTGTTATTATGGAGAACTATGTGTGTGTGTGTGTGTGTGTGTGTGTGTGTGTGTGTGTGTGTGTGTGTGAACCAAAAAACTAGAAAAGGAAACGATGTGTGTACTATAATATAGTAGTCTAGCCGTACTCATCCCACACATTACATGACTAGCAGGAAACGATCCAGCTCTTGTCATCATATTACATAAAGTTAAGCCATCAGCTTGATATTTTATGAAAATATATCATGCGGCATTTTTAATAAATCGCCGTCATACGTTACAATATGAAACATACCTAATATTTTTCAGGGGGATTCAGTTGGGATCTCGCAATGAAGTGTTTGAGTTAACTGGAGCATATTACAAAGAAAAACTAGACAAATTACAAAACATAACACTTCTATTTCTCAGAGGGATTCAGCTGGCCTTTACTAAGCCTAAAATCAGTGTATGTATTTTTTTATAACTGCAATGGAGGAAAAAATTTAACTTGACCAAAGAGATATTGTTTAATTGATTATCCATTACGCAAGAAAAGGGTGAATATCTAACCAAATTTAAAACGCAATATGGTGAAAAGTAGAACGTAAATAGGAAATATATTTTTGTAATTAGTGATGTAATTACTTGCAGTTTCGGACTATTAAGAAAGACGATGTACAGCAATGTGTTGCTCGTGTTGCTCGTGTTACTCTGTATACATGTACTTTATCAAAATTAAGATTAAATATCTTGCAGCATAATTTCTTTTGGTAGAGAATGCATTTGACGAATGAGGGGAAAATATTAATGTTAAATATGATTAAATTGAAACTTATTAAATTTTCAAGCAAACTGTATGTGAATAAAATAAGTAATTAACAATAATTATCATCTAAATTACCTTTTTTAAACAAATCATTTTTACTTCAATAAATAATTTTTCAAGGTATTCTTTACATTGTACTGTTACTTGTATACTGATGCCTGATTCTTACCCAGTACTACTATTACTGTCATGCAGTAGTTTTGTTATTATCTTTTGACTTTTCTGCCCCAAATATGAAAACAAAGCATTTTAAATGGTATTTAACCCCGTTTTTACTACTGAGGCACCATAGGTGGTGGACACTAATGATATGTGAGATGAAATGATATATTGGGAAAGGATTTTTTAAAGGAAGGAAACGTTTCAGGCCTAAGTTTAGGTATCTCCCCGGCATTTGCCATTTGTAAGAACTGAGGAAAACCTGGAAAAAAAACCCAGTCAGGGAGAATGGTCCTTGCAGGATTCGACCCCTAGACCTCCCGCTCACGAGGCCGCGCCTTAACAACCTCGGTCACCCCTGGCGGTAACAAAGTGTTGCATCCTTCACTTTGTATGATTTTGAGGAGTGGTCGATTGAGTCATGTGTATACTGGAAAACTAACAAAGCTCTAGTACCGTTGTACATCATCGTACATATTTTTAATTCTCGAAAGGATCATACTTTTAGTTGGCGTGCTTGGAAAGTAAGGGGTCAATGCTAATTTCAAGACTTTTATTATCTCTTTATCGTGTAAAAGATTGAATGGAGATGATCTGTGTTTACAGCTTACAATGTTTGAGAATAAAGACTTAGCATTATCAATGATTTTTTTGACCATCCTGACTTCATTATTGAGAAATTCCCGCCCCACTGCCTAGACGAGTGGCCATTAGCTGGAAACTTATAACGATGTACAAATTAATGGGAAACCTTAAAAACTTTGACCAAGTTCTTATTTTATCCACCGGCTTTTTCAGAGAAGAATATGCTCTTTAACTTCCTTGTACTTTCGGATCTTTTTGGCCAAATAGTCATGTACAAATGGTACCGCAGAATTTGCATTTTTCTTATATTCAACTTCCATAAAAGTGTAGAAAACCGAAGCACCAACATTGTAGATATGTAATCAAGTCCTTAATTTGACCACCGGCTCTGTCAGACAAGAATACACTCTTTAACCTCCTTGTACTTTCGGGTCTTTTTCACCAAATAGTCATGCATACATTGCACCTCAGAACAATACAACTCCCTAAAAGTGTAGAATATCGAATGTCCAATGTTGTGGATATATATATATATATGGAATATATGTAATCAATGAATTCTGTAATAAGACTGACGAGTTACAGTTTTTGCACGGAAGTATTCTGACTTTAGTCAGAGCAAATTATATATCTATGTTTTAAATACTGCTTTGAAAGTGATTGTCTCAATACAGCATGTTGGAATATAGTACTGGTATATTTCCAGCTATCTCCTCAATTATATTGATTTCAAGGGATTATACTAACGAATTCCACAATTTCACTTGCATTGTATTCAGCGCTGAAATGGTAAAAAGGTCATATCTTTATACTTTGGTACGACATTTTCTCTTTAAGAATGCATCGATGTTGGAAGACTACTGTAAACTAGATCGTTTCATGTTAACTTTTGTCGTTATTTCTTTGTAACTTAAGATATTTAGGAAAACGTATTCTGTAATACCAAAAGGGAGTTTAGGTTCTAGCAATGTAAAAATGTAAGAATAAAATTTAAATACATCATAAACGTGTGAAATAAATCATATTAATAATATTGTTATATAGTGTTTAATTTATTTTGTCTGAAACCATTGCATGTTTCCAAAGTAATGAAATAATGTTTTAGGCTCTGAATGTCGTGTGCCTCTAAAATAAATTCCGATGAAAACAGTCTCCATAAATGTAATATAATTCAAGAGAATAAACATTTTAATAATTGATTTCAATAAAAACAGCGTGTAATTTTCCAGAATCTTGACATTTTAATATTAATGTTATTACATGTTTATTTTCTTTGTCAGTTGCTGAAATGATGTTCTTAGTACTGGCTGATAACTTGTAATAATTAACTTGTTGGAACGTTTTGAAATTATTTAATTCGGCTAATTTTTAAATGTAAAATGCAAAGAATAAAAAGTTAAAATAGTCGACAGTAAAACAAACAACTGTGCAAGTTGCTAAGTGAGTATATTGTAGCGGTTCCCAAACTGTGGGTCGGGGCCCCTGGAGGGTGGCGGTGGATATACGGAAAATAGTATTATTTAACTTAGAACTTATTCATTGGCACGTCCGTTCTTATTAAAAATGTTTCAACTAACTGTTGACTTATGATTATTTTGACCAGTTATACAGCAACGCAACAATGATTATTGCGATTAAATAGATGTCACATTGTTGAAGCGTGCGCACGATCTTGCAAATTAATTATGCATGCTAGTAGGTGATAGTGTTCGTAAAAAGTCAGTTAATATTAAATACATAAATTTGGGTACATAACTGTTGCAACCTCACAGTTTCCAAGATTCCCCACATTAACCCAAGTTTGTTATAGTTGACGCAGAAGTACATACTCACTACCTCAAGATAGCGCTAACTGCACTAAGCTTACAGTGTTTCCGGTAGATAGCAATGCTGAATACCAGATATTCTGCTATCTGGTGGTCAGATTTTGAACTCGCAGTCAACGTAGCCATTTTACAGTAAAATAATATAAATATCAGAGTATAAGTGTATAGCAGATTTCGTTGTTTCGTAATGGTTAGACGTGTGTCATATTTCGTGATTGTGGACAGTGAACTTCAATGCAGTGATAAGAACTAGTATTCGCGCCATTGTACTGTAATGGAAGAGGATCGAACATCGGAAACCGTCGTAATGCCGGACATCTCCGAACCCTTAACGAACGAATCCGAGGAACATGGAGTTCTGACTTCGGAATCACATCAAACTGTGACACCGGTTGCGGTTCCTGTAGCCTCAGTTCCCGTCTCGCTTCCAGTGGGTTCGCTAATAGGTGTAGCAAGTTCAGGAACAACTTTTAATGTCATAACCCCTGACCAATTACAGGTTTGTAATTAGCGTAATGGCCACTTACGTTCAAGTGTTAATGCGCTAACTCGGATCACCTTAGTGTATAATTTACATGGATTGCTTGGACTTTCGCTGTGCGTATGTTGGTAACTATGGTTAAAATCAATAGATAAGTAATGTTTTTGTTTACCTGTAGAGAAAAGGCGTGGGAACTCAAATGCAGAACATTCAAACAACCGGAACATGTTTCTTTGTTTAATTTGCGAAATATGTAGAATTTTCTTAGTGTCTTAGTTCTGCGGTATAAGTACCGCGGAACTAAGGCATTGGGCCTAACGTATGATTAAAAAAAATACATTTTTAAATTTTTGGTACCGAGATAAAATATACTTGAACCTAAGTGTTTTTTGTTCTGTAGCAGGGAGATATGTTGGATAGACACAAATAAGTTAACATGTAAACTTTTCCGAAAATTGTTAATCGTAATTCGGTATATATCAAGCGATGTGTAATGTCCTACGACAACCTTTAATATACATGAAAATATGGCAGAAATGCATGAAATTAAAGAGTTGCGTAAATTAACTTTTTATTAGAGAGGAGAAAATGTAGAAAATATAATAGGAAATTTGCGGAAAAGGTGAGACCCGTTAACTTATAGTGTTTGCGTTAATATTATCCTTTAATTGCTTAATAAATGAAAGAAGAAATTAAATCTAGCATTAATAAAGTAGGGTTAGAAATTGTCCACAATCTGTGCAAAGAAAGAAAGAAAATAAAACTAATAAAGAAAGAAAAAGAGAAAATGCTGTAATATTAAAATATACATGAAAAACAGCTAATGAGATTATAGCAGTCATACCTCGACTATAGGTATTTCAACACTGTATCAAGATTGGCAGCACTAGATAAAGCCAATCTAACTGCGCCAAGTAAAAGGAATTTTCTCAGGGCTAAGAAGCTGCACCCATAAATAAATATTCAAAATCTAATTAGTTTAGTTTCTGGAGCATTCTATGAGCTCTTGGAGCAGTCACAGAGTCTTACAACATAGAGTTTGTCATTTATACTTATCACAGTAGCTCACATTCTACATTTATAAAAAATATCATACATCTGCATAAATGGTTACAATAAAAATGAAAAATAACCCAAACAACTCAGCAAAACAAAATCAGGAGAAGCAGAAGCAAACAAATCACTCAGTCAAACAAATTTTACTATATACATATTTGCATATACATTGCTATAAAATCATTACAATGTTTTCAAATCATCATTATATATTGTCACTCGTATATTCCTGTACAGAATAGGCTTTTTACACAGGTATTTTCTAAGAGCAGATTTGAAGAATTTACCTTTGTTAATTCTTTTAGGCTAGAGGGAAGAACTTTTAGTACTAAAGCATTCTTAATAAATTCCTTTTTGATGGCAGGAAACTGTTGAAACCAGTATGTATATTTGCTTATGGACTATATTCTTACCATGTGTATTTTGATTTTGTACACATTTTTCTTTATTTCTTACATAAAAATTCACAAGGGATAATATATATTCACATGAAGAGTTAAAATTTCAAATTGTCTAAAGAAGTTTCTGCATGAACTTTTATGTATAACAGTGATTATTCATTTTTTTTTTTTTTTTTTTTTTGTAATAGGAAGACATGCTCACTTTAATTGAGATTCCCCAAAAAATAATACCAAATTTCATTATTGAGTTGAAATAGGCACAATAAACTATTTTAAAGGCTTGATTGAATCCAACATTACTAATGCATGTATTGCATAGCATGCACTGCTAATTTTCTGATAAGATCAATGTGATCTTTCCAATACAGATGGCTATAAATAATTAAACCACAGAATTGAATATCTTTGGTTTGCAAAGGTACCCTGTTATAATATCGTATCTGTAATAGGGGATTTGGAGATCTGAGTGACAAACATTATAACATTGTTTTATGTAGATTTAGAGACAATTTGTTTGCTTTAAATCATACATGCAAGAAGCTCAAGACTAGATGTATATTAATGGCTCAATCATTTGCTGTTTCCATCTATCAATATGCTTGTTGCAAATAGAACAGTCTTACCTACATCTTGGATGGATAAGGAAAGATCATTTATATATATCAGAAAAAAAAAAAGAAGAACAGACCTTTGAGGCACTCCATGGTTTCATTCCCCACTCTAATGCATTGTTTTTATTATGAAAGAGACAATGTATTACTTATTTTTGTTTCCTTTTGTCAAGGTAGGATATTTTTAAATATTGTTTTTTTATTCCATTGAAAGCTAATTTATCTATCTTTCATGATTGAATCAATCAAAAGCCTTTGCTAAATCACGAAACATTTCTCCTATATGTATGAGTGCATTTAAAATTTCATTAGTAATTTTAAAGATTGCCTATTCCTTTGAAATTCCTTTTCTAAAACCAAACTTATCATTAACTAAAATATTGTAACTTTTAATGGTAAAGCCTATTGTGCATTACTTTCTCAAACACACAAGGAAATGTAGTTTTTTTTTTCTTAAATTGGTTTGGTTTATTTAAGGATGCTCTTTAACATCTCAGGTCATCAGCATTCAACAGGGAGTGAAATGGCCGATAAATTTTGCTCAGAGGCCTCTTCTTTCAGGCTTGAGGTTCTTTATCGTGCCATAAATGTATGGCATGAGACCCACAGCTTTACTTCCCTTGCTTAGGATTTTTACACCCGAAAAAATCCATCGGTCCTCGCCGGGATTGAACCTGCGATCTTGGGTTTAGGAGAAAATGTAGGTGAAATAGCTGTAGATCTTTAGAGACATTTACTTTTTCTCTTATTTTGAACTGAGGCTGCATTTTCGAGTATTTTAGTCTTTCAGGAAATATGCCAGACTTTAAAGACTCTTACACAAATGACTAAGGGATAATTTTCTTTGCACGTGCCTTTATGACTTTGTTGTAAATATCATCATAGCCTGAATAGTTTTTTGGTTTTAGTTTTCAAATGATCCTACTAATTTCAAGTGTAGTAGTTTTGCTTGATTTGAATTTACAATTTTGACTGGGAAATGGTATAAATACCTGAATGCATCTGTATAATATCACCAGAGTATAAATTTACATTTTTATTACATTAAGAAAGTAATCATTTTACACATTTGCTTCATTTACAGAATGTTGTGCCTGTTGATTGTTAATGCTAAAGATTATTGTGTGTTCTTGTTGGAAATTTTTAACTGTTTCTTATTTTATTATATTCCAAGTAGTTTTTATCTTGTTTTTTAAGTGACTGAAAAATTTTTGATAATGGAGGCCTTCTGTTGCTTTTATTACTTTCCTAAATATCTTACAAAGCTTTTTAAAATTAATTTAAATTTAGGGTATTTACTGAGCTTTAGTTTCATTATATAATATATAAATTATATAGCTTATAATTATTATATAAATGTTGACAAGATTTTGTAATTCCTTGGGTTAACCATTCCCTATCCATTATAACATCTCTTTGTTCATAGACCGTTGGTCCTGGTGGTGTAGTGGTAACCATACTTGCCTCCTAAACCCAAGATCTTGGCCAGGATCGATGGATTATTCCGGGCGTAAAAATCCTAAGTATGGCTTCCTTTGGAAAGGAAATAAAGCCTTGGGTCCCATGTTGTACATTTATGGCATGATAAAGAACCTCAAGCCTGAAAAAAGAGCCCTCTAAGCAAAAGAGGCTGTTTGATGCTCTGATTTGAATGGGATGCTAATGACTTGACATGTTCAAAGAATGTCCTTAAATAAATCAAATAAAAAAAATTACATAGATCAGTTTAAACACTTTCCTGCCATTAAAAAGGAGTTCATTACAAATGCTTTAGTACATTTCTAGCCTAAAAGCCCTCTTAAACAATGGTAAATCCTTCAAACCTGCTCTTAGAAAATTCCTGTAAAAAACCTGTTATTCCATAAAGGAATATATGAGTGACATATAATGATTAAAAAGATCATAAATGATTTTATATCAATGTATAAATAAATAGGTATGTAGTAAAATTTGTGTGACTGAGTGATTTGTCTGTTTCTGTTTTTCTGCTTCTCTTTTTGTTGTTTTGACTGAATTGTTTTAGATGTTGCTTTTTCATTTTTATTGTAACCATTTATGCAAATGTACATAATATGTTTTTGTAAATGTAGAATGTGTGCTACAGTGGTAATCATAAATGACTTTTGCAGATGTACACAATATTTTTTTGTAAATGTAGAATGAGTGCTACTGTGGTAAAGGTAAATGACAAATTCTATGTTAGTAGGTCTCTGTGACTGCTTCGAAAACTCATGAAAATCTCCAGGAACAATAATAATAATAATAATAATAATAATAATAATAATAATAGTCCATTTGGTAATTACAATAGGCTTTGTCAAAAGAAAAAAAGGAGAAAGAGGCTTAAAGTCTATGGATGAAGAGCAACAGCTTACTTACATTATATACATTATAACTTTTTTTTTATTATTATTTCATATTACTCTTATTTTCTACTTCAAATTCTTGTATGCTGTAGAAAGGATGTTTAATTAATCATTTATGTACTCTCTCTTTGAATAGCTGAATATTTACAGCACTTATTTCTAAAGGAAGTGAATTGAAAAGTTTTATTCTTGTTATTTCATAATATCCAGAGGTCTTCTGCAACCTATGATATGGCATATATACTCTGTTCTTGTTACGCATATTATATGTGTGTATTTCACCCTTACATTATAAATTTGCATATTCTCTTTAATATATACCAAAACATAATAAATATATAAATTAATAACTGTAAGAATTTCTAGATCTGCAAATAGTGGCTTACAATGTTCAGTTTTCTTAGAGTTTGTTAATATTCTAATAACTTTTTTTTGAATTTGTAGTACTTCTGCTATCCTTGGATTACTACCCCACAACACTAAGCCATGCCTAAAAATGCTTTGAAAGAACGAAAAGTAAGCCATACGAACAAAATCTTTAGGGACAGCCTTTTTTAGGTTTGCTAGTAGGAATACAGTGCATGATAACTTACTACATATAAAATCTATGTGAGGATTTCAGGATAGATGCTTGTCAATTATCATGCCAAGAAATTTCACATTGTCACAGAGAGTGTCTAAACTAAACTAAACTTCTTTTTTAAAATTTTAATAGGAATTATATGTAAAAGTGTAATTTAAAAGCGTGTAAGAATTTTTGAGCTTGCTGTTAACATCATTTGCACTGTAGACACTATTCCACAATTCTTGTTGAAGTATCTTCACAATTTTCTGAGGTTTACATCATTAATATCTCTATATTTCATATATCTGTACCATTCTTTGATTTTTATTATAAAATCCTTCTTAGCTATTATTGAGCATCGTGGTCAGAGAGACCACTGATTAATGGAGACACAGAATATGATGGACAGTTTATCTGAAATCATGAAGGTATTATCTGTTGCAGTGCTAGAATATTTATCACTGGTGAGAAAGTATTATATGCAGTAAGAAGATAGTTTAATTGAATCAAGTTGACAGTTGACATTAAGTAATCAATATATATGTCTGCACATTTAATTGTCTCGTGCTTATGCTTAAATAAGTATCTGCAGACTTTATCAAGAAAGTTTCCATGATGAGCGATAAATAGCAATTGCAATTACTTTTGTGTTTCTACTATCCATTTGAATTATACATAATTCAATGTCCTGTTCTAATGTTTTATATGGTACATCCAGCCTGACATAAATGCAAACTGTAGTATGTATTTTTTTCCTTGAAACTTCTGCTCCCAAACAATAACCATGTACTAACAATTATGTTAATTCCATTGTTTCAAATGATGTTGAGATAGGCAAATAATGTGTGGTTTTATAGTGTCACAAATTAGGCTGTTTAGCAATTAATCTGTTTTACTTTTTTCAGTCCTCGAATATTTTGATGAAATATATAATGGTTGTATTTCGCTTGATGAATACTCTTCAATCTCACTTCATTTTCTATGCAAACATCATTAATACTATTGTCATTTGTGTTAACATTAACTGCTATTAGGTTTGGCTTGATGAATTTCTGACTTGGGTCAGGTGTCTTTATCCTAAAAACATTATCTATTATACAGATATGAGAGTTTGTGGGTGTCATCAATGCACTTTCAAGCCTCTGCACTCCACTATGAAGTGAGTTTGTCATGCCTGTCTAACAGTCCCAGAAACTTCACATTTGTATGCCTGCTTTTAGTACTGATGTCACAAAGATCTTGCTGGATCTGATAATTATCTTTCTCAAGGCTATTACCCATGCTACTAACAATTACAACTTGATCCACTTTTCTGAAATAAAAACCATTTTTCCAAGTCATTTGTCCAGCACTTAAATTAAAAATGCTCACAACATCATAATTGAAAAATGCTCACAACATCATAATTGCTACCCAATTTGTCCTTCAATGGGGATGCTATACCCCTCACATGACTACTACTTAGCAGCAAAATCTACTCTTCCCCTTAAGTTAGCATCAACTATTGGTGGAGGACTTGTGTTAGAGCTTCCAAGAACACTGAATCTGTTCACCATAGGGATGCTAGTAGCATTTCGGCAGAAATGACTCTCTTCCTCTTACAATTGATCCTTGAACTAGGTGATTTACAGTTAACTTTTTTGGTTAGTGAGCAATAACTCTCAAGCTGCATCTTAGCAAGTGCCAGTTTTTCTCGCAGTTGGAGAATAGTTTTTTCTTGCTTTACAACTGGCACTTTATACTTGCAAAATCCACAAATCCATGATCATAAATAGCAACCATCTCACTATTAGTTTTAAATATATCCAATGGAACATAACTGAAAACCATCACAAAACATATCTGAACACACCTTCCTATGATACGTACCACAGTTACCACTCAAGTCACATGCTTTAGCACTTATTTTCCACAACACCCAGGCACAATACAAAATAATGTTAAACACAACAAAACTCCAGTATATGAGCTACCATTAACACTCACTTCAACACAGAATTCAAGTACATAAACTATAATATCATACCAACTCTGTATTTGATATACTATCTTCTTCCTCAAGCCTGGTTTTCCATAGCCCAATGTGAGCCTTCGGCTTACCTCGATGACCGCTGCGTCTTCTACCTCCATCACGTGATATCATTGGTATCACGTGATTGAAATCACTGGTAGAGTGCAGTATTGCAGGGGGTATGTGATGACACAACATCTCACTGGTAGCTATATCGCAGCTATTGGTCCTTGAACTTAGATGATTTACAATTAACTTTTTTGGTTAGTGAGCAATAACACTCAAGCTGCATCTTAGCAATTGCCAGTTTTTCTCGCAGTTGGAGAATAGTTTTTTCTTGCTTTACAACTAGCACTTTATACTTACAAAATCCACAAATTCATGATCATAAATAGCAACCATCTCACTATTAGTTTTAACACACGCCCAATGAAACATAACTGAAAACCATCACAAAACATATCTGAACACACCTTCCTATGATACGTACCACAGTTACCACTCAAGTCACATGCTTTAGCACTTATTTTCCACAACACCCAGGCACAATACAAAATAATGTTAAACACAACAAAACTCCAGTATATGAGTTATCATTAACACTCACTTCAACACAAAATTCAAGTACATAAACTATAATATCATACCAACTCTGTATTTTGATATACCTATCTTCTTCTTCAAGCCTGGTTTTCCATAGCCCAATGTGAGCCTTTGACTTACCGCGATGACCGCCGAATCTTCTACCTCCATCATGTGATATCATTGGTAGAGTGCAGTATTGCTGGGGGTATGTGATCACACGGCATCCTGCCGATACCTATATTGCAGCTTACTAGATCGAATATGGCCACTTCTCCATCAGGCAGCTTCCTTATTGTCTTCATGAGGCTGGATGGACCCCATTTCAGACCTTCCATAGAAAAATTCCTAAGCAGGTACCGGGAATTGAACCCGGGCCTCCTAGCCAGCATCTACGTTAACCACTAGACCAAGCAGGTGATCCTGATATACCTATACTAAATGAAAAAAAAATAGACATAATTGAAAATTGGAATCTATAGATACACAGATCAAAGCAATATGACGAACAAAGAGAGCTGATTTTAACTCCTAAGTATAATATGGTTGTTTTACGAAACTGGAGTGTAAAAACTAATAATAATACAATATAATAGATAAGAAAAATATACTTGCTACATTCTATCTAATGTTTCTTAAATATATATGAATGTATATTCACTAAAGTTCGAGCTCAAATCCTGGTATATATCTCCATCACCAGGGCTATCAACCCCTGCAACTTAAATTAATGAAGCTAACCTAATCTTATCTAATAAAACTTGGCTAATAGCCTAACCTATTCATAACTAAGGCAACAAGGTATAATAGCATGAGCTTTACTTACCTGTGCATTCCTCTCTCAGGTCAGCACCTAGTACAGTTAATGACAATCAGAAGTTATAATTAACGTGCACCCAAAATGTATTGCACAATATTAGCAATTAAATATTAATTACAGTGTATGCACTACATGCTATGCAGATATAGTTAAAAAAACATTTCCAAACTCCTGCCATATGAACTTTATGTAGCGGTGTGTAAGTATTGTTGGCACAAGGGGAAAAAGTGGTGGTAATAAGCATGCATGTTAGACATTACTATAATGCAGTGTACCCCGTATCATAAATAGTTCCATATTCCATAGTTGTGATTATGAAGAATGAGCTGTGACAGAAGTGAGTGTCATTTAATCATGTTGCTCTATTACCTATTTTCAGTTTATGAAATGACTTCATTAGGCAAGGACTTTGACTGATTTCCAGAAGGAAGAGGACATTTGTGAGGCTCATTGCAGAGAATTTGAGATATATTAACCAGGATAGACCTATTTCTGTTATATTGGATGTTAGTTCTTGTTTTCTAGGCAGAATTCCCCAAGTAAAATCAGTTTCCTTTATAAACTTTGCTGAACTTCTACATGCCTTCCCTTATTATTAAACCGTTCATTTACACTATTGCACCAAAATATAAGATGATTAAGAAAGAAACATGAATTAAATATACATATACAAAACATTAACTATCATACCTTAATAATGTGTTTAACTGAACACCATATGATGGTAATGGATTTAAATTTGTTAACTTAAATAATTATACATTAATGCTCTGCAGAATATTTTAACTAAGGAAATACAGTAACATGTATGTAGGCGATTATTTTGTAAACAATGAGATTATGAAAATTGTGCATTGACACTGAATTAAATGAGAATATTTTTGTTATTATATCAACATTCATATCTAATTAGGTAAATTGTATACCTTCATCAATCAGTTAGAGAAAAATCTCATCTCTCGATAATGCCAATGATAACATAACCATTTATGGTTATTTTAGTGCGAACATTTTAAATGATAACGAATTAAAAGTTATGCTCTTGTTTGGAATACATAATTTACTTTCTTTTCAGACTCTGTTAATTTCTAACATCAGTCAATAGATAAAATTTTTCTGCACAAAACAAAAATTCCAAAATATTCAGTCCTTCCATTTATCAATGGCTCGTTAGATGATGATGCTTAAATGCTAGCAGTACCTAGAGTTGTCATAAATGCTAATTTAGTTAAGAAACAGAATCATAATATTATTAGATCAGTAAATTTTGATGTATAAATTCAAACAAGTTTTAAGAATGAAATTTGATTTTCCATCTATTTCTGTAACATAGAAAATGACAAATTTTATATTTTTTAAAATATTGTATTATTATTGTTTGAGGCTAATTTTCTTAAAAAAAATATAGCCAAGTATTTCAAAATAAAGAATAGAGCAGTGGATATTAGAAGTGTTGTTCTAATAAAAGGAAATTATATTTGTAATATTATACTAGCAATGACGTGGATTTAAAAAGGTGTTATATACCATATTGCAAAATGTTCAGTAAAGTTTTCACTGAAGCTAAAAGGAGATATATTTCTCAGGTTATTGATAACTCTGATAGCAAATTGAAAGCATTATGGAAATAATACAAAGTAAAACATATAGAGTTAACGAGAACAATATCCAGCAGCTCTTGGCAACATTTATGATTATAACACTGCCAATATGTTGTTGATCTAATGTGCAGGATTTTGATCCATCAGTTTTTCCCTGGCCAGCCAATATAATTTGTGTATCTTCCCGTCAGGTACAGCTATATATCCACTCATATTTCATAACTGCAGCTGAGTGGAAAATGGGTATAATTGTTTTGAATGCTATTGCACTTGACCTACTGCAAAATTCAATGTCATTGTCAATTTAAAGTTAATCTTGCAATCCCACTAGAAATTAAACAAATTATTATGTAAAAGAGCAAAAACTCTAATGGTTAGGATGGGGTAAGCACCAAATTGTTATAATATTGGTCACATGATTTAAATGAGCTCTTGACGACATTTGTAATCATTCATTCTTAATGAGGATATTTCCACGAAGAACAAAGCAGGCTGTAATTAAGCTATTATCTAAAAAGATGATAATGTATGTCCTGTAGTTGCAGACCTATTTCACTCTTAACTGCATTTTCAAAGGCTTTTGAAAAGGCTATGTAAAAGTGCATTGTAAATTATCTATACTCAAACGATGTACTGTCTATTATTATCAATTCATTATTGAAACCTTCAAAAACCACAACCTCTCTACCAGACTATAAAGATCAAATTAAAGCATTTTTGCCATTTAAACTAGACATCATGCAGCTTATTTCTTGGGTTTTGGAAAAGGAGAACATAAAAACTACTTTTCATAACCATAACCAAATAGGTAAAAACCTGCATTCTGTAAAAGACCCAAGGGATAATCTAAGCTCCACACGAATATTGTATCAATGTGGAAAAGTATGTATTGGTATGACCAGAAGATCCATTAAAATTCAGCTGGTATAACATAGGCATTTAAAGCTTAATCAAAGAAAAATCTGCGATTGTGGAACATGCCATTCAAAATTGCTATAGAATAAAATTACCTACCTGGCTATAATGCAAAGCAAACTTGATTACAGGAGTCATCACATATAACTTGGCCACCACCTCTGTTTTCAAGAAACTTGATGCCATCCAAACTTCAACCCTCAGAATAATGCTAAGAGCATATTACACTGTCCTATTCTAACTTGTAGAAGTTACTTGTAGAAGCATAAGAACCACCACTGAACTTTCGCAGAATACAATTAAGTATTAAATGTGGGATAAAAGTTGCTACTCAGCTTCAGGCAGACATGTATCCCTATGTCTTTCTTAGCCCATCAAGAATGTATTTCCACATCAACAGAAACAATTTATTCCATTCTATCATCATTTTCAAACCTATCTGCAAACATTAAAATACCTTAAATTATGATCAAAAATTTCTATTACCATTCACCCTTGAAACTACACACTCCTCAGATTATCAGTGATATATCAGTTCATCATAAACCTTGCACCAGTTCATTCATATATAGAACACTTTTTTTATAAAATGAGCAATAACTTCACTAACCATCAGTTTTTATACTTTGATGGTTCTAAACTCAACAATCTTCAAGGTTACACCACAGATTTGAAACTTCTACAGAATACCCAGAATTGTACTCAGATGTCTAGTATTTACATGGATTCAAGGCATTTTGAGTAACAAAGAGGCTGTTCAAGCTGCCAAAAATGCTATTCTTCTTTAAACAAAATGACCAACATTTCAACCACGTATACCGACATCCAGCATCATCTCTCTGAAATACCTATTAAGAAATAGAAAACACTGAAATCAACTGCACAAGGTAAACTACATGCTGTACATGTAAATAGTCTACAAATCTTCACTCCACAAAGTCATTGAATCAAAGAGAACAAATAACTTTTACTGATTTTCAAATTAGCACTCCCAACTTACTCCCATTTCCTCTCTAGTCAATAACAACCAATATGTCATACTTGCCACCCAACACTCACCACTTATCACCTTCTCATTGAATGTAGCAAATTTACCAAAAAAAGAAAACACCATGGAATTGTAGATGACCTCTCCTGAAATAATAGAGCTGAACAATAGATAGCTAAGGGGTTTTCTTATTTAAAAGACACTGGTACCTCGAATTCATTATGAATTTCATCACAATGTATAGATCCACTGTTCTAATTTGCTAAATACTTCCGCCATAATATACAGTAGCATGAACTACTATATACTAAACTAGGGGTTACTAGCTGGCCGGGGAGGACAATTCACATGTGCTCCATGAGCAGTAGACAGAATGGGTGCATTGGTAGAAATTTCATCGAGCCAGAATTGGTCTCTTCAACAAAAGGCAGACAAAATGTGGTGAAAATGCTTCTAACGATAGAGTGACCATGATTTGGTATGTCCTAATGCTGATGGTGCTACTGATTGAGGAATGGAATTAAACTTGGGTCTCAATGTGGAACAGATTGTTGGAATATTAAAGGGAATTTTGAAGAGATTATTGAGTTGAGAAAGATGTAGAAGAAGTTTGATACAAGAATAAGCAAAATTTCTGAGGATATAAGAGCAATTGTTACAGTCTACCAACAAAGAGTGGAACAAGATCTCATGAATCAATAAGGGTAAAGAGGCTAGAAAAAGTGGGGGTAAACAGAAGAAAAATTGACATTTTTGGAATCCAGGAAAATAGAGAGTGGAAAACTTGGCAAGAGATATATAAGGAAAAAATGGAGATACAGCTACAAGGCTGGGAATTGTCAGATTCCTTTAGGAGTAATTGAAGAGGATTTAAGCTGAGGCAGATATTTGTTAAATTTAACACCATGAAATTTAAATGGATGGTGTTGAAAAACACAAGAAAAATTTTAGGTAAGAATATATTTATTGAGCAGGATTACAGGATAAAAGAACGAGAGTATGGGGCTACCTTGTTGGAGAAAATTAAAACAGCCAGAAGAAGATTTAAATCACCTATGTCAGGGATCTGAACTTATTCGTAGATGGCAAGGAACAGGATACGAGTGAACAATAGTTGTGAACATAGTTAGTGAGTAGGATCAAAGTCCATAATACAGAACTAGAATAGTGGAAAAGAAATAACAGCAGAAGAAAGATAAAGAAGAACATGTTATGATATCATCATGGCACATAGTATCCTCTCTTCAATAGATGAATGAAGATGTCAACAGGATGGCTTTAGGAGCAGCAGTTGGCTTGAACATGTGGAGTGAGGCAGGCTTGAGCATAGTCTTCATTCCTGGGAAAAGCAATATGCAAGTAAAAGAGAGAAGGAATGCTTGAAATAGAGGGGTGAGATTAACAAGAAACAAAGTTGGAGCATTTTAAATGTGAGATAAAGGGTTCACTACAGAGACTAAATTCCATTTGTATAGTATGCAGGATTTAGAAGGGTTAATTGTGAAATTAATGGGAATATTTATCAGATACCAAGTGGGCAGATGTGATAGCAGTGGTAGAAACGTGGTTATTAAACTATTCTGCTATCAGTATCAGCAGGTATGATTGTTTTGAGAAAATGGGATTGAAGGTCAAAGAAAAAGTTCATGTGTTTGATGGTTTAGGATTATTTGCAAAAAAGATAAGAATTTTAAAATTAAGGTTGAAAATGGTTTAGGAAGTGACAAACAGTTATGCATATTTAATGATGTGTTTAAGCATTGATTATAATCTACCTAGCTCTTCAAGTTTTTAAGACTCAAATTTGTTCCTGAGGCAAAATATTGAAGATCTACAGGAGAAATATATGGGTATAAAGTTAATGCTATTGGGGGACCTTGGCAAGAGTAGGAAAAGAACAGATTATAGTAGATTTTTAATGACTTTGGTGCAACTGAGGCAGACCCAGAAAGTGTTTTAGTATACTGGGTTTGCTCTTTGCAAATGATCTAGTATCAGGTTTGCCAACAGGTATAGGATTAAAACAATTGCTGGAAATTCTAAGTACATTCTATAGGGAATGGGGTTTTAAGATAAATAAAACTAAATGTATGGTATGATAATGAAGAAAGTTTTCAAACTAAAAAAAATAAAAACAGGAGAAATGGTGGTGGGAAGGCTTCAGTATTTGAAATGCTCTAGAATATTTTTCTTAAAGCTGCAGATTACAAAACATTGTTTCTGAAAAAATGAAAAAATAATTATTCTTAAGGATACATATAAGAAAGATGAACTATGGTCCATTTTGATAATGCTCAATATGGTAAGAGGCATAGCATACTCGTAAGCTGACAGTGCTAACTATAAAACCATTTTTTATATAATTAACATTACATATTATTCTCACAATGTCACTATCAATGCCATCTCATGCACATCAACAACTGTAAGGAAAAATTCTTATTTCTTAAATTTAAAATTAATTTCACGTGGGAACTAATACATTTAGCCGTAATTATAATTTTCAGATGGTAAAAATTTGTTGATTGCTAGCAGTATGCACTATAAAGTTTTATTCATTGGGAAACAAAATATGTTCATTAACCGTTAAATTAATTTTGAATTATGATTGCAGCTGCCTGGATCAACACAATTCAAGCCTGTACTTTGTGTTGACAACAGCTTTATCTGTGATGCCAGACAAGAAAAAGATACCGAAACCTTACGCAACTGGATAAGATCACAGGTAGGCACTTAGATAATTACTTAATGATTGCTTACCTTTTGTTATGGTTTGAAGAGTTTGTGAATAAATTATTTGCTAATCTCATAATAATCTTAATCCTAAGTACTAGGTCATCAACAATTTTCTCTGCATCCAGGTAATGTGTGCCACAGGAAAAAGTTGGTACTCCTAGATTTCTCACATTTCTTCCTTCAACACTGGTTTTCTGGCAGGTAAACTGCCTGCCATAACTAAGCTTTGGAATACTTTCCTTCGTGCTTGTCAAGTGAAGTAAGATATATTTTCTACCCTTATGTGCATTTCTAGTGGAACTTGTTTTTGCAGAACATGAAAATTACATAATAAAATTGAACTAGAACTTTCCAAATTCAGACAATGCATATGTAAAGCAATAAATAAAATTTGCGAGAGCCGTTCAGTGCATAATATCATAGGCATTTTTTCTACACTAAAACAAAGTAATAATCATATGATGATTAGCAATCAGTGTTGTCACTCAAATTTGCTTGCTTCATGCAATTTCTGCTATAAGAGGAATGCAGAACAACTTCTGGATGACCCAATATAAGGTCAAATCCTGAATGATGATTATTCAGAGCAATTTCTTGATGACCTGATATAAAGACAAAAGAGTGAATGCTTGATTAATAGAATGAAATTTAATGAATATTAAAAATATTTTTGTTAGGTAAATTTGAAATGAGCATGCCAGTTATGATAAATGTTTAAAGTGTTGGCACTTTCTGCTAATGCATTGAATGCCAGAGGTAGCAAAAAATAATAACATTTTAATATTGACTAAGATGTTGGTCATATTGGTTTCAATTGATCATGTGATTAAAACTGGAAGAAATTTAGAAAATCGCACATGAATAGTACCATAATTTATACTTAATGTTTATCAATTTAAAGGCTTTATTTTTCTGAGACCTGGAAACGCTTTCAAGCTTGCCAGCCTGTTATATCGATGACCGGTACATACAGCTCTGTTGCCTCTACGACAATACCGAAACGTGTCATCAGATCTGCGACCTTGTTTTTACTACAGTCTCTAGTGCACCATATTCCGCCAAGCTCTCCACTGAATGGCCAAACCGGTAGTTTTTTATGCTCAGACCATTAAATTGAAGCCTGACTGACTTTGTTAAAACCTCCAGTAACGTTAACAAGGGTAAAAAACCTCCGAGTTTTTCTCTTCTGAGGACAAGTTCCTTATGGCTGGTCAAGGAGCCAACCCACTAGGCTGTCCCCATCACCGCCTATTTCTACCTTCCTGGTATTTGAATCGGTTGACTATTTTCATCGGGAGAGCCGTTCACTAAGGAGATCATAATGTAGACCTGCTCCTACTAAACCACTCAAGCGTCTGAAAGAAGGGGCGGTTGATTAGTCCTGAACCGGCCAAAAAGTAAGATTGGCGATTTGCTTATTCCAACTTATGCTATCATGGAATGTACGTGGAATCGGTGCTTGAAGATCTGAACTGAGTCGACTGACTCTCCGCTTATCTGTCTCCAGGGGACAAAGCTTCGTCCTCAGGACTTATTTGTCATTCTCGGTTTCTCTTCCATCCCTTTTGACCTACCCCAGAAGATGGCAAGCTAACGCATGGCGGAGGTTTAACCTTAATCAGAGATGACATCTACAATTCTCCATTACGTTTACATTCTCCTTTATAGGCTGCTGTAGTTCAAGTTTGTATTTCTGGTATCACTTTTACTCTCTGTAATGTCTTCCCACCTCCGTTTGCTACCTTCGCAGCGACTGAATATATTATGTTCTCTCCCCGCTACCACTTCCTTTTTTGTTTTTGAGAGAGTTTAACGCACACCATCCTCTATGGGGCTCTTCTATGGAGTGTGCGAGGGGTAACAGTTTAGGGCACGTTTTGGATCGTCACAATCTATCTTTACTTAATATACGTCAACCTATTTTGTTTTTGACAGTACAAACCGTTTATCGCATTTGTAACTCTCTTTCTGTTCATCTTACCTGGAATGTCCTCTCTGATATATATTCCAGTGTTCATTTTCTGTGCCAGATTCATATCGTGTCTTCCCACATTCATTCACAGTGCGGGTCATAGTGGCTTATCAGCAATGCAAATTGGGATCTTTTCGGTTCTCTAGCCGTAATTTTCAGGGTGTACCTTAATTTCTATTGATGCCATGGTCGAACTCTCAAGAACGTACTTATTTTTGCCGCAGATACTATTCGCGGTCTCTTCCCACCCCTGACGCCTCCCGGTTCCTTGAGGGACCAATGAATGCTGGCACGTTTTGGTGCACGCTGTAGTGCTCTTATTTCTTCGCTATCTGCATTAGAAAATATGATTCACTACAAACAGTTTCGCGCCAAATGCAGCCGAGTGTTGAAGGAAAGAAAAAGGCCTCCTGGATTGCTTTTGTTTCCTCTTTTAATCGCGCATTGCCCTCTGTTGTCTGGAATAAACTACATCGCGATGTAGGTAGGTCTGTTTTTCGCCCATATTCGGTCTCAAGATACAACACATTTTAAATGATTCTTCTGCTGACATTGCCGATAAATTATGCTGCACTTTTCGCTAGATTTCAAGCTCCGGTAAATATCCTCCCGCGTTTCGCACACTTAAGATACAGGTAGATTCAAAGGAATTCTCCTTTGCCTCCACAATTGGGAGTGCTATAATGCCGCATTTACTGCCTGGGAATGGGAGCATGCGCTTTCTTCCTCTCGGCATTGCGCTCCTGGGTCAGATTGTATACATGTTGCTATCTTTCAGCGGAAGGTAAGACGTTTTTACTCTGGTTTTTTAATCGAATCCGGTGTGACGGCAGCTTTCCGTGCTCTTGGCGAGTGTCCATCGTCATATTAATATCGAAACCTGGAACGTAATTATTACCTTATGAGATGGCTGGAATCGCAGCACTTTCTGATCAACGTCCAAATTCCTTTTCGTCATCACCGCTTGGTCGATGATTTGGGGTCTCCACCCATATTATAGACGGTTTCGTACCAAAGTGCCAAAAGGTTGCTGTCATCTATCATACCTGTTGGAGAAGAGGTGTCCTTCATACTATTCATGAATGGCATATTCGCGGCCAACTTTCAATTTCTGTTGGGAGTTCATGAAAAAAACGGATTTTGCACGCATGGCTTCTGTTGTATCATCTCGTTTTATATTCAGGAGAACGGAGTGTCTCAGGGCCCAGTACTGAATTTGCCTCAGCAATCAATTCAATCATGGAATGTTTACAGCCAGGAATTACATCGTCGTTGTTAATCGACGATTTTACTGTCTTTCTTTCTCTCAGTGTACCCAGTGTTGGAACGCTGCATCTAAAACTGTCTGTACTGTCTCTATGCTTGGAGTATCAACCAAGGCTTCCATTTTTCTGCTGAGAAGACCGACTGCATGAATTTCTGGCACTTCAATGAGTTTTCCCTCCTTTCCATCATGGCCCAGATCCTCTGTCTTTGGCGGACGAAATTTAGTTCCTTGGTTTGGTTTTTAATAGGAAACTGCAATGGCCATTGCATACAACACAGTTTCTGTATGTCTTTTATGTATTAAGTGGCACATCCTGGGGAACTGATCAGAATGTGCTGTAGCGACTCTATCATACTGTAAACCAGTCCAAACTCAATTATGGCTATTTTTATTTTTGGCTCAGCATGACCTTCAGTACTCTGTTGCCAATTTATCAGCTGAGAATCCATGTCATGATTGCAACTTTTTCTACGAGCCCGTGTCTACCCTGAGCGCAGAGTTGGGTGGACCCCCTTTTGTGTTTTGGAAGAGATATTTTACTTGTGGGATACAGTTGCCAATTGGCTGCTCAGCCTCAGCATCCCACGAAAGAGCCATTTTTAATATGTTGCTTGACACTTTATACGTTGCTAGGTTTTATCTCCTAAGCCTCCCAGTTATCAGTTTTGGGGAATGGTAAGGCCTTAGGATGTTCAATTGCCTGGCAGCTGGGGATGTTCATTATCCCCCTTGGCTGTTTGCAGAGGCCCCCTTATCTTGGGTTTATGTCATGTCCAAAATCTTCGACCGCAGCTTCCATTATTCGTCATTTGAGGGCTGTAATTTTATCTATACCAATGGCTCGAAAACGGATATAGGGTTTGTATGTCCCTTGGTTTTTAATTTACCAATTTTTACCTTTGATTTGAAAATTCACCAAAAATTCTTCAGAAGGTGCTATTTTGCACTTGACATCTTAAAAACATTAAAAATGTTTGACAAATATTCCTGTGCTTTGGGGGAGGGCTTTATATAACTCTGATTCTAAGGCAACACTCAATATTACAAATAGTTATGTACTATGTTTCAAAGGCAGTAGTGAATAAGCAAAGGTTAAAATAAAAGTAATATTGAGTTTCAAGATAGCATTATATTTGGAAAGACTGGAAGCAGATATACAAATAAAAATTAATTACAAAGTAATAAGGAATATTAGTGCATTAGATTTAAGCTTGATGGTGTATGCCTTTTATGAAGGAAAAAAAATTGCAGTAATCTCTAAGAGGACTTACTGGGACTTGAGTCATTAGTGCATCAATAAGGTGTTAAATGTTTAATCAAAATCCTTTTAATGGGATAGGGCATGTTGGGCATTAAGGAAGACTTAGTTTTAATAGAATGCCTATGATTGATCTTGTGCAGAGAAACATTAATGGATACTAAATCACATAAAATATTTTGCAAAGCTTATAAGATTAATATCTATACGGCATTTTAGGAGGCATGATCAGCAAATATTATTATATTTAATTCTCTGGCTAAATTTGAACTGTGGAAATTAGCACATTAGTTTTGCATTTAGGGCATGGATAGGTGAGTAGGGAGTTAGGACCAGGAAGGCCCTGCATGTAGCCCTTTAAAAGTTTATATGCCCCAATATTCCATCCTACTCAAGGTCCACAGTCCTTAAAATGAATACTGGCTGTTGATATTGGCTACTCTAATATTATCTGTGAGAGAAGAGATATCCCAGAGTTAAATGCCTTAATTTTGCAAAAACTGCACATCTGCAAGGTATATGTGAAGAGGTTTTCAAGGTCCTCTCCACATTTCCTTCAACTTAAGTCATGTAAGATGCTCTAAAATGTAAGGTGCATAGGCCAGTGGCAAACACTTCTGTCTGGAGCTGTACCATGTCTGCCAGGAGAGAAAGAGGGTTTTGTAGAAGGTTCCCAGACTCCAGTATTGATCTCTGCCTCCATCCATGAACCATACAGGTCCCCATTCTTGAGTGGGTTCTGGTTATTCTGGATTCAGTTCTTCCTGGCAGGCAAAACTTCTGAAAATCTTTGCATTATATTATAGCAAGTTTTCATCACATCCCCAATCATCTTAGCTTCAGGGCTAGATTCTTAAAGCCTAGTTAATATGGAGGAAGCATCTTCCGAATGTCCAGATGTGATACGCTCCAGACCTTGCCTTTTTTGGCATCAATGCAAAGGTGGGATCCAAAGCAGTTATACCCATAAAGGCCAGTCTTTGTATACTATTAAGCCTGCTGATCATGGTCCATTTTTCAAAGCATAGTCATCATACCAAGGAAGCATATACAACAGAGGTCCTGATATTTCCAATAAGCCACTCTAAGTTAGGCTCCACCTTGTGCCATTGTACCTGTAGCCCTCTACAGATCCAAAGAGTCCTTTAAGTCTTGATAGCTTTATATACAATATGCTTACTCACTTCAGCTAGTGTTTCAGGATAACTTTATAATACTTAGCTGAAGCAGAGCAATTTAGTTTTCTTCCACAGATACAAGGCTCCTGAAGACCATCAAGCTTTTTTTTTTCCTGGTAAAAACCACAGATACAAGGCTCCTGAAGACCATCAAGCTTTTTTTTTTTCCTGGTAAAAACCACAAGTTCGGAGTTCTCAGAATAACTAAGAGAGCTGTCTCATGACACCTTCTCTCAACCGTATATAATGCATCTTGAAAAATGTTTTAAGCCATACTTGTATAGCTACCTACTGCTAGAAGTCATATGTCATTAGCATTATCCTTGTGTGTAAATTCTCCCAGCATTGAGTCTATTTGGTACTTGAGCTACCACAAGGCATCAAATAGTTGGTGATAGCACATTAGGGTATCCCTTGTCAGTCAACCTCAACTCAAAGTTGTTGAGGTAAACCAGTGGTGTCACAGCTCTCTAGTGTGTCTATTATCCAATCAGTGAGCTTACTGCTTACTTCTATTTACTCACTGATGGAGCCTATGATTAAAAGCCCCTTCGATGTCCAAGAAATCAGTCACAGCCATCTGCTGCTGATCCAGTGGCCTTTCCAGTCAATAAAGGAACTGGTGGAGCACAATTTCAGTGGACTTACCTGGCTGGTAGGCATGTGCATGAGTATGAGTCTGCAATTTAATGGGACATTGAGATGTGGATAGGTTGCAGCTAAATGTACTTTAAAGGTTTGAGAGTGTTCTAAAAGTGAGGCAAGTACAAATTAGAGGGATTGCATTGATATAATGTCATTACACATGAATATTGTGTAATGTGTGTGTTTATTCAATATGTATATGTGTATAGGCTTTTAGCCCACATTTTCAAACCTTTTTCTTAATATATTCCATATTCACACTATTATTGAATTTCCCCGTAGTGTTCAGTATAATGATTTTTTAAATGTTTTATTTATTGTTGCTTTGACTGAATTGGTCTTCTGGTGGCACAGATGAGCTTGGAGTACTTGGTGCCTTAAAAGCTATCTGGCATTCACTTCTGGGTGAGGAAAAACTCTGAAAACCTACCCAAATAACTTGACTTGACCGAAAACCAAACTCAGGACCTCTGGGTTAGTAGTCAAAATGCTATCAGTAGACTCCAGGGGCAGCTAAGAATTTTTTGGTTAGTTTGTTCCCTCTGTTTATTTTAAACCTCATACATCTAATATTTTCATCTTCTTGTCAAATTTACAAGCTCAAGCTATCACAGAGGAAACCAATTTTAAATTTCAATAGGCATTATTTAAATATCTTCAGCTGCCAACTGAATAAGCTTTGTATTATGGATCTACTGGCAGATGGTTGAATGGAATGCATGGTATATTTAGTACTTTTACATTTCTCAGCAGTAGATAAGGAAGCAAAAGCAACCCTTATATGAGGATCCCTAATTAATTTTTTGGATTTGAAGAAACCAATGAGAGATGTATGTTTCCTGTTGGCAGCAGAAAAAGCATCTTGATTAGTAACTATAGCAAACGTTAGCATGCAGCACCCTTTATAACTGGCACAGTAAATGTTAATTTTGGTTGTGCATTCATTATGTGATGTCCTAAGATGCAAGTGACTCAGAAACATTTTGATGTGGTGGATATTTACAATTATAAGTGTGACCTGATTACAAGAACTTCTTCAGATTCTGTCCCTTACATACAAAATGATAACTGGTTAGCAGAGTTCAGACAAAAAAAGACAATCTGGAAAGATGAGGAGCACATGGAGTATCCACCAACATAGTCACCAATGAAAGCATCACTTAGGATAATCTACGAGTGACTTATAGGGAGATAGAGAAGTCTCTAAACATACATTTGCCACAGGTGTCAGATATCTATGTTTAATGAAACTATGTTGTCATTGGGTACCTAAGAACTCACAGAAGAACAAAGGGAATCAAGAGGAGAATGTTGCCAAGAAGTGGTTCATTGTTTCAACAATGGCAGGTTTTAACAAGTCCAGAATATTTTCACATGTTGCAAAGATTGAATTCATCAATATAAACTCGAATCTAAGGCAATCTGGATCTTCCCAAGTGACAACAGTCCCCCAGTAGAAATTAAGCAATGTCCAAGTTTAGGCCTGAAGATAGTTGCCTGTTTCTTTTCAGAAAGTGGCCAATATTGCAACTATTCGATTCCAGAAACAATAAAACAGTCACTGCCAACTGATACACAAAAGTTTGCCTCCCTAGGGTCTTCATAACACTAACAGAAAGAAGACAGAAATCTTGGTTTTGAGGACTGTTTCTTTACTATGACAATGACTGCACACACACTGCTTTGAAAACAATGAAATTTCTGTAATCAGGAGTGACACTGGCAAACCCCCTACCATACAGTTCATATGTGGTTCCCTGAGACATTTTCCTGTTTCCAACTGTTAAGGAAAAACTGAATGACCATCCGTTTGGAAATCCGGAAGATACTGTTGCATTCTGTGAACAGAAAGGAGGGTGGTGCATCTCTATAAAGAAGCATAGCATGGGTGCTTCCATGATGATCAGAGGATGCAACTTTGTATTGATAGTGGGGAATACCACTTCAAAAAGAAATAGTCAAAGCTGATGAGTTATGGCCTTCTATTCCTCCTCCAGGTATGATAGCCAAATATGGGCCTGGACTTATCACAGTGACTGTTGCAGCACTTGTCATGCAACAACAGAGGGCAGCCTTCTACATAATAGAATCTCTGAAATTAAATAATGACTTTCATAATGACATCAACTTCTAGAAAATTAAACATGCAACCAAGTTGTACCTGTGGTTTAGACTAACCATACAGGAAAATATGAAAAAGGAAAAGGGTCATAAAATAAATTGTAAATTTTGAAGTCAAGCTAAAATATAAGTTACACAAACAGCAAAATAATTGGAATATATAAATTGTAAACTGTTCTCTTCAAAGCAAAATAGCAAAATCACATAGAACCACAGTAAAATAAATTTTTAGTCAGCAAGACATAAACATTATAGCTTGGCAGAATTGTTAAATGGATGATTTCCTTTCAATTGTTTCCATGATTCTGGCTGTGCCATAGTTTCTATAAAAGAGAAGTTATATGAAACTTGTAGGGTGCAAATGATGAATTATTGTAGTGTTTGGAAGATAGTAACAATATAATTTATAATTAATGATAATAGTAAGTTGCTGCAAAAGTAGTTGAACATAAATACTGAATGGAGCTCAAGTATAAGTAAAATTAAGTAACAGAACAAATAATTTTGTTTGCATTTCCCCTCTTTAATACACCAGTTGCCATGCAAATCTTATAGCTGTTGAGTACTCCTTGTATTAGTGAATTTTACTTTCAAGGCCTGCATAAAATATTCTGAGTTTAAGATTTTTGTGTTTATGATATAATTGCATTATGCATTATTAAAGATTTTGCTCACTTATATACTGGTAGCTGGTCAGAAACAAATATGTTTATTAGTATTACTTTTAGCTGTATTTCATTCATCATAAAGCAAGTAGTGTTTCTATATACTTGCAGAATGAACTGAAAGCGACACATATTGTGATACAAAATGACCCAGGAGGACCTGATGATGCCAACACTACCAACACTTCTGGTACCACCTTGGCACTTAGGGGAGAAAATGTGCACAATTCATGGACAGAAGCAGCGAATATGCCTGTACTTCCAGTCAGATGCAAGGTAAAATCTAATACACTTGAATTTAAAATAAGTGAGTCGAATTTGTAACACTTATATCATCAATATTTTAAAAAAGAAAAACTAAGTTTCTGGAGCTAATCACTCCCATCTTCAGTTCCAGATTGACTGTCGGCCTTGTTCTTCCTGTTGGTGGTTGGATAAACTTCTGTATTAAAATGTCATTTGCCGGAATTTCAAAGTTGAAAATGTAATTTTTGTTCAACTTTGAAATTCTGCCAAATGACATCTTAATACAGAAGTTCATCCAACCACCAGCAGAGACAAACAAACCAACAGGAAGAACAAGGCTGGCAGCCGATCTGGAACTGAAGATGGGAGCAATTAGCTCCAGAAACTTAGTTTTTCTTTTTTAAAATATTAGTGATGTGTTACAAATTCGACTCAATCATTTCAAATTCTTAGTATTAAACATCACTGTTAAAAAATTCACCATATTTAACTAATTAACTATCTAGTACACTTGACTGCCATACATTAAAAAACAAACACAGTGAGCACTAGTAAGGTGTTATAACTAGCATTAGAGATTCAGAAACTTCACTAGAGTGATATTTTATTGAATAATTAACCCTTTTTCATCATTCAATGTAATATATACAAGATAGTATTTCTTCTAGATGATACTGTGTGACTGTAGAGCCTAGCTAGCCATTAGAATTTTCAGCCATTGAGTGCTATTATATGGTTGTTATCAAAGCTTTGTAACAACAGATTTCAAGTATATGTTTTTTGTAATAGATATAGTTTGACAGTATTTGAAAAGTATTCATCTGACATTAAACAAATTGTAAATAAATATTTATATAAAAATTAGAGAGGTGAATTAAGTAGGAAAATCTGAAGCTATGGCCAGGAGGGTTTGAATCCTGTTATTAAACATTTAATAACAATATTTCTAGTTGACATGGAGTGCAGTTTATCACATGTTTGCTCTCCAACACTCAACAGAAATATTACAACATAATTTTAACAGTGATATGTTTGCAAAATTAAGAATAAGAGATACAAGCAGGCATGTATTCAATAAATTTGATTTTACATTGAATTAAATGTACTTACGAAGCTGTTGACAATGGAGTGGTGTATATATATATATATAACCAATGTAATAAAATTTTTTCACACTAACTCCATTCACATACATAAAAACTGGGCATATGTTTCGAAAGTGATTCCTCCCATCTGTAGACAAACTATTGATAGAAGTGGCAGATGGTTCTCTCGATATTCTTGTGGCGGCATCTGTTGGTTCTATTAGGAACTTGCTGAGTTCGTCCATTGGAGGGAAATCGATATTGATTAAGTTTTCCTTGTTTTTTGTGATGAAAATTTTTTCCCAAGTGGAAAGTTCTATTGCATTGTGAAGTTGTTTCAGTAGTTTTGTCTCTAGTTTAATTTCATGATTTTTATTCCAAAAGTGCGCTGCTATCACTGATTTATCAATCAATTTATCAATCAGTGATTGATTTATCACCACACAGTTTTATTTCCTGATAGAGACTCACGGAACTAAATTGCTAAACATTTTCCGTCTATTCCATATCTTCCAGTCTCAGTCTCATTTTTATCTAGAAACTCCTATTTTGATATCCCTTATTAATTATTATATCACCGATACCTATCTGTTGTAAACTTTGCTTCTCTTTAAGAGACCAAGATCTTTTCCACACGCACTTCTCTTGTACAGAAAAACATTCTTTAATAATGTTATTCTCTTCTATTGTAGGGCTTCAATATAATATTTCTTAGATTTTTCAATATTCCTATTTTAGTGGAGTATCTACACATTTCTAACTGTGCTACACTATTTGGTTATACTGTAGGTATCAGCATCTATCATCATTATAATTACAAGGTTAAAACTCCTTGGGCTTGGGATACTGCAAATGATGAGTGACCATTGCCTCTGGTTTTGGTAAAGGTGTTATATATTTTGGAATATCAGCCTTATATGGATCCTGGTCCAAAATAAGAGGAAATCTCATCTTTCATACTTTTAATAACAATGTCCGTTATGTTGTTCTTTCATGGATTTAGTGTCTTTTCATACACTGCAGCAATTACCCATTCCTTTGACAATTTTGAATATCCATATTTTTTTCCTTTAATCCTATAGTCCAAAATTATCAATATTGTATGTAGTACCATGCCATAAATATAGTTGGTTTTCTTGGATTTATATTTAAGAGAACATGTGAAATGACTCCAGGTTTCCTGTGGGCCAATAGTATCATGTGTGTGCTTCATGTCTTCTAAAAATGTGGTTTGATCCAGTTTGTTATTCTGCTGTTCCTCTGAAAGTTTCAATTGTTTACATACACTAATGATCATATTCCCAATCCAACTATGAATATTCCATATGTGGTTTAAAACTGATACAAACTTTTCTATAAAAACGACTTCATCCCGTCTACAACTTTTGAATGACTACCGAAAGTAATTCCAGATATTTTATTTTAAGTCCTGAATGAGGGGAGGCTTACTTACAACTTTCTTATTTATTTTTTTAATGACTCTGCTCTGTGTCAAACAACATATTCATGAATTAAATTTGGATAAGCAGCACCTAACAGTTTTCTTATCCCATGATGCATATCTGAGAGAAATAGTTTAATTTTTATGTCTGCCTCATTTAGTCTTCCTAAATGCTCTCCTCCTCATGCTCTCCTTCCAAATCCTCTTCCATCATTTCTTTCTGAAGGACAATGAAATCAATTTTATCATTGTGAGCATCCGTTGCAGTGTAGGTTACATATTTAGCACAGAAACCAGGTATTAACCATCCCTTGCTAGCCAGACTCTGTAGTTGGATTTTAATTCTTCTGTGCTCTTCTATCATTTTTCATATCATATTAGTTTGTTGGCTGGAGGAATATACAATTTCATCATCCCATAGAAAGAGTCCTCACTCATGAAACCCAAGTCCAGTATGTCTGCAAAACCCTCAAATAGTGAATAGCCCAAACCATTAATGTACATAGCTGTTGCAATGTGTGCGCTGAGAGAGATTTTTTTTTTATTTTTTTTCCCCACCCCCCTCATTCTGTATATGCACTTACGCCCATCAATGCATTGCATTTCCATCCAAAGTGCTGTACTTCATGTTAATGGCTTCACATGTGTGACATTTTTCCCATATCGGGGACAAATTAATTAGAAATAGTGAACTTTCTCACATAGTAATGAAATAAGCTACGTTTTTATTTTACAAAAACAATTCGCATTTCATCATCAGAGTTTTCTCTTGAATCAGATGAGGTACCAGTTCCTTATCAGTATCATTTTCACAGACTCCGTAATAGCACTCTTTTCCCATTTCACATTGTACATCTATTTCTGCACCTTCATGTTCATTAAACCACCACGGGTGGCCAAGGTCATTAAGGAGCTTACTCGTGAGCAGGAAGTCTGGGGTTCAAATCCCACCAGGACCATCCTCTCTGACTAAGGTTTTTTCCAGGTTTTCCTCAGTCCTCATAAATGGCAAATGCCAGGGAGGTACCCTAAACTTAGGCCTGGAACGTTTCCTTCCTAAAATAAAAATATCCTTTCCCAATTGATCATTTCTCTCATGTATCATCATTGTCCAATGCCTGTGGTGCCTCAGCAGTAAAAATGGGCGTTATACACTATTAAAAAAAATATTCATTAATTTTTTTCATCATCCATAGTCTCTGTCACTGATTCTTTAGGATCAAACATTACTTCACAAATATCAAATTTGTATATGCAGTGTCCTCCTTCACTGCTTTTATTTTATTTTTTAACTATTTTCTTCCTATATAGGAACTCTCACCTTTTAACCTTTTTGAAGCCCTCTCATCTTGCAATGCTTTCATGTAATTATTAGGAAATTTCAGTTTTTTTTTAGAATTAATGGGCTTTTCATATCAAGAAATTGTTTTTTAAAATAACATGTACCTTATAATTTTCTTCTGTGAAATGAATTGAACACACTAAAGACCAAAGGTAACTCTGTTTATTTTCTTTATCCAGAGTATCAAACCAAGTATCAAACAAGTGATATGTCTTTATTAGGGAAGTAGTGAAAGCTCATGTTCTTTAATTGTGCCTTTTCTCTGTAAATGCCACTTCCAAAAACCATGTACTGTGGCATTTTGAACACTATCATCACTTAAATAGAAAAATGTTAATGACAACATGCAGACAATACTTCCTTTAATCATGTATTTTAGCTGTGGACTTAGTTATAAAGAAGTAGTTATAAATAATATGCTATGCAATAATAGTAGCACTTAGCAATGGGTTTGCATGATGTCACACACAAACAAGGTGTATGGAAAACTCATGAATTTCTCAGGAACTAGATTATGCATAAGGTGTGGATTTTTTTCTTGTTCATTAATTTTTTACTCTCATTTATACACCCCCTTAAAATACATCGGAATGGGTCTTTAATAATGAGTGAACTTGGAGTTTTCCAGATCTGAGAAAGCCTGATAGTGGAACTTTGAAGTTGTATCTCTGGAGATCATGCTAGTTAATGGTAAAGTATCATTATGGTAAGCCAAAGATCCCTGGTTTGAGCTCTGGCAATGACTTGAGATTTTTTTATCTGGTTGCCTTTCTAATGGTTTGAAAGTTTTGTTAATTATGCTGAAAATAGACATACCCAGATATTCAAAGATTGACAATTGTAGCCAATCTTTAAAATGTCTGATACAGCAAAGTGTTGTTGCAGAACACCAGTGCAGAGCTACACAAACATCGTTTTGGTTCAGGTGGCCGGGGCAAATGCATCAAGCTCAATGACTTGTGGTACACACCAAGTGAATTTGAGCAATATTGTGGCAGAGCTTCCAGCAAGGATTGGAAAAGGAGCATAAGATTTGGAGGTCGCAGCTTGCAGACATTAATAGATGAAGGAATCCTAACTCCACATGCCACTAGCTGCACTTGTTCAGCTTGTTGTGATGATGACAGTGCTGTAAGTACTTTAGATTATTAAAAATTATAATTGTCTTTCATCTACTGTACTATACTATACTATACATATTTGAAACATTCATTTAAATGTATAGTAATGTAAAATTCTTTTTGGTCACAATTTCTGTATTTCATTGTATCATAATATGGAGCAATGCAATAAAAGAAACTTTCTTCATGGACACCTGTCAACATATTTTGTGAGAATATTTCTCAAGATTTCTTTTTTGGGCTGAAACCTAAAACCAACAGGTAGATACAATTCTTGAATGGCACTTACTGTAAAAAAATATGTGGATTAAAATATCCCATATCTATAATTCTTACATATAACCTTTCTTGGCTTTATATAGATGTTCTCATATCAAGTGACACTGTTAATATTTTGAATGTACTTGCACCAAAATCCATCATTGATAACATCACTCTAATGTCCCTTTACTACTACCACCACCACTGCCGCTGAAATGTGAAATAAATGTCCTTCACCAAGCAAATAAACTCATATAAAATCAGTTTCATAATTATCAAAATGTAGCTTTTCTGAATCATATTACAAATTATTATTGCGAAATTTGAGAACATGCAAGTCGAACAAAATTGGTGAAATTTGAGAACAAGTAAGTGGGAATAAATTGGTGAAATTTGAGTGATTTCATAATAATAATTTGTCATATTATACTATATTTCACTGTGAAAATCCCGGATACAAAAAACTATTTTTCTGAATCACTTTGAAATTTCTTCCCCCTCTTTGCACAGTCCCATATATTATGTTCCATTTGCTTTGTTTGCATATCCAAATTTGGATTTATGTGTGTGCATGCATGCAGGTGTGATGTCAGCACATTTCACTGCCTTTTCTCCCTCTTGGTCCAATTTCAGCAGTAAAAGCAGACATATTTTTTTCAGGGTGGTGGGTGGTTGAACTGCATTCTTTCAACACATTCCAGTCATCTAATAATTTATGCTATTCTGGATAAGTTTAAAAGTTTTACTTGTCACTTGGAAATATGGAAGCTTCACCTAGAGCCCTTTGTTACATTCTTGGAATTAATCTGAATTAAGTTGTGGTGCAGTTCTAACTTTTTTAAATAGTATTTTAATGCCCATTTTACTATGAGATATCATAGGTGGTGCACATGTTGTTACATCAGATGACATGATAAAGAGAAAAAGTATTTTTTAAGGAAGTTTTTGGACTTCCCTGTTTGGGGTACCTCTCTAGATTTTCCATTAAGGAGAACTGAGGAAAACCAGGAAAAAGCCTCATTCAGGGAGGATGCTCCTAGTGGGAGTCAAACTGCAGACCTCCTGTTCAGAAGTCCTTGCCTTGGTGACCACCCTTATCACTACAACGATAATCACCTTCAATCAGCTTTCATCTCCTAATATCAGTTTTTATCAATTAGTTCCTTGTAACTCAGTGAGCAAGAAATTTTAATTTCATTTCTTTTTTCTACAATGTATCTTACATAATAAATAGTTATTGCTTAACCTGCTACAATTACAAGATTACCTTAGCAATTTCCTACAGTGCACTATTCACATATTTACAATATAAATGTATACACATACATACTAAATTACAAAAAGCTATAATTAATCAATTCTGTATAAGCATTTACTAAACAGATAGTTCTTCATCATTTTAAAAGAGTTGCCTTATGCAGATTTTATGGATTTTGGTATTTTATTGAATAATATTAGTTCCTCTGATGTATGAATCATTTTCTGTTGCAGCTTTTGTTGTGGCTACTCTATGATGATTATTAATACCCCTAGTGTATATGAATAATACCCTCTGTTTAATGCACTGCTACTTTCATACTGTCATTCTTTTTAATTAACAATATAATTTATATACAAAAAGAAAATATGCTGATTAACACTTCTTTTACAGACTAGATAGTTTTTGCATGAAAGCCCTGTACTTAAACCTGACCTACAAGTTAGAGTTTTTGAGCATTTTTGTAAACAGAGCAATATGCATGATGGATTCATGTACTCTAATGAAGGTCAACAGTGAGGTTGCCAAATGGCAATAATTCACCAGTCTAGTCCATAATTAACAACATTTTTATTCTCAGGCCGGTATCCAGTCTGTAAATTGAAATGACAACAAAAAACTGATATTTTAGATGGGAAATTTTTATATCAAATAAAAAAAAAATTTTTGTTATGAACAATGGGAAATTTTTCATAGAAGTATTTTTAATTGGCTATGGGAAATTTTTCTTAGCAAGCAGGGGTTAATTATAACATAATTTTGCGAATGTCGCATGTGTTTTTCTAATCAGTTATGCATGTCATCTGTTTTAATTTGCTTTTAATGTGTGAGCAGATGATTCTTGAAGATGTATGTAATGTTGTTGTAGAGCCTAAAGCATCTCCGCAGAAGAGGAAAAGAGTTAGAAACTTATGTTTTTAATAAGGCATGGCTTCAAGAAGTTGTTTACAAGGAATGGATTACTGAACACAGGACCCAAAATATGCCCATTGCTTCTTTGTCAAAGATTTTAGTAACTAGAAATGTTAATTGGAATTATATTGTGGAGTGAATAATTCATTGTGCTATTAGAATGGTATTCTGCAATGTGATGAACTTAAAGTTTATGTTTTCATTCCCAAAGTGTCAAAGTTCATTAAACTGTCTCTGTATTTGCAAATGTAGATTTTCTCCCATGTTACTAATTCTATAGGTTCTTATACTGATTTTAATACTTTTGCTTTATTCCCTATGTCATGACTTTCTGTCCAGAAATGAAATTCTACTGCTGATTTGTCTGTTTGCTCGTTTTTTATGTTTCTAAAAAGTTCTTTTAACCATGTGCCTATGTTTCACTTTGTTTTTCCAATGTAGATTTTTTTCACATTGGTACAACTTATTTTATAAATATCTGCTTTTTTCTCTTGTGGAAAACTGCCATTAACATTGTCTATCAGGAGATTGTTAACATTAAATCTGTTTACAGATGCTAACCTGTTATTAAAATCTTTTAGAATATTTTGAAATTTTTTCGTAGACAATGGATGTGAATTTTGTAAGAATTGGCTTATCTTTTTTTGTTGAAAGTGTTGTGGTTTCTTTAATAAGTTTTTGCCTCTTGAATTTCTGTACCTTTTTATGTACTAGCTCTTTTTTAAAACCATTTTTAACCACTGTTCTTTCTATTTGTTTGCATTCTTTAAATTATTCTTTTTTGCTAATTTGTCGATTAACACACCGGCAGCTATTTACAAAATATGTTATGCACAATGTGAAAATATCTACATTAGAAAAACAAAGAGAAACATAGGCACATGGTTAAAAGAACTTTTCAGGAATGTAAAACACAAGCAAATGGAGAAATCAGCAGTAGCATCTCATTTTTGGACAGAAACCATGATGCAATGGATAAAGCAAAATCAGTACAAGGACGTACAGAATTAGCAACATGGGAGAAAATTTACATTACATATTTAGAGACAGATTAATGAACTTTGACACTTCTGGGGATGAAAACATTAATTTAAGTTCATCACATCTGCTCCAGAACAGAATATACATTCCTACAACATAACAAATTATCCAGCAGTCGATGGGCAGCTGATGAGGCGAACAAAGGGTTCATGAAACTGGTACTACATATTATAAACAAGTAATTGGAGCAATAAGAGGTGTAGTTCTGCTCAATCATACAATGATCTTAATTAAAAGATATTTGTGCTAAATTTGAGAAGGATGTTCTTAATAAACATGTTAAAACAAAAAAAAATATGAAATAGTAGTTAAAAGTTCTTCACATGTGATCAGTTATTTTTTGCTCCAAAGAAGAAAAATTAGCTGCTGTTCAAGCTATAAAAACATTCCATGCTATAAAACACCACCATAGTTATAACTCATCTGATCATGGAAGCAAACTTGACATTTTTTATGCAGATCCTTCAATAGTACCTAAGGCCATTGTAGAAAAACAAGTGGAAGCAATAGTTGAAAATGCTTTTGATCAACTAACTAGATTTAAGTCCAGACCAAAACTATGTACATACTTAGCATAATAAAAATAAAGGATGATGTAATTCTTTCACAAACTTAAAAAAAATTATTTTTTCTCTGTTGAAAGGGTAGTAAATAAATTATATTAAAATCCTCCATTCCCCTTTTCAATTAGTGCAGATCCATAAGCTAGTGTGAATTATTATTTTCTCAATTTTTATAAGGACCCAAATGTCTTATCAGAATCTATAACTGTTTGCATAATTGAAGCTCTTAGAAAATTGAGATTGAATATTTAAAATATTGTGGCATATGGAGCTGACAAATGCATCTGTTAATTTTGGAAAAAAAATATTCTGTTTATGAGAAAATGTGTGAATAACAGTCACACATTGTTAAATCTATCTTTTTCACATCATTCACAATGCTACTAGACATTGTCTGAATCTTATTTCATATGATTTTGAAGCTCTAATACTGAAAGTATTCAATACATTTTCACATATTGCTCAAGGAATGTCTTAATTTTGTATAGCAAAATTGTCACGTTCTACATCATATCCCTATTTTGGCTAAGAATTTTCAAAGCTTTTGACCATCTTCTGCTCAACTGGGAAGGAAAAAATTATATTTTGATAGGATCATATTTAGGGTCAATGATGGTCAATGAAATGCTTTGAGTAATGAAGAAGAACCTAGTCTTTTTATTTGTATTTCTTTACATATTCTCTCTCTGTTTCAAAAGTACATTTTGATTCTGGAGAAAAATGATACTTATGCAAATGATGTGTACTCAGTTATGCAGATCCCCCCAAAAATGATTAAAAGCAACAAGATTAGATGCAACAATTTTTAGTGCCAAAGATAACAGAGGTTTGAAAAATTTAAAGAAAAAATTCGACATTTCAAGAATGAAGCTCTGGAAATAAATTAAAGTGGTCTTGTCTACTTAGAAAAATGGTTTAATTATGAAAATTCCCCATTCAAATAGTTATGTTTGAAACTTTACAAATCTCCACTAATGCATCAGTCCTAGTGGTAGTGGTAGCCATACTTGCATGCTAAACCCAAGATTGTGGGTTCAATCCCAGCCAGGAGCGATGGATTTTTTTGGGGCTTAAAAATCCTAAGTATGACTTCCTTCTGAAGGAAGTAAAGCCATGGGTCCCATGTCATAGATTTACAGAATGTAAAAGAACCTGAACATGAAAGAAGAAGCCTCTGAGCAAAATACATCAGACATTTCATGCTCTGAATTGATTGGGGTGCTGATGACCTGAAATGTTAAATAGCATTTGTAAATAAACCAAATGAACAAAATCCAACAATGCAAGGACTTTTAGTAATGGACTATTATTTTTGGCTTCAGCTGATAAAGATGCAATTTTGAAAGTCTGTTTTCTAGTTTTACCAACCAGTGTTGAAAGTGGTGAAAGTATTTTAATAAAATTGGTTCTCTTATAAATTTTACTCAGCTTATTGAAGTTGTTCAAAGTTTATTTGTTACACACTATAGTAATAACTTCTATAGAAAAAATTCTCAGCTTAATTAACAATCTGGACATGTGAGAGAAACAGACTTAGTATCATTCTAGTGAAAGCAGATCTATGTGTGCAGTCTAATTTGAAATTATCATGATCAAAGTTTTTCCAGCTAATCTGGGCCAAAGAAATATCTATAGTGAAAACTGTACATTCAAGTACTAAGTGCAAACTTCTTAAAAAGGAGTGACTATCTTGAAACAAAATATACATGTTAATTAATCGTAACTTGTAACATGTTTATTTAGATATCTTAAGTTTAAATTTTCAATGTGATATTTCAGTATTAAAAGTGTATTTCATATTTCAATATATAATAGCTTTAAACTACTACTGTCTGCAATATTTTCCATAGTATAAACATTAGAGAGTATGGTCAGATATTTGGTCTGTGTTTTTTCATTTTAGATTTTTGACACCCTAAATGACAGGGAGAGGAAAAATATAACCAAATTTGTATATTTAAATTTCAGAAACTCTTTGAGTCTGGCATAATTGAAATTTCAAAATAAAAGCTATAATTATTTGAATATTTTTCTGCTGCTGATCAGCTAGAAACTGTTATTAACAATCTGGATATTATTTAAATTCTTCAAATGTGACAAGAATATGTTTATATTAGGTGATTTTAACATTGATTTTTCTAAAGACAGCACAGGAGCCAGATTATCAGAATAATCGCCTGAAGCCAATAGTAAGTATATACTGGTCAGTGAACATTCAAACTATGTAACTTACTCAGAAGTAATAGATCCCTTAGTTAGGAGCTATAATCAAAGTGTAACAAGAGGATTGAAAGCTTTTTCTTAATAATTATTATTTTATTTGTACGGATGCTTTTTAACATCTGAAGTCACCAGCATTCCATTCAATTCAGGGCAAGAAACAACTGATAAATTTTGCTCAGATGCTTCTTCTTTCAGGACTGAGGTTCTTTTATGTATCTTAGATCTACAACACAGTACCCACTTCCCTTCAGAAGTAAGCCATACTTAGGATTTTTATGGCCAAAAGGTTAATTAGCCTTGGCCAGGTTTGAACTTATGATCTTGGATCTACGAGGCAAATATGGTTACCCTGTAGATCATCAGGATCAACATTTGTAATAATTAGAACTTGGATAACCTTAATATTTTTTTAAACATGAAGACTTGGGATAAGTTTGTTTATTTATACATATAGAATGTTCCAAGAGTTGGCAGCTCAAAGAGGGATGTCCTTTACAAATGCATTAGGGCAGCTAATCAATTAACTATATATAGTTATATATAAGTAGAATAGGATAAAACACTTAGATAAAGTCACACTTGAAGTTGCTATATTTCGAACTCATCGAGTTCTTCAATGGCAAGAAGCTTAGACAAGTGAAAAAAGTAAATATTGAGTTTCGAAGGTAACGTTATGCATGGAAACAGATGAAACTAGAAATGAGAGTTTGGGGGGGGGAATTAATACCTAAGATTTAAACCAGGTGATATACGTGCTTTATGTAAAAATATAGCAGCCATTTCTCTGTCTCTGAGTAAACTTTCAGAGCATTGTGTAGGTAACGCATCAATAAGTGTTAGATTAAAAGCATCATCAAAATCCTTACAGTCAGATGAGGCATGCTGGACAACCGGCAAGGGGGAGACTTGGTTTTAACAGAACATCTATGATTTCTCATATGTAGCGAAACAACATTAGAAGTTAAGCCAATATAAAATGATTTGCAAAGCTTACAAGATAACCTATATACGACGTTCTTGGAAGAACAGGGAGCAAATGAAGAAATGTTGAATTCTTTGGATAAATTAAGGCTGTGGAATGAATTGCACAGCATGATTAGCGCACAGGTTTTACATTCAGGATGTTGGCAAGGATGTGAGCCAGCAAAGGGACATGGTAAATTTGGAGGGGATAGGTTTCGGCAAAATAAACTTTTAAGGTTAGGGGGTGTTCCGAAAGTAAGGCGGGGTACAAATTTAAAAAAATCATTTAAAGATGGATGCATTAACAAAGTATCATGACTTTCTTTCAAAATAGGTCTGATGCTTTCAATTCCAGGCACGTAAGTAGTAACAAGTTAATGAAGTTCCTATTAGAAGTTTTAGGTTTGCATTGGAGGATTTTAAAAGAGAGGAAGGATAATTTTGGTCTTGGAACTTTTGAGCTAGATTTTTAATACACTTGTCAAGAGATGAAAAGTTGTTACAAAGACGATGACCACGGATTGAAAGAGAAAAAGGAATAGATCTTTTGATATGCAAGGGATGACAGCTATCAAAATGAAGATACTTCATTTTGGTAGGCTTAATGTGCACAGACGAAAGAAAAGAGCCATTGCATAAAGAACTATCAATATCTACGAACGTAGCAGCATTGGGAGAGACAGAAGTAGTGAACTTAACTGAAAACTTGGAGTTAAGATTAGTAAGGAACTGATCAAGATTCTGAGCCATGAGTCCAAAGCACAAATATATCATCAATATATCTCAGCCAATAATGGTGCCAAAGGTTCTGACTTAAGAAATTCCTCTTCTAAGCGAGCCATAAAAAGATTGGCATAAGACGGTGCCATTCTAGTGCCCATTGCAGTGCCTTTAATTTGTAGATAATATTTATTATCAAAACTAAACGCATTGCGAGTGAGGACCAGAAAAGCAAGATGACAAATGAAATCTGTGGATGGGGTATGAGGAGGTGCTTGAGAGTTCAAGAAATATCTAACAGCAGCTAATCCTTCATGATGGGGAACATTAGTATAGAGTGACGTCACATTGATAGTGGCCAGAAGTATATTAGAATGTGCCGAAGGGTCAACTTTCTTTAGTAAACTCAAAAAATGGAAGGAATCTTTGATATAGGATGGCCTAGACATAACAAATGGCTGTAACCAACAATCTACTAGAGCGGAAATACTTTCAGTGGGGGAATCAAAGCTGGCTACTACTGGGCAGCCTGGACAGTTTTTTTTTTATGAATTTTAGGAAGAAAATATATGGTGGTAGTAAGAGGGACATGAGGAGTAAGTAGAGTGATATCTTGGGAACTAAGTCCTTCAGCAATACTAGAAGAAGCAATAAAAGAAGCTATTTCTTCATTAAACTTGACTGTACGGTCAGAAGACAATAGTTCATAATAAGTGACTTCATCAAGCTGTCTGTAAGCTTCAGTATTGTAAGAAGAAATGTCCTGTAGTACTCCTGAGGACCCTTTATCAGCTGGAAGAATAATAACATCAGAATTATAAGATAACCTTTTAAGTACTGATTTCTCACGTAAAGTTATCTTTCGGAGTGATCTTATCTAGGAATTTAGAATCACTAATCTAAGTTAAAAATAGGTTAATAAACATTTTTAAAAGATGGCTAGAAGGTAAAGGAGGAGGTTCAAGTTTGGAGGGAGGACGAAACTTGAGGAGGCAAGGAGTAACATTTGAAGTAGGCTTAGAAGATTTAGTATGCCAATAGTAATGCCATTTTAAATTATGGCAAAATTTAACGCCATCAGAAACAAATTTAAGGCAATTAAATTTGGGAATTGGGGCAAAAGATAATCCTTTTTGTAAAAGTTGGTGTGAATTATAAAATTAATCAATCAGATATTTGAATCATGTATTCGTTGAGATTTGAATAAGTTAATTTAGTTTGCAGTAATTACAATAAGGTGTTTAAACAATTTCTTTTTAAACTGGTACAAATTTCAAGACCTCTTAATAACTAAAGGGAGGTTCTTTTATAAGTTTTGGCATGACTATGTGATATACCTTTAAACCCTAATTTGTTCAGTTTACTAATTCTATTGAAATTTGATCAAAATTCTACAAAATTATTTTGTAGGAGTGTGCACCTTTCTTGTTCCTAACAGGGGAGTTGGTACATAGGACATAATTTTCAAACTTAGAGTGGTAATATGTTCATTTCCTTAAATGCATCTTCTCTCCTCCCCCCCAAGAGATTTCTAAGAAACTAAAAAGTAGAATATCAATGCAAAATACAGCTTTTTAGATGACTTAAATGTCATAACTGATAATTTTATTGGAACATCATTAAGTATTGAAACTGCATGCACTTAGTTTTCTTAACATTTTTAAGTTATTATTTAAAGACCAATTCTGTAGAGTTATTAAATTAGTTTATATATTTTTTATTAGCTGTAATGCACACTTACTTTGATATAACAAGAATCAATCAGCAAATAAAACTACTGTACCTAATAGGTTTAAATTTCCTATGTCATTGATAAAAATATTAGAAATAAAATTCGACCAAGGACTGTGCCTTGTGGGACACAATGTGTGACATGCCAGATAGGATTGAAATTATTGGTTATACAAACATACTATATTTTTTCAAGATAACTGTCAAAACAATGCTAAGCAATTCCTCTTAATTCTATAATGGTAATGTATTTAGATATAGCTCATGATTTACAATATCAAAAGCTTTGGGTAAATCAATAAACAGACTATCTGCCACCTGTTTACACTCTAAATTTAAGCCCCCCCCCTTTTTTTTTGCAACAGATTCAAAAACATTGTTAGTGAAGAGACAATAGTTACTTGTCTATAATTACTGGGGGATGATTTTGTAGCATTTTTATATATTGGAACAATTGCCGCAATTTTACACACATCAACTACTGTACCAGAATATATGGAAATTTTAATTAAGTCAGCAAGTATAGGTGCTAAATGATTGTAAATTTTTTTTAAGATTACAATATCTTCTTACAATCAAGATCAGGGTAACTATTTCATGGGGTGTACTGGAGGACCATCTTTGATAAATGTTAAAGAAGATTAATATTTTTTGTGATTTTGTACCTGATAACTCTTGTTCAAGAGTTTCTAAAATGAATCTCCATTGTTCTCAATGTGGTTATAGAACCCAGTAATGCTTTATTATTTCTAGTTTGAAAATACTGTGAGTATCACAACCACAAACACATTTGGCAATTCTAGAATGATAATTTAAACATATGAGGTGTGTTCTAAATTTTCTCAGCCTGACAGATGTTGTGAAGATGGCCAAATTACTGTAATAGTTGTTAGGTATCATTCTTTAGTTGGAGCACTGTAAAGTTTCAGATGTGTAAGTGTAGTCACCTGTTTGTGACAATCGTGTAAACAAACTAGTGTTAACATTTTCTACAAAATGGTTAAATGGATGTATGAGCTATGATAAACTACTTCTATTTGAAGGGTTTAACCCCAATAGAAATACAAAAGGAGTTTAAAGAATTCTTACACTTTATTTTCGATGGTTAAAAAGTGGACTGCTGATTTTAAGCATGGTTGTACACCTGTTCAAGATGATGAATGCTCAGAGCATCCCAAAACTGCAACAACTGACAAGATTGTGACAAAAATTCACAATGCCATACTCATTAATTGTAGATTAAAGGTATGCAAGTTGGCTAAAATTGCAAAGACCTTGATAAGCAATGTCCCAAAAATGCATTCGAATGAACATTTTATATGAAAGTTTGGTACATTTTAATAAGTTTGGACTTGTTTAAACACTGTTGCAAAATGTTAATTTGAATGTGTTTCATAACAGTAGATGAAATATGTATTAAGAACTACAGGCCAGAGACAAATGAGCAGTACAAACAGTGCATGGCAGCAGGTGATAGTCCACCAAAGAAAGCAAACACAGTTCCATTTACAGTTTTCTGGGATTCTCATAGTGTGATGCTCATGGACTACCTGCAGAAAGACGGAACCTTCACTGTGAAGTGTTATCCTTAGTAATGGACCAATTGAAGGATGCTATTCAGGCTAAGGCTAAAAGTCCACACCATGCAAAAGAGAAAGTTCTCTTTCATCACCACCTTCACATCCAGGATTGTTGCTGCAAAACTGCATGACCTTTGCTTCCAAGTGCTTCCACATCTACATGCATTAATATACAATATATTTAAAAAATTATGACTATTACTTTTTAATCTTTTTAATTTATATTTTAACAAGTTATCACAGCTATTTCTGAAGTTTATTTATGTTTATTAAGAGAATCAAGTTCTTAGGACTTGCCTGTTAACTATATTTTTTTCAAGTTTGTGGAAGATTTACAACAGTCTTATTATTATTATTATTATTATTATTATTATTATTATTATTATTATTATTATTATTATTATTATTATTATTACAATCTTCAAAAATTTTCTCAACACAATTCCTTTATTTTTCAGTAACCATTTTTTACTAATTAAGCTATCCCTCCATTCATCTTTGACTTTACATTGGAAGAAAATATGAATTTCATCTTCCTTCTCCTCACAGATGAAACTCATTCTCAGAATAACATTTCTCCATAATTTCCAAACTCTTAATCAAATCCAGGATATCTCTTCTCTTTCATTTTTCTTGCAAATTAAAATGTACTTCTCCTACACTCTTTATTGTATTCAGTTTGTTTTTCAGCTCCCGAACAAAAATTGTACGCTCTTTTGTATTTGTAGACTTATCTTTTCTTTTTGCGATGTTCTCAGAATATTTTAAGTAGTTATTTTGTATCGGGGATTTTCACAGTGAAATATATTATAATTTGTCATATTCTCAGAATATGTTTACTAAGTGCTTATTAACCAGCAATAAATGTCATTGAGGTAGATATTTTGGGTTGGCACTCCATTCCAACATACCTTGTGGTAATACACCTCTTTTGAATTCTGGCACTGATGATTTCTTCCTTTTTGCATCTGTTGATGAGTCTTAGTACAGTTTTTCTTGGGGCAATCTTCTTGGACAGAAGACAGTGGGGCAACATGTATATCCATATATTCAAAGCAAATGCAAGAGCTCTAACCACCTGGACATCATATATATTTTCAGTAGATGTTTCAAGGACTCCAGAGATAAGGATATGATTTTTTTCTAGTGTAATGTTTGAGGTCTTCAGTACCTTCCATGGATGGCCATATTTGCCTTGTACACTCAAGTCATGAATTCAAACCTGGCCAGGATCGATGGATTTTTTTTTTTAAGTATAGCTTCCTTTGGAAGGGAAGTAAAGCTGTTGATCCCATCATAGATTTACAGCATGTATAAGAAGCTCATACCTGAAAGAGTGAAATTTATCAAGTGTTTCATGCCCTGAATTGAATAGGATGCTGATGAATTTTGTGAAATAATTTATAATGCTTAATTAGCCATAAAAGTTTATGATGTCCCTCAGTTTGTATATTTTTGCTAATTCTTATTTATAACAGGGATTTCTTGAAAAAATGTGTATTGTTCAATTTTGAAAAGTTTGTTAATATTGCTGAAATTGTAGCCTTGATAATCTTGTATGGAAGAATTTTATTGCTTAGTTTAGCCAATGTATTTATTATGTCATTTTGTATAATGTGGTATCTCATATGAAATTGTATTGATCAGCAGGAGGAATTAACTACTATTACTGATGTACAAATTTAGATAACTGATGACATCAAGACAACAGCCTATGACAAACTAAAACATCTTCTGTTAAGTGCATCAACAGAACTTTATTTAAAATTGATAAAAGTGAATTAATAAAGGTGTGAATAAACCCAATATTTAATAAGTATAAGTGCTACTTTGCTATGTACGTTTTTAGGCTGGAGGAGAAATTTTGGGAAAAAAACCTCATCCTGGCAAGTTACCCCAACTAGAAGTTCAATCTAGTTAAGTGGATGCAATGTTTAGCATAGCTACAAATACTTAATATAAAAGGAGATAACTGGTAAAAATTGAAAAAATGCAGACTTTATTTTATATTTTAGGCTGGTCCTGTTCGTCTCTTTACACCATATAAACGCAGAAAGAGGAAAGAAATACCATCAGATGGGGAAAATCAACCACGAAAACTTAAAAGGGTTGTATCCAAAGATATAATAAGTGAAGAGGATAGTGATGCAGGTAAGGGTGATGCTGTTTTCTATGACAGAATATGTGTAGTGGTAAGAGAAAATGTGCTAAATTATTTAAGAATCTTTAGTTTGCTCCAAAAATCAGCTTTTAGTAATTATATTATTTTTGGTTTTGGTTTGGTATTTCAACACAGATCCCATGGCTGTGGTAGTAGGAGAATCTAAACACCTAGTTGGCACTGCTGTCACTGCTGGCAATGGTGGTGGAGAGGAATGGCAGAACACAACATATGTCCAGAGTCATCTAGCAGATGGAATGGTAGTAACCTCTTCTCCAGTATCAAACAGTCAACAGCATTCAGGTTCATCGCCTCATTCTCAGGCCCATGCAGTACAAGGCAATGCAACAGAATTCCAAGGATTGACTCATCAGAACTGCACAGAAATGTTCAGAAAGCTTGATGAAGTATGAAAGCATTACATCTATGTATTAAATTAGATGCATATCTTTTCATAGGTAGTATTATAATTAGGGCTAAAGTTAAAAGATGTAGAATTGCTAATTCATTAAATTAAATATACAATAAATTCACAATTACTCGTGTGCAGATTATTCATGCTACAAATTTATTGATTGTTAGGAAATTATTTAAAATAATGTTTTCAGCTTGTCTATTCTCTTGGAAGAAATTCACCTCCAACAACTTCTCCATCACTTTCTCTAGATGCTCAGCATCTCCCACTTTGTCTTAAGTGCTTCGATCACATTCTGTGAGATTATATTTAAAAATTAAATCTTTTGCAATTTTTTAAAAATCTACTTCGGTTTGGTTGCAAACAAAATTAAGGGCATAATTTTTTATTTATTTGTCAATTCGGAGTATTGCAAGTTTAATTGTTAAAAAAGGTAGTTTATATATAATAGCAAAAGAGTTGCCCACTACTTAGGAATTGAGTATTATAACAATTGTTATTAGTGTATCAACTGTGGTATTCAATAGCTAACAATGACAAATGAGACTGCCATGGGTGGCAGAGCTTTAAGGTGCTAACTCGTGAGCAGGAGGTTTGTGGTTCAAATCCTGCCAGAACCATCCTCCCTGACTAAGGTTTTTTCCAGGTTTTCCTCATTTCTCATAAATGGAAAATGCTTGGGAGGTATCCTAAACTTAGGCCGGAACATTAAAAATAATCCTTTCTGAATATATCATTTCATCTCATGTATCATCAGTGTCCATCACCTGTGGTGCCTCAGCAGTAAAAATGGATGCTAAACATTATTAAAAAAATGACAATTGAGATAAAAAGAAATAGCAGTTGCACTTTGTGCATTTGTCATTATTGCAAATCCAAAGCTTGGCCTTGCTTGCTGCCAGTATGAAAAATAAGTAGTGTCATGAGAAAGGGTATAAACTCCTTTAGCAAACAGACGTACATTACACAACATGTTTCAAAGATGAAAATTACTAAATAATGCTAATAAAATTTTCAACTTTGCATTACAGTGTTTATTCATGATTTTTTTTTTTTTTCATGCCTAAATCTCCTTTTATTAGCCAAAATGATCAGGAGTTCATGTTATTTGTAAAATGCTGTCTGCAAATGTAAAGAGAGTATAAAAGAAATGAAAGCCTGTATCAACAATATGCTAAATCATGACATTAATAAGTCTGTTGAATCCAATTTTGTGTATAGTATAATTGGTAGTGCTGAATATTTGTATTGTTGATCAGACATATTCTGGAATCAAACACACTTATACAGTTAGTTCTTTGCTAGCATTTCATGCTGGCAGTTTGATAAATTTGTTACAGTTTTGTCACATTTGAATTGAATATAATTTATCCTACATTGTGTTCAGTTGTTAACACTAACTCCACTTACTTTTTTAAAACTTTGGACTAGTTTCAGGAGAGGTTCCTTCCATCATCAGCTGCTGTTGACTGAATGCTGTTGTTCGAAACGGGGGATGCACGCCCGTTCGCTCCTGTGGTGGTATCTTGTGGTTCTAGTAGAAACTTGCTGAGTTCATCCAGCGGTGGAAAATCAAAATTCATTAAGTTCTTATTTTTTAAAATGAAAATTCTCTCCCATGTGGATAGTTCTATTGGGTTGTGAAGTTGTTTCAGTAATTTAATTTCTGGTTTTATTTCATGATTTTTGTTCCAAAAATGAGCTGCTATTGCTGATTTGTCTATCTGTTTCAATCTAATGTTCCTAAAAGTTCTTTTCTTTGAATTTCTAAATTTCTTTTCATTTATCCAATGTAGCTCTGCTCACAATCTGCATATATGAGATTAAATGTGCAGATTGTGAGCAGAACTACATTGGAAAAACGAAAAAAAATTTAGAAATTCAAAGAAAAGAACATTTTAGGAACATTAGATTGAAACAGATAGACAAATCAGCAATAGTAGCTCATTTTTGGAACAAAAATTGTGAAATAAAACCAGAAATTAAATTACTGAAACAACTTCACAGCCCAATAGAACTATCCACCTGGGAGAGAATTTTCATTTTAAAAAATAAGAACAACTTAATGAATTTTGATTTTCCGCCGCTGGATGAACTCAGCAAGTTTCTACTAGAACCACAAGATACCACCACAGGAGTGAACAGGCGTCCATCTCCATTTCGAACAATGGCATTCAGTCAGCAGCAGCTAATATGGAAGGAACCTCTCCTGATACTAGTCCAAAGTTTTAAAAAAGTAAATGGAGCAGTGTTAACAACTGAACACATTAATGTAGGATATATTATCACTCCATTGTCTACGACTTCGTAAGTACAATTTTTACTTAATGAATATAATTTATTTCTCTTTATATCAACATACAATTTTAAATATTACAATAAGATTTATGTCTTCGTTAATTCCAGGAAAAATCTAAGATATATACGATTGAAAGTGTATGGAATGTATTTTCAAATGAAGCCACTTGATGGAGCGTGTGAGCAGAACTGCATGTCTGAATTATACAGACAGTGCTCCAGTGATTTTAATAGCTATATGCAGATAATTAGCCATCTGAGCACATTGGCCTGTTAGCTCAGTTGGTTAGAGCATTGTGCCACTATTGAGAAGGTCGTGAGTTCGATCCTCTTTTTTAATTTCTTTTATTTATGCTATTCTTAATAGAATATAATTTTACGTTTTAAGGAGGGCAACGCATAGGTTCCAATTTTATGTAAGGTTAGATTAGATTAGGTTTAGAAGAAAAAAAAGAGGAGCAAAACTTATAATGTTAAAAGCGCATTGCCATTTTTGTTTTGGTTGCTGCTCCATTTCACGCTAGGTTAGGGTAGATTAGGTTAGATTAAAAAAAAAAAACATAGTGTTATAAGCAAAAGCCTTTTTCATTGACATCGATCCACCATTTCCTGGCATTGTGCTTCTCGGCTTTCTCCACTGCCGCTCGGGACTAGAGCATTAGCCCGGTCACGCTGTACGAGTAAGTCGTTTCTCAGCACACCCCTAGGTTCAGATACTGAACAACAGTGGTTAGGAATATAGGTCACGAAGAATGAATGTGTGTATGTGAAAATAGCGCGCCAGGAATGCACGAAAATGCCACACACAGCTACGGGAAGCACTGAGTGAGCATACCCTGCTCTAACGAACAGAGGTGAGGTGGACAGAGGCCTTTAAATGGCGCGGAATATCGACGACCGATCTGCAGCACGGTGGACGTTCTGTTTCCGCGGACAAGGATATACGGGTGATAATGGTGGAACAATGCTTACATGATAGGCGCTGGGTACTTGTGGAGTTAAAAGACAAATAGGCATTCCAGCAAAAATAGTGCATCGCAAATTTATGGGACGACCTGAACAAGTGGAAAATGTGTGGGTGCTACATAAATTAAGTGAGGTACAGAACTAGACTCGCGACAAAACATGTTGGATCAATTTGGCGAGATTTCAGGAAGAAATCGAATAGTGGCACACCCAGTGCTTCCCGTAGCTCTGTGTGGCATTCCTGCCGTGGGGAAATGCCATTTTCACATATACACATTCACTCTTCTGACCTGACCACTGTCACTGACAAACTGAACTTCAGGGTGTGCTGAGACACGCAGCTCTGCTCACTTACACCGGCAGATGGTTTCATTCAAAATTACATTCCATACACTTTCAATGGTATAATTTATATTTTCATGTGTCCATTGTTTGGGGGGGAAAAAAATAGTTCCCATGACTTATCCATCGCAGGTTTTGTATCTTGGTTCCTGATATATAAGATCTCACCTAGGTGATGCCTATGCCCCTTTGCTATGATTCTGTATCCTCTACTTTTAAGAAAATGGATGCCTTATGCAGCTATTTGTTTTTTCTTGTCTAAGCTCATCTGTCTGTCTCAGGATTTGCCACGCTGAGATAATATACTATGCTTGCAAAGCACAGTATCAAAGGATCAATGTGATGTTATAAATTGACATGGTCAATGTAGACATAAATGCTTGTCGTCATAGACATAGACATGACTAACACCACTACAACATGCTCAACTAGTTCAGGGTTTGATAATGTAGCTGAATTTTCAGATTGATGTTTCTGGATAAAAGGAGTGTGATTTTAATTGTAACAAAATCACCATGGTTAGAAATCTACAAAGTTTATTAATGTTTTGTTGTTTTGTATTACCACAACAGTATACTTTTTTTTTCTAATTACGATATGCTCTGAGGATATAATTGTATGCTAGCTGGATACGACACAGTAACTGTATATGGATGATATGGATATTAATTCACATTTGTAATTTCATCCAAGAAATGTTAATTGCTTTCTTTTTATGTAATGTTAAACTACTGTTTCCTTATATGGAGTAAGAACCACGATTTCTGCTAATGGAGTTTAAGACACTCTTCTCTCAACTGAATCCAATGCATAACTAACTAATTTTAAGATGAAAACGTCACTTATTACAATAGTATTGTAATAATACTATATGTTACAGTGCATTATATTTTCAATATATGTATACTAAGCAAATGAAATTTGTTAGTTTCTATTTAGTTGCAATAAAACTTTCTGTTTCACGTTTCATCCTTGGTACACATTATTAGTGTTGTTACGCTTGCCATAGCTTGATTCATTTAGTATTACAATTTTCTTACCTGTAGTTTTAATCTTTTTGTATTCTTAGCTGTGTATGTTTTTATCTTTGAATCATTACATTTTTATATTATAAATATTGTCATGAAGGCGAACAAACATTAAGACATACATTGTAATAGCCCTTATCTGATATATGATTTGCAAACAAGCTTACTAGATTTATACAATTTAAAACATATTGCCAATGAATATATGTTATTTGAATTGAAAATTAAAGCCATGTAGTTCAACTGAATCATACAATGATATGAATTAATTAAAGCCATTACTTAACATTAAAACATGTGCAACTGAACTTATTAAATTTACATAATTAAAAACATATTATTAATGAATGTTTGGAGCTATAAATAGAATATTATGGCCTTTATATTATGTAACTAACACACGTAAATGAACTTGTTAAATTAACATAACTAAATAGCTATTACTATTAAATGTTTGTGATTTTATATTGAGCATTATAGCCTTTGTATAATATACAAACATGTGAAAATGAACTTATTTAAAATAATATTATTAAACAACTGTTATCAATGACTGTTTAGGTCATTAAGTTGGATATTTTCCATTTCATATGTATCATTCAATGATATTAAATGATCACAATTTCCCCTTTTTTTTAATGGTGTTTAATGCCCATTTTTACTACTGAGGCACCACAGGCACTTATCACAACTCTGAAATCCTATCCCCACTTAGAAGCATAGTGATGCAGGTTGCACACCTCTTGTTATACATGATGTTTGCAATTTTTAATCATCTTTATATAATGCACGGTACATGCTTAATAGCCTGTTTTTTAGTTAGGAAATATTTCCAGTAGATTCTTTTGTATTTATTCTTAGCTCCCTATATGCGTCGGTCCTGGTGGTAGTGGTAACAATACTTGCCTTCTAAACCCAAGGTCATGGGTTCAAACCCAGCCAGGACTGATGGATTTTTTCGGGCGTAAAAATCGCAAGTATGGCTTCCTTTGGAAGGGAAGTAAAGCCGTGGGTTCCGTGTCGTATATTTATGGGACGATAAAGAACCTCAAGCCTGAAAGAAGAGGCCTCTGAGCAGAATTTGTCGGCCATTTCACGCCCTGAATAGAATGGGACTATGATGACCTGAGATGTTAAAGAGTGTCCTTAAATAAACAAATCAAAAAAAAAATATCCCTATATACTTTCTTATAAAGCATTTAACATACTTTACCAGCTGGAATAGATGCCATGATAATGCTTGGAATTAATTACTGTTATCTTACAAATTAGTCTATGTCCAACAGGAGCTACAGTTAACTTTCACTATGTTAAGAGAAAGCTTGAGATAAAAAAAGAAACCTAACCTGGCAATGTTAGTAAAACTGTACTTTCCACATTTGCATTTACTTTCAGAATTGTACTCTAATCACTTAGCCTTGAAAATGAGTACCAAAATGTTATATTTATTAAATATAGTAAATTTATATTTAAACATAGAAATCACCATATAATAACCATATTTTATTCTTATTGTTTTGTTTGTTTAGATGGCTACTCGAATGATGAAACTTAGCCATCAGTTCCGGCGCACAATAGAAGAACTTAAGGACCAATACCAACGTGAGATCATGCACTTCAAGGATGAAAAGGAACAAGCTGAGGCTGTGTTAGGAGCTCGTGTAGAGTGCACAAGGTATGTTTTTTAAGGGAAAATTGTGTAAACCCATTCACTGCAAATTTAAAATGCATAATCATGACTTCTGAGCAGAAGGTAGCAGACAAAAGCATGTGCCTAGTAATAAGAACTGTGTAAGTTTTGAATGCACTTTATGCATTAATATTTTATTTGCTAGTTTTTGTTAGTAAAATGAATGTTAAATATACAAGAGTATTTTAATGGACAACATATATTTGAATTTTAAGACATAATTTTCAAAATAAATGCCACACTAATGAATATTTTAAAGTGAAAAACTAATAAAGATACATAAGTTGCCGTTATTTTATTTAAAAATAATTGTTGTTTTCCTATTTATTGAAAACAAAGATTAAGTTAGAGACTGAGAATGATTTTTTTTCTCCCTCCCCTCGTCTTACAGTGGAGATAAAAATTTTTAATTAACATACTAACTTTCACCATTCAACAAACTATAATTAACAGTTTAAAATTTTTTAAAAAGTTGTGCTTTTTAAAAAATTATATAACTAACACAATGAAGCTCATATTATAAAATCATTTAAATATGTCATCTACACACTCTTTATGCTTCACTTACTTTTTGAAGTATGGAGCCGGTTTTGAAGATATTTCATCTTCATCCTGGGCCAACTGGTTGGAGAAACCTTCAGTTATGTGGGAGTGAGACTCCGCCCTGGTGGCAATTTTATGAACTTGAAATTGATGTTTTACTCTCCTGGAATGTCGAAGTTGATTAAGTGATCTTTATGTTTATAAATATGAATTTTTTCCCATGTATCTAATTCTGTGGGCCTCTGTGCTACTTTAAGCAAATCTGCCTCCTTTTTGATGTCATGATTCTCAGTCCAGAAACGGTGTCCTACTGCTGACATATCTATCTGTTTATATTTCAAATTCCTAAGATGTTTCTATATTCCTCTTGGTTTTTCCAACATAAATCTTATTACATTTCCGAATAAGATTTATCTGAATACGTCTGAAGGAACATCTTAGGAATTTGAAATATAAACATATAGATAGGTCAGCAGTGGCATACCATTTCTGGACTGAGAATCATAAAAAAGAAGGCAGATTTGCTTAAAGCAGCACAGGGGCCCATAGAATTAGATACATGGGAGAAAATTTATGTTCATAAACATAAAGATCACTTAATCTACTTCGACATTCCAGGAGAGGAGAATGCCAATTTCAAGTTCATAAAATTGCCATCAGGGCAGAGCCTCACTCCCACATAACTGAAGGTTCTCCAACCAGTCATCATGTTGGCCGAGGATGAAGATATTGTGTCTTCGAAACCAGTTCCATACTTCAAAAAGTAAGTGAAGCATAAAGAGTATGTAGATGACATATTTAATTTTTTTTTATATATTTATCAGTTTTTGTTAACACCTAGTCCTCGGTTCCCAGAGAACTTTGTCACAGCCCATTCTAAACAAAAGAAACACTGTAATAACACAAACTAAAATATTTTATATATTAAATCATCCAAAATAAACAATATATTTTTTCTCATTTGTAGAATGCCTGCCCTTAACTAGCATTCATTCACATTTAAACTTTTAATCTACTGTACATATAAACACACTATCTCTGCCAAACAATTACAAAGGCACACACAATCAAATTTTCAGATTCTCTCTCCTCAATGAGCATAAGCATTTGTTCAGCTCTATACAAATATTCCTCAAGATTCCTAATTTATTTTTGTTTACCAAACATTTTTCCTTGCTGCAATTTGCTTATTTAACTTAAACAATTGTACATATTTACTTGTCTCCATTCAGTTGTTCCTATGCACTCAAACAAAATATGTTCTATATTTTCAAAATTTCTACATATAGTGCAAACTCAATGTTCACAATTACTTCAAAACCCCTTAAGCTCCAGATTCCTAATCTAAACCATGCCATCCCTCTCTCTCCTGCTTATTATACTTGCTCATATATGTATCACTTTTAACATCCCCTTTTATCTAATGGAATACTAGTGACTTCTTCACCCTAATTATTTGAGTATAATATCTGTCCGTCTATATCCTCAAATCTTACTTGAATTGTACACATGCATGCGGCTTAGTACTTGATGCCATCAAAGAGCGAGAGTTTGTCAGTTGGGTGTGTAATATTGCTTCATAATGAGAAGTCACTGCTCTGAAACTTTGCTCCTCTCTGCAGAAACTTAATATGGAAGTGCACACAATGTTAAATAAGCATATGGTGATGTTATTCTGCCACAGTCAACCACACTTCAGGGTTCAAAGAGTTTAAGGAGAACCATATTTCTCTTACCGTATAGATCATCGAAACATTCACTCCAGTCATGCCTCCTTTCATGAATGCCAGCAGAGAAAACCAAATGCCCAGATTTGTGAATTGTAAATGTTAAACGCACCTCTTCTAAAAATCAAAATGTGGGATTCCTATGTGAGTTAGAAAGTGTAAATGTGGAAAAGTTTAATGTTATTGTCTCTTTTTTAAAAGGACAGTAATCTTATGGATATCACTGTGAAATGTGCAGTTAGAAAGTATTAGTACTGTATTATTGTTTGTTAATATTGAGTGCATAAAAACAGTTTATATGCCTGCAATGTGGGAGCAAATATCAGTACAATGAAAATCTAAGACAGCATGTGTCTATGGTACACCGGAAAAGTTGAATTTACAGATGTTAAACACTATTAAAAATTATAATCTGTAGTTGTTTTAAAGATTTAAAACACTGACATAAAAATGCATGTTTGCTTAGAAATATGTTCCATGTCACAACTTTAAAAATGTATAACAAATTAAATAATTTTATTTGTTTTTATCCTTTTTTAAATTTTTCTGAATTTTGGATTTCTAAATGGTCTAGAAAGTTTCAATATGCATAAAGATGAATGCGTGAAATGTTTTGTATCATTAGGTTCAATCATTTCTAAGTTAAATAATAAATTTCTATTCATTAAAAATGGCAAAGTGAGAAAGTATTGCATTTTGAAATATAATTTTGCTTTCTGGTATCATTAGTGTAGATATCATGTCAGTACTGGTTCTAACACTGAAGATATTTCCATTCTCAAAATGTATAAAGAAGAAAGAGTGAAAAATTTCGTAACATTAGGTTGAATTATTTCTATATTTGATAATAAATTTCTATTTGTGAGAAATGGCAAAAAGAGAATTTACTGCATTTTGTAATATAATTTTGCTTGTTGGTCTATTTTCTGGTAATGTTAGTATAGAAGATATTTCTGTTCTCAGTGAATCAAAGGAAATACTAGCATAAGTAAGTAAACAAGAAAGTCGCAACTGTTCTCTGCCCCTATCAGAAGAAAAAGAAAATTTTGCTTGCATGTGTTAGATGCCATTATGGGAATTTCTACAACAACATAACTTGAAGTTGTGAACAAATACACGGCATCCTTAAAGGCAACATTAGCCGCAGTTTGAAACCAGAATGAATAAGTATCCATGTCCAGTCCTAAAAGAAGTATATTTTTCCACAGAGAAGAATCTTTGCTATAAAAAAAAAGAAAGAAAGAAACATCTCATTGGAAAACCTAATACAATGGAACCAAACAACCTCACACTTTCTTTGCTGTAAGATAGAGCCATTAGTGCTACCTCAAATTAAAGTACACAGTTCGGAATACATGCAAACATATGGTGTTAAAAGCTCTTGCATTTTCCCATATCATTAATATTTCCTTTTCATATTACATTGCTATATTACAGTATCCCATTTCATTTTCCTGTTTATTGAATGTGAATACTATTAACATGCTTCTTACAAAGTTTATTTTTGGCATATAATTGTTTCCATGCGTTAAGACTTCCATTTGCCTGCTTTTTTTTTTAACTCACACTACCAACTTCTGTTGGAATTGCCTCAGTTTTCTCTGTTGGCAATCATGAAAGAAGATGTGACTGGAGTCAATTTTTGATGGTTTGTATGGGTAAATCCATGTTTCAACAACAAAGCAGGGTGGTCAAGGTGTTCTAACCATTACAGTGATTGAAATCATGATTAACCCTTTCACTGCCAAACTAAAATGTTATATTGCTGTTAAAACTGCCAGCCATAATTAGGGAAAAATGTAATGTTTTCAAATAAGTGTACGTATGAAGCTGTTGACAATGGAGTGGTATATATATAAACAATGTTTTATTTGAAATGTTGTACTCATCTCAATTTTGAACCTATTTAGTTGAAAAAGTTTTTGATGACTCATGATATCTCCTGTGATTTTTAAGACTGTCACTTATGTCCAAGTCATTGTTACAGTTGCTAAAAAACTTTATATTCATTTTCAAAATTTGAACTTTCTACATTCTGAAATTAAGGTTTTTTTTTTTTTTTTTTTTTTTTTTTTTTTTGGTCAGAAAAACAGTCTGGATGGATTCCCTTTTCATAGTTTCTATGACTGTTCATGATTTTTTCCTCTTCCCATCCCTCTTAGTACACATAACATTCTCTTTCCGAGGTAATTTAACTACATTTAGTCCAACAAGTATGCCTTTCATGCCTGAAGTTCATTTGATAAAGCCTCTATTACTGAAAGTGTAAATTGTAATCTGGTCATTGGTTTGTTACATTTGTTATTTTCTATATATTAAATGTAAAAATTTAGAATCATTGAGCTGAAAGTGTTAAATTAACTTTCTTCCAATATTCACAGTTTTGCATTCATCCAGATAAGAGTATATTATATATCTAATGTATCAATCCCACCTATATAGTTATTATATGCCAAAACAATTTAAGGCTTAACAATTTTTTTTAGTTTAATTTTTTACAGTTTTATACCTTTTGCCATCTTTGGTCTAGAATTTGACAGTAGTAGTACTTGTTGCTTTTGACTTTCCTTTACTCTATTGCCTACAGCCAAGATGGATCCCCTTCTATAAAACTTCTTCTCCCCTACTTTGAATTATGTCAAAAGAAATTATGTACCAAATAATTTTCTGTTTCTTCTAATTGTACCAATTATATTGATTTGGGCAATGTAAGGTTTGACACAACTGCCATCATTGTTTAGGAAGATCAACTAATAACAGTGGATAGATTGGCAGGCATGTTACAAATTTTCAATGGGTGCACTCAACATTCTATATGATCACTTACACATGAGGTGCATCTGTGCCAAATGAGTGCTAATATTGCTGATACCTGAACAGAAAATGGTGTGTCAAGAGTTTCGGTATCTGATAGTGGAGAATGGCAAGACATACCTGAATTCCATCATTACAGGTCAGAGGCTTGACCACCATTACAATCCCAAAAGCAAACAGGTTAGCTCAGTCTGGAAATCAATAGTTCTCCTGGAATGGTTTATCAAAATGAAGTCTCCCTGCACACAACTGTTAATGGGGAGTATTACAAGACTGTTTTCAGTGTCCTGGCTGAACACATCCAAAGAAAATGCCCTGAGCTGCATCCATCTAGTAGGCATGTTCACCATGACAATGCATGCCCTCACATTTGCAATATTGTTCATCAAGATTTGTCCAGAAAATGCATAGACTGCATGTCCCACCCTTCATACAGCCTGGAACTAGCTCCATAGCCGCTTTCTTCTGTTTCCTCATCTCAAAAACAAGTTCCAAGGCCAGCATTTTAGTTCATCAATGGCTCTAATGAAGATAGTAGAGGAGGTTCTGAAGCTGTGAAAAAAATGGTTTCCAGCATGTCTTCCAGGACTGGTAAACACAGGTCAAGTGCATACAACTGAATGGAGACAACTTTAAAAAAGACCATACCAACCTTGACCCTGCTTAAAAAAATCATTCTGAATCTCTAATGACTAACCCTATAATATCCCACAGATTCTAACAAATGCAAATGTTTAATACATTATATATATGCTGATGAAACAAATATATTACTAAGATAAATAATATTCCATAAATCCTAATAAATTCAAATAGAATAAGATAGACTATTGAACAGATTTGATATTAAAGAATTACACATCTATAAGGGAAAAATTCAATGTATACTTTTTAAGATATCATCAAACAATGAACATAACTTCATTCCTCAAAGCAGATAATAAAAAGTTTTATTTTTTTTACAAGTTGGTACAACATTTTTTATTGTAAAACTAAACATGTTATTTACTTGCATAAAATACAACACTGAATAATGTGCACACTCCAACTTTTTCCAATAAAATTGCACAAAAAAAAAAAAATACCCAGTAAACATTCCATTTTTAACAAATGTCTTGGGTAATGTAAAATGGTAATATTAGCTGCACTTATTAATGTTTAATTTGCATTAAAACTTTAAAAGCAATAATGAATTAATTTATTATAATTGATTCTTTCTAAAATGCACAAAAATCTTATTGTTATTGGTTCTTTTTAACATACAAGAAAGGTTTCTTTAATTGCATTCTATTGTCTTTTGTAGTGGAATACCAATAATCATTGTTAGTTATGTTCCATGTGTTTACACTGCTGTCTTACAATGAACAAAGAGAAGGGTAAGTATTCATTATAAATAATCTCTGTGAGTCGGAATATTAGAACACTCTTTCTGGTTTCACTTAAATGAGATTTTACTCAGGACATATGTTTCTTGGACATTTTTTCCACATCAGCTGTGGCAGCACATTTCTGGAATGAAAACCATGAAATAGAAAAAGGCATCAAGTTATTAAAAACTGTTCAACAACCAAAAGAACTAAATATATAGGAAAGGATTTATATAAAAAAAACATGAGCATAACCTTATGAATTTTGATATCCCAAAAGCAGACAACACTTTATTTAAGTTCATCACAAGACCACAAGAGTCCAGCCGGATTCCTACCTACCCAACTTCTATTAATGCTCCAGTTTGGTTCCACAGTAAAAAAGACACCATATCCACAGAACAGAAATCTGGAATTTACAAAATTAAATGTGCAGATTGTAACCAAAGGTTCATTGGGAAAACAAAAAGAAAATCAGAAATTAGGAGAAAAGAACAATTTAAGAATATTTTATTTTAAGCAAATTGATAAATCAACAGTTGCAGCTCACTTTTGAACCAAAAATCTTGAAATTAAACCAGAGGTTAAGCTGCTGAAAAAACTACTCAGCGCAATACAGCTATTCTCTGGGCAAAAAATTTTCATCCTAAAAAATAAGAACAACTTAATGAATTTTGATGTTCCACCCATGGATGAACTCAGCAAGTTCCTACTTGAACCATCAGAGACTGCCACCAAATTTAGTTGTCAGTCAACAACTGATGATGGGAGCTATTGTCCCTGAAACATAGCCTAATGTTGTATAAGTAAGTGAGGTTAGTGATTTAATACATTGTGATAGGGTATAGCATACTTAAGTTTAAAGTTATTAAATTTGCTTAAGTTATTGGACATGGAACTGGGTTGAGAGTTTATAATATCCAAATGCAATGTGCATAACTGGTGGAGACAAAAACAAGTACTTCTAGAAATAATAAACAAATCAAAAAAGGCATCATAGCCTCAAAACTGGCAATCAGCTATTGAAAATGAACTATTGGAATAAATAACTAAATTACATAATAATGGCATCAGAGTTTTACATGAAATATTGCACAATAAATAGATTAATTGATATCATTGTATGATTGAGTTGAACTACACACTCTTAAAGCTTCACTTACTTTTCATAAATGTATGGAACATACATACATACATACATTGAGTTGAACTTTAGCCTGGCTGAAGATGGGAACTAAATGTTCTCGAAACCGTTTCCATACATTTATGAAAAGTAAGTGTGTAGAGTGTGTAGTTCAACTCAATCATACAATGATATCAATTAATATGATTGGCTTCACTGTGCAAGTTCCAATTTACATTTAAGAAATAAATAGATTGTTGATTTTGTTTATTTATGGATGCCTCTTTAATACCTCAGGTCATAAGCATCGCATTCAATTCCGGGCATTAAATGGCTGATCAGTTTTGCTCAGAGGCCTCTTTCAGGTTTGAGATTCTTTTATATGCCATAAAGCTACAACATAGGGCCCGTGGCTTTACTTCCCTTCTAAAGGAAACCATACTTAGGATTTTTATGCATCATTGGCCCTGGCAATCTTGGGTCTAAGAGGCAAGTATGGTTACCACAAGACTACCAGGACTGACTGCTATACATAGACATTAATCACAAAAAGGCTTCTTTAAAGCAAGCAGAGGCTATCTACCATTTTATAAAGGAAAGAGAGAGAGAGGTAATCTCTTTGTCGAGAATGTCACAAAATTTTTAACATAAAATTGTAGGGTTTCTTAATTTGTTATTTCAAATGAGAAAGGAAAAGAACTATTTGTTTTCACAAATAGGTAACATGAATCAGATGCCTCTCTAATTTGATATGCTACAAACACAATAATTGCTAAAAAGGGAGAAAGTGGTATATTAATAGGTACTATGGGTGCTTGACAATGGTGCTAACAATTGGGGAAAAATTACCACTTTTTGTTATTACCAAAAGAAAAAGTTTGCCAATTATTACATTTTTGTAAAGTATTCACATAAGAGTACAAGCAAAGGGAACGATAATGCTCATACAGTTTGTTACTGGATACTGTCAATGTTGTAGAAACTGCCTGTAGTGCCTCAGTATTAAAAATGGGCGTTAAACACCAAATAAAACAAAAAAAAATGTTGCAGGAGTGTCTGGTTCTTTACTTTGTCATCCTGTAATGGGACAGTTTCTGAAATCATCAGGTGAACAAGGAAACTTCTTTCATAGTCAAAGATTGATACTGCTGTTGTCCTTAATGACCTCACTTCAGTGCTCCAACCTTTGGATGTTAAAATAAATGATTCAAAAATAATGTCAGAAAATTTTTTGTTCAGTAGATGACGGGGTGGAGGCCATAAAATGAATACGAGGTACAGGGTTCGATAACGAGCACCTCTACCAATAATGTCTGGCATTAGTCTGACATAAAAAAGGGGACAGGAGCTTCATAGGTAGAGCATAATTCAGTTTATTAATTAAAGCACAGAGAGCATCCCAACCTGGTCCTGAATACCTTAAGTCGATGGTGACGGAGCTAATGAATGAATGGTGTTTAATGCCTGTTTTTGCTACAGAGGCACTACAGGCGATGGACACTAATGATACATGAGATGAAATGATATATTGGGAAAGGATTTATTTTTTTTTTTTTAAGGAAGGAATTGTTCCTGGCTTAGTTTAGCATATACCTCCTCAGCATTTGCTATTTATGAGGACTGAGAAAAACCTCAGTCAGGGAGGTTGGTCCTGGTGGGATTCGAACCCTCAGACCTCCCGCTCATGAGTCTGCTTCTTAATAACCTTGGCAACCCTTGGTGGTACTGATGGAGCTAAGCTGAAGAATGGTCATGGCACAACGTCTAGTTTGGACTCTGACTGGCAAGGGTTCAGTTTGATAACCTTACATCTGACGACTTCTGTTAAACCGCCCTTATGTTTTGTACCCTCTCAATTTCCAGTTAATTCTCTGAATATTTAAGAAGAATTTGGTCATTTGCATTACAAAAGCTTCTAGAAGGTTCTACAGGATTTTCTAATGGAAGTAGCTTATCCAATGGGAGTTTTTACATGACCTTAATAATAGTAATATAACAGGAAGGTGTGGGCTTAACTGGAGGCTAGGCTGCAAAACTGTTGTGCAGGAAGGCTTCATACAACTTCCCCAAAATTATGCAATATCCTCTTAGCAACACATTCCATAAAGTTTTACTTATAATTTGAAATAATGACAAATATGCAGCATTACCAAACCTTAATTGCTTAGCTCGTCACAATAGGATGGAACCAACAATCAACAGTTTATTATCCAGGCTGTGACTGGATAATAAGCATGATATTTGATAATATCAGTGACTGCAAAAAGGGTTTTAAAGGTAAGTATTTCAAATGCCCTGGATAGTTCAGAGAAATTGTTGTTTGGAAAATGACAATACATGGCAATAGAACGATGAAACTGATAGTTAATGAGCTAAGGATAGTGCTAATGCTATCTATGTATTACCAATAATTATTTGCAATTATAAATTACACTGTATTGCATTTTTGCTTCATTCCATACATCACATAGTTTGTTCCTTTGGATTATTTAGGCAGTTTTTTTTCTTTTCTTTTTTTTTCTGTATTTATGTATTGCTCTTATTCTATACATATTAATCGAAGACTTCAAAGTTAATGTGCTATTGCAAATGTATTACTTGAATGAAAAATTTTAAAGCAGCTCAGCATGTAGAATGGTAACAGTGTAGAAGCTGTGATTTATTCACTTATTTTTTTCCTTGCTTCTTTATTAATAAAAGTTGGGGAAAAAGTGTGTCTTTTATGCAAGTAAATACAATAACTTAAATTGCAAAAAACTAAGCAACATAAACTATCTCAAATACCACTTAATGAAGATAGTGTCAATAGATGTATTATTAAACATAATAGTTTATTGTAATATATTAAATAAGGCTTAATATGTGGACAGGGTTAGGAAGTAATTTTCATTTTTTGTGCAATTTACTGGTAATTTATGTAGCTAAGAAAACAAACTTTTATACAGAAGTAAAAACCTGATTTTTTGCTGTATAGTAGTATAGAAACTACTTTAATTATACTATATTGTGAACATCCATTTTATGATGTATTTCACCTGGAATAATTATTATATAAAAATTGACTATAAAGTCACTTATTAATAGACAAAAATAAACTATTATCTCAGTGCTGTATTTTTAAAAATTGAGAAAACTAGTGATGTGAACTTTGCTTACATAAGGCAATTTATTTAAATTTGATTATAATATTTTTGTAAAAATTTAAATTTCTCTTTCATATGTATAAAACTGTAAAACTAAAAAGATAAAACTGCTGATTGAAAATAATATTTGATTGCTATTTTAGAATATAGCTGAATTTACTTTAGTTCAGGCAAACTACCTCAAAAAGGTGTCGATTTATAACAAAATTCCTAACAGGGCAAACTCAGCGGAATTGGCTAGAAGAAGTGATTACTAATACTGGGTAAAAAATTCAGGAGCTGAATGTTTGCAGTCTTAGGGTTGGGGATTGAAAGGGGTGAAAATACGTTTTTTGCACTTTGCGGCGTAAATACTTGTTTTATCGAAAAAAGTTAAATGAGAAAGTTGTAGATAATTAAAAAATCTACAACTTTTGTACATAACATTTTTTCAGATAACCTCAAAATTTTGGAGTAAAACATGAAAAGCTACATTTTCGGTTTTTAATGTTTTACTCCGCCAAAAAAGTCCAATCTTTATGAAATTTGGTACAGTTAAAGCTATTTCTATTCAAAATAACTAGAATTTTTTTTTTGATTAACTTTATTCATTTCTGAGAAATTAACGATTTTCGAAGAAAAAAACTTTTTTTTTAAGAGTCGCTCATAGTTGCCATAGACAACTTTTATAACTACTAGTTTTTTGTAATTACTTAAACTTTAAATAAAAATTAGTGCTACAAGCAAAAAAAAATCATTAAATTTGTAAAAAAAAACTGAAAAATCTCATTTTTTCGTGTGATTTTTCTCATTTTATTTAATGTCATGTTATTTTTGAAACCACTTTGATAAATTGATTTAAAATACTATTAACAATTTTATTTATAAGTTTTTAAGGTTGTTAAATTATTTTCATTCAATTTAATTCAATAAAATTATCAGTTAATCAAAAAAAAAAAAAAAACCCCAACGTAACGGTAATCCAGTGAACTTTGTTTATTAAACATTTACCTCATTAACGAACGTACAAAGTTTTTAATTATATTTAACTCTTTTTATTTGTAATTCCTCTTCTTTTTCATCTTCAGGTTCTTCCGATGGATCCAAATCCTCGATTTCTACAGCTTGTCGCTCAGCATTAGAGCAATCATTTACGCGATAACAATTCATAAATTACATCATTAGATCAACGTGTCTTCGGTGTAATTCGGCATTAAAATTCCTTCCGTCGATATCTTCCTACCCCAATCCGTAGGATTTTTCTTGTTTACAAGCCACGTTTGAAGTTGAAGATATGCACTGAACAAATGCTGCCTAGCAGCTCCTTCAGTTGGTGGTAGTTTTTCTAATTTAAAATTTGATTTTATTGAAGTTTTTTGAAACATTTCAAATCGCAATTCGTGGAGCGTAATTTTTTTTAATAGAACAAATTGATGCTATTAATTCACTACCATTTTTCGCCACTACCTCTTTGTCAGCACCTTTATCATAAAAAATATCCGCCAGCTGAGTGAAATTTTGTATACATACCAATGATTTAATGGATACTCTCTTCCTTTTCCAGTAAATTCCGATGTCATGTCACATCCAATGAAACAGTGTAAAAATGCAATGTGTTTCTGAAATGAATTATAGTTGAAGCTATCCGACCAGTAATAACAATCTGCTACAGTATTTGTTCCTGGTTTATAAAAACAAACATCAAATTATTGATACTCAATTGATTCAATAATACAAGAAGATCGATATCTTGTCCAACAACCACGGCAGTTTTATTTGTTTCCGCGATTTTTATTGCTGTATCAATTATAAGGTAGTCTTCATCTTCTTCAGCTTGTGCGCAAGTAAATCCAGCAGATTCCAATTCGGCAGATAACACTTTTATCAACTTATCTTTGTTTTTTTTTTCATTTGATAAAAATGATTGAGGCAAAAAGGGTATGAGAATGTGATCCTCAAACTGTGAACATTTGTTGCTACAGACGTTTTTCTTCGTGATCGTTCACTTGATTTCGTACTTGTCGAAGCTGGTGGTGGTGGTGTAGGATTCTAGGAATAATTTTTATTGGCATTAGGATAACCATCAAATATAATATAGCTGTTTTCAACAGAGATATTTTGAACATAACTTAAATATTTCGTTTTTATATCTGCAATGCTGTCATTTTTTTTTTTGCCAAATCACCTTATGTAATAAAAATCCTCCATCAACGATATGAACAAGATTGTCATGGTTAGGTAGAGCATTAAGACTTGTGAAATCTGCGTAAAACACAGATTTAACACTTTTTTTAACCCATTATGGTTAAACAGTGAAAGAGGGTATGGAGCTAATTCGTATTGTAAATACTTTTTCATATAATTTTTTTCTGTTATTTGCAAAGATATTCTGTGGAACAACAGTGATGTATTTTATCGCTACTTTCTCACCATTCACTTTAATGGACGATCCAACAGTTTTCGATGATAATATAACATTTTTTCGCTGGAACTTGACACTTCCAAAATTATGGCCTACTAGTATTCTGCCGATCTTTTAGCTTCGTAGCAGTTAATTGAATCTCCTCCAATTACCCCAGAAAAAATAGACATGATATTTGGTGTGTCAGGAAACGGGTTATATCTATAAAAAATGAGATGCTTTTTTTAGATCTGCCACGTCTGTCGTTATTCACGATTCTCTGGCATCGATATGCTGTTCAGATGTTGTATGTGAAACATTACAGAAGTCCATCTCCTTGCATACTTCAACGAGAATTATCATTGTTAATATGAAAGTAGCCAAGACTCTCTGAAAATAATATTTTTCAGTTTTTTACAATACATAATTACATATATACACAATAAATAATGACATTTTTAAGTAAAATGAGATTTTTCAGTTTTTTTACAAATTCAACGATATTTTTTGCTTCTAGTACTAATTTTTTATTTTATTATGTGAAAGTTGAAGTAATTATAAAAAAAACAAAAAAAAAACAAGAGTTATAGAAGTTGTCTAGGGGAAAAAAAAAACGGTTGATACGATCGAAAATAAATCGTATATTTTCATCAATTTTCGAGTTTCTTATAATAAACGATTTATTTTCGATCGTTTCAAACGTCCTCTGAAATCGGGAAAAAGCATGAGACCTATCATCAACAACACCATCATGTTGAAAGACGCCATATTCCTTTATACCTTTTTGAGCGACTCAAATAAATAAGATTTTTTTCTCGATAATCGTTAATTTCTCAAAAACGAATAAAGTTAAACCAAAACAAAAATGGCTAGTTGTTTGGAATAGAAATAACTTCAGTTGTACCAAATTTTATAAAGATTTTTTTTTTTTTTTTTTTTTTTTTTTTTTGGCAGAGTAAAAAATTAAAAACCGAAAATGCAGTTTTTCGCGTTTTACTCCAAATTTTTGAGGTTATCTGAAAAAATGTTAGGTACAAAAGTTGTAGATTTTTTAATTATCTACAACTTTCTCATTTAACTTCTTTCGCTAAAACAAATATTTACGCCGCAAATCGCGAAAAACCTATTTTCACCCCTTTCAACCCCCACACCTCAGCGACTGCAAACATTCAGCTCCTGAATTTTTACCCGGCATTAGTAACCTCTTCTTCTACCAAATCTCACTGAGTTTGTCCTGTTAGAAATTTTGCTGTCTCAAAAAGGTAATTTGCCTGGACTACTACTAAAAATATCATTTGTTCACACTTTGCCATTATTTTAATTTTTACTAAAACTATTATGCACTTTAAATGTTAATAATGGAATAGCCAGTTGCCTCTCTCACATTCCCGTAAACTCACTGATATTCATCACTGGCATGATCTTGTAATTAATTGCGAAATATATAATTTTTATATTATTGTATTTTATATTGTGATGTATAATGTGAAAGATACCACATTACAAAGTGTCACAATAGGAAAAAGTCAATCAAGGATGATGCCAAAGACTAATTCAACTATGCATGTTCGTATTCATTTCCTTTCATTCATATGTTGTGATGTTATCCATATCATTTTACTAAATATTCTGAATGTGCTTTGTTTTTATATGAATGTAGTCATTGCTGACATTTTGAATGTATAATTTGTTAATTGGTATCATTGTATGATTCAGTTGAACTACACACTCTTAAAGCTTCACTTACTTTTCATAAATGTTCTCGAAACTGGTTCCATACGTTTATGAAAAGTAAGTGAAGCTTTAAGAGTGTGTAGTTCAACTGAATCATACAATGATATCAATTAATATGATTAGCTTCACTGTGCAAGTTCCAATTTACATTTAAGTTATAATTTCTTGTTTATAGATGTCTATATTATATTGATTAGTCCCATATCTTCTTATAAGATTCAGAGTTTAATAAATAAAAAAATATATTTGAAGAAGTTTATTGGAACGGTAGGAGCTAAATCAGCTCCTTGTGATATTTTGGACAAATTAAAAAAAGTTTTTTGAATTGAGCTGATAATACTGGTATGTTAAGTATGATGTAACCTGAATGTAACTTTCGACAACTCCTTAGTCAAGCAGCTAAGTACCAAAATGTTTGGAGTGATCAAACCATCTTCTGCATAAGCTCTCCAAACTTCCAGATTTCTCTTGGTACTGTTGATAACTGGTTATTCCCAAGGGGTTGAGATTTTCTAAAATCAATTCCTCTATTTGTTCATGATGTTTCTCAGTCAGTTTCAGTCCCTGGTACACAGGATGGAGTAACATTGGCTATATACATTTAGCAAATGATATTTTCCTTTTTCTACATGTAGCAAGAGATCCTTATGGTCATCAGGTAGATGAACATCCACAATATCTACAACAGTTTCTTCTTGTTTACTGGATCAAGTACTGCAGTTAATAACTTCTTTGAGAAAGATGAAGGGGCTAAACTGAAGAAAGCAGTTTCCAAGCTTCATCATTTGGCAGCAACTTTCCTGTTGCACATTAATATGTGGATACAAGCATCTCTCTGAGAACATTCAAATCATGATACCCACATACTATAATAATGAAATTATGATGTGGATGTGACCACCTGCAGCTTGTAATGTTCTAGTAAATGAATAAAAGAAAAGTGCACATAAAATTCCAAAGGAATGTGTGTTTTTATTCTTTTTACATATGAAGTAAACTTTGCAAAAACCATGGTTTCTTTTCCCCCTAGTTCACATTTTGTACATATTTTATGTGTAATTTACATGTCATGTGAAAAACTTATTTTTGCAAATAATGGCACAACCTGTGGAGTAAACTTTTATAACAGCTTAAAAGTACTCAAAATCAGGGACTTAGAATACTGTAAAGGTCATTGCAAAGAATATTTAAAAAAATGATATATAAAATCTTACATCTTCCTTTTCTGTACATCTTGAAATATCTGTTTTAATTCAACAATAAGATCACTTATATAACAATAAAGAAATGCATATGTATATGTATATAAAGAAAGATCACAGTATTACTCACAGAGAAAACTTAGCCGACTCCACAAAGCAATTCCTGCATATCAGGACAGAAAGAGCAATAATAATTTTAAAATAGGATTAAAGCATTTTATGCAAAGTATATATTATTCATTAAAGAGTTCCATACTGATTATTTCTAAATTATTTATCAACAAATGTTTTGTATTCTATATACTTGATGTATAATTTCTTAGTAGAACTCTTTGAACGTTTCCAGAAAATAAACATATCTTATGGACAATAAATAAACGAATGAATGCAAAAAGTAAGTTTTTATACTGATACAATGTTAGAGATTAAGTATATTTGCTAACAACTGACATTAATTTCATTGTATAAGTATAAAATATTAGCACAGCCTTAAAATATGATACTCAGAAAATTTTTAAAAAAAGTAATTAAACAAGATTTTAATGTTACAGGGCTGTTTTTGAGTCTAGACAGGGAGAAACACTTCCAGTGCACGTAGTTGATCCTATAGAGACTGTGGGTTTGCAACCAACATCAGATGGAACAGAAAACAAGAAGGTAAAAAAACACGTATACTACCTATATCTTGAATTCACAATTTATCACATACTGGTGACTTTGAATTCATAGCATGGTCCTAAGCATTTCATTAGTTTTCACCTTATAGTAACTGAAATACCAGGTGAAGAACCACCAATTTTATACCTAGTCTTACCATTAATACTGTCACAACTTTTGACAGTGGCTGTACGGCTGCTCATAGAGGGCAGCACATTCCTGAGGTATGATGTGTGAGATGTTTCATCATAAATTGTTGTAGTAGCTTTCAAGATGAACAGAGATGAAAAGGAGCAATCGCAAAAATTTTGTAACTGTTACAGCACTGCAAGGCAAATCAGCAGGTGAGATTTTCTGAATGCTCCAGAAGCTCAAAATATCCAAGAGGTTTGTGCATTGCACTATCCAGCTTTTCATAGAGACTGGAACTGTGAAAGACTGCTCCAGAAGGAAGACCACACACAATATTGACTCCACAATTGGTTTCTGCAGTGGGGGCCCATGTGCTCAGAAATCCAGTAATGTGACATGATGACCTATGAACTAAAAATATACATAATGTCATATGTTAAGTGGTGACCTGAAATTTTATACTTACAAATGAATAGAAGTGCCAGAGATATTCATAAAGCAAAGTAATTAGGTAGCAAAGGGTACTAATGAATCCTTTCCACTGATGATGAAAAAGTTTTCAGTGTTGAGAACTGCAATGTTAAATGTCACAAGTTCAAAATAAGCTAGCCAAAAAGCTCCTAAGGTCCAAATGAGCTGTCATCCATAATGTGACTAATGCTTCAAAACCCAGCATATTTTATATGTTGTTGGCATGTAGATAACATAAGCTTGCCTCTGCATCAGTCATTGTGTTAGTTATGAGGATGCAACTGAGCTCTATTTTGTGAAAAAGGGGTGAGAACATCAGCCAAAGTGTACCAGCAGAAATACTGGTCAGAAATCTCGTTGTCATCATTTCGTGGGATCACAAAAATGTTGGTGTGTTAAAAAGCAAATAAGGATTTAGCCATTCATACATTATTTGTTGAACAGTTACAAAATAGAAAACAAATGCCATATAAAATGAACAATTTATGCTTGTGATAATTAATTGGTTGAAATGTTATAATATTAAAAGTATACGAAATATTAACAAATAACTCTAAACCCTTTAAAAAATGTGAAATATTCCCTATACACAGTGCATGTGTTAATTAAAATTTCCACAATAAAAGACAAGAAAACTACTCTGCTGGTTTCCAAATATTCTTTTTGCAACATTTTACAACATTATCAAAGTATCACACATGAATCCAGCACTAATAACTCTCTTAAATACTAATGTTTGTTTGAGTACAGCTCGTGATTACTCATACAACTTTTAGAACATTTCCTTGAAATCAGGCAACAGGCTTATATACAAGTTGCATTTCTATCAAAGAAAATTAAGAAAAAGTTATATCAGGTATCAAATATTAATACCAAACTTGGGGTCACTATAGCAGGGAAGAAGCTCCATCTCCAATTTCTAAAGTTGTGCCAAAAAGTTTCCTCCATTGGTATTTCCCTATCAGCCTACTGCTTCACAAGCTCAGAGGGAAGAGACAAAAGAAGGTGAAGTGACAGAGTGATTCCTAATATGTAAGCACTCTGGTGCTTATTGAGAGGACTGAATTAGCCAATCAAATAACATCCAGAATGATGTTGGCATGCTCACATGATCTTCGCTAATAGGTGAACAAATAAATATCAATCTGTGCAATGTTGCAGAGTAAAACTGGCACATTTTCTCTCTCCAAAGAACATATGGTTAATTGCTAACTACACTTTTCATACTGATATACTTTATTTTGTATATTTAATTTTTTCCCACACTTCAACTCATTGTTTACACCAACAACTTTGGGGGAATCTTGATTGCAGCCTGTAGCAGGAACAGAATACAAATGATCTTGGATGAGCTGAACAACAGTCTATTACTACAGGATATGAGGCTTAACAGCCTCAGGGTGTGACAACTAGGAACATGCAATGCCATGGGTCAGATTCAAAACAGTGCACTTGAAGCAAGGCAGAGTATTGCTATAATAACACCAGTTCTTGGCAGAGAAGAACAGCCATCATTTGAGTTTGCACAAGAAAAGAAACAAGATTAATAGCAAACAATAAATATCGGTATCTAAATTACCTATAAATACTTATCCCTCTTTACATCATCTAAGAGGATATAAAGAGATTAGATAATCATAAATTGTATATATTGCATTGTCTCAATGCATAACATTACAGTTAACCTTCTTTTGTTTTAAAACAATATAAAAGTACAGTATCAATTAAATTTCTACTCTATCCTGCTGGTTTTAACTGAGAAATCCCAAGAAATATAAATTCAAAGATATTTGTCATTCTTTGAAATACTTCCTTTAGATGGGAGAGGATGATCATCAAAATACTCTTGAGTAGATGTACAAATCATCCAATAAAGATATAAGTATTTAAATTTACTATCTCCAAATATCTTATCTAACAAGCGTGTTAATACTTGTGCACTAACTGTCAAATCAAAAGGCAAACAATTAAATTAATACAAATTCTTATCCATTGCAAAGGCTGTATATCTTTCAAATCTTCATACAATGGAATTTGATAACAATTACTAAGATCTAAACAAGTAAAATATCTCGAACGCGCAAACCTTTGAATAACATTAGTGAATATTCGTCAATGGCACCAAATTAATATTTTGGAATTTAAAACTAGATAGTCAATCAATGGCACAGGTCACCATTAGCCTTTGAAAACAAAAATATACAGTTAGAATAATTTGAATTAGAAGGCCTAATAACACCTTGCTGCAACATTTTTTTTTATTTACTTTTTCATTAATGCCATACGTTGAGATGGTAAAGAATACAGAAGCATATAATCAATTATTTATGAGGAAGTCACTCAAATTTCACTAGTTTTGTTCCATTTATTTGGACATGTTTCAGTAATAAATATATAGGTAAAACAAAAAGGAACATTACCATACGGTTTAAGGAACACATGGAAAATGTAAAATATAAACATACGGAAAAATCAGCAGTAGCATACCATTTCTGGCAAAAAAAAAAAAAAAAAAAAAAAAAAACACGAGTTCCAAAATGAACCAAAACTCTTAAAAGCTCTTCAAAAACCGATGGAATTATTGGTGTGGGAAAATATATTTTTGAATGAAAACAAAGAAAATTTAGTTAATTTTGACCTTCCAAACTACAGTAACCTCATCAAAAAGTTTATAAAATCCAAAGAGCGACATCTTAATACCAAACTGGAAAGCTGACAATGGAACCATGCTGACGATGAAGGAAATTTGCCTTTGAAACATGTCCAAGTAAGTGGAGCAAAACTAGTGAAATTTGAGTGACTTCCTCATAAATAATTGGTTATATTATACTATATTTCACTGTGAAAATCCCAAGCTATTCAAATTTATATTAATACAGAAGCAACTGCACAACTGATGATGATCACTCAAAATTATTTTATAATCTAATACAGTAGTTTGACTAGTCATTCTTAAGTGGATGAGGCTAGTCTATAAAGTTGTACAATAGCATAGCTTTATCTTTTGACAAATGAGATAAATATCCTTTACAGTAGGAATTTCAGAAAACTAGCTAGTAAATCTTCCCTGAATAACTGATCACCAGACATCAAATTTTAGGGCATATAACTTGTTCCTTTAGGAAAAAGGAAAAAAACAATTATTAACATTTATGTTTCAAGAAAATTGAAAGATATTCGTAGAGTTTGGTAGTATCCTAAAATTATTATTAGAACCTAATTTGTTAATATTTGGCTCAAAATGTCTAAATCAATGTAAATTTTCAATATTTCACTGTTTATTCACATACTCATACATGTAAACAATATTAAAAGACTTTTATTATTGTTATCATCATCATCATTATTATTATTAATGCTTACAAGAAGTGCAACAATGGATACATTTTCATCAATTAGAATTTCAACAACAATGCCATATGACAGTTTGAATGTCTGTTAGTCACTTTCCCTTTCTTTATTTGTGTTAAAAAGTTTGAAGTGGTAGTACTTTGTCTTGTGTGGTTTAATATGTCAAAAGATGCAAAATCTATGCTGATCCAGCAATGGCTAACAGAATTTCCACTCTTCACTTACAGTGGAAAAATAATATTCTACGAGATTTATAGCAAACGGGTGTATAACCATAGTTGAAATATATTTTATTGAATAGGCATGTATAATATTTATACATTTGACTGAGCTGAAATTCTTATAAAGACAGCTACACTTTAAGCTTTTAAATTTGATAAAATATATATGTGTCATTGAGATTTTGGTTGTTTGAACCAAGTAACGCACTTTGTAATAGAAATATGGCAATATTGCATTTAGGATTTTAATTCAGTTAACTTCTACACATTTTAGATTTCATTAGAAAAGAAGTGCAACCTGAGGCAGCATTTGCAAGGGGCAGGACATAAGGCAAGCTCAGCAGAAAAATCAAAGCAAACAAACTGTACTGACATAGCCTACTTCATCCAACCTCAGCAGCAATTTCTATGTAAGGGCATTTGTTACTGCCAACATTCCATGGAATGCAATTGAAAATCTGGTTTTAGGAGAGTTTTTTTACAAAAACATTGCAAACAAATTATTCCCTCTGAATTTACCCTGATAAAAAATTATTTAGACAGAAAGTGCAAGAAACTGTAGCATCCATGGATATAGGATTCTTATTTATGGGTCTCTGTAGATGAAACATCACATTCTGCAAATAGATATGTACCAAGTAGTAGGGGAACTTGACCCTCATGAAACTTCAATTTTGTTCCTTGTATGTGTTTAGGAATTTCTGAAGGTGAATAGCAAAACCATTGCTTATTTTGTAAACAAACACCTGAGTCATTTCACTCTGGCAATACAGATGATTTCAAAGTTCTATTGTTTGTAATGATGCTGCCTCATACATACATGGCTGCTGCAGCTCCACTTCTTAAAACTTTTTATCCTAACATCATTCATGTAAGAATTTAAAATGATTGAGTCAAATTTGTAACACTTACATCACTAATATTTAAAAGGAAAACTAAGTTTCTGGAGCTAATTGCTCCCATCATCAGTTCCAGATTGACTGTTGGCCTTGTTCTTCGTGGTGGTTTGGTTTGTCTCTGGTGGTGGTATGATGAACTTCTGTATTGAGATATCATTTGGCAGGATCTCGAAGTTGAAAATGTGATATTTGTTCTTCCAGATATAAATGTTTTCCCAGACTGTAAGTTCTGTTTTTCCTGTAATATTAGTTTGGAATTCCTGTTAATACTGTGTTGTTTCTTCCAAAAATGCCAAGCTACTGCTGATTTTTCTTCCTGTCTTTGATTTATGTTCCAGATGTGTTCCTTTGCTCATGTTTTTATGTTTCTTAGTCTTTCCAATATAAATTTTTTCACAATCGTTATAATTCATCTGATATATTCCTGGTTTTTTTCTCTTGTGGAATATCCTCTTTTAGTTTAGAATGTAGTATATTTTTTATGGAGTAACTATTTTTTGGAGCTAAAACAATGTTATGTTTTTTGAAAATCTTTTGGAATTTATAGAAGGCTGATGGATGGTATGTGAATTTTTTTGTGCATTTTATTTTCTTCCTTGTTAGGAATAAGTGCACTGATGTCTTTGATTCTCTTTTTGTTCCTTACTCTGTTTATTTTCTTATATACCACTTCTTGTTTGAAACCATTTTCTATAGCTATATTTATTATATTGTTCAGTTCTTGATCATACTCTTCTTTTTTCATGGGGGCATTTACCAACCTGTGGGCAAGATTATTAGTACTGCATGTTTATGGGGAAATCTGTTATAACTATTATATTTAATGTAGCTATTAGTATGAGTAGGTTTTCTAGTATCCTGTTTCACACCCTTTGCACAGTTTGTGAAAATCAGGAATGAAATCTCTCTTGTAGTTTAATTCATTCCCAATATGAAAAAAAAATATTTTTGCAAAGCCCCATCTAAGATTTCAGTGCTCAGAGAGAAATGTCTTGAGATTCCACTCCCACCTCAACCTGTTGTAACATGATGGGAAACGTAGATTCAGTCAGTGGTGTATTCTAAATATTTTTAAAAAAGTGGTCATAATTATTGAAGAATTACCTGAATCCAATACTGCAGCCTAAGCAGTGAAAGAGTGTTCTAAATGACCCATCCTTGAAAAAAGATTTTGCATACATAACCTCTAATTTTTCATTCATACTTGCAAGCTTTGAATACTTTGAATATCAAAATCAACTCTTTGCAGTCAAATGGTAATGTGAAGGATGCCCAGGAGAAAATAATGTTGTGCTTAGGGTTAAACTTGGAAAAAAGTTAAAAGTAATAGGGAGACAATTTACTAAATAAGATGGGATTTTCATTGTTGGAAAAAGTATCAAAATGGGGAAAAATGTAAATGTTCCAGTTGGTATTGATGTTTCTACTATAGCTAATTTAAAATTTGCTTCTCTGATATCTTTTGCAATAGAAGGAAGTTTTTCTGCTTTCAAAATGATTCTCAATGACAAAAGACAAAGATTAACTGTGGAGAATTTAGAAAAAATTCTGGTGATGTACTGTGCAGATAATTATGAAAAAGAATGAATATGGAATTGAATTGCAAAAACTTAAAGTATATTTGATCTGTTCATAATATTCAATTAATGACCTTAGTAGTTGTATGCACTAAAACCAAAATCATCATCAACCTAAATATCCTCTTGCTTTCTGATATAAAGCCTGTTTTTGCAGAACCTATAAGGCTTAAAAGCACTTTGACCAACAGATACCACATGCCCACTGGTTTTAGTGGAATCTTGCGATACTGATTTAGAGCATGGTTTTAATTTACCTAAATCTTGTGAAAAGGGTATCAGTTATAGGGAAGAGTAAGATTCATTCAATTGGACCCAGTGGATGGAGGGGTTATTTTAAGGAATTATTTGGGATGGAGGGGAATTTTGACAACACTACTAAAAATATTAGGGGAGTTTAATAATTATGTAAGAGAATTAGATCAGGAAATATGGCAAAATGAGGTAAATGAGCAGCTTACACAACTAAAAAATAATAAACCTACTGGAATAGATGGCATACCAGAGGAATATTAGAAGGGATGGTGTATGGAGGAAGAAAGAAAAATGTTGCTTGTTAAATTGTTTAATATAATAAAAGAAGGTAGAAAAACTCCACAGAACTGGAAATGTGTCAGTTTATAAGGGAAAGGGGGATGAAAATGATCCTGCAAATTATTGAGGTATCAGCCTGTTGTCTTTGATTGGGAAAGTATATATAGGGGTGTTAGCTAAATGGTTACAAGATTGGGCAGAGCAAAAAGGAAAGATACTCCATTACAGACTGGACTCAGGAGAGGGATATTCACTATAGATAATGTTTTCATTATAAGAACAATCATAAATAAATATTTAGCTAATAAAAGAGGAAGGGTATACATATTTTTTGTAGATCTAGAAAAGGTATTTGATACTATCAACTGGGAGGCACTCTGGATTAAACTGAGGGAAAAGGAGGTAATATGGAGTTTGTAGGGTTAGTACAGAGGGTGTATGGTGAAAATATGTGTTGTGTTAGATGTACAGGAAATAAAATAACCGAGTGAATACCTAATAATATGGAACTAAGACAAGGATGCAAATTAAGCCCAATATTATTCATTCTTTTTATAAACAACATATTAAAGAAAATAGGAACAGAGGGTACACATTACCCTATAATTAATAATAAAGATATCCCATGATTATTGTTTGCAGATGATTTAGTAGCAGTAGCAATAACAAGCAGAGGGTTAAATAAAGAATAGAAGCAATATCGAGATATTGTAAAGAATGGAGGTTAAAAAAGAATAAAAAAGTATGGTGTGCAAGAAAGGCAATCAACTCTAAAGAGATTGGACTGTTTAGGGGTTAGGCTAAATAGTAATGATAGATGGACAGAGCAGAGAAAGGGAACATTAACTATTACTATTATAAGAACCTGTTTAAAGAAAATTCCAAGTATGAGCGTAACAAGCCTTGAGAGAATTTATTCAGTAATGGTTGAATCAAAAATGATGTATGGGGTACAGAGATAGGGTAGGAGTATATCAACCATATTCACAGAGCATTTTGCAAAATGATGTTGGGATTACCAAGGGCAACTCCAAAAAGAGTGGCATTGGTGGAATTGGGAAGAATTGGCAGACATGTTAGTTAAAGGTATTTTGAAATATTGGTATAAAATAGCTTAAGAGTAAGAAGGAGATATAATCAAAGACTGTTTTCAGATACAAGTTATGAATAGACAAGGGCTATGGAATAAAGTGACGCAAAGGATAAATGATATTGGAAAGAAAGAAACATAGAGCAGTTTACTAGGCAAGAGTACCTTGAAACATTATAGGAAATTTAAGAAAGAATGGGATGGGGAAATAGGTAGATATTTGCAATAAAAGGGGATGGTAGGGATTTTTCTTGGGGTAGAGCAGGTATATTAGGGTTAAGTGGATTAAAAGTAAAAACGGAAGAGTGTCCACTATGTGGAGAAAAAGAGAAGGATTTTCATTGTGTAGTTGAATGTTCACAAACTAAAGAATGGAGAGAAGATGTATGGATTAAGAAATGGGACAATATACAGATAGAAATTGTGATACTAAAAATTTTTGGAACTGGCAGCACGGAGTATATGGGAAAAATTGATGATTATGTAAGGAAGGTAAGAGAGAAATGGTGGAAAAGAGTGATTAAAAGTAAGGAAGAATATATATATATATATATATATATATATATATATATATATGGATATAAAGAAGGAACTAAGGAAAGTAGGATTTAATACACATATAACCAGCATGTTATAAACTCCTCAAAAAACATACTCTAGGAACAATGGTACAAATGTTAAAGTATTTGTTAAACTTTTTGTAATGACAGAGTGACATAAATATTCTATTCTATTTACCTAAGCCTCATCTAAGAAATATATGTTTTTGTGTCTCTAGAAGTCCTAATTTGGTGCATTGTGCACAGGAAGTTTGACCTTACCTTCACATCAATTTTTTCCAATAAAAATTTTCATTCATCGTTCTTATTTCTGTACCTGAAACTTACATATACTGAATAGGAACGAATTGGAATGTGTATATACTTTTGCTTTCTAAAGTCTGAGTAATTTTTTTTGTATTGTTGGAAAATCATCTTGATCATAGAAGCCAAAAATTGTTCTTCCTGTAACATCTTCAAAGTCACTTAAGTTTATGAGCCACATTGCAGGTCTACATTTCCTTATGACAGAACATGACTAAAGTCTGGCTTCTTGGGCTCTCAGCAAATGCATGACACAATAGCCTTGTTTATACCACAAGCTTTCAAATTTAGAGACTGACACTTCCTAAAGTAATATTTTTCCTTCTCCCTTCATCTATAAGTTGATCCTCGTGGTCTAGTGGTAACTATACTTGCCTCATAAACCCAAGATTGCAGGTTCAATCCCAGCCGGGGTCGATGCATTTTTTTGGGAGGCGTAAAAATTCTAAGTATGGCTTCCTTTGGAAGGGAAGTAAAGCCATGGATTCCATGTCATAGATTTACGACATGAAAAAGAACCTCGAGCCTGAAAAAAGAGGCCTTTGAGCAAAATTTGTTGGCCATTTCATGCCCTGAATTGAATGGGACGCTGATGACCTGAGATGTTAAAGAACATCCATAAATAAAAAAACAAATCAAATCTCTTCATCTATAGGGAGGGCACTTTTTTGAAAAAAATTATAAGATCTAAAATATAATACTTCAAGCTTGGCTCTGCAATACTTGTTTATTGTACAATTCACATGGCTTGTTAATCACATTTAGGCTACTGAAACACTCACATTAGAACCCATACGTTTACTGAATATATGAACTGATGATAATCACTCACTCCCTCTCGACAAATGCTTTATTTTCTTCAGTTAAACCACCACTAGGGTTTATGTCAATAGGCATTGTGTGGCAAATAGTGTGTTAATAATGCAAATATGAACATACAAGAAAATATTTTAATCAGCCTTTCCATTAGAAGGCCCCAGACTGCATATGGCCTATGGATGGCAATAAAATTAGATAGGTTTATTAAAAGTTTGTTACTTTATCAGTTCTCTACCCATTGAAATTTCAGCATTCATGCTGGCATTGCTTACCAGTAACTCTGACAGTAAATTACCACACTAGTGACTAAGAGACCCACATGGGTGACCAAGGTCATTAAGAGTTGTGAGTGGAAGATCTGGGGTTCGAATCCACCTGGACAGTCTTTCCTGAATTAGATTTTTTTCTGGATTTCCTGAGTCATAAATGGCAAATGTCAGTGACGTACCCTAAACTTCAGCCTGGAATGACTTCTTCCTTAATAAAAGAAAAATCCTTTCCTAATTAATTTCATCTAATGTATCATCAATGTCCTTCTGATGCTTCAACAATAAAAGCACTATTGCCAACCTAAAGAATGCAGCACTGATAATGTGATTAACCTATCTTGATACTCTTTGGACAATGTAGAACTAAACAAACAAACTAAATAAACTTTAAACAAAGGCTTAAAAACGTGTGTTGGTTACTCCAACAGATTGGAAGATTTCGTAGTAGATATAGAGATTGCTACTGAGGGTGAATCAAAAAAATCAGCCATCATAAATCAATGCGGACAAGTACTTAATAAAATTAAACAATATAGCAAGAACCACCAGAATCAACACCTTTACAAATGGGTACTTCATTCCCTCAACAGTATACATGTTGTATATATCAAAGCTGATAAAGGGAACAAGGTAGTAATAATGGACGAAGATGATTACATTGAACGTATGGAGAACATGTTGAGCACTTCTGAATATGCAGTGATAAGCCATGATCCATTGAAGGAGTGTATTAAAGTTTTTAACTCCTCCATTAAACAGATCAAAACGTTGTCAGAAATCGATAAATGGAAAATTGAAACAAATAACCCACAGTTGCCCAGAATTTATGGCCTTCCGTATGTACACAAACCCTAAAATTACTAAATTTGCAGGGTCAAAATATTAAATTCACTATGGAATTGGAGGAAGAGGGCTATTTGCCATTTTTGGACCTAAAAATTTACAGGAGAAACAACATAATTTCATTTGACATATATAGGAAACCTACACATACAGATAATCACATAATTACAATTTCAACCCTAAACCACACCAACACGCCATTATAAACAGCCTTGTTCATAGATTGGTAAACATCCTACTCAACAAAGAAGAATATTCAGCAGAATACCACTATATCATCAAAACGGCCCTCAACAATGGATTCAGCAGCTCTTTAGTTGATAAGAAGATCAGACATTTCAAAAGACAGAAAGATATTAAAAACACCACAACTCTCTCCACGATAAAAAAGGATATGGTTTTTTAAAAATTATGATATTCATTTGGCAGCACAAAATAAATTTAGTATTGGAAAGCTTCTGAACAGCACCATAAAAGATGTTATTCCACCCAGCAAAAAGGCAGGAGTGTATTGGATAGATTGTTTGGAGTGTGATCAGATATATATAGGCAAAACAATACAAAATTTTTGGAGACAAGGACCAAAGAACACTTCAGAAATGTAAGATATAAACAAGTGGATAAATCGGCGGTTGCAGATCATTTTTGGACTTACGATCAAGACATTGCAGGAGAAGCCAACCTGTTAAAACCTACCACCAATCCGAAGGAATTGGCAATGTAGGAAAAGATTTATATTTTAAAAAATAAACATAGAGTTATGAATTTCGATCTTCCACCAATGGACTTCCTGTTCCGTTATCTAATGGAACCACCAGATGTCACTATGTAACCTGCCAGCATTAGTCAGTACCCAGCTGAGGATGAGAGGGATCATTCTTGAAACATGTTCTGAAGAATTAACCAGTTAGTGAAGTTTTAGTGTCACCTAATACTGACTCATTTGTATATTTAACAACTTCACTGTTCTAACTTCTTTTAAGATTACAATAAAAACACTGTTTAAAATAAAATAAAATAAAATTAAGAATCATCTATTTTGCCATGATGGGAGATTTGTTTTAGGAGGGAGATTTTTATTTTTAGATTTGTCATGCACAGTGAGCTTTAGTGTTGAGATCACTGCCATGTATTAGTCAATTTTCATTTCTTTATGCTCTTACTTGGGTTTTTCTTGAGGTCATTTATACATCTCAAGTTCCATACATTGTGTCTGTTATTTTTTTAATTTGATCATGAATTTGAATAGTAAGAAAAGAAAGATTTGAGAAGAAAATAAAAGCTCTAAAGGAGCATGAAAGTTGTATTCTCACAATAATGGAAAATTACAATGTTTTGTGTATATGTAAGTAATAAGTACATGTAAAGAATATAGTGTTAAAAGACATTATACCACCTCACATGAGCAAACAAAAGAATTATGAGAGAGCTGCAAGAGCTGCAGCTTTACGAGATAAGAATAATCTCAAATACCACACAGGCATTTTTATCAAAGTTTCACCCAGGCTGGTGTGTCAATGACTTTGTATGCTCTATCCATGGAACTTGTAAAAAGCAAGTGGACTTTTAATGATGGTGAAATAATTCAATGTGTGATTAGAATGGCATATACATATGATGAAAACTGTTTATCTGTAAAATTTGTAATTCCATTTTTTCATCAGTCTCCAGAAGATTACATGGTATGGGAAAACAAGTAACAAAGAAAGAAAGCAGAAGTGTATTAGGAAAATGTGGTTACTTTTACCTGTGTTTGGATAGCATTATTGACCAGACTTTACACCAGCCAACTTATGATTTTCATACACAGGATTTTCAGGGATTTCTCAATACAAGAACTGCTTGATTTATGTCCATTAAATGGAAGCGCCAAGGGTGAAGAAATCTTTAAATCAGTTAAAGAGTGGAACAAAATGGCAGTTTTGAAAAATGTTTCTGTACTGTGACTGATGATGCACCATCTATGAGATGAGGAGGAAAAGGACTGGTACGTGTAATCAGGAAAACTGAGATGAGTTTTCCCTATGTTTCTTTGCATCATTCATCAAGAGGCACTGAGTGAGAAATCAGTAATGCAAAGTGATGTAATGAACAATGTGATGAAAGTTACCAACAAGATTCATGGTGGCAATAAAGCACAGCTGCATTGCAGGTTCTGGCATTTTTGGAATGATGTGGTTGCCCAAGATGGAGATCTACCCCTCTGCATAAACACATTCACTGGTTAAGTGCAGGTAAATGTCTTCGCATTGAGAAATGAGATTCCATTATATTGGAAAGAAAAATTTCAAATACAATGAAGATTTGGTCATCTGCTTCAAGATTTTGATTTTCAAAGACAGCTTGCATTCCTGACTAACTTGTTCCAGTACTTGAAACAGATACTTCAGGGTATAGATCAGATTTATTTGGAAATACCAATGTCTTTAGAAATAAATTGAAACTTTTGAAGTCAGCCATATGAAAAATAACTTGATGCATTTTCCATCCTGTCTAGAACTGTCAAGTGGAAGATGGGGATTACTCTGGTGAGAATTTAGAGCAGATTATTCATGAATTTTATCAAAGATTTTGTGAAGCTGATAATATGAAACACAAACTGCTTCATTTTAATGAACCTTAACATTGAGGACCAGCAAATAAAATATCAATTTGACTCTGTGGTTTTCAAAGTTGTTAGTTTTTTCATACTAGACAGAAAAAGGACTCAACTTTTTCAAGCTTCTTTCATGAGATATATCCTAATCTTAAAGATTTTGGTTTACAGATCACCTGTATGTTAGGAAGCATGTATCTCTGAAAGTGTTTTTCTCAAATATGAAATTCATAAAAAGTAAATAAAGAAGTTGCTTCAGCAATGTTTCATTACTACATCTCTTGAGGCTAGCAACTGAACATAGAAGTGCATATCCCAGCTTTGGCGAAAGAATCAGATAACCAAATGCTCATACTGACATCTGCAGGATATAATTGATTTTTATATTTAATAATCTTATTTTGCTGCTATTTTACGCTCATATTTTACCCAATTGTAAAGTGTTATAGAAAACCTAAATAATGGAATAAATCAAAACCCTGTGAAAATGAATATACTAAATTCCAAAATCTAAATTAAAATTTCTGGTGTATAGCCCATGGCTAGAATTACATATATAATTTTGGTTCTTGACACCTTATAAGTTGAACAGGTGATTTAAATGTTTGCATAACAAAAACTATTGAAGCTAAAATTATGCATATTCAGAAATGTTCCCTCCATTTGCCTAATGCAATATTTGAATGGAAATCACAACCTTTTGAGGTAGTGTTCTTTTTTATGTATATATTTTTAAATTTATTATCTGAATAAGTTCTCTGACAGATTACAGCGGCTAAATGGGAATATGGCAACATTGAACTTGACTGGACAATAAACAGCATATCTCAAGTTCAGATTACTTTCTGTTTGAAAAATACTATAGATTAGATTCTAAAAAAACTACTAACTTGTTGAATTCTTTTCTAATCAAAATTTCATTTGTCCTGGATTTCTTGCATACTTACTTTTTTTACTCCAATTTTTAATTTTACAATTAAATTCACTAATTACAAGATTATCCCTCATGTAACTAGGATTCAGCAATTCGTATAATATCATCCCGTAAAATGTTATCAGTTTCTTTATACTGAATTTCAGATAATATCCATTTATAATGATAAATGCATTTCACCAGTTTCTAAGTGAATAACCAACTGTAGTTCTTACTCTCTCCTTTTGAATGGTGTTAAGATTCCTTGTTGGTGATGACATACCTATGTCTTCATTATAAACTTTTGTATTATTACAAAATATTGTAATATTACTATAAGTAATATTGTAATATTACTTATTATGATATAATAAGTACTGTGGATTACAGAACATTTTATACTTCTTCCTTCACATCCACGTGTATATACATCCTTCACATTTAGTGCATATAATTAGAATTTATTTACTTGAGCAAATTTGGTTTAGAAATTAAGTAATTGTGGTCTCTTTTTATAATTAAATTAGATTATAATGTACATGTATCAATATTGTAAACAAGCTCATATATTTAAATTGGTTAATTGCCAGATGAAAATACTACAAAAATTGTATTTCTTAAAATGAGGATATTAGAAAACATAGTTAAAATAAGTGACCACCTCCTTGATCTAGTGGTTAGCATTGCTGACTGCTGCTCGGGAGTTCCGGATTCGATTTCCGGTACCTGCTTAGGAATTTATCTAAATTAGGAAGGTCTGGAATGGGGTTCACCCAGCCTCGTGAGGACAATTAGGAAGCTGCCTGATGAAAAAGTCGCAATCTCCAATCTAGTAAACCGTGATATAGCAACTAGCAGGATGCAATGTGCATCACATACCGCCCTGCAATACTGCACCCTACCAATGATATTATGTGTTATGTGATGAGGTAGAGGACGTAGAGGTCATCGCGATAAGCCAGAGCCCACATGGGGCTATGACAAAGGCTATAGTAGTAGTTAAAAAAAGAAAGAATCCAGACAAAAGAACTAAGCCTAAAAAGAGGATATAGCAGGTCTAGGATTATATAAAAAATATTGTTTTTCCATTGAATATATTGAAAAACTTTCATTTTTCTTACGCAGTCTCAATTTTACATTGCAGTTCCCTATTTTTGTTCTATAAGTTACTACACCAACAGCTATCTTTCTACTAACATGGCCACAACACTGGAATATGTGCATCCATGAATACTACTGATTCTGAAACATGACCATAATTTGTATGATGAGTTCTCTTTGTCCCCATATATTTATTGCCCAAATCCCAGGACCCCTTAATGCCCAGCTTAACTACATACCTGTACATATTCATCACTTTCACTTTCTCTGGTTTATTTTATAAAAAAATTATTCTTAATGGATATATATTTAAACCTTAACTTCAAAATAACACAATTCTTTTTTTGAAATTCTGCCTTCTCAGGTGAGCAGAACTAGAAATATGTGCCCTTAAATTTAAAAAATTGTGCCAGAACTTTTTGATACCATCTTATTTGTTGCTATTAGACTGCTCTTTTACTTAATAACCCTGGTTATGTTCTGGAATTTTATTTTGCTGGGATATTGCCAAACATAATCCTCAATATAATTGTAAGAATAGAAAGAGCAATAGGTAAAAACATCTGGTGTTATCAAAAAAGATGTGTGAAAAAACTATTTTAATATATTTGTAGTTTAATTCAAATTTATCAAAGTATCATGATAAACAACATTGTGCTGCTGCATGGTGATTTTAGAACACTGTATTAAATAGCTTTTAAAGTTTATGCAATTAAATATGTAATAATGCATAATTAATATTGATATGTAATACTGATTTGTTAAGTGTGGTAGATTTTTATAACAGTAATGTTTAATACATTAACAAATTTAATATGTTGAGTTGAATTTGTAACACTTACTATAAAAAATGTACTAAATTCTAAACTAAATGATGATATTCCAAAAGAGAAAAAACCAGGAATATAACAGATAAATTACAACGATTGTGAAAAAATCAACATTAGAAGACCAAAAGAAACATAAAAACACGAGCAAAAGAACATATTAGGAACATAAATCACAAACAGGAAGAAAAATCAGCAATTGCTTGGCAATTTTGGAAGGAACAGTATAGTATAAATAGGAATCCTAAACTACTTAAAAATATTACAGGAAAAACAGAACTTACAATCTGGGAAAACATTTATATCTGGAAGAATAACAACCATGTTTTTAACTTTTAAATCCCACCAAGTGAAATCCTAATACAGAAGTTCATCCAGAGACAAACCAAACCAACATGAAGAACAAAGCCAGCAGTCAACCTGGAATTGAAGATCGGAGCAATTAGCTCTTGAAGCTTGTTTTCCTCCTTAAATAATAAGTGATGTTACAAATTTGACTCAACTATATTAAATTCGTTATGTAATGTTAAGGTAGGAATTAGTGGGATTTGTTAAATCATGTAAGTTTTATAAAAGCTAAATATTTTATTAGGCATACTTAGAGCTGTTTAAGTAGTTATAATTTATTTTACTAGTAATGAGTGGGAAAATTACTTGTAATATCATATTACTTGTTTACAGTGTGCCAACTGCAATCGTGAAGCATTTGCGGAATGTTCAGTATGTCGACGTACACCATATTGTTCAACATTTTGCCAACGAAAGGATTGGGTTAGTCATCAGGTGGAATGCCAATGTGTCCACAATGCCAATGAACCTGGTCCTATCATGCTTATTGTAGAGAGCTCAGAACAAGTTCTTACTACCCAACCAGAATGAGCTGTAGAGAATGATTTCAACAGTTCTTTGGCATTTGGAATTGTATCTAGCTGCAAATAAATTGTTTTACTTGTTGAGAGCACATGACTTTAACATTTTGAGTCCATTAGTGTATTGCAAAGCATTTATATTTCCCTCAGACTAGCATTACTAATGCTACCATGTCTACATTTGTGACATTTGCAATTCCATTATACAAATGACTGCTTTATTGACTTTATTCTTTTGTTATTTTAATAACTATGTTTCATAGTTTCACATTATTGTGTTGGTAAAAACAAAAAAACCTCTTACATTTCTCTATTCAAGTTACAAAATCTCACTACTCACATCTTTAGTTCATAATTCAGTATTCATTAGGAATAAGCAAATCAACATAAAATCCACACGTGTTAAAATTACACTGATTGACTGTTGTTCACAACCCATTCTTTCTAGGCTAAATTAGGTGACTTATAACTACATTTTTGCCTCAGCCAGTTGATCCAATATTATACCAAATTTTGAAACAGTAAATGAATTTAGTTCCTTTTTTTCCTCCCCTTTTTCTTTCTTTCTGCCCCCCACCCCATTTTGTGTGTGCATGTGCACGCTAATGATCACAGCTTGGGGAGCATGAGATCTTAGCTCTCCTCAAATTTCAGTATTATACTACTCAATCAAAGACTTCATCAGCATGAAAGTAGAACACCTATTCTACATGACAAAATGTTATCACATTGCATTCAGTTATTGAGAATGAGATAAATTTATAATACAAATAATACACAATTTATTGTGTATAAGAAGTCCCTTGAGTTTTACATAATGTAAAACTATTTAAGTTACAGGCCACCTGAGCACTTCGCCCAGTATGTAGCCATGCTATGCCAGCTCACTCAAACAATTGCAGAAGAAGCTTTTAATTGCCAAAACTACAGAATAGATATGAAATGTTAATAGCCTCAATTTTTATAACAAACAACAAACTTAAGGGTCTATTTGTGTGCAACTGACAAAGCTCCCTCTTTCTATCAAAATGCACAGAATAATGATTTTTTTGCAAACCTTTGAAAGCTGTTTAAAATTCTGCTGGCAAGGAATATTAGAAAATTTAAATGGATCTGGACTCAAAGTGTTAAATCTCTTTCCTTATTATATCATTTTTGTAACAAATTCTCTTTTATGTCACGTTAATGTTTATGGACATAAAAAGTTATTGCAAAATGTGCACCTGAAACTCTGAATATGGCAGAATATTTAATTATGTAATGCATTTTCCATTCTCCTTTGCCAGCTCTGCAAGAGTACAAGAATACTACCAACTTTTCATGAATAAAATGAAAAGTTTTGTAAACCGTTCTATGATAAGTTATCAACATATAGGTAAATTTTTGTGTCTATTTTTGTTTATATTTTAGGAGGTTTTATTGCATCTTGGCTTTATATGTATACATAAATGTTAAATGTGGTAAAATAAGAACTAAATTGTGATGGTGTTCGTCAAGTCAAATCAAATTTATTGCCCTTTTTGTAGAGTGTATAAGCAAGCATTTCATGTAATCTGATGCTTTTGCTTAAAAGGATATTTTTTCTTAGATTACATTTTCCAGCAGCAAAGCAATACTAATGAATGCATAAACCTGTTCTAATTCGGTAATATAATATTAAATTATCAAAATGTTAACATTAAAAAAAACACTGTTCCAGAAAATGTGTAATATACTATTAAAACAATGTAACAGTGAATAATGAGAAAGCTCACACAAGAACATTAGTACAGCAGTTTGTAGTTGCTTTATTATTTCTGTAGTTTTTGCAAAATACTTTCAAAATTAACAAAGATGAAATTAGCAAGGGCAGTCATTCAAACCAAAACTTTAATTTTAGTATATAGTATATTACAAATTATTGCTTGTATGCTAGTATATATGTGTATAAATGCCAAAAATGCAATACAGAGGATTGCTCTCAATCTTTGAGAACAAATTTCCGTTTTGGTTTGCCTTAAAAGAAGTTGTTTCTCTGTCATCTTTCATGCTCTGTTTGATAAGCCTTCATACAAACTATAATTCTGCAGCTGATTATGCACTGAAGAAAGCTTTTACTTAGTCATATGCAAATATCTCCATACTTTCTTATAGACTTTTTCTAGGCCATCTATACTATAAGGATGCTTTCAGGATTGTGAAGGTGCAAAGATCAATTGGAGAGGTATAAGGTGATTTTGTGAAGGTATGCCCTTTTCCCACTTCATTTCCTCAAGGAATTTTAGTGTCAGTGCAAAAGTATAATTCAATGCCTTATCGTAATGTATCCAGACTTTGCATCATACAGAGCAGGGATGTCATTGTGGTAAGATGTATCCTGCAATAATCTTGAATCTCTCTGGAAAAGTATCCTTGCATTCACAGCTTAACTTTTTAAACTTTTTTTAATTTTTGGGGAAATAATTGAAATTGAAATTTATTGAAAGAGTTAAAAAAAAATACAAACTACAAGGCATCTTCACCTATCTGGCCCAGGCCATTTTAGGAGTACCTCTTCGCAATTACAGTTTTAATACAATGATGATTTTATAATAACCCTTTATCAAATTCTAAATAATTAAATAAAGTACAAAATTTCCACCTTGACTGCATCAGACTCCTTGGGAAATAGTAAATTGCATAGGTTTGTGGCATTCATTAAGATAGATGTGTATCTAATCTAAAGTGATTAATAAGGAACAGATTTTAAGGTGCAGCACCTTAATAAAAATATAGCTGTGTTCATACCGATTGTTTGAAATTTGTATTTTAGGACATGAAATGAAGCAAATAAAAACAAATTTTGTCACACCATTTCATGAGATTAGTATATTTATCTCCTTTTCCCCTCCTCTTTGATGCTTCAGAACCTTTTTTAACCTTATCTTTCATGTTTTGGTAAAAAAAAAATATATATATATAAAATTTGCAGCCCAAATGTTTGCATTAATGCACAAAACTTGCAAGAGAAAACATAAATTTCAATTAAAACCATTAACCAGAGCCACAGTTTACTGTGCAGTCTATGAATATTTTATTTAAAGAAGACTCAAATCTCTAGTTGCTCTACTTGATTGTATTGTTGCAGTCAGTATTTTACCATGGTCTAATTCTTCAATTTGCTATCTGCAATGTAAATATTTTTATCAATGAGAAGTATCAAAGAGCCTGAATAAACCAGCACATCCAATACAACAAGCATTCAAAGAACATTGAGCTTCACAAGTCACAATCTAAGCAAACTACATTGTTACATGCCTTCACTTCAGGATCTGAAAAGCAGCAATCTTCAAGTAGTTCCCTGCAGATCTTTCCATAACATTAGTTCAGTCAGGAATTCCAGCTCACAAGATCAACAATCATATATTCAAATCATTCCTCTAGAAGTACATGCAAAGATCAGTACCAGATGAGAGCACACTAAGAAAAAATTACATGAAGCTAATTTATGAGTATGTTAACAAGAAAATAAAAGAGGTGCTGGTTGTAAACATGAAGTACAATTTATGTTAAATGAAACTACTGATGTGCTGTGTACTGGGAAAAGAGAGTTGGTTTGGGCAGGTGGGGAAAGTATTAGAAGAAATTGGAATGAGGGATGTGCAACTGGATGAAAAAGTAACATCAGTGGATTTTGGAAAGAAGCAAGGCAAGGGTTAGAAGATACAGAGAAGCAAGAGATGGCAGCTTGAGGATAAAAGTTATTTAGACTAATATAAAATAGTTAAAAAAAATTGGAGGCCTGGGAAATATATAGATAATTGTGATCAATTCAGAAGAATGGGTCTTGCATGTATGTACACAGGGATATAATTTCGAAAAGGATTAAGAAAAATTTTAATTTCATTATGAGTGGGAAAATGAATAATGTACTTCATTGTCTAATAGAATGTGAAATGATAAAACGGTGCATGACTGGTATCTGGGATGAAAAATGGGATTAACTACAAAATAATAATGGCAGTTAATTGTCATAATAATTAAAATGTCAGATATGAGAGGAGAGAAAATGAACAAGATGGGGAATTCTTATTAAAAGTAAGGGATAAGAGAAGAACCAGGAAGGAAAGGGCACACAGTTATGAAAATGGTAAATTATTTTAGGGTTTCTTTACCATACATATAACCTGATGGTTAAGTTATGAGAGAACTTTTGTTTTGGTATTGGTATAAATTCTTATATATTTTGTTTGTTTAAGTAAATTTAATTGTAGTGTTTTTTGCTGAAATAAAGTGTCATTCATTCATACTGATGTGCTGCAAAGATATTTATTGAATGCTTCCATTATCTGGTGAAAGGGTGAGGCTTGTGGTGACTGATCAAGCACACTACATGCTTTCGACTTTCCAACAACTGCAGATCACACATCCCAATCTGAACCATGTGACATGTATTGCACATGAACTACACCATGTTTGTGAAAGAATCAGAATCATTTAATTTCATGTTGGAACTAATACAGGGAAGTGACTATAATGTTCTTAATTATCAAATCGACTCACTAGATAATTAAATCCACCAGTGTTGTCATTTCCAAGACCTTTGCCCTTTTTCCAGATGGAAAATTCTGCACTAATGTGGGTCTTTGCATTACACATTTATCAGATGTAGCACAGTTGTGCTAGGTAGTCATCTTTGGGAACAAATTTCAGTTTTGCCTTGCCTTAAGAAAGTTGGTTCTCCAGCACTTTTTATGCTATATTTCATACCCTTAATGTAAACTATAGGTAACTTTGTAGTTAAGAGATCCTTACTCTTTGTGTGACTGGGTTACTGCCAGAGACCAAGGACTTTCCTCATGATGTCTAGAGCTCAGTTAGTTGCAAGTCTTTGTTTTGCTTGCTTCTTATCCTTTGGCTTTTCCCTTTTTATTATGCTACATTAAAATTTGGCTTCCTGTATGTTTGTATATTAGCAAATAACTATATTGTGCATCAGAAAGATGTGTGATGTAGCCATCTCAAAATTTAATTTTCCTTAAGCATTGTTGCTGGACACTTTGTCAGTTATGCAAGTTTGACATTGACTGTTATACTGAATAATAACATTAAAATGTGTGCAGCCGTGCCATATTATGTTATGTATTATTCCCAGAAATCTTACAAATAATCATAATTACTATTATCCAATCTATAACAATGTTACCATTGATTTTTTTCTTATTGAAATTTGTAAATATTTTTAAAAACTGATAAACTCAGTTTTATATGTAACAGTAAGGATGTAATTCATAAGCTAAGTAGTCCATGTGGCATTTGCTGATGTTGAAAGTGACCATTTCCAAAGTATATTACAAGACTATAGTTCTTGAGTTGCTATGAAAATAATAATTTACGTTTTAATCTGTAGTTATTTGTTCTGTTTGTAATTTAAATGCATTTTTAAATTCAAGCATTTTATGTTTATGGAATGTCGGAATCCACACAGTGAAACTTTTGTTAATCTTATTTTGATTTTTAGTGGTTTACTTTAAATCAAAATAAGATCAAGCATTTTAGTCTGGGTACTATGCCAGTGTTTATACAGGATGAAAGGACAGGACAGGACAGCAATGATTTACTTTTAAATCTTAAAAACAATGTTTTTTAAAATAAATTTTACCTCATAGTTGTTCAATCATGAAAACAATTTTCACCATACACTTTTAATACTTTTTTTTTTTAGATACTTTCATCTCGAATGAGAAAATTGCACAAAAGAAAGAAGAAAAATATAAGTAGTTATCAGTTTTTTAAAAAATATCTCATTTACTCACCATGTGAATTAAATCTCGTGTTTTCTGCTTTTTCTCATATATGAACATAGAAACATCATTGACTATAGTTAAATTAATAATAATCTACAAACATGTTGGGACTGAGTTGACATCTTTTTTCCATAAGGGCAATTTCCTGGTGGAAGTATGCACCACATTCAATTGCTAACATGTCAAGATTTTCTGGGAAGTTATTAAAATGGGAATGAATTTTAAAAAATTCAGTGACATTTTTTTCATAAACAGCAGTAATTTTTTACTAATTCTTCATAGTTATAATCTCTGTAATTACTGATAATCAAACAATTTATCTGAAAAATCCATAAATGAATCCCTAGCAGCTTATTCGAACAGTTTCACAAAGTTTTCTGCATTTGGTTACAATTAAAAAACATTCATAAGACCAGCAGTATTGCTATAGAATATAGCAATGTTGTTCTTAGAAAAGAATTGAACATTACAGTTTACTGTAGATCACAAAATACTAACACTTAGATCATTTACTAACCAATTCTAACACTAATAATCTCTACGAGTCGGAATATTAAAACACTCTTTCTGAATTAAATGTACTTACGAAGCTGTTGACAATGGAGTGGTATATATATAAACAATGTATACAGTTTTTTTCACACTAACTCCATTCACTTACATAAAATTTGGACATATGTTTCGGGAGCAATCCCTCCCATCTTCAGCCTGTTGACTTAAATGAGATTTTATTCAGGACATATGTTTCGTGGACATTTTTTCCACATCATCAGCTGTTCACGACTATTGGATCATTTGTAGAAGTTGGGTAGGTAGGAATCCGGGTGGACTCTTGTGGTCTTGTGATGAACTTAAATAAAGTGTTGTCTGCTTCTGGGATATCAAAATTCCCAGATACACTCATGTTTTTTTAATATAAATCCTTTCCCATATATTTAGTTCTTTTGCTGTTGAACAATTTTTAATAACTTGATGCCTTTTTCTATTTCATGATTTTCATTCCAGAAATGTGCTGCCACAGCTGATTTAGCTTTTTGTTTGTAACAGATGTTTCTCCAATGTTCCTTCAACCTAATGCCTATATTTCTCTTTGTCCTTCATTCATATATCTTTTCACAATCCTTACAATTAATTTGGTAAATGCCAGATTTTTCCTTTTTGGGCCTGGAATCAGTCTTGTTTAATTTCAATAAATTTTTTACACTGTATCTATTTTGAAGTGCTAAGATATTATTGTACTGCTTAAAAGTTTTTTGAAATTTCTTATTAGCTGATGGATGGTAAGTGAACTTTTTAAAAGTTTTTTCCTTTTTTGAATCACTCAAAGTTGTTATTTGTTTAATTTATTTTGGGAATCTTTTGATTTTTTGGTTAATCATCTGTTTGTTGAACCCATTAGATTTAGCTGCTTCTATTATGTATAGATATTCATTCTTGTATTCTTATTTGTTCAGTGGTATATTTATTAATTCTGTATATCATGCTGTTGAATACTGCTTCCTTGTGTGATCTTTAATTGAAACCATGGGCTTTGATATAATTGTCTGTACATGTGTCCTCTCTGTAGATACCAAATTCAAGTTTATTCTTACATTTTATTATCTTCAGATCTAAAAATGGTAACATGTTGTCTGCTTCTGTTTCAATGGTAAACTTAATAGAAGGTTAATTGATATCATTGTATGATTCAGTTGAGCTACACAAGAAGACCTACCTTTAATTGACAATGGTTTGGTATACTCAATTGCAATATTGATGTGAATACAGAGAAAGTCATAAAACTTGCATGAAAACATCCCAGACAAGGAGGATTTATAGAGAACTTTGGTGACAGTATTTTTATATTTAATTTATTACATATTAGAAAAGCCTAAAATTGACAGGGTATATTTTTCTGTACCAATATTGCTGTTATAATATTGTGTGTGTATATATATATTAGTAAAATTATTTTATATTAATGCAGGAAAGAAAAATATTGAAACTAAAATTAAACAGCTACTACTTCCACTAATAGCAGATTCTTCTTCTGCAATGCATCTTCAGTCAGCATTAGTGAAACATAGGGTTGTGTGTTCTCTACATCGAGAACCATTTGGCAGATATAAAACTGTCATAGAATCTTATTGGGAACTATTCTTAACAAATTCATACTGTGGCAGCTTAAATGAGCAACATTTTAAGATATACTGAATTAATAATTTGTGCTCTCTTACAACTGATGTTCTGGCATTTCAAAGATAAATGGTTGAACTTACCTGTAAGTCATTCAATTTGTCTGATCCCCTCATGATATTGGCACAATATGTTGCTTAAGTTGGCATAAAAAATGGTGCACTGTGCAAGACTTATAGTTTATAAAAATGTCACTTTTAAAAAATATTTTAAATGCCTAGAGTTGAATTATTTAGCCTTGTGCCATAAAAATAATTCAAAATTCACTTTAAAAAGGGCTGAGCTTTTTTTTTCACTTAAACACAAAGAATCTACCTTCACAGGAAAAATCATAGATCTCTTTTCATCCTGTATATAATAAAAAATTTAAGACATTAAGCATGCATATCAGTTCACTTCTTTCTGCTTGATTGTTTTATATTTATTGTAAAATTAATGCTTTGTAATAAATGCTGCGTACTTATGGGCACAAGTATAAATGAAAAGTTATTGTTTGTTCACTGTGTTGTGAACTTGTTGCCTTTGACAAGCCTTGCAACATAAGACCAAAGTATTGATATCACGTTTACGGAATGTCGGAATCCACACAGTGAAACTTTTGTTAATCTTATTTTGATTTAAAGTAAAACACTAAAAATCATGTCTTCACATTAAAACTCTCTTTAAGTTTCACAAACACACTTATTAAAGTAATTTTGGTACATGTTTCATGAGGAATGTACCTCACGAAACATGTACCAAAATTAAATTTTAATTACTAGAATACTAGATGAAGAAATTGATAAAATAACATCAAATGAATTTCAGTAAAATCCTTTCATTTAATAGTCGATGAAGCTACCAATTGCCAATAATTTTAAACTTTCTATGTGTGAGATTTATCAATAATGAAGACGACTTGTAGAAATGTTTTATGCTTAATTCCTACTAAAATTTCACTGCATTACAAGATGTGATGATGTTTTGCACTTTAGAAAGGTTTCTGATTCAGCAGAATTTTGATGGGGCTCGCACAACCAGAGGGGGAGGGGGGGCTCTACCGGAGGCTGGGTATTCTGTCTAGAAGCATGTTGGGGGCCCTACTGAGGTCGCGCTACTGAGTTCGCGCAGTTCCCACCCTTTGATTCTGGCCGTCTGGTGACTCCCTCACCTCATCCCTTCTACCCTATGGTTTTCGATTGGGGTGCATAATCGCAAACTGCCAGTCAAATTCTAAATTAAGTAAATGCCTGCAGAGAAAAGATCGTCAGTTAGCACTAACATTAATTACAAGTATGTTTAACCTACAGTCTGTCTCTAAAAATATGAAAAATGTTTCAAAGCAAAAAATAATTTTATATGAATAATGAAACGTTTTTCTTTTTTTAAACTAAAGTAGCAATAAAATGAAATAAAACTGAACAAAAGTGTTTTCAGTCACTTAACAGGTTCAAAGGTATGGTCTAAACTGAAATTTCTAAATGATTTAATAAACAAGCATTTTTTTTTTCTTTTCAGGGTGTACGTTTTTTGGAAGAATTTAACGCAGGGAGAATTAATTATTAGAAATAATGTTAGAAATATCTACCAATACTTACCTTATATTATGAAGACCATTTACAAATTAATATTAACCATTTAAAATTCTTCCTTCAAGCATAAAAGATAGTCATTCACGTGAGATAGATATTATTAAAGTTCAAACTGGATATTAAAAACGTAAACTGTTTAGTACCGAGCTAATGATACCATTAACAAGAGTTGCTGCGGAAACGTCCGTTAAATGCCATGGATCGAATGATGACTGCATAAAGAAACCGACTGAGAAATGCTTAATTGGATCACTGCATTAGAATATGCATCAAAGGAAGAATGTTCTAAATGAACATTTTCTAAACAGGCTAATGAAGGGCTGCGCTTGCGAGAAAAATAGAATTTGATTGCTATTAGGACTGCAATTTGCATATTATGGCATTATTTACACCATTTGGAATATGGAGTCGGAATGTTGTGGGAAAATAAGTGAATCCAATATGCACAGATTATTAAAAACACAAAAATACATGAAATGTATACATAAACTTCGCTTTTGATAGTCCTGTAGAGAAACATTTACAAGAGAAAATTTTTAATTGTAGTATCACAAAACGAAAGCAAGGTATTTTGCTTATAAAAGATAGCGACTAATTTAAAATGTAGATAATGGCTTATATATCACATGAAGAGCAAATAATAATAATAATAATAATAATAATAATAATAATAATAATAATAATAATAATAAGAATAATAATAATTCATATTATGATTGTTATTATTATTGTTGTTGCTGTTATTATTACATTATCATTATCTTATCATTATCATGGAGAGAACACGAATAAAACTGAAAGCATTAAGGACTCCTACAAAATTAATGCTATATTGTATAATAAATTGTCATTACTGGTTAGAAATACTTAGATAGAAATTTTAAGTGCTTTAAAATTCTAATTGAAAACTTTTCATATTTGTATCATATCTAACTTTTCAAATTTATAAAAAAGTTTTATTCTGCTCCATTAACATTAATTTCATATGTCACCACAGGTATGGTGGGTTGCTGTTGGAAACACAATAAGGACAGCTCAGGTATTTTGTGAGATCGAATCCTGAGTGTACATGTCATGAAGTTAACTGTACTATCTACTATCCACAAAGGCTCTGTATAACTAAAGAAATGACATTCTTGAATGCAGATCAAAAACATGTAATTTATTTTTAATACATTAAAACAACCATTGGTATAAGTATGCCACCAAAATCCTAATAAATATCATTATCGACTGTAACCATTCCGAAATATTGATCATTGACACTAAATTTTTTAGTAAACGGGTTGATGGTGATTGGCCATTATGTTGGCACCACGCTCTTGTAAATTAAAGCAATATTGACCATATATTACCCGCACCCCAATGTATATACGAGTATTCGTCCTACTATTGCAAATAACAAACACGAAAATGTCAAACGGTATTATGTTTACAATATGACATTGTTTATCATTAAAAATATTTCAATGGTTTTAAAGAATTTGAAATTTTTATGAACATTTCTTAGCAGTAAAGGAAATACATATAAAATTATATAATTCGGCTTGCGTGAAACCATTCATGTATAAAAAGTGGTTAATCAACTATCGCCCATTATCGTTTACAAAGTGCAATAAGTAATGAAATAATAATTATAATACCAACAACTTGCATAAATAAGAATAAATTAGTGAAACATTTCATACCAAAACTTGTCATTAGGGAGGACATTTTCTCTTGTGCAATTTTCCCAAAACTACCATCATATTATGTTACAATAAGATTAGCAATGAAAGAAAAGAACCGAAAGAACGTATGAAGTGCGATTTGGAATGCAGCGAAGAGAGTTTATTTGTATTAACACGTGCATTCAACAGAGCCTAATTGAGATGTTTTTAGTGCACTGCCGCATATATATGGATATAACATATGCTCGATGCTAGAGCTGTTGTTGTCTGTAGTCTCAATCAGATCTTGAAGACGGGAACATTGGCTATTCCAACTAGTACCAACATGGAGACTGGTTCTTCAATTTCCTCGAGAATGCTGAATATTCCAGGAGAAGAAATGTGATAGAAATTTGGCTACCTACCTGATAAAGTTTTTGGTATCCTTATGAATATTGTGTGATTCTCATGACAAGAATAAGGTGTTTTTCACCGTTGATGGATATGATTTATAAAAGGGATGTCATTGTCGGCTGCAATACCCGTCTGATTTGTTATAGTGAACTTTGAAAACTATACGTGACTTTTTATATAAAGCTCAGCAATTGAAGCTTAATAACTGTGCTACAACAATGTATGATTATATAGTGCCATGTTTGAAAGAGTCTCCGCACATCAGCTGCCCTGGGTTTGGACATTCACATTTAGTACGTGAAATTATCTGTGGGGCAGTTATTCCCACATTCCTGAAGAATATTGCCATATCTACTACAGAGATATACGAGAAAATTAAATACTGTACGCAAACCCCTGAGCAGGAATGTGTTGTTTATTTAGCTTTAAATGAGGTATGGCCATTGTATGTAGTCATATTGATAATAGAGCTATAAATTTTACATTTCGTCTGTAAATTCACTTAACATTTATATAGGAACGCATGTAACTTTAATGAAAGTTCGAACAATTAGTTGAAATATTTTACAATTTACATTGAAAAAACTTTGCTTCTGTCATAATGCTATGACACAATGAGTTCCATTCAGTATTCAGCGCATCTAGTGGTCAATTCGTGAACTCAGCATATATCGCTTGAAATGAGATAATGGGGAAGGTGGATTAGACGTAAGACGTCATAGCATAGTAAGCGATGCTTTTACAGTTCTAGCAGCTTTACAATTCTTAATATTTAGTTTAGTAATGTTTGAATATAATACACTCTATTGCAGTTAGATTACCCATGATGCACTGTGTTTGGAAACAAGAATTGGGGGGAGTGAAATTGATGGAGTCAAGTAAAAGTATATGTTCATGTAGCAGATAATGAAAAGCAGGCTGACCTATATACAAAATGTTTACATATATAACTGCTTATGATTACCTTGCATGTTATATACTTCCACACATACCGTAAGAAGTTTGAAGTCAAAAACAAGTATTTCACATAATTGACGAAATAAAATTATATATATTTAAAAATACATATAATTTTAGATGTTTTTAAGCATTTTGCGGTCATCATGTTCACATATGTAGTCAATATATTCTGTCTCACAGTTGTAGTCAATATATTCTGTCTCACAGTTATATATGTGAACATGTTTACCGCAGAATGTTTTTAAATGCACGTAATTGGGAAGTTTCATCAAATACGGGAAATGCTTGTTTTCTACTTTCATGACTGAAAACAAGCATATTCTATCTCACGGTGTATGTGGTAGAATATTACATGCCAGGTAAGTGAACTTTTTGCGCTAAACATGTTCATATATATAAAACAACTGTTTTTCATTTTCTGCTACATGAACATACTCTCACTTGACTACACCTGTTTCCTCATAATCCACATTCTAATCGCATGGGTAATCTATTCTGCAATAGAGTGTGTTATATTCAAATAACACCTTCAGTCTTTCAAATACTTTATAAACTATGAATTATAAATTCTTTGCAGACGATGGGCTGCAAACCAACAATGTGACTACGCATGCGCTATAACCTCTTGAAGACGCGCAGGCGGCAGGGTATATAAAGAACTTGCGTATGTAACACACGACATTACGTTGTCAACAGTAGTGGTTGTGGTTTCACGTAATAAAAATAGCGGTAGAAAATTGAACATTGCGTAGTTATTACGTAACTCAAAACGAAGAAAAGTTAACACAGTTGTTACTAATTAAAAGTAGCAATGGCATCTCGTGATCCTGCATCAAACCAATTACTAAATTTTAAGAAAGCACAAGTAAGTAATTAATTAGTTTTATGTTGTTTTTTTTTTAATGTTTTATTATAGATATTGAGTTGCTGCAAGTCACGATGATACAGCATTGATGCCCTGGGACTGTATGCAACCACAAGATATACAATGTTCATTTTCCAGCATTATTATTATTTTCACTATATTTAATCGCTAAATAATATAAATACTGGTTTTATTTTTCTCGTGGCCAAGGAGGTCAAGTAAAGTCCTTGAACCCCATACCGGTTGCGTGACATAAAAGTAAAAAGACTGGACAAAATCGAACGCGCAACCAATGCAGCAGGTGGTAGTTCTAACAAAGAACCTATACTGCAATTCAGATCATGTTATATAATAATGGTATAAAACTACTTTAATTTGGTTCGTATAAATTTTACCAGCTGTAGTGCGATACAGTATAATTAGTGCTGTTTGTTAGGAGTCATCTAGAGTGAAAAAACAACAGTAATTTTTTTTTTATTATAAATGCATAATTTTAGCTCTAGTGGTGTTGTCGTCTTACACTTTTAGAAGACCTGAATGTGTGAGGTACCTCAGCGTAACAGTGCTGTAGTTTAAAATTATCAAGAAATTAGAATATTATATTTTTGTTAATAATACATCGTATTTGTTACAAGTGAGTCATGAAGTCTGCAAACCATATGCTAGTGTTTTCTTAATAACCTATACCTTAATAATATTAGTTAATTATTTCTATGGTGCTCCATATCTCAACAGATTTTATTTTCAACTAATTCACAAGCTTCCTCCATTCTGTTCTATTTAATGTCTTGATTCCTTCAATGTGATCTAGATCTAAATGCATTCAGTCCCAGCATCTGATTTTGGGTCTACACAGTGAACTGCAAGAAGACAGTATTTCAAGCTAAGTGGTGCTATGAAAGCATCTTGTTTTCTCAGCACATTCCTACCAACATAATCTTTTGGTGGTGATAATGGCTATAATATCTATTTCTGAAAAAAAAAAAAAAATAAATAAACAAATGGCAATAAAATATGTACGGCTTTAAATAGTTGGAGATTTTATATAGCTTTTGCTTTAATAATTGCACATCGTTTCCATTCATGCAAACCTTCAATTAAAAAACAAATGCTTATGCTACCTATATTTTTAAAAGGGAATGTAATAACATTTAGATTGGGCAGGCTGATTCCTAAACCACAAGATTTAGGAAAATTTGTTTAAATGTGATCCTATGAAGCAAAGTTATTTGATGTACTTTTTTGGAAATATTTTTTAGAAGAAAGTCAGCTATGTATTTGTTCAGTGCTTTTAAATGTTTGTAAACTATTTATTACAAATAAACTGAATCCATCTCGAGTCATGTTTTAAATCTTCCAGGATCCTTAAGTGTTGCTCTACAGTTTGCTACATTTCATTCTTTTTAAATAATAACTGGCTTATACATGATTTGACCACAAATGGAAATACAACAGGCTAATTGAAACAGCTAAATTGGTGCACATTGAAAACAAACATTAAGAGGCAATTGTTGAAAGTTATAAACATAATCCATTTAATTAAAAATGAATGTAGGAATCCACACAGTGAAACTACCACAATCTTGTTGAATTAAAAATAAACATTCTAAAATCATGTCAATATATTTAAATTCTCTTGATGTTTCACATTAAAACTTTTTTTATGAAAAAGTAAATTGGCACTAGTTTTGTGAGTCACTTGCTCACATTGTCAGCCAATTTAGAACTAACGGATCTCTTCAATACTTGGCTGTGTGCACTCTGGTGTTCTGTTGATGAACCTGTACAATATGTTGTCTGCTTCTGGTATATCAAAATTCATAAATCTATGTTCATATTTTTTATATAAATCTTTTCTCATATACTAAGTTCCTTTGGGTGCTGAACTGCTCTTAGCATTATTATATCTTTTTCTTTTTCATGATTTTCATTCCAGAAATGTACTGCTACTGCCAATTTTTCTATTTGTTTGTGTCTGATGTTTCTCCAGTGCTCTTTCAATCTAATAGCCAAGCTTCTTTTGGTCTTGCCTATATATACTTTATCACACTCCTTACAGTTGATCCTATATGTGCCTGAACTATCTTCTTTTGATCTGGGTTCAATTTTGTTTAGATTCAGTAATTTGCCTACACTGTATCTATTTATGGGTGCCAAAGCGATGTTGTATTGTTTGAATATTTTTTTAAATTTGTGATTGATGTAAGGGAGTACATGAACTTTTGATAAGTTTTTTCTTTATATAAATTGCTGAGTGTGGTGATTTGTTTGATTTTCTTTTTTCCTTCGAATCTTTTTATTTTTTGATCTATGTTTACTAAACCCATTAACTTTTGCTGTGTGTATATTATATGTGAGTATTCATTCTCATATTCTTATTTTTTAAGTGGTACATTAATCAACCTATAAATCATACTATTAAATGCTGCTTCTTTGCGAGGTCTAGGATTGAAACCTTTAGCTTTTATGTAATTATCAGTGTGTATCTTTTTTGTATATACCAAATTCTAATTTGTTATTATTTTTTATTATCTTCAAATCTAAGCATGGTAAAGTATTATTAGTTTCAATATCCATAGTAAATTTTATTATTGCATATGCCAAATTCTAATTTATTATTTTTTATTATATTCAAATCTAAGAATGGTAAAATGTTATTAGTTTCAATTTCCATAGTAAATTTTATTAATTTTAATAAAATTTAGAACATGAAGCACGTATCTTTTGTAAATGTCAAGAAACAATGAAGTGGAAGGTGGTGATCACAGGTAAATGGCCTAAGATTATAACTAAGATGGCAAACATGAAAATATTCCATTTTTATCAGCTTGGGAATTTGGATTGTTTTTGTGTGCAATTAATGCATAAATGTAAAAGAATGATGAATAGCAACAAACACTTAAAATCTTAGGTAGATTAAAAGTAAAACTACTTAAAATCATGTCAACACATTCTACCTAAGATTTTAAGATCCTTTGACTGTGTTGATTCCTACATTCATCATTAGTAGCAGTAAACACGTTTACAGGAATGTGAGGAACAATATATTGCTTCGGGGGTCTAGTAGTCAGCATGTCTGGCTGCTAATCTGGAGGAGTTGGGTCGATTTCTTGCAGCTCAAGCTGTAGGTATTGAAGAGATGCACCCATCTTCATGGGGAGTTCTCTGATAGAGGTAGTAAATCCCATTTTTAGAAGTAGAGAGGAAGATTGGCAAGGTGCTGTTGTATTCATTAGGTAGTCTCTCTGTAGTACACTTTGGGACAACAATAAACTTGACAGGCCTTGTCCCTTGCAGAGGGATACACTTCTGGGAGGCTCTGTGTCTCACATTTATGTAAGGGATGGGAGTTAATGTCTTCTGAAATTCAAGAGGAGAGAAATACCCATTAGCATAAAAGTTATGTTTAAAGAAATTTTGTTACGCATTATGTGAATGTTGTATAGTTTTTTTAAATATGTAATGCTACTTTGATTAAAGTGAAAGCTAGAATTAAACCATAATTTATTTGTATTACACTCATGAAAGATTAAAAAAAAATACAAGAAAACTTAGTTATTACACATGTACCTTAATTTCCTGTCCCAAGTTAATTGTGATTTCCACAACAGTTCCATGAAAGTAAATGCAATTCAAGGGAACACAAGCTTTTAATGATTTTAAAAAGTAAAAATGAAGCAGTCAGGTATTTTAGGTTTCCTGTAGAAATAATCTTATCAGTTTCTTTATAAACCTAAAGTTTTGAAAGATGATAAAAGAACCAAAGAAAAGATGACTTTCAAGTAGTTAACTAGATCATTATTCTAGATCATTTACAGCAAATTTGCTGCTGTATTTAGGAACTAGGACATAATTATGTCTTAAAGTAATGCATCTTAGCTATATGGTGCAAATGGGAGACCATGAAGTACTTTTTTAAATTAGCAAGACATGGAGACAAATAGTGCAGTTGAATATGCCAAGTATGCAGGATTCTTGTTGTAGAGTTTAAAACCCCATTGCACAATATTTTCCCCATCCTGACAACCTGCATTGAATGCTGTGTCTTCATTTGAAAAACATTGTCAAAATCCGTTATAATTTTCTTTGTGGTGTGTTAAAACTTATTTTAATAAGTAACAATGGAAAAATAAAACCATAAAATGTAAAATATAGGCAGTTAAAAGCCACTTGCAGCCATTAAATTATGTTATTGATACAAAATAAGATATACATGAACAAAATGAAAGATTAATAATATACCATCAGAACACCAAATAGTTGTTATAATAATAATAATAATAATAATAATAATAATAATAATAATAATAATAATAATAATAATAATAATATAATCCTGGTAGAATGCAAAGTACTGTATCATCAGTAGGGCTAAAATTTTGATGACCTAAAAATTGGAAAGAATGCACTTGAAATGATGCATTTATGATCTAAAAATCCCCAAAAATGTGCATGTAATCTATAGCAAAATGCATTAAGTTTAACACCAAAATAATTGATTATGTAATCATAGAATACAATACATGACCTCTGAACTTAGTTTTGTTAACATGACTACCAGAATTATAACTTTCAGGCAATCATCCATTTTTTAAATATTAAATTGCAAAATCAGTTCCGTAAAAATGCATTATATTTGACATCATATTTGCCATAGAATTTCAATACAGAAACAAAGGTTTTATCAACACAACTGAACAAAGGTAACCATAAATTATGAAAAACTGTGTGCAGAGTCTGAAACGAATAATAGTAGTCATTACATCATATAACATAGGGAAAATAGTAAAAATGCAAATATATTATGAATATTATAAACACCAATTAGCATAGTAGTTTTCAATATTATATTAATCTTCTTAATTGTCTTGTGAGTCGATTTGATAATCTTATGCTCCACTTACTGTTGAATTATACAAAACTAGCTTCGCAGGCTTTTACCTGCATCCTCAGTTGCGAGTCGAATTCGTTGTTGGTTGGCTGGACTTGGTGTAGCTCTTGTGGACATTTTATGAACTTCTGGATTAATTTGTCTTCTGTTGGGATCTCAAAGTTCATAACCTTATCCTGATATTTTTTATATAAATTTTTTCCCTTATTCCCCGCTCAATGAGTCGATCTACAAATTTCAATAATTTCACTCCCATTTCTATATCATGTTTATCTCTCCAAAAGTGATGTGCAACCACTGATTTCTCTATCTGATTGTACCTTATGTTTCTCCAGTTTTCCTTCAGTCTGATTCCAATGCTTCTTTTTGTTTTTCCAATATATACTTTGTTACATTCTGATCAGTTGATTTTGTATATTCCGGGCTGCTTCTATGGTATTCTATCATCACCAGAATTGAGCAGATTTTTTAGGCTAAACTTGTCCACTGGGGACAAAGTAATCCCAAACTCTCTGAGTATTTTTTGGAATTTTTTGGTAGCCCAAGGATGATAAGTGAATTTCACGTGAATGGTAGATTCTTTTATTGCTGTCAATGTTGCAATCTGCTTTAACCTCTTCTTTTGTTAGAATTTCTTGATTTTCTTATCTACAATTTCTTGGTCATATCCCTTAATTTTGCTATTTGCATAATATGGTAACATTCTTTGTGGTATTAAAACTCATTCATAGATATATTAATGAGTCTGTGTGCTAAGCTATTGAGAACTGCACGTTTGTGTGCTGTGTGATTGAATCCACTTGTCTTTATGTAATTCTCAGTCTGCATGTCCTTTCTGTATATTCCAAATTCCAAATTGTTGCCTGTTCTTATAATCTTTGATTCAAGAAAGGAAATCATGTTGCTTTGTTCTGTTTTGAAAGTGAATTTTAATTTCTTTATCTTGTAGGTTTAGCAATTTCAAAGCATCATCAAAGAGTTTCTTGTTGACCACTCCAAAGATGTCATCACATGTCTGTGTCATGCTTTGAAAATGTATGGAAATGATTTGGTGGTGTGCATTTCTAAACTACTCGTATACAAATTTAATATTAATATTAATGAACATACAAGCCATTAAGAAGATAAGCATATAAAATACCGGCATAGTTTTGAAATGCCATAAATTAGATCTAATCAGGATTTGAATATACAGTTTTAACTTCATTCTTCTTACAATTATTGATTGCTTTAAGTACTGAATTTCAGTGTATAATAAATTAATAAAAATAAAATGCCGGTAATTATATACCAGCACAGCTTTATACTATGAGAATCTTCCATCTACTAAATAACTTGAGCGTATGTAAAATAATGCACTTCAATTCTAAATCTTCCTGTATTTCCTTAAGATTATATCTGCTATTAAACACCATTTTTGAACCCTACATTTTTTTCTATTTCTGTTTCCATTTTTTGCTTTATTACATTTGCAATTTTTCTGGAAACTTCCAAATTTTAACTAGTTTCTTCATTAATTCAATATTATCAACTAACTTAACCTAATATTTCTCAAATAAACTGATTGCAACTGGAAGAAAAGCAAAATTTGCTCTGTGTGTGTGTGTGTGTGTGTGTGTGTGTGTGAGAGAGAGAGAGAGAGAGAGAGAGAAACACTTATTAATTTTGCTCTGGCTTCTTGCCATTAAAGAACTCCAGTAGTTCGAAATATAGCAATTTCAAGTGTGACTTTTTATCCATATCTACCTTTATTATTACTGTTAATTTGTTACATTGTTAATAGTGTTGCTTTATTTTTATTTTTCATTTATTTATATATATATATATATATATATATATATTTGATAACAATAATGGCTCCCTGCAATTGCATGACCACAATGGACAGAGCAGAGCAATACATAAGAATAAATTTAAAAACAAAAAGTTAAATAGGAAAAAATGCAGACAAATGTAATAAAGAAAGCAAATATGGCTAAATAGAATATGAATTATAAAAAAAGAGAGCTTCTTTAAATTTGTTCTGTAAGGATTCTTATTGGCTATATCGCTGGTGGCGAAGGAAATAATAACCTACATAAGCAGTTTTCACAATCTCTTTTATCTTCATTTTCTGTAATTTAAACCTTTTCCACGTGGTGAAACAGTGTAGAAGAATAGTATCATAGGCTGCCCAGAAGGTCAGTGACTTCTATTTTGTGAAGTTTTAATGTTTCCTTAAAATATGGTATCGTGTTATAAATATTAATTTTTTCTTGAATCACTTAGTTATGTGGAATCACAGTTTGGCACACAGATTGATAAATATTCCACCCACAGATGCCGAGTATAAAATAGAATACAAACAAATAAAAAGACAGCTGTAATCAATGGTTTCAACAAAGACACAGTGATAAAAATTATCAATAAATCTAGAAGACAAAAAGGGATAAGGTAAGTTTTCACACTGAAAAACACAAGAAGAATACAAATTCAAAAGTTTCACCTACCATCCAATTTACCACAGGTTCAAGAAAATCTTCAAAAAACATGGAATAATGTTAGCCCCAAAGAACAGATACAACATCAAGAATTTATTAGGTTGCACAGTAAAAGATTCCATACCAACAGAACAGAAATCGGGAATTTACAAAATAAAATGTGCAGATTGTGAACAGAGCTACATAGGCAAAACAAAGGGAAATTTGAAATTCGAAGGAAAGAACATTTTAGGAATATTCAGTATAAGCAGGTGGATAAATCAGCAGTAGCATCTCACTTTTGGACCAAAAAGCATGAAATTAAACTCCTGAAACATCTTCACAACCCATTGGAGTAATCCACTTGGGGAAAAATTTTTCATATTAAAAAATAGAGAAAACCTAATGAATTTAGAATTTCCTCCTATGGATGAGCTCAACAACTTCCTACTTCAACCAACAGAGGCCACCACAGGAACAACCGTTTGTCCAGCCATCATTTCCAGTAACATCGGTTCAGTGAGCAACTGAAGATGGGAGAGATTCTCCTGAAATACGTCTTACTTTTATGTAAGTAAGTGGAGTTTAGTGTAAAAAATGAATACCTAAGTTTAGGATATATTATCACTCCATTGTCAACAGCTTTGCAAGTACAATATTTATTAATGTAGTAATGTAGAATTTCATATCTATCAAGTTTTAGGTTTGAATCCTATCCACATATACTTTACTCTAGTTTTCTGTTAGAGCATTTTTAAGGACTATGATATTAACCTCAATAAAGGAGTGACATTTTTTTTGTATTTCTATTGAGCAGCTTGTGACTTACTAGCACCATATAGAGTAATGCACTGTGCAGTATGATTAGACAAACATGACTGTATGACGTGTTAACTATATTTGTAATAATGTTATCAATAGCTGTTCTTGAACTGTCTCTTGAATGGATTGGTTCTTTAATTGTAGCTATCAATCTTTATTCATTTAATAGATACTGAAGTCTCTCCTTATCGTTTGAGTTTTGAAGAAAGTCAAGATTAAATTGTCCTAATAGTATAATGTTACTGTTTGCAGCAGCTACAATCTCTTCTATTAACCAAGTTATCTTGTCCAGAAAACTTTTATTTCACCTCTGGGTGGTAGATATACACCAATAATGCTTGCTTTTAATTTGTGCAATTGTATGTGTCCCTCAATACAAAAACTTAAGAGATCTAATTCTATAGTAAGCTCTGGTAAGGGTGAATTGGTAAAGATGCACACACCTCCCCAAGATATTCTGCCTCTAGAATTTAGCTTTTAACCATATATTTGGAAAAAAATTTTAGTTAAGATAGTCCTGTCCTTTAGACCATATTCTGTTATTACAAGTATATTATCTGGCAACTAGTTTTTAGGGATAAAAATATTAAATTGATCTGTTTTATTTGATAGAATTTGAGCATTTTCATGTACAGTTTTCAGAGACTTACCCTTTGGTTCCACCGCAAAATAGATGCCTAGTTTTTTGGGTTATGCAGAACATTAGAATTATCATTGCTTATTTGTACTGGTCCACATGAGTCTTGGCCTATTTTAGCATTATTTTCTCCTCTAGCACATGAAATAACTTGACAAGAGTGTTTTACACAACTCTTTTTTTTCCCATGCTTGTTAAAATGCAAACTGCGCCTGATATAAAAGTCACGCCCTGCGTTGAAGGTGTTGATCAGTTTTACATGTTGATATTTCTTGGATTATAACTTAGGTTAGTGTTCACTGGAACTATTTGACAATTAATCCATGAATTTGGCTCCAGATTGTGACTTTGTGAAAGTTTAACTATGACTATGTTGGTATCTTTAAGCTCATCTATTGCACTTCCAAGATTCAAAATAACATTATTTGGTTCACCACTCACTACATTATTACTGCCTGCTATTATTATAACACAATCTTCCTTTGAGAATTTGGAGCACATTCCACTAATTACCTCCTTTGATTTCGAGCTGATTTCACCGTACCACAAGCCTGAAGGTTGGTGTTGTGCAAATTGTAACTCAACTGCTGTGCAATATTTCTACCATGACTATCAGCCAGTATAAGGATACATTCACGAGGTTTATTCTTTTTGCTGGTGCTAAATGACAAAGTACCATTGTTGCAATACTGCTCAGTATTTGCATTTTCTAGAGGAGTAAGTTTGTTGTAACTGCAGAGGGAAACAGTTGGACAGAATGGCCTTATTATAATCAAATCATCATTGTATATGTGCTGGAAGAATGCACATCTTATACTTCTTATTTCTTCAATTTTCTTCTTGTAATAATGTACAAGATAGTTTCGTTCTTAAAGTAAAAGACCTATTTGTATACTTTCCATAAAAGCCTTGCAACTGTTGATTATTGAGCTAAAGACGCATTTACACAGATGAATTTTTCACAAAGATATTCAAAGAATTGCTTTGTGGAAGATTGTACAAATAATTATTGAACTCTCATCACTAATAATTCGCATGCTGCATCATAATAGAGCTTCTCTCACATTAAAATGTTACAATATTGTCAGTCACAGATATGTAACAATACTATTATAGGTATATCAGGTGTCCAATTGGTGTATCAATGGAACTCTGTAAAAAATAAACAAAACTCAAGAAACAGAATTTGTGTGCATAAATTAATTGAAAACTATGTGAAAGCCATATAATGTTAAAATTCTAATAAAAACTTTAAAAGTGCTGAAAATGTCAAAACTGCAGAAAAATGCAAAATATGCTGTAAAAATGTATTGAAATGCCTCAATTGTTTACAAAACATGTTAATATCGGACTGATTTACTAAAAGAAAATGCAAAATCATAAAAATGCTGGTTCTAATCATCAATATTTGCTGCATGTGATGCCACATTGGTAAAAAAGATGGTCATTTAAGAATATTAAAAGTATGAAATAATGAACAAACAAACTTGTTTTTAATTAATTCATAGAATAAATTAGGAATAGCAAAAAAATTATACAAACATGTAGCTGAAAGATTTATCAAAAGAGGGATGGAGATTAGTATCATTCGAATAAAAAAAAAAGCCATCCAATGTAAAATAATTTACACACTATAATTAAAATAGGGCAGCTAAACTAATGTAATAAAATAGAGAAAAACCAAAATGGAAACAATGTTGCTTGCTTTGAAATATAGGTAAAGGTAGAATTTAATTTAATATGGGCATTATCTTGGTATGGATGTTTACACATCTTGGAAAGCAGTAGAAACTTATTTTCTTTCTGTAGGTAATGAAGAGTGCCTTGTACCTGTGGTAATGTTTTTCTAATACTTGCTGCATTTGAGTAATTAATATAATTAGTAATTTGTTGATTACCTAGAGCTGTAAAAAATAAAGTTTTAAGAAATCACATGAATCATTCTATTAATTGCTTATCTTAAAGGAATTCTAGAACAGTCAGGAAATATGTGTAGAAAATGAAAAAAATGCAAGTGTGAGATAATCTGTAACCTTGAGCTTTCTATCTAATGTACATGGTTTCGTAATATACACTGTCAAGATCTTCAGTAGACAGTGTCACTGTATACCATTTATCTTCATTCAAGGTCATAGCTTGAGCTTCAAGATGATGGTGACAAACAAGCATGTATTCAAATAGATTAGAAAATAGAAGGGATTCTATCTGCTGCAGAGAAAGCACCAAATTAAAAAAACTTAATAGGTAGTAGCAGAGAGTGGTGATGAAAGTTAAGAATTCGATGAAGGACTGTGGAAAAACAAATACAATGGAAAAATATTAAATGAGGAGTACAATGGCTGCAAACAAGAGTAAGAGAAATTTTCCATATTTAACGTACACAGCTGGAAATATAATTAGAAAAAAGTTATTTTGTGTTTGCAACAAAAAGTACGTCCTTTTTTGATCATTATGAAGTGGTAGTAATAGCAAGAATTTCTGCGTGTTTGATCATTAGGATAGTTAAAAGGTACAACATTGTAGAAAATAAACTCCTGCACTGATACTTATATATTTCTAAATTGCTAGTATCTTTATTTGGTTTAAATATTAATTCAATTTGGAATCAAATGCAGTGAAATAATCCATAAATAATTTAATGTTGTATCATCAGTAAGAAAGAAAATCGCAATTTGATAATTAATTGTTGAAGCTAACAAACTCTATAAGAATACTGTAAATAGCATACCTCTGGATTGCATGAATGCAATATGTTATTCAAAATTGAAATGTCTACTTGCAGGCCTATGTTATAGAATGGTCTAACCACACACCCACATTGCAGGCCCTGTGGGCTTGCTAGTTACTTCGCTGCCTAGGAGAGGAAAGCGTAACAGACAAAAGATGAAGAGTACTCATAAACAGTCAATTGGCATTAACTTTGAATTGAAAATTTTCCTAATAGTGTTTCTTGGTTGTTTCAACTCAGGCATTGTATTATCATGTCAAACATTAAATGTTTAACTCCAGCACAGTGCGTTTTGTTACAGACTGGTTATTTAGCAGCAAATTGTGTTTTGGTCAACCGTCTATTAATAGTAACCATGCATGTAACATATTAGCCGTTGTCTCGTCTTTTTTAAAAGGTAAATCAGGAGGCGAAAATGCCCCTTTTTGTGACAATGACTTATGGGCATAAAATGTCATTACCATTTGTTCTCATAATGTACTCTTGTATCAGTTTCAAAAACAAATTAAAAGATTACTGACAACTGGCAAAGCAAAGTGCTGTTTATATCATCGCTATACACCTACAACGACGTGGGGGGCTTCGTTTGGGTAAGTACCGTAAACTATTGTTGTAGCAGACAATTGAACTGCTTCTCTGTGATAAGATGATACAAACTAACAAACCGTAAAACTGCGAGTGCTAAAACGTTGTAAGCAATATGTCACCGCTGAAAAAGAAATGCGTTTTTATTAGTCACCTACAGAAAGAACACCCATAAAAAAATCTGACTCTTCGATGCAATAAGTGTGAATCTACTTTCAATATAACCTTGGGGGGCGATCGGGTATAACATAAACATAAAAGAGTGGTCCGCGCATATTCTAGCACAGTATTGATTTATATATATAAAGTGAAAGTGAAAAAGATATGAAATTAGTAGCTGTTACAGTAGCGTTCGCTTGTCATACTGTCCAGCACAACCAATCCTTCAGATCCATGGATTGCACTTCAAAGCTTATTCAGTGTACTTTTGAACCAAAATTTGCGTGCGGCCTTAGTAAAGCCGAGGCATTTGAACTAAATGTTTAACCAGTTTGCCATTTCTGAACTAAAATTTGATTTACAGAAAGCTAATTTTATTCCAATAATGACGGATGCATCGACGTAAATATTTCCATTGCTTGTTAGGTACTTTAATCCAAATGAGGGGATTCATGTTTAAATGTTGAATCTTAAATCTTTGCCTGGAGAAACTTCAGAGACCATTATTACGTTTTTGAGTGAGTGTTTGGAAATTGCTAAGTTAAAAGGAAAAGGGGAAAAAAAAAAAAAAAAAAAAAAAAACATTCGCTCTTTGTGCGCCATTTTGAAGGTGTATCTTAGAATATCAACAATGCCTTCACTAAACTGAAAGGAAATTAGGACATAACTTACTTGGGTTTGAGCTGTTCTCATATAATTCACAATACTATCCAAAATGGCTGCTGATGTCCTTCCTATTGATATTGAAGGTAATGCTTCTAAAATATTCTTATTTAAGGGTTGATAGTCTTAAATAATTATGTGAATTTGTAGACCAGGAGTGCAAACAAGTTTTAGGATATAGCGTAACAAAGGTACTTGCTTTACTCCCTACGATCGAACGTCTTCTGTTTGTTCCTCATAAATCATATTTTGACTCTCAAAATAAATGTTTTTCTTATCAAATCATTCTTTGAAAATCCTTTATCAGATCCTTTATGTGTGTACTTTCTTCACAACCACGCATCAACTTTTCATTCTGCAGTTCAAAGAGTAGAGGGTCAAAATTAACAGTTTTGGGGGTAATTTTTGTGTTATATGGTTTAAAAGTTAATGTAGTTTCTAAGGGTGAAGAATGCTTCATGACATCGGCTACCAGATCAATTCTTGATATATTAGAAAAAGGGAGAGATTGCAAAATCTAAAAGCGAGCCCATAAATTTTTCAAACTGTAGCTGAATATTTAAATAAATGAATTGCACCCAAAGAGAGTTTATGGGAACCCAGTTGGATTAACACTTAAAGCAGTGATAGCCCTTGGAAAGATATACAATTGACTGAAGATTTTATTCGCTAAATGGCTCCTTCATCTATAATAGATGATACCGGTATGTTTTTTTTTATTTTATTTTTATTTTTTTATTATTATTATTTTTTTTTATTTTTTTTTTTATTTGTGGAGGCTCTTTAACATCTCAGGTCATCAGCGTCCAATTCAATTCAGGGTCTGAACAAATTTTGCTCAGAGGCTTCAGGTGTGTATGATGAGTATGTACATATATACAATACATAACACCAAAAATATCGGCAGCTGGAAAGGCTAGCGACTGTTGAGTAGAAATTATTTCATATTTTAATGTGAACAATGTGCCTTATTCATATTTTCTTAAATTGATGGAACTTTGTTTACCTAGAACTAACGCCCCCATTGAACGAGTGATTTCTTACATGAATGCTCTTTCAGTACAAAACTAAAAACTATGTTGATTATAAGCTGAAATCTAATCATTCTTTTGTAAACTTTTACAAAATACTAATGATAAAAAAAGACTTACTAAAGAAGATATATCCATTAGCAAAATATCAGTGAATGCTGCACTAATAATTCTAAAGGATTGTTTGGCTGGGTTGAAGTCAATACTACTAAATCATGTAAGTTACACATTAATTATTTATTATTAACTTTCCAAACCTAGACAAACAATTTTTTACATTCTCTTTTGCCCATTTTTCACCGAGACAAATATTAAAATGTACCCTTTTCTTATTTTAAAAATATGCAACGGCCGTCTTCCGATCGAACAAATGCGGCGTTCGATCCGCTAGCAGAGTGTTGAATTAGATATACGGTAGTATTTATTACGTAAGTGCAGCTTACAGGTGATATGACGTAAATGTTAAAAACTCTCCTGGTTCAAATCCTGCAGACGGATTTATGGTAACCTTCTCTGACATCATTCCATCTTTCTGCGATGCGTAGGTTGATAATTAAATTTCGGGGGACAGTAAATTTTGACGATATCGTCCCAAACCAAAGAAAAGGGTAAACAGAATAAGAGAAGAAATGTTCTTAAGCCAGAGGAACTGAACATGAATAGCTGTTGCGAAATACCATATATCTCTCAGGGAACTGCAGAGTATGCTTAATTTAACACGTGCCATAAGTGTTTGGAAATTATTTCAGCATTTGCTTTCTTAGCTCCGATAAGCGCATGCGTCACCATGTTTAATAACTTTTTGTGGCACCAGATGGCGTTTCGCTAATCGGAGGCGTTCCTACGCAACTAGGGGCGCTCCTCAAGGAGCGATTGTATCCTGCTGCGATGACCTGTGTGCGTTGAACTAATTCTGAATTTCTGCTTATAATAAAAAGTAGATAGTATTTTTAAGTTGTAACTTCCTTTGATGTAAATAAAAGAAGCAACAACTACCCCTATAATTGTAACTTCGTTTTCTACATCGGCAGTTATAACTTCACTTTTGATATGAATAAAGCGAAGATAACATGTTAGGTGTAGCTACAACTTCATTATTTTGGAGTGTAAGGGAGGGCGCTCCATTCCAGTTATACCTGTCATCAGTCGATAACACTCATGGCAATGTTCATGCATGTGAGGGACAGAAAAACATTTGGTGAAAGAAGTGTTGTGTAGGTGTAAAGAGCTGATGCGGTTTGAAACTGAAAGTATTGCTTTTTAACATTGGAATTTCTGCCAAATAGCGATGAAACTCGGGGGGAAAGCACTAACGCTAAGAAATTCCACGGAAATATTTTTACTATTGCTGATCCTGGATTTCAGAGTGGAGTGGACTGCTCTACGGTGTGTAAAATTATTTATTATGTTTTAGGGCACATTTTCGAAAAAGCTCATAACTGGATTGATTTCCCTAGTACAATGCATGAAATGAATAACGCAAAGTTGATGTGGCAAACTCGCTTTAATTTACCAACTGTGGTAGGTGTATTAGATTGCACCCAGATAGAAATGAAAAACCCATGGGACGAATATATTGATCGTAAGGGTTATGCCACTATTAATGTTCAGGCGACGCGTGATGCTGAAGAAAAGTTTGTTGGCGCCGAGTGACCTGGTTCTGTTCATGATTCAAGGTTATGAAGAAGTGCTATATGAGATACATACAGCGCTTCTTCTTTGCTTGGTGACTCCTGTTATGGTACATCTCCCTGGTTGATTACACCATTCAAGCCTATGCTTATCTATATTGTAGGACATGGCGGGGACTGTGGAATCGCGCGAAACAAGTCGCAGTGTAAATAAGTTACTACTAGACCGTAATCATGTCTCCAGTTTTTCCGGATGCCGCTTATCTCGAGGTAGTTATAGCTACTTAGTTTTAGCGTTTGTCTGTTCGCTTCGATTTGACTTAAAGCTTTCAGTACACCGCAGAGTCCACTGTGTAGTTACTACGTTTTATTCACTTCACTCGTGAATGGATAATTTCGTGGCGCATAATTCAGGTTGGTTAAGCGCTACAAACAGCTTATGCAACGTATTTAATTGTTAGTTCTGGTTACTATTTACAAACTTCAATAACAATAATCATAATTTTGCACGGTAACCTCGTCTCAACTGAATTTCCTTGACAGTTATACAATACTAGCAGGACAGCACCCGCATCCACGATGGCGCCTCTTTGCATTGAAACTGATTGCACTGTACAGAGAGCAACATGTGCGTAAATTACTAACAGCTAAATGCACAACAAGGTGTTCATAACAACTGGTGTCTCTCATGAATATTAGTACATATGGTTATCTCAATGAAAATTGGTTATTAAAGTTTAAACCGTAATTTCTTGTAGGAAATAATGTATATAACATCAGGGGTGTAAGTCGTTCTGGAGCCAATGAGAAAAAATCTGCACCACATAATTATATTTATGTTAGGATAGAAGTAACAGCGAACAGATGGTGTTATTTGTGTATTGTAATTAGTGTCGTAACGGAAAATTGTCGGGGTCCTCTCAAATCACGTGACTTTGGGAAGCGATGTTTTATTGTGACTCATTGATGATATGTAATGGTTAAAATTAAACACACTCTAGAAGAATACACTGAAACAGCAATCATCGAAATTGACCTGAAGTTCATTTAAAACGTGCATTCCTCTAGCATTATTCATTGCAAGCTTTTGTACTACTTCATTCACGTCAATAATTTATCTTGCTTTCTCACATTCCACGCTTAAAATGCCGAATCCGCTCAGTCTTTCTTAAGGCCTGTAGCTGTGTAAATAGATTTTTATTAATTTTAATGTTGAAAAAGATTGTACCGCTCTAGAAACAGTGACCAACAAAATCAGAAATAACATTCCACACGTGTGGAAAGCTAGAAGCCAAAGTATGGTTATTGTTATTTTCAACCTTAATCCTTCTATAACGCAAATCTGAAACCTTGTATTATAATGAACAGTCATAACAGAACGCTTAGTTGGTTCTTAGCGTATTATTGAATACAGACAGCTACCTTATAATGTCCTTCTAAGTATGACGTTCGTCTTGAACAAGCTTATCGAAAATGCTTTTTTACTTTTCGAATTCTCTTTTCCCTAAAGTTTGTTTTGCAAAACAAACGTTTTGCAAATGCAATGGCAGACAACGATGCTTCTTGCAACAAATATCTGTAACTAGAAAGTTTTATCATTTATCCTTACATAAGCTCTTGGGTTGCCACGCCTCCTTTCACGAACGCAACGGAGAAAACCGAGCTGAAGTGAATGCAACATTGTAGGAGAATAATTACCACATTGTCCATGTCGGCCTGATACTGTAGTTGGTTAGAGCGTTGGACTAAATTCACGTAGGTACCAAGGAAGGAAGACCGGTTGGGTCTTCCTAATGTTACTTATTAGAGGATAACGCATGCTTTGCAATTTTACTTCTATTTCATGCATTGTAAATGCTCGCATAAAAGAAATTCCGCTGTTGCTTCATGACTACATAAACTGCACGTCATTATTTTCTTCACAACATAGGTTGCAAATTTAGGTTAGGTTAGCTTAAGTTAAAAAAAAAGTCACAACTTATACTGTTAAAAGACGCGTATGCCTCTCCCCATATCAATTATTTAAAACAACGCATACATTGCAAATTAATGTTAAATTCGGTAAGTTAGGTTGGCTTAAGTTATATAAAAAAAAAGTGCACTAAACCTTATACTGTTAAAAGAAGCGTATGCCTTTTCTCGTATCAGTTATTCAAAACAACGCATAGGTTGCAAATTTATGTTAGATTTGTATAGGTTACGTTAGCTTAAGTAAAAAAAAAAAAAAAAAAAAAAAAAAAAAACGTGCACACAACTTATACTGTTAAAGGAAGCTTATGTCTTTTCCCGTATCAATTATTTCCTTTATGTTTTACATTACTACATTACAGTTTCCTATTTAAGTTCGTTGTATATTAAATGTAATTAAGTATTAAAATACATCCCAAAAACCCAAATTTTCCCGTCTTGCTTCCCCCTTGCGTTACTACTGTTATATGTTCATTGTGAGAGGAGACCCGACTGCAATTTTGCTCTGGTTTTTCTCCGCTTGCGTTCGTGAAAGGAGGCGTGGCAGCCCAAGAGCCTATGTGTGTAATGGTGTTTTATCAATAGCTTTCTGAAGAAGGGCAGATGACCAAGAAATATCAATATCATTGGTTTGAAGAAATTTTAAAATGAGGTTGGTTTAAAGTATAGTATGAAGAAAAACTTGGAAAATAAATTTAAGCATTTTTAACTATTTCTTTAGTTAATCCCGTCATTTTTCTTGTCGTCGTGTTTCTTTGATTGTAGTGTACTTTTATTTAAGATTTTCATATCTACATATGTTTAACATAAAGCTTTCAATGAAACAAAAACTGGAGATTAATGTCTAGGACAAAGATATTTTAATGAATGTAAAGAATGAAACCAAATCCCAATTTTTCGTGCTTTGTCTAAAACGCATACACTCTCCCAAATATGTCAGAAAATTATTATAATGCTGCACAGTTCATGCTGTTGCGTTGAGGGTTAAGTTATGTACTGCGCAGTAAAATAATTAGCACACTTTTGTTTTTGCTCAATTCTGGTTTTTATGCCCTTATAAACATCAGACCCCTTATAAACATCAGACATGTGTGCTACATTGTCATATAAAAACATTTTGACAAAATTCGTTTCCCACCCAGCGGCAGTATCATTCGTTTTAAATGTCTTTGAATCCTTAAAATAATAATAATAATAATAATTATTATTATTATTAATATTATTATTTTGTAAGCAGGCTTCACAGAGAGATGTCTCTAAACCGTAACTTATACAAATATTTGGCGTAACCTAGCATCCTGAGCGGTGTCCATATTTGTTGATACCAATTGTGTAGATTTGATCTAATTTAATATTGCATTTGACTTTTTTTGTGACAAAAGTTTGATTTATTCATTTTGATTTTTTACACTAAGGAACTTTTCAGATGACCTGATCCACTGATAAACTGGGATTCAGAATGGGATCACATGTAGATAATGGTTCTATGTTGGATATAGTGTTTCCATCCTGTTTCCCATAGGTAATTTCTGGCTCCCCTATTTGTTCTCTATAACCTCGAAACGCAGGATTGGATGACGCTAATGTAAGAGTTACGTCAACAAGACACGGAAGTATATGTCAAGTTGTATACTTCTTTCAGATTCTATACATTTATCTATAGTTGCATTTCTTTGCCACGGATTGCTTAGGTAGCTTGTTGATTTGATTTATTTACGGACGCTTTTTAACATCTCAGGTCATCAGTTCCATTCTATTCAGGATGAGAAACGACTGATAAATTTTTCTCAGCGGCCTCTTCTTTCAGGCTTGAGGCTTTTTTAATACCGTAAATGTAGGGCACGGGACCCACGCTTGCTTTCCTTCCGAAGGAAGCCACACTTGGATTTTTACGCCCAAGTATAAAATATTTTACGATCAGTGCAATGTACTTTCCTATCTTTTGGTCTTGCCTATGTTACCGATCCTAACGCCTCCCAGTTCGTTCTGGTATGCCATGTCTAAGAGCAGTCTCAGATGGCGTAAACCCATAGTTAATAATCAATACACTGGTGCACCAAGACTGACATATCTCAATTCAAATAAAGTGCCAGCAACAAGCGAGGCTGAGAGTCGAAATAGTGTTTAGTTCGGGCAGTCTTTGAGAGGAGTAGTAATTGTAGCACATGATAAGTGCTTCGCTCTAGAGAAGAATGAAAGAAATAGTACAAGCATTTGTAGCACTGAACCAAAACTACCATTTCCGTCGATTAATTAATGTGATAGAAAGTATTACAAGTATACCGAATAAGTTAATAATTAGTAAGACATGCATATTTATTAAATGACTATAATGTATATTATTTTAATGAAATGAACTATTTTCTGATGTGATGAAAAGTGTTACAAGTAGATATCCATGTTTATTAAATGATTACGTATTTTTTTAATTTTAATTATATGAACTATTTTCTTTCTTAATCAGTGGAAGAATTTAGCATCGAAAGAAAGATGGTGATAATTTATGTTAAAATTGTACTTTATATTAATTTTGGACAAATTTGATATATTATGTATATTTTTAAATTGTTTTATTTATTGTCGCTTTGACTGCATTGCTTTTCAAGAGAAGTCTGTGGGTTGTGGATTGATACTATAGGTGTAAGTATGTAGAGATGAATGAAGTGAAATGAGCTAATGATGGCGCAAATGAGCTCGGAGTCCTTGGTGCCATAAAGTTATCTGGCATTTACCTACTCAGGGCAAGGAAAAACTCCGAAAGAAAAAAAAAAAAACCTTATCCAGACAGATTTACCTGACCGGACTTCGAAACTAGGACCTCCGGATTAGTACTCGCGAATGCTGCCACTAGCCCACGGAGGCGGTCACAAGTTATGTTATTCATAAAAACAAAGAAAATGGAAAAAGGCATAAAAATGTGGGATTTAAGTTTAAAAATAAGATGCGAACTTGCATAGTTTCCAACATCCCATTTCATTTGAGTCATCTAAGGCACTAAGCCACAGTTGTAATCCACCTGTAGGCTTGCTGTAGGAATACTGTCTTCTTTAAACATTTCTGAAATCCGGCATCCGCCTTGATTCGAAGGGGACTTAGCAATATTTTGCCATCCAAGAATGCGGCTATTTTTTCTTTTCAGTAAGTGTTCTTTGAAGTAGGTTTATGGGTGGGTGATTATTATAGTGGTTGATCGCCAATTTGAAGTAGGATTGGATTGTTGGTAGATGATGGGAATTGGGCTCTATGGTAGCTGCGTTAATTAATTTAAGCCCACCGATCGCAGATTTCGTTACAGCTGGTGCAGACCAACAACTTCTCCACGAGACACTCTCTACAGGGCTTTCCGTTGAATTTTGGCATCTGTAAGCTAGCCAGGACTGAGTAAATGGGAATTTGATATGGGATGCGATGTTAAATAACGCCTCGTGATTTAGTTCCTGAGGTTGTTTTATTCTCCCAAACCTGAATAATCAGATGAACTCATGTCTCATGCCGAATCATTAGCAAGGTAAACTTAGCAAACGCGTAACTTTGGTTGCGTTCACCCAAATGGTGCCGAATATAAAGTAAGTGCTACCGCAACAATATTTGATGCAGCACAGTTGTGCAATATGCGTAACCTCTGCCGATTCTAGAACCCCTTCAATGCCGGCGCTAGCACCTCAGACTTGGGACGTTCTTCTTCTAACTGCCCTGGAGACGCAGCAGCACTATCTTTGCCCGAAGAATTTTGAAGCAAATTCTATTTCTTATATACTCAAGAAAAACTGACACTCTCCCCTTAAAGCGACGCGAGATATTCCCGCAAGTTCTGTTTTCACCATGCTCATAGGTCACTGTTTACATTATATTCTATATTCTTATTTGCCAAACTTTTTTTTTTTTTTGTTAAGTGCACATGCTTCGCAATTCTTGATTTTATCCATTACTGTCATTGAACTTTTTGCAAGCACATCTGCCTCTTCCCAGTGGAAAATAGCTGGCTTCCATGCGTTTGCTTGCCGCATTCCTGAAGGAATTCGTTTCTATTGTGTGACTTTTGCCAAGACTCACTATAGTCTGAGAAAGATGCAAGTTTTTCCTTACTTTGCTATAATATTACATGTTATCTATTTACACATTAGATAAATTATGAGCATATTTAAACACTATATAATCTTAATTCTACACACACAGGTTGAGTCATCAAAGCAATTTAAAAGGGGGGGGGGGCGCAGCATACTAGCACGTAATTACCGAGTTCCTGATCAGAAGTTACATATTAATTATCTCAATTACTCTGTAATTGGTGGAGAGCCAGCAACAGCTTCAACTTCAAATGTAAATAATGAAAATCCATACCCTTCTGCTGAAGGAACAAGTGCACGCTGTATCTTCGGAAATGTGACATCAGCAGTCATAACATAACCTATTGGAAACAAGCATGAAAGAGGAGCAGTGAGGCAGTTTATCCATATGTTTGTTTTGGATAGTGAGGGCAAGAAACCAACATATATTCATCGAAGAATGAAGAGGCAATATGGAGATTCCTGTGTGTTCCTTCAGCAGGTCTGTAAGTGACACAGAAAATATAAAATTGGAGATCTACTGTGAGTAATGCAGATAGCTCTGGTTCAAATCATACTGCGATTATCAAGACACTATCATGGCAGTAGAACAAGGCGACATGTGACAATCGGCAGGCAACAAATGCTCATGTGGCTGTAGATTTGAAGATCAGTCATGGCTCTGTACACCACATTATGCACGACATTGTGCATTACAAAAGTCTTCACTAAGTGGGTACCAAAACAACTCACCTCTGAACTGAAAGATCATTTTGTGGATATTTATAAAACACCTTTTTTTATTGATTTATTTGTGGACGCTCTTTAACAGCTCAGGTTATCAGCGTCCCATTCAACTCGGGGCGTGAAACGGCCGACAAATTTTGCTCAGAGGCCTCTCTTTCAAGCTTGAGGTTCTTTTTCGTGCCGTAAATGTACGACACGGGACCCACGCCTTTACTTCCCTTCCGAAGGAAGCCATACTTACGATTTTTACGCCCGAAAAAATCCATCGGTCCTGGCCGGGTTCGAACCCGCGATCTTGGGTGTAGGAGGCAAGTATGGTAACCACTACACCACCAGGACGGACTTATAATAATTATATTATAAAACACTGCTAAGATATTATAAAGCCAAAGGAAATGGTTTCCTAAAGGGTATAATCACTGGTGATGAATGCTGGGTCCACATTTCCAGCTAAAGTGCAAGCGAGGCAGCAAAGAGTGGCAGCATTCATCGCCAAAACCATTAAAGTTCTGTGCAACTGTGTCAGCCAATAAAATGATGCTCACACGCTTCTGGGACTCTAAAGGTTCAATCATGGGACATTATATGCCCAGATTTTCCTTTTCAGTGTGTCCTGCTTATTCATATGACCTCCATCTTCTGATTATGTCTTTGGACCACTCAAAGAGACACTAGGTAGCAAGAAATTTTGCACTGATGCTGAGATGAACTATGCTGTGCTTGAGTGGTTATGCAGTCACAAGAGTTTTATTCTTGTGGAATGCAGGCATTAGTGAAATGCTGGAACATCTGCTTTGAACATGATGGAGACTGTTGAAAAATGAAGATGTGTTTTCAATTCAAATATATATATATATATATATTTTATGGATAAAAAATATTAAGATTACGTTTTAACTTGACCTCTTAATAAGTAATGCTACTCAGCAATATGTAATATATTGCAATACTCTGAATGTAATATATAAATTTTCCTTCTGTGTAAATTTGTGGTTTTAAATCTTTGTGGGTCACAATTTATACTGTATGTACATGTAAATGTACATTTAATTTTTTTTATGGAAGATTGTAGCTAATAGAACTATATTTCTCAAGCCCCCCAAATAGGTAGGCCACCCTGCACTGCATAACTTTTGTAATTACGTTGTCATAGTATACTTTTCTTTATATTAACTTTTAGTATTATTATTGTACGTTGCATTACTTATTGCTGTTGCATGTGTAATTAATATTGTTTGCATTGACTTTATCTTTAGCTGGAAAGTTTTTAAGGAATAAATAGTCAGTGTATGGATTAATGGTTGGGCGGTCTGGTCATGTCTGGCCCTTTGTGCCAATGCTCAGAATGGGAGCATATTTGGGAGAAAGAAATGAGCTGAGGTAGACACTGGGGACTTAAATGGGATCTCTAAAATGCTTCCAGATAGAACACAATGATGCCAGTGAAGCCACCTTCCCTCAGTTTGAGTGTCTCAGAAGATGCTTCTATTCCAGATGTCAGGGCAGAAACCTTTCCAAAGCACAAGCCCCCATCACACCATGCCAACCTGTCTTCTTTCCCTGTCATTTTTGACCCTGTAACAAAACCAATGGAATGAAATGGTATGATATGGAACAGTAGAAAATTTGTGTGTTAAATGTAAATATCTATCTCAACACTCCCATAAATAACCAGGGGTTCCATGAAAAAACCAAAGGTCAGGATTGCCAGGAATTGAACTCCGGACTTATTGCCAGAGCCACTCTACTCGGTATCAGTGTAAATGAAAGTATTGTACTATGTGTTTTAAATGATTGAGTTGTTTGATTTTGTAACCACAAAGTCCACCATATTTAACTAATTGTACTAGTGCTTTACATTAGAGCAGTATATTTTCATTGTTTCTTTTTCTTTCTAAAAAAAAAAGCTGTTACCTATCAGTATAAAGCATTTAAAGAGGCATTCCAGGTACATCCAGAAGGTGATAACATTGATGAGGTGGGTTGCATGTTGTGTTGTTTCTTATTCTTATTTGTATAATACATCCTTCGTATTAAGTGATATTCTATTCTTTTTGAGAAATGATAATCCTTCTAAAGATAAGTTCTCTCAAATGTAAATAAAGGTTCTCTCTGAATCTGATAATGACAATAAGTGGATTTAAATGAAAATGTAGCAAATATTGTTATCTGTCTGAATCAATAGGCTGTTATCTCCCAGTTTTCACTTTTTATATTGATTGCTTACACAATATGCAACAAGAAAGATTATGAATAAATTTACTGCCTGAATGTAGACAACATATTCTTCAGAAAACTTGTGTTTAAAGAAAGGAAACAATTATATAGAATGTATGTATATTCAATTCATGCTCTCAGAATACTCTAATTGCCCTATGTACTTTTATTGTTTGTTAGTGAAGATTCTAGCTTTGTTAATTGATTACACCATATTACACATATAATCTGTTGTCATACCATGTTGTTTTTAATTAAAAACCATTGAATCAGTGTCCTTTTTGTGATAAAAATAAAGATACTGAACATAAAATATTTGAGTTAAAAGGAACTGAACTCTGGAGAAAGGAGTTTATAGATTAAAAATAATTCAAACTAAATAGATAAATAACTTTGATATTTTTAGTAAGAATAGTAGAAATGTAGGACAATATTTAAGTAAAATGAAAAGTAAATGGCATTGGACTGTGAGAAGAGAAGTAGTAGAAAGATAGGTTTTAATGGTTTTTTCTATATTTAGTGTACTTTTTAGAGGCAATAGAAATTTGTATAAGAAAGGTATTTGTAAATTTGAATGTGACTGGCTAAGAGCCTGAGGAAAATGCTAAGTGAAAGAAGGGAAAAAAAAAATAATTAAAGGTGGCTGAACCTCTTCTTTTTCAGTAAGAAACAAAGGATGAACCAAAAATAGAGAAATGTTAGCATAGGATAACAGGGTCAGTCCCAGTGGTGTATTGGTAACCATACTTCTTATAAGGAAATTCCTTATTTTATTTTTGTTTTCTATCATTTATAAAAATTATGTAATACATAAATTGTATTTTTAGAGAGGTCGCATGCAAAAATGTCCTGGGCTAGATGGGTGGAGGCCTCCTTGTATTTTTTCTTAGCATTTCAATAAATAAGTTTTTAAGAAATCATTGGCAACTGTATAAGAAAATGTTGGCAAAAGTTAGTCTAGAATTATTAAATTGAAAACAAAATCTCTGCATTCTCTCTCATAGAATATTTAGCTGCAATCCTGAAAACCTCACTTTGCATTTGACTCATTTTTATTTAGCATGCATTGCAAATATTTTAAGAGATCAATTGATGCAAAGTTTCAGGAAATTAATTGCATATCTTGAAATCATCACTTTCCTCTCTCCCATATTTTGATGCCAAAATGCCCATCTTGACTCTACCACTGCCCTATATATTCTTTCTAACCAGTTCATCTTCTTTTTTGGTGCAACAAACATACATTTCTTATAATTAAAATCACTGTATGATTGAGTCAAACTAAACACTCTTATTGCTCCACTTGTCTATAAATGTAGAACTGGTTTCATGAGCCCTCATTGCATAGTTTGACTCAATCGTACAATGATTTCAATTAATGTGATTGGCTTCACTGTGCAGAATCAATTAGCATTTCTAGTTAATACTTTTCTGAATTAACTTCAAAGATAATAAGCCTATGGTTAATGCTAATTTCCCCCATTGACTGGAGGAGCTCAGAACAATTTCTAAGTAAGAAAATTCTTGCACTAATCTGTATCTCTCTCCCCAACATAAACCATTTCCCATCCCTCCTCAGCTTATTTCCCTTTTTAAATAGATCTTATTCTTCTTCTGATTCACTCTTAAGATCCCATTCTTTATAATATCTTGTAAATTCTAATTTCTAATGATGCATCTTATCACTGAAATAGATAATCCCATTAAATCATGAGCATTGAGATTTCCAATTTGTTTATTATAGTTTATATATGTTAACTTGATGTAAAACATTATATCATCTATAAACAAATTGAAAAGAATAGGACCCAACTTGCATCCTTGCCTAAGCCCCAAATCTTGGGTAACTTCATCAGTCACAAACCTTCCCCGCATTAAACACAAAACATATTATCCTTGTAAAACTCCTTCATCAAAACTATCTTCTTTATCATCCATTTGCCATAATTTGTATCATAAGGCCTCTCTATTAATTCTATCATTAAGTTCTCTAAATCAACAAATACTGCATACAACCTACCACATTTATTTGCCAAATACTTATCATTCTTTTAGTAACAAACATTATCAGCCATTCTTCAACTTTCATAAAATCTGATTAAAATTGGAAAATTGGCATGTTCTCTTTTACCCAGTCATTAATTCTCTCAGTTAGAATCTCAGCGAAAACCTTACCAAAATTAGACAAAAGAGCAATACATCTATGGCTACCTGGGTTGTCAATAGAACCCTTTCCCTTAAAAATATGGTGAATAATGGTTGTGTGCCAGTTCTTAGGTATCTTCTTGCTACACTTACATTCACTAATCTAATGAAAACTCTTAATTGATCTTGCTTCTTACACTAGACCTGGAAAAATTCAATTGGAAATTCATCTTTACCTACTGCCTCATTCTTCTCCTTGTTGAACATGTTTTAAAACTTTTTCAAAATAAACTCTGTCCAGAGTTTCATTATATCTTTATTCTAATTCTACCCACTCACCTCATAATCTCTGAATTCAAGTAAATATTTAAAATACTCTACCCATTGCTCTGGTATAATTAATGATCTCCCTGCTGTTGTTTTTGTAAAATGTCTTATAATTTCCCATATTTGTTAGACCTTCCCAGATTTGATTTGGCCTCTCTTTTTGAGGTCTTTTTTTCTACCCCATTCATCTTTTCCTTTGTATATGCTCATAACTTCTGTCAGTTATCCCCTATCCTTAAATTGTGCATTCTCTCTTCACTGAATTATGACACCATTTACTAAGCTTCTCATACCCCTGCATTCTTTATCTCACAGTATTCATGATAGTAAACTTTACTATTATCACTCACTTGCCTATTTGTCTTCTCACCTGAAAGACACCTGTAATTTCCTATCCTCTTAGTTTAATCTCCAGCTTTCATTTCAAAATATCTTGCACCTCCAATTGGGCCCAAACAGTCCCTATTATTAAATATTTTTCAAATAATTTATAACAATGTGCTAGTGCCAAGTGTTGTCAACCATCTGCTAACCACGTATGCAATGGTCAACCAGCCTCCTACTGAATAAATACTCTGTTCTATAAATCTGCAGCATGTAGTTGAATGGGTACATGGTAGAATGTAAAATGTTACATATTTACTTTAGGGATTGAATTTAGACAAAAAAACTTAACAAGCTGTATGCAAATAACAAAATAATTGTAAAGGTAAGCATAATGGCTCCACTTTCCTTTTTCTTATTTATTTCCTTTCTTTCTCCAGACTGAGAAGGCTAAAATAGTGACCGGACATGGTGCTCCAGTGGACAATAGGGCTGCAAGTTTGACAGTTGGACCTAATGGCCCTCTACTGCTTCAGGATATAACATTTTTGGATGAACTGGCACATTTTGATAGAGAACGAATTCCAGAAAGAGTTGTCCATGCTAAGGGTGCAGGTTAGTAAATATTTTGATTTTTTTTTTTTTAATTATAAAGTAGTGTGGTGGTGCCATGGCTGATGGTTAGACAGCTCACCTCCCACTGAGGCATCCCAGTTTCAATTCCAGTGGCTATTTGTGGCATTTTATGACATTGTAAAAGTTAAAACCTCCAGGCTGTTGTGCCGTACTCTTAGGTTTGATTCAAAACCAAAGCTTTCACTGATAACTGCACTTGTTAAATCTCATCATTCATCATTCCTGACTGCAGTTGGCAGCTCAAGCTTTGGTTTTGAAGCAAACTTAGAGGATGGTACAACATCCTGGAGGTTTTAAATGTTGGATGAATGCCTTGGAAATAATATCATTTTATGGACACTTTCTTAATATAGCTTTCCCACTAAAAATTAAGATTCAAAAGAGCCAGGGAAATAACACTTGGATTACAGAAGAAATAAAAATAATAGTGTTTAAGAAAGAGGGTAATTAAGAAGGGATGAGAAATGGTTCTTGAACAGGGAGCTATTGAAAATGGTTAAATAATTTGATTTTTTGGAATGAGGTGGAAACCACAAGCGAAGAGTGTTATTATTTAAGGTAAAGTAGCCATGAGAGCAATTAGAATATGTTTGAAGAAAATTCCAAACATGTCAATAAATTGTATGAAGTGGTGGTGGAATCAAAAAAGTTATATGGAATAGAAGTGTGGGGAACTTGGAACTGATGGTTGAAAATTGATTTAATTCATAGGATCTTTTGTAGAGAGGTATTGGGATTGCTTACAGCTTCATCAAAAGGAGTAACTTAGCTGAATTAGGTAGGGTAGGTAGGAAGGATTTGATGGTGGAGATAAGAGAATTTTAAAATAATGGTACAGGATTGGATTGTGAAATTAGGGGACCACAATGTTCTAAAAAAATGTATGAAATATCAAAGGGAACTAATGATAGATAACAGCTGGATGGGAGAAGTGGGGGAAATGTTGCAAGAAACTGGGATGGGAGAACTTTTGGAATTTGTAGGTAAAAGTAGATAAGGGTTTTGGAAGGAAGTAAGGCAAAGAATTGAAAATACAGAGAGGCAAGAGATTTTTTAGCTAGTTTTAGAGATAAAAGTTCTTTAAAACTGTACAGAATAATTGAAAAGGAGTGGGATAGAGAGAAATGTGCAGATTGTAGTGATAAATTTGGAAGGGAAGAACTGGCTTCGATGTGAGCAGGAGCATTGTTTTTAAGGGGTTTCAGAGAAGAAATAGGAAAGGGTATGTAATGTGTAGAGAGCCTGAAGGAATATTTTATTATTTATTAGAGTGTGAAGGTGTAAAGAGATGGAAGAAGGGTGTATGGGAAGCGAAATGGGATAAATTACAGAAAGAAAGTAATGGCCTGTAGAATGTTGACTGATATGGTGACAAGGAGAAATAAAATGATAGGGGAATATTTAGGTAAAGTAAGGAAGAAATGGATTTGAATAATTAAGAACTATGAGATTATTGTAGTCTGATTGATAAAATAATGCCAACAAGGGAAATACAAGAAGTGGGGGATTTCATTATGCAGATAATCTGAGGGTTTTGTGTAATAAAGCCTCGTATAGATGGATGCTAAGTGTATTATTACTAAATGTAGCACATACAAAGGATTTTAAGCATTTTGATTAATAACTACTTTTGATAGTGTTAAATTTTTAAGATATTTTTGTGTTTAAGTGTAATTGAGTAACTTAGAAATGTGAGAATTATTATTGTAGCAATTAGAGTTAATTGGTTAAAATAATGATTTGTGTATAAATATATGTAACATTGTGTTTTTTTTAATCAGAGCCTGGTCCCCTGGATATTCCAATAGGTGCTGCTGATGAACTAGGGACTAGGGGGCTGAGCTAATCAAATTTGAACATTAGGACTGAAGTATTAAGAATTAAAAATAATGTAATATATTCATAATGTTATAAAGATATTAGTGATTATATATTTAATTGATATCAATGTATGATTCAGTTGAACTACACACTCCTAAAGCTTCACTTACTTTTCATAAATGTTCTTGAAACTGGTTTCAAGAAGATGGGAACTAAATGTTCTGGAAACCGGTTCCATACATTTATGAAAAGTGAAGCTTTAAGAGTGTGTAGTTCAACTGAATCGTACAGATATCAATTAATATGATTAGCTTCACTGTGCAAGTTCCAATTTACATTTAAATTACATATTTGTTTATTAAATTTTGATTGGAGTTAGTGCCTTCTGAAATTATGAAAGGTACTGATCCTATTTGATATTTTTATATAAATATTTTGTATATTGATGTATGAAAAATAAATTCATTCATTAATACAAAAGAAAGAAATATTTGCAGTGAAATAATGTAAAGAAATATAGGCCTATTTATAGAACAGTCATGAAAGTAGCAAAACGAATGAACAATAACATTGTGTCAGGGGAAAAAAAGCAATGTGGGGGGAAAAAAACAAAGGGAAAAGGGGAAAGTTATTCAACACAGCATAATATTAAGTTAAATTTTGCACATTGTTAATTTTCAGAAATAGCAAAATAGCAATGGATGTCTGATACATGAGCTGCCAGATATAGCTCCATAGAAAGAAATTCAAGCATATGAAATAGGTGATCCACCCTGACATATCAGTTTCCAATCTTAGTTTTCAAATGATCTGTCACAGCACTGGTGATATGTGCTGGCATTTTATTGTGTTGAAACTACATTTTTCATTGAATATCCAATGGAACACAGTTCAGGTAACATTCTCTGAGAAACATGAAAGTAACTATTTGTCTTTCTAGATGAGTAGGCAGAATATATGTATTTCAGGCAATCACCCATGAACAATAACAGCTCAAACATTGATAGCAAACCATTGTTGATGAACATGAGGTCTTTGGCTGGATCTTCACTGGCCACACATGCAAATTTTGCTATGGAACCTACCCTTGTATGTAAAGTAACACTTATCTGTGTAAAGTGCATACCAGAGAATGGGGCTGCACCACAGTCTGCTGCTAGCATTGATATCCATGTGATGACAGTAATCATCAGCTTTCTGTAGTGCCCTAAAACATTAATCATCTTGCTGCAGTCGATAGATTTTTTTCATATTGAGTTGAGAGCTTTTGAACATGTACAACAATCAATGCTCTGATGCGGTTGTTTGCACCTTTAACCCCTTTTGTGCTGAATAAATAAAAAAAAAATGAATAAATACGTTACACAACTATTATTGTTTTACATCACTTGCAACACAACTTTGAAAATTTCCTCTAGAACCAACAGCTGATTTCAGCAGACATGCCATGCCAAAATAAGTGGCCTTAGTTCTCTTATTTCCTGTCTCAATTTCTACAATTTGTGTTAATTTTACTCCAGATAACAAAAATTTGATGAAAGGGGAAAAAATGAGCAGGAAACAGAATCCAAGAAACAGTAAATGGTTTGATGGAAATGTTCATAAATTGGTTCTGTACTAATACATTTACAGTAAATAAAGACCAAAAATTAGCATTAACTTTTCATAGTTGACAAAAAATCAAATAAAAACTGAAAGTCTCACACAAAATAAATAGATTCCTTATTAAATTAAATTCTTAAGTGTCAATATAGTAGTGATAAATGGAACACATACATTAAATCCCTAATATTCAAATTGAGCACATTTTGCTATATGATATTACCATAAAAAAATTATAAGTCAAGAGATATTGAAAGATATTGCTAATAGTTTTATTTTCATTTGAAATATGGGGTATTATTTGAAGGGAAGACTCAGGAAGCCAAGTAGTAATTAATATACGAAAAGAGGTATTAGAACAATTTGTATTTACATCAAGAAACTGGTGAATTCATAAAGTACTACATGTATTCAAATTGAATTCAAAACAATATTTGGAAAAAAACAAAATTTGCATGTATTGCATGTAGAAATGAGATTGTTAAGGTTAGTGTTATAAATAAAGGCACTATTATACACCGCAAACTTCCATAACAAATAAAAGAAGGTCTAACTATTAATTTTATGAAGAAATTGGGATCCTTCCTAGTTCCATGCATTCTCTTAATTAGTGGAATATTTTTTGAATACAAGTATCTACCTACTTAAGTTTCATGATATAATTTAAAAGTGTGTAGTCTGTTGGAATATTATGATATGTATCATTATTGGACATTGGATGTTAAGCTACTAAACTTATTTTGTAGGTGTCTAAAAATGCCCTAAGAACTTAAAAGTAACTAGGAAAAATGCACTAAAAATCTGAAAATTAGAGGAAAATTGTCCTTTCATTTCAGGTTAACAGAACACACAAGATACATAAAACAATATGAGGGAATCTAAATTAATTCGTAGCTGTATTGGTGAATTACTGATTGAAACTGATTCTAAAGTCCTTTCCTGGTTTTGGAGCTTGAATGAACAGTAACCATGATGGACATAGCTGAAACGCTTATATCAGTGGATAGAGTATCTCTCCAAATTTCGTACATATGTTACAGATATTCCATATGTCCTCCGTTGGTGACTTAACTGATATCAACCCTGTAGTCCAGCTCTGGGTACACACGTCTATATCAGCAACTGCATGCATCATCCTCTCGCAGCTGGGCTGAATCATTGGACAGGCAGCACGAACACACAGTCTTTTCCCTTTATTTTATTGTTTAACAAATGCCAAGCCATTGACCATTAGGTCATTAGGCTATGAGCTCTCCAATATTTTTCAACAGTACAGTCCAAATTGTTTAGTGCAGAACACTCATCCAGATGAGCTGTAGTCATGGGTTGTCCAGAAGTACACAAAATGCAATCAGGCGAAGTAGCTAGGTTAAAACAATACAAGTAAATACCAAGACAATTATGTCAGACCAAAAGTCTAATTAGTGCCACAGCTGCAGCACGAGATGAATTGGGAACACAGTAGAATCCAAAAAGCACACTCCAAGGCTATTTTTAGAAAAGTCAGAAGCCACACAGTGAAACGATTGTCTGAAAATTCTCTTAATCTCTAATTTAGCAGAATGAGTGGCAAGTCTCTGCAACTCTTTTGAAGAATCCCAGTTCCTTTTTTCGCCAGGAATCCGCATTCTCATTTCCTTGAAGGCCACTGTGAGATGGTACCCACTGAAAAGCAACCCTGGACACTTGACAAAGCTTGTAAAGTAGAAGTAGAACCTGAAAATATTACTATTTTCTCAAAAGGAATGTGACGGGCAGCAAGTTGCTGGAGAGCTACATGTACAGGTTCAAGTTCTCCATTGAAGAGAGTTCTAAATGATCCAACATACAGGTAGAAGGAAAAAGTATCACTAAAAACGCCGGCACCAGCATCTTGAGGAAAATCTAACGAGGACCCATCAGTGTAAATATGTAGCCATTCGTCAGGAGGGAAACAAGAGTTAATAGTTTCCTGGGCAATATCAAGGAGGGCTGTATGGTAAAGGTCACATTTTTTTACATTCATTTTTTCACATCCAAGTTCAACCTGACATCATGTGAGTCCACATGCTCCAGTGGACTCACAAAAAACAAAAGTTCGTAGGGTGCATCATTAATCGCATTGTGTTGAACCTTCTCATAAACTAATTGAATGAATCTCTACTGAGTGATTCAGATTACACACTTTGTTACAGTCGTAATCCCTCCAGAAGGGAATATTTGGGAGTATAATTAGTCAATTATAAAGAATAGCTGCACTCCTCTGTATCAAATTAGTTAAAGGCTGTTGGTTGAACAATAACTGCATAGCCAGCACAGAAGTGGAATTTACTCCCCCAGTGATCGATTTTGGAAAGCGTAAAGAGATTTCACAACACTATCCGATGCAGAAATCAGTATTTTACTACAGCTGGATATAAATCATGTAGGTTGTGTTCAAGGTTTCTCAATTACAACTCCATTTGACTCCCGTCAACCTTTTAAGAATTAGAAGTCTTTCTTGCTGTTGATGCAACATGTGTAGTCCATTTTAGTTTATTGTCAAGGATGCAATCCAAATAGGTAGAAACTTCGTTATGTTGCAGAACGATATCTCTGTGGATGAGGTGAGGAGTAAAGGGTTGCCTATATAAGGTAAAGAGTGGCTAGTAATCTTCTTTAGATTCATCGCCATATTGTTTTCTACACACCAGTAAGCCAGTCTCTCAAGAGTTGAATTCAGGGTGGTATTTACCTTGGCTTGGTCCTTTTTTGATGCACAGCACCAAGTGGGCAAGTAGTCGGCAAAGAGGGCAGTATTAGTAAGTGCACTGGAGCAGTCTTCTCCAATAGATTTGAACATTAGCCTGTCCACTGCAGATTCCAAAGAGAGCCAGCAAGTTGTCGCGTGTTGGAGAATCTCTTCCATTCCATATCCACAAATTTAAAATAGTGTTTCAATTCTTCCCAATATTTAGTGGACATTGAAAAATGATTTTAAATTTTCATTACTGCTGTTTCAACATCTACTTCTTGATAGTCATTTGAATATTTCATGATATTGTGACCACCACAGGTGGCCAAGTTCATTAAGCGCGGATTCGTAAGAGGTAGGTCTGGAGTTCGAATCCTGCCGGGACCGTCCTCCCTGACTGGGTTTTTTTCCAGGTTTTCCTCAGTCCTCATAACTGGCAAATGCCGGAGAGCTACCCTAAACTTAGGCCTGGAATGTTTCCTTCCTATAAAAAATGTCCTTTCCCAATTTATCATTTCATCTTATATATCATCAGTGTCTGCCGCCTGTAAAAACGGGTATTAAACAATACTCAAAAAAAAAATCATATTGTGAACAACATGAGCAGAGTAATTTGGCTATAGAGTCTTTTATGTGAATTGTTAAGCTACTTGAAAACAGAAGTTATTTTATTCATATTTAAACCATTATCAGTTATAATCTAAGTGCACTGTCTGATTTGCATTTTCATAGAATTTCAATAGTTTGTTTTCAATGCCACCTAAAGTTGTAAAATATTTCGCACATAGAGGAAACTTTTTATGGTTTCCTTTATCGCTTGCATCCTTTGTGATTGAGAAGTAGGTGCCTTTGGAAACGAGCCCCCAGACAACATCTTTCAAACGCTTTGGCTCCAGCACTTCTTGCACTAAATGCTCTGCCTTTGTTCTGTCATAAATACCACTAGCAGTTTTGGAGTCTACAAAAACATGAGACATTAGTTTATTAGAGCAAACTATACTGACATAATTTAATTATGCTTCACAGTGTGGAACACAAAGTTAATTCTGTAGCAGTAACAATATCTTGATGGCGATTTGAGCTTGTGTGACTAGAAAAATATGAAGTTAAATTTTTGGTATTGAATTGTGTTCGTATATTAGTTTCATGACTTTCACTTCTGGCATGCTGTTTCAGATCAGATTCCCCTCCTTGAGCTAAGAAAACTCTCATGCACAAACTATACATTTAGCCTTATAGCAGTTTACTATGATTGGTTAAACCCACATGAATGACGGTTTCCAAGATTTTTGGTACGATGCTACTCGTTTAACTTTCTTTTTTGGAGTTTATTGAAGCTTTTCTTCAGAATCTGACATTTTAGCATTTGATTTCCATGATTAACACAGGTAATTCAATACTTGTTTTTGTTTATTTATGGATGCTCTTTAACATCTCAGGTCATCAGCGTAATTCAATATTGAAATTACCAAACAGAACAGGTACATGTGCAACTAAATGCAACTTCCACTTATTTGGTTCTGGTTCCATCTCTCTGCTACAGCTACTGAACTTGAAAGTTATCATTAGATGCCACTAAACACTACTTCAGGTCGAAACTGCAAGCAGCTCTAATAACCGATCGATATGCCGCTACATAGATATAACTGAGCTAGAGTGCACTCTGTTCAATTAAGTTTTAATTTGTATATGAAACTTCAAAAAAGACAACAGTTCATGCTTTATAGGCCAATGCCTTTTTGCATGAAATGCGGGATGTCCCTTATAATAAGATACAAGTGACAACCCAATCTGGGAGTAAGGGAGTAACTGGCAACTTTTCGTTAAATTCACTTATTCTAGATGGTGTTTTCAAAAAAAAATTTCAGACACATGAAATTAAATTTGTTTACTTTGGAAATATTTTTCTTATTACTTCTGCAATCGAATGCAGACCTGGGCAAGACAAGTTAGATGCATAAAATTAAGAAAAAAAAAAAGACTTCAAATATAGGCCAGCTAAATCATGTAAACTACTGCATTTTAAGTTAACGTCAAAGCACTTGTTGATCAACACCATTTGGATGTAATTGTTTCACTCTTGAATTAACAAAACATGCAACATTTTCTGAATTTGCTGCTCAGATTTTTGGAACACAAGAGGTGGGGCTTTCCTATCTTGTTTTCCTGGTTTTCCCAATAATTAAATGAATTATGTATCATGCAAGCAAATCTAAGATTTCATAAACTAAAGCTAGAGTACAACTAATCACTAATATCATCTCTAATGATACACAGGTTCAAGTAAATTATTGGGTAATATTGACTCTAAAATTATAATTCGTTTACAGTGGTTTTCTGATTTTGTGATTCCAAGGAATGGTGTAGTATTTTGAAAATGCAAAGTCAAAGTAACTTTTGTTTTCCAGAAGTGGAAGGTTAGATTAATGTTGATTGTGCATTTGTTGACTTTTAAGATTTCCTTTATGGAGGACAGTATTTATATGCTGAAGTAGGTGATATTTCTGCTGTGTTACAGTCAGTTAAGAAATAAAATAAAACTATTATAGATTCCATATTGCCAAGTACATATAAATAAAATGACAAAGTGTCAGGATAAACAAATATTACATAAATGATAGAATTGTGGCAACCCAAATTGTAACAAACTTTATAAATTAAATTTCGGAATGATTTCTTAAACTAAGCATTCAGTTTTTCATTTGCATTTACAATAATTTTGATTGTTGTTTTAAAATATTGTTTTTGACAGAAAAAGAAAATTAAAGGCAACTATGCAATGAGAATCCAAACTGTTTAATATAAACAGAAAAGTAAAGACAAATTTTTTGACCAACACCAACATTTTTAATATAAAATATTTTAGTGTGCATAATGGCTGCCAATATGAGAAAGGGAGGGAGACCTAAAGGATATTTTGTTGACAGAATCTGGCTGAAATAAAATTCATCCCCAGTTTAATGAGAGACAGTGGTGCCCCTATGAGCTTGCAACCTATGTATTAAACATCTACTTACAACATTATTTCTGTGCTGTTACTTACGAGCAGTTGTGTAATTATATCATGTGAATGTAAGGTAAAATTGTACCTAGTGAGGCGCAGGAAATAATCAAGAATGCCTTATAAGTTTGTGGTAAGGGATTGAATACCAAGCAGGTGGCTGTTCCCTGACTGAGAGAGCAGCATACAAGGATGTCTGCTTCACTAGTTAACATAATCAGGAGTGGACAAAAAAATGATCACCTCTGTATATACCAAGAAAGCATCAACTGCAATGAAGAGACAAGAAGCTCAACATTGATGACTTTGATATATGTGTGTGATATGCAGAAATATGCAAGAGTTCTACACAGTGTGAAAAATAGTGCGTCTTTAAACTGTTGTCAGCCATAAGAGAAAAAAAATAGGTTTTCCATGGTGTGCCAAGATGCCTCTTAGAAAACTGCAAATGCCTCTGATAATTGTCAGTAGATTTGTTATAAATTTGTTGCCTTGTCGGGTTTTTACAAAAAATTTAAACAAACAATTTTATTCTACAAATATAATTATTTCTAAAATAAATGCAGTTGAGCTAAAATTAAAACATGAGGTAATATTTTGGAGGAATTATCTACAAGTCATCTAGATTATACAGGCATTTATTAATTTAGGAATATTTTTTATTTTAATTAAGTAAAAATTGTACTCACGAAGCTGTAGACAATGGAGTGGTAATATATACTACATTAAGTTGAGTCAACAACAGCCGATGATGGGAGGAACCTCTCCCGAAACTAGTCCAAAGTTTTAAAAAAAGTAAGTGGAGTTAGTGTTAACAACTGAACACATTAATGTAGTATATTTTTTATTTTGTTTTAAATTTGAATCTAGTTTGCTGTTTAATTTTAAATGGTAATTTATACAAATTAGATCTTGAATGTTTACATTTTTCCTGAAATTTTCTTGCTGAAACTATTTTTTAAAATAATTGGTATTACATCTAGTGTAATGATGGTGTGAATACTTTTCTTTTGTAGTGTAAAAAGTGCAAGTTTTTGTGGAATACCCCATATTTCAATGCCATTTGCTAGATGTGGATGAATTAATCCTTGATAAGTTTTGATTAATACATTTTAAATTTTGAAAGTTTTAAGTAAAAGTTTTAAATAAGATTCAATTGAACTGGAGAAAATGTAAGAGCAAATACACACTTTTTATTGAGAGGCCAGATGTCATATCTAATTATGAGCAAGGATCTTTACGGTGAGGGAAGCAAATATTTCATTCAGATAAAGCCTGGGTGGACAGCATTCTCACATCTTTGAAAATACTGACAGAATGACTATATCTTTGGTGTAAATAACACTGTAAATACTGGTAACATGCTGATAACAGTAACAGGTTCCAAAGCGGGTTTTTTAAAGATGCAGTACTAGTTTATAAAGCTGGGTCAGCAGTGGGAGACCCATGGATAAATGAATAATGCAAATTTTGAAAAGTAGGTCAGGGATACAAGGGCAGGTCCACAAGTTTCCAGCCTAATCATTTTTGATAAAGACAAAAACCATATTTCACTTTTCAACATAGTTACCCTTTATTGCAATACACTTCTTACATCTTTGAATTAACATTTCAAACCCCCCCCCCCCCAAATAGAAGTCTTGTTTGCAAAATCGGCATAAACAAATGGGCATAAACAGCATACATCACTTCTTCATCACTTAAATTTCCTTTCTCGAAGGTTCTTCTTGAGTTTTGAGAAGAGGAAATAATCACTGGGAGCTACATCTGGGCTGTAGGGTGGATGGTCAATCTCCTTGAAGCCACATTTCTTCACAGCTTCTTTTGCAACAAGAGCTGTGTGCACAGGCAGACATGTTGTCATGAAGAAGGTGCATACCACGACTTGGCTTTACTCAACTTTTCTCTTTGATGGAAATACATAATCTGTGCAGTAGGCCAGCATAGTACTCTGCATTTACTGTGATATTCCTCTCCTTGAAGTCAATGAAGAGTATTCTTTCACAGTCCCAAAAGATTGTGGCCGTGATCTTGGTTGACTGAGTGACCTTGGCCTTTAGAGGCTGTGCTTTGCCAGGTTTACACCACTCCATTGATTCGATATCTTGTGGACAAGGAATCATAGTAGAGGACCATAGTTTCATTTCCTGAAACAAGGTTTGCAGAACTTCTCTCTCATTGCCACGGCAGAGCTCCAAAAATGCCTGACAACAGATGACTCGTTGCTGCTTTTGGACTGAGGAAAGAAGTCTAAACATCCATCTTGCACTAACCTTATTCATGTTTAATTGTTCATGAATAATTTGAAGGACTATTGTTAAGCACTATTGCTGCTATTTCTGTAACTTTGAGCTGCCAGTCTTGCATAATTTCTCCTTCCACAAGAGCAAGCGATGTTTTCAGGAGTGAGCACTTCCAAGGGCCAACCTGCACACTCTTAGTCTTCAATGCTTTCTCAGCCCATTCGAAAAAGTTTGTCCCATTCTTTTATGGCAGAATATGAGGGGGTTACTTCTCTGTATATACCTTCCAATCTTTGTTTAATTTCATTTGGAGTTAAGTCCTTCTTTTGTGAAGAACTTAATAACAGCTCAATACTCCATTTTGAATGTGTCACAATCTTCTACACATAGCCTTCTTTATGCAACTGTATCCGAACTGAACACAGCAGAGCAGAAGTTACAGGTGCAACAGATAAGGTAAGACACCAGATAAGGATTTTATGAAGACAATAATCCTTATCGGTGAGGCTGGAAACTTATGGATCTACTCTCATAATTGATTAAGTTGTCTTCTCCCAAATGCTTTGTAGTACTTGACAGTGCCCCATGTCATAATGAGCAAGTTCTCTCATTATGAAGGAAATCCAAAATCATTTCATGGCTAATGTGAAATTGCATAGTTTGTATTATTCCAAGAGAGGGGAAACACTATGACAATTTATCTTTTTGAATAAACCAAGGAAGAAAATAAATAAGATGGGCAAATTCCTAGTAGTGGATATACTATTATTAGATTGTCACCTTGTATGTGAGAACTTAAAAGTGATAGAGTTTGCTTGGGCTAAAGTGAAAAATTATTTTAAGTCAGCACAATATGTTGAATGACCTAACACTGCCATGGCTTAAAGAATTAGCATTGGAGTGTCTCCAAATTGTAACAAACAAGCTGGGAGGGTTTCTGCATCCTTATGGAGATAACAGAACATGGGATACTGGGATTGTGAGCCACTATCATTAAGAATGCTAGTAAGGATGATGATTCTAGTGATAAATTCAGTGAGCCTGAAGATAATTTTTTTTAAACTCCAATTTTGCGCATCCACTTTAAGGTAATATTTTATCACATTATGCCATTCTTTAAACCTTGTCATTTTCATCTTTCACTGTATAGGGTGCATGTTTTTTTTAACATTCTCTTTTCCTCTTACTCTGCAGCAAATAATGCACTAATCAATGCATAGACTTAATCACCATTGGCAAATAGTGTACTTACTGCTTTATTGCTTATGTACACATTATTATAGCTCTATCTGCGCTGAGATGGGTATTCCACCACCCACTGCTGATACAAAGCTTCATTATTGAATATAAATTTTGGCTTCTTTAGAGAATAGCACTGTTGCACTTCAAAGAAGAAACTCTCAAGACAGTTTGCATGATTTCTAGTGAACAAAAAACTGAGAGCTTAATGCTGATAAAAATATATAATTGTTTTTGGCATTATTTGCTGTAATTTCTGTGCTGAAGTCATTGCATGTCATCATGTGTTTGAAAAAGAGAATTAATTATATTATTGTGCGAAGTGATTATTACATATTTTATAAGTTTAAATTTTAATAAAGCTTAAAAATAAATGTTTGAAAAATTCTTATGGAATTAAAAAGATAAATTTGGCTAAAATGACATCTAGGTCCAAAAAAATGCACAAAAAGGTAAAATAAAGCTTTGTCAGTATGCTTAATTTTTCATGGTTCATGTACATATACTTTGTTTAAATATGTATAGTTAAACAAAATAGTAATTTTCATAAACATCCAGTGTTTAATCATCATATGCTATTAATGGTTATCAGTTCATTTTAAAGTTAGTTATAAGTTTATTATTATTATTATTATTATTATTATTATTATTATTAATGTAATTATTTTTTTTCTTTTGTAATGACTATATAATTTTGCAAATTGACATGTTCCATGAAATAAATAAAATAATATATATAATTCATGAAGAGATATGAGAAGCAAAAACTATAGAGAAAGCATCACAAAGGCAATTTACCAGAATTGAGTATATGCATTTTCAAACTGAATTGCTCTTCTCTTGTAATGTTGACTTAAGTTTAGCTTTTATTTGAATTACCAACCAAAAATTTGGTATATTCTATTGAGCTACATAAATAAGAGTGTATGAACTTGAATGTACCAAATGGAATTGTTCAAAAATTGTAACTATTCATCATCCTTTAGGTGCATTTGGCTATTTTGAAGTGACCCATGATATAACTAAGTACTGCAAAGCTTCTGTATTCTCTAAAGTGGGAAAGCGAACTCCAATTGCAGTGCGGTTCTCTACAGTTGGTGGAGAGAGTGGTTCTGCAGACACTGTCAGGTATGAAAATCCTTGTAATATGATATAATAAATTATTATTGAGGAAATCACTCAAATTTCATTAATTTTGTTCCACTTACTTGGACATGTTTCAAAGGCTGTGTTGCCTCCATCTTCAGCATGGTTCCACTGTCTGCTTCCCAGCATGGTATTAAGATGTCACTCTGTGGATTTTACGAACTTGGTGATGAGGTTACTATTGTTTGGGAGATAAAATTAACCAAATTTCTTTGTTTTCTTTTACAAATATATTTTTGCACGCTGTTAATTCTGTGGGTTTTAAGAGTTTTACAAAAGGAACCAAAACTCCTTTAATGTTAATGTGTGTTAATGCCCAGTCGTGCCCTATTCCTTTGACCACGCGAACCTTCCACAGAAAGTAATGGTTGAGTACGAAGGATTTTTACGTAAATACTATTCCCCACATGCGGTGTTTGACTCTCGGTGGCGGGCATGTCGTTCCGCTCGCCTCCGACGAGATTCAAAACACTGCGTATGCGGTATGGTTTTTACGTGAAAGCCCTGTATTAGAAGTTGCACCGTATTACCTAGTCTCATTTATTGCTTTATGTGTCAACGTTTTGGCCATTCGGAGAGTGTCCCGATGTGTTGGACTCTGCAGGGCATGTGGTGTGGTCACCTACGGTAAATTGACTACTCGCGGTTGCAGCGTGCCGCTTAGGAGTGCCTCATGAATGTACCATGCTTTTTTTTTTTTTTGTTTAATTTATGGACGCTCTTTAACATCTCAGGTCATCAGCGTCCCATTCAACTCAGGGCGTGAAACGGCCGACAAATTTTGCTCAGAGGCCTCTCTTTCAGGCTTGAGGTTCTTTTTCGTGCCGTAAATGTACGACACGGGACCCACGGCTTTACTTCCCTTCCGAAGGAAGCCATACTTAGGATTTTTACGCCCCGAAAAAATCCATCGGTCCTGGCCGGGTTCGAACCCGCGATCTTGGGTATAGGAGGCAAGTATGGTAACCACTACACCACTAGGACCGACGTGTACCATGCTGGCAGAGGTAAAGTCCTCAAGCGCTGTTTGTTGCGGGGAGGGTGGTTAGCTCCCTTAATGCTCTGGTCACTCGCCGGTTAACGGATGAATAGGTATGTGCTAGGTCAGACCACCTGACTAGTATGTTCTGGTAACTGTTTCGTTAGGGATTGTGCGTCTGGTCAGCGTTACTTGCCCGCAGCCGAAAATATTATCCAATCTCATTAACATTTACCATATCTAAATCTACTTAATATGAATAACACTATCCACCGCAAACAAGAATCATTTTAATTGTTACAAATTTATTATAAAAAAATAATAGAAGACCGAGAGAAAAATTCTCCTTTTTAATGGGTCGATTTGGCTTCTAGGTACCGTCCCAATGCAAAAATCCGCTGCAACTCCGGGCGAGTTTCGAGTAATGCAAGTTGATCGGAAACGGGTGGGAGCCCTTGTTAAATTCCATTCGTTGCTTTACGTGTCAGCTAAGTTGACATGAGCCTGTTAGTATCTGTACATCATGTGGACAGAAGAGAGACTATCGATTTGCATCTATCTGCGTTGCCCATCCCTCTATTGCCAGTGACTGCCTCCGCTTTCAGAATAAGTTGTTCAGGAAGCCCGGGAGTAGTTTCAATCTCGCCAGTCAGTGCATCTGAATTCTGGTACTGATATCCGTCAAGGTTTCCAGACGGGAGGTTGCCACGCAGACATACAACCCAATGTTATCCCAGTAGTTAGCAGGGGCCCACCATAAAAGCCAAAGACGGATTTACAACGCGGAACTTAACCCCAATGGTTTTTCAGGCACTACCACGGAAATTTAAGGCTGACTACAAACGGAACGATCTTTTGAAGACACGTAGCCGTCAACCTTCCACAACATCGTCTTTTTCTTTTTAGGAGATTCTCCTCTAGGGACACATAATGGGGAAGCCCTCCTCGAATGTCCCCATCTCAGCCGATTTCAACCGGCGGCAACTGATTTGAAGTGCTCTCATCGGAGATCGAGACCTCACCCCCCTCCGAGGATAATATGAAGCAGGATTTCCATATTAAAAAGAGCCCCAGGCCTTTACGAAAGAATTTTTTAACCGACCATGTTATATTAGGACTCATCCCATTACTTTAATGCATTATGGCTATCCTTTCTTGGAATCTGTTATGTATAGGTGCTAGTAAGGTTGAATTACAGCAACTTTTGCGCTACCTATCTCCGCAGTTTATTTGTTCACTGGAGACCCGTTTACGGCCTTGAAACTGCATCTTGTGCCCATTGGAAAAGCAAAGGGTTATACTACTTCTGTATATTTTGACCCTTTGGTATTAAATACTCCATTGCAAGCCGTGTTTGGATTGTTGTACCAGATCGTTTCAGTTTTACACACCTTCCGATAACATTGTGCGGACAGACTTGGCAGACCGAATCCAGTGAGCCTGCTTCTCTTGCCTTGACATTCTAGTGACCATTTCCCCTGTGTTGTTAATCCTCTGTCTCCTGAATTTGTCCCTTCATGTACACCTAAATGGCTCCTCAATAAAGTTGACTGAAAGCGCTGTTCCCCAGTCATCTTCACTAGATGCTTTCCAATTTCTTGGTTGACCGAAGAATTCTGGGTTTTTTTTTTTTGTCTCCATCCTACTAGCACCGCCTGTGGCGTCTCAATAGTAAAAACGGGCGTTAAACACCATTCAAATAAACAAAACCGTACTAGTGTTAATTTTATCATCCATAGACGTCTACGCGCTATAGCTAGGGGGTCGAACAATTAGGGAAGGGAGAACTCCTTGGTCTAATTTTGTCTCCTCTTTTAGCTCCTTTACATCTTCTTCCGTTGCATGGGATAAGTTACGTCGCGTGGCTAGTAAGCACACTCCTTCAACAATACCTCGACTTTGTGTTGACCATGGCGTCACAGTTTCTCCGTTGTAATTGAAAACACCTTAGGTAGGAGATTTGCAGTTGTGCTCATTATTATCCGAGTTTTAGAAGTATTAAAGCACAAGTATTCAAATCCTTTCCTCGGCCAATTCGGTGAGTTACTATGGTGCGTTCTGCAATTCTGCTCCTAGCCCTAATAGGGTCTGTGTTTCAACATCTCTTTTCGTAATCAAAGTTCTCTCGTATAAAAGCGGATTTCATCCGATGGATTTCCATAGATTCGACTTGAGCTACTGTACAGTTGTTCCTATACCCAAGCCTGGGAAGAACCGCTAACTTCAAGTTTTTGGCCGATTTCCCTCACCAACTGTGTTTGCAAGGTACTGGAACTGTTTAATCGGAGACTCATGTGCTATTTGGAATCCAACCTACCTTTAGCTCAGGTTCATTATGACTTTCTGTACTTTAGATACGCGATTGACTATCTTGTATCCGTTTTGACGACTATAATGAATGTTTTGTTTTTTATTGAAACGCCACACTGTCGCTGTGTTTTTTGACCTTGGGAAGACGTATGATACTTAGTTGACACGACTGTGAACAGCTGATGATTTGGATAAATGGTCCACAAAACATATGCCCTGAGTAAATGTCATTTAAGTGAAACCATAAAGAGTGTTCTAATATTCCCACTCAGAAGAGATTATTATGAGTAAATTGATTTAAACATGGTCGTATGAGTGGTGCATATGTTGCACTTTACAGATGCTTGATTGAGGTTTCTCCTGAAGAAATGGCAAATAAAATGTATAGTATCTTGATAGCAGAATACACTTGAGATTGCTGAGATGGAAGGCATCTCACATGAATGAGTACATAATATCCAAGTTCTGCATGTGAAGAAGCTGAGTGCATGATGGAAGACTGCATTTGTTGACTCCAGACAAAAACTCCAGAGTAAAGAAATTTCTAAATTGTGTTTGGAAAGGTTGCAGCATAATTCAAATGATTTTTTGAATCAGTTTGTGACTGTAGACGAAACTTAAATCTATCACTACACCCCAGAAACAAAACAGCATTCAAAATAGTGGGTTGGCAAAGGTGAAAATGCACCAAAAAGAGTTTAAATAGTTTTGTCAGCAGGAAAAGTGATGCTAACCTTTTGGGAGGAAGGGAGAATACTCAGAGGGTATCATCATTTGGAAAAGGGTAAAATGCTGACTAGCTTTTATTATGTAAATTAATGGGCTGTTGCATAGTAAGTTGAAGCAGATGCAACGAAGATTGGTGTGCAGAAAGGAGCTCCTCCACCAGGATAGTGCACCTTCTCACACATTTGCCATTATGATGTCAAAAGTGCACAAGCTGGGATTCAAAATAGTTCCCCACCCATCCTATCACCCAGATTTAGCCCCATGAGACTTTTTCTTTCTTAACCTCAAAAATTGGCTTGGGGAGGAAGAAATGTTTGTTGAATGAAGAAAATATCTTGCTGTAAATGAGTATTATGCATAGTTTGAAAAAAAAAAATCCTTATGCAATAAAAACTTTGGAATCTTATTGGACCAAATGGAATCTCACTGGACCAAATGTATTGAGCCCAAAGAAGATTATGTTGGAAAATAAATTTTTGTTTTTGCAAAAAAATGTTACTATGTTTTTTACCACACTTATCAATCCAACCATGTATATCCTTGCTTGTTAAATTTCTGTAGATGCAGTTTGCTACTTTTACTCTGTGGGAACTCAAATTATTCCTTCATTTTAGAATTTTAAAAGCTGAGATGAGTTTGGCATTCACATTATTTCTGGCTAAAATTAATGATCCCTCATTTCTGTTGAGCTTTCTGCAACAGCTCTGAAAAGTTATAATACAGGTATTGGGTTCATGCATTTGTTTTTGGCTGGCAATGCTGTGTTTTGAGGAGTTCATTTGGAGTAACAGTATTCTGTTTATGAATATGTCTTCAATTTTTGAAGATTTGAATGTTGTTTGTGGGTAAAAGAAAATGGAGCATCAACTGGGAAAAAACATACACTTCCAACATACTCTTCTGTTTGAGTTTTATACAGGAGCAGAGGAATTCAGAACAGTTGTGCTGTGTATGGGAAGAGTACCACTGGAGAAAATATGGCAAGAAAATTATTCTGTTATTTAAAAGGAGGCCTCTTTTATGTCAGTGATTTTCAGTAGGAAGACTAAGAAGATGATTGATGATGATTTTAATGCTTTGAATGTGAATGGTGTTTAACTCCTGTTTTTACTACTGAGGTACCACAGGTGGTGAACACTGATGATACATGAAATGAAATTATATATTGGGAAAGATTTTGTTAAGGAAGGAAACATTCCAGGCCTATGTTTAGTACCTCCCCAGCATTTTCCATTTATGAGGGCTGAGGGAAACCTGGAAAAAACCTCAAATCAGGGAGGACAGTCCTGGCGACATTCAAACCCCAGACCTCCCGCTAATGAGTCCAAGCCTTAACAACCTCAGCCACCCATGATATTAATTTAAGCCACGAGAGAATTGCTCTCCATCCAAGAGTCTTTGAGAAAACTCCTTTGATAGCAGAAATGCTCTTTAAACTTTGCTTGATGACTGCTTCAGCTCTCCAGTATATGTATTTCTTCAGATATGGATTCAAAAAATAGCTCCATTGTTGGCAACAACTGTCTGTTAGTGTTGTATTATACAAAGAATATCATTATGTTTAAATTTATTTTAGCATTACATTTAGATCTAGAAATGTATTTCTTATACTTTGTGTATTCAGATGGAATATCTATAATACTTTATTATTTTGACTTTGCCCAAATCTTGTGTTAAAATCGCTTTTTCTGCACCTTTAGCTTCCTATTCATGCTTTTGTTTGTTTTAATATTACATCCTATATATTGATAGGTTTGATACTTTGTGTTTATTGTAATCAGGTGCTGAGGTACAGAATTTGAGTGATCACATTTATTCCTGAAATTCATTTTTTGTCTTTAGATGGTGCTATTCATCAACCTGCTAAATTTAACTGTGCCTAGTAACATACCAATTAATTTGTTCATTTAGTTCCATGGCATTCATACTGGTCTTTGCGTACTGAGCTCTGAATATTTTATTTGTAATTACTTCAGCACACATTCTCTGACTTCCCCATTCTTTTTGTCTCATCTTGATTGAATTTGATATTTAAGTACTTATATTTTGAAAAGAGCACAAGAGCTTATGTAGTTCAACATTTTTTACTTTCTTGCAGAGATCCACGTGGATTTGCAGTGAAATTTTACACCGAAGATGGTATTTGGGATCTTGTGGGAAATAACACTCCTATATTTTTCATCAGGGATCCTCTTTTATTCCCAGTGTTTATACATACCCAGAAAAGAAATCCAGCAACACATCTTAAGGTAAAGTACTATGGTGACATTCTTTAGAAGTATAATGTGTATTTCATGCAATCTGTCATAGTAAATACAGTTTTGTCATATGCCTTGAAAGTTGAAGAGAGAAGCAAGTCAAATACAGAGATAAAATAAATAAATGGAATCATGCGGCAATGTAATACATTACACCACTTCACTTGTTCAGTTCTACATTAAATCCTTTATTGTTATTTCTGGCTTCACTTCTGGCTAATTTTGCTGTATGTCACAGTTTGCAATGTGCTAATGGAGCATGCTAAAATTATATGCAAACTAAAATGAATTTTATTTTTGTGCTTCGTTATAGATTTTAAGGTAAGTGTGTGCTTTATTTGACAGCCTTTGGTATAGTGGTTAGCATTGCTAACTGCTGGCTGGAATGACCCAGGTTCGATTCCCGGTACTTGCTTAAGAATTTTTCTATGTTAGAGAGGTCTTGATCAGGATAATTGGGGAACTACCTAATGGAGAGGTGCTGTTCTTCAGTCTAGAAAGACACATAATAGGCGACTGCTATGAAGGTCTCTAAAACTAACAATTTATACAAGAAAAACTTAATTGCAGCAAAAATTAACAGTAGTATCTCAGAATAATGAAAAATCAAAACATTAATTACCCCAGGAAGTACATTGTAGATTTTATTTGTTATAACTAGGTATCTTCTCAAATAAGCACGATCTGTGCTAGTGTATTTTGCCCCTTATATGAATGAATTTATTTCTTCCAATTTTCAATTTACATGCAGATATAATGTTTTTAACATATAAATAGAACAAAATTCATGCAATTTTCACAAACAAGTAACATGTTAAAATCAAAATAAACAATTTACATTTTCATATTTTCAATACATGTAAACTTACTACTATTAAAACATTTAAATTTCTCACTTAATCACCCTCATTTTATGGAGTTGCATTTCTTCTGTATCCCAATACAATGAACACAAGGTTGAGTATGTAATGGGTATATAGTCCTAGATAGTGCAATAACATCCCATTTGTCTTGACCATGTTCCATAACCATTTTCGTCTCACCTTGCCAATGTATTTTCCAAGTTTCTTAATATTTTTGTCTGATTTTACATTTAAAATTCTTCCTCCCCTTATTTCTTTTGGTAAGTTTTCCAACATTTGTAAAAAGAATTTTTCCCTCCAAAACTTGATTTGCTTACATTCTAAAATACAATGCCAAGTTCTATCGGCTTCTTCACACATAGGACGTAATCGCCATAATATAACCATTTCTTATCCCATTAAATATACTACTTCTGTTCTAAAACAAGCCTTTCCTTCCCTTCCTGCCCTATCACGGGTTTCAATTTATATGTTTCTCTTCCCCACACATTTTTCAGTATGCTGTATAATTTCAGAGCTTTTTTGACTTTTAAGACTAGCCCATATTTCCTGTTTTTCAATATCCTGAATTCTTTTTTTTTTTATCCCTTTCCAAAATCCTTTTTCATTCTTTCCCCCTTATATCATATTTATCCCATACCCACTTCTTGTAGAATATTTTGGACTTTAGATATCCAAGTTTCTCTCCACATAATTTTTCCTTGTGATGCCAAACACTGATTGACGATATTCTCCTCTTCTATTCTCCATATTCTATGTCAATATTTCAGTACTCTTTCAATTACCTTGCTTTTATAACCCAATCTTCGTAGTTCCATAGAGCAACCTCATTAGGTGAAGATTTAGGTAACCTAGGACAATTCCATAAAATAGTCTGTTTATCATGTTTATTGCTTTCCATCTTCCACCTGGCCCCCAAATTTCTATTCTGTACATTGTTCTGCTCTCTTCTATTGAACTACATATTCTTTATAACCATTTTATGCCTATAATATAGTACATATGTATATCATTAGAAATTTAAACTTTAATAAATATAAAATAGTTTAATAGATATATAGGCTCTGTAGTTTCAAAATATTGAATTATCTAAAAATGCTTCTACATGATTCATTGTACTTTAAATTGGCAAGATAGCTACACTTTTTTGTAATGTGAAAATTAGTTGAAAAGTTGCTTTTGAGGTACTACTCCAAAGCTCAATGCAATAAGAAATGTGTGAAACAATAAAAGAAATGTCACCCTAGCAGTGGTGTGTAATACATGGGTAAAGTATCCAAGGATAAGTAGGCTTTTACTAATGAAGTTGCTACTTGTTCAACATGTCTAGCATATGTAAAGGATTTATCAAAATATTTAGGCCTAGCAGTTTAACCTCATTAAAACTCTTTATTATCATCAATATTTAATTGTATTGGTAGGTCATTAACTTTATATTAAAAATTTATTAAATGACATTTAGAAGGAATATGCATTTTTGAAGTGGTGAGATATCCCACATTATTATCAGTATCTAATAAGTATTTATTCAAGCTTAAATAATCCCAGAAATGTAGTATCATTGGCAAATTGACAATATGAGCACCCATAGGAGTTACCCCATTTATGTCATGTATGTATAGCATAAACCGTATAGGTCTCCGAAATGGATCCTTGTGGCACACTACATGAAAGTTCACGTGTCATTAAACACATTATGACTTTCTCTAGACTTTAAAACTACAAACTATTTTTTCTTAAGTTATAAAAGATTTTAATTAATGTTCCATACCTATAATGCCTAACTGTTATCAGTAATTTGGATCCACACAATCAAATGCTTTCATAAAATCTTTCAGGATACTTGCAGAGTAGTTTCCAGAATCAATATTTAGGATTATTTCTTCACAAACAACATATATCTGCAAAGAGCATTAAAAACTGGTCCACTTTTGGTCAATTATCATCTAGCGATTCTCTGTGAGAAGCTCCACATCATGAAAAATTGGATAAATCTAATTCCAATTAGTTGTGAAGATTTGAACTGTGAAAAAGCGTGTGGAATGGGGTTTGAGGTTACATTGTAGGTAAATAAATTATGCATATTATCTCCAACAGAATGCAGACAGGAAAAACATGCAAGTCCAATTACTTGAAGGTCTTAATATAAATAAATACAACCAATTAAGTTCTTATTATATTATCCTATATTGTTTTCATCTACGAGTCAACAGGATGAATTTACAATCTAATATTCAAATTATAGTCTTAACGAAAAAAAAAGTTTAAATACAAAAAATTGTAAAAGTAAGATGGCTGAATTAAAGGATTATTATGATAGGATGCCTCCTTGTTTCTTCATTTTGATTGCGTGAAAATCCGAGTAAGTCAGTTTACCCAGTTTTACTGCAGGCATTTCTTGCCTACGGAAGTGAGGGTAGCAGTTAAATTGTTTAGTTCTTTTCTTCACATCTGCATTATTATGCCAGCATCAAGTTACTGAAAAATGTGATCACTTTTTTACAATGAAAACCACTTTTGGCAGTATTAATCTGAAAAGAATACTCATAAACAAACGAGAGCAATAACCTATTAAAAGCTGTTATCACTTTCTCTGTTTTGGCACAAAATTTAGCTTTTCCACAACAAAGGAACTTGCCAAATCACACAGTTAACAATGCACACAGCTCAGACTACCATGCCTTTTTATACTCAACTATGTTGGTGCCATGCAGAAAGCAGAAGCAAAGGCTCAGGTCGTTTGACAAAATGTCAGGTCATACCTAGTTGAGCTTGAGGTGCAACAAAATCAAATTAGTGGTAATTCTGAGGAGTGTGCTAAGGAAATGAAGACGCTATTTCCACAAGAAACTGTTGATCACCAAGAAACTAGTAAACAAGGACTTTTTTTACTTCTTTTCAATGCAATTAAAACCACATATTCGTACTTTAAAAATGTTTTTGCATGAGCTGTTATAAAATACACTGCTCATTGGCAATATGAAAAAGAATTGGAACCTCAGAATTAAAATAACAAATCCATTTAGAATTTGAAGAATCACTGAATATAAAAATAAGAATAGGAGATGTGGAAAAATTTATGGTAAAATAAGTTATAACTAGAAAATTTAAAATGACGGTGTAGTCGCATGGATGTTAAAAATTTCATTTCAATGTTCCAGTTATGGTGAAACAAAGCTTGTAGGCTAAAAATGTTTATTCTTTTCTTTAATTTTCTTTTTTTGTTTTTAGAAACTCTGCTGTATGTGTGTTTAAATCATGTATGAACTTTTTTGGCAATTTTTACTTTACTAGTATTCATGAACATGAATAGGGAATTCTTGTTCATTTTTTTTTAACTTAAATAGGCAAAAAAAAAAAAAAAAAAAAAAAAAAGATATTCTATGGAGGTTATTTCTTAAAATATCTGTAACCTTATTTCTAGGTTCCTCCTCATTTTCCTTTTCTACTTAATAACATTATCAAGACCATCTGGATAGATATAGAGTGGATTCAAACGAAAATGCTGTATTTGTAGATTTTGATTTCAATGACAGCCTGAAAGATCCTGATAACCAGCTAGAATAACAGAAGTTTATCAGAAAAATCGAAAACCCTCAATGCTACACTGCATAAGTCATGGAAATTAAATTATGGAAGACACCATCATGATTAATAATAATGGAAAACATTAGTTTGAAAATCATGAACCTAGTAGTACTGTTCAGAGGAAAAGGAACCGGAAGAACAGAGAAGTTATGAGGAAACTTGGAAATAAAGGCAAATCCTACATATAACAAAAATTGAAACAAAAGAAACCAAGAGAAATTATCAGGGAACTTGGAAACAAATGCAAATCGTACATATCGTAAAAATTGAAACAAGAGAAAGCAAGAGAAATTATTTCTTTTAAATCGGGCTGAATGAAATATATGGAAATAAAGAGGAACACTAAAAATTTTTTGAAGTTTAATGGGCTATTGGTGACCATTATAACAGGATTAGGTACATATCTTCTTTCATAATAATAAATAAAACAAAAATGCATCATGTGATTGAAGACAGCAGTAAATTAAGGGAAGCTGTTTGCAAATATAAACTTATTATTAATGGCAACATCCAGCCAATCTGCAAGGACTGCTTTTGCAGAACATTTGGTGAAACAATTGAATTTATTGTATGTGTAGCCAATAAGAAAAAAATTAATTTACTGGAATTATAATTGCATTTATGGTAAAGGAAGATCTCCTGCAAACAAAACAGCTGAGGAAAACTTTCAAATTGTAAAAGCTTACGTTATCTCATTTCCTAGCTATGAGAGCCATTATTGCCAAAACAGAACTTCTAGTTGTTTGAGCAAAAGATATTTTTCATGGATGATTACACAATTTGTATAAAGAATATAACTCTGTTTCATTAAAAATTTATTCCAGAGGCTTGCATTATCTTGATACGGCATTCAAGAACCCGAAACAAGACTCTTGCCACAAATGTGATGTATTGAAAATGGGGATTGACACTTTGGTAGGAGAAACCAGAGATTTAGCAATACAGGAACAAGAAGCACATCTCAAAACTGTCGAGGAATCATATGAAGCCAAGATATGTGATAAAGAAATAGCACAGAATGTGATAAGATGGCTGTGTTTACCTTTGATCTGCAACAGTACTTGCCGACCTTTACCTTATTAAATCTTCTCATCTTTAAAAGACAGTTGTGGACATTCAATCTAACAAAGTACAATTTGGTCACCAATGAATCTACTTGCTTTATCTAAAACTAAACAATATCTGGAAGAGGCACTAAAGAACTTCTTGTCTCTATGAATTGATTCTGTAGTTGCCAGAAGCTGTAGAAAAAATATTTTATTCCAATGCTTGTGGGAGGCAGAAACAACATTGTGGCTATGTTCATTGCACCCCAATCTCCTCAAGTCAACTCTAGACATGCGGGAATGTCTCCAAGCATTCATTAATTTTTCCACAAAGAATCAATTAGAATTTTTCTGGGTGTAGAATGTAATGGAAGAACAGATAAACTGGCTAAAAAAGGAATGAAATTGACTTCATATGATAAAAATATATCTTTGGCATTAGTAAGAAAACTCCGAATTGCAGTATATCAATAGATTAAGAAAAAACATCAGATAAGATGGAAGAGCTTACCCAGTCAAAAACTGGGTAAAATTCTTATAAATATCCAATTATAGAACCTATTGAGTAGAGATAGGAAGCAAACCAGAAAAGCTGTTGAAATGATTACTGGGCATTGGCTATTCTCAAAACACCTATGGATAAGGGGACTCTATATGGGAATTCTGTATGTAGTCTATGTGAACAGCTCATGAGACTGCAAGACATATCATACTAGAGTGTGAAGCTCTGGAAAGTCCATGAACATCTCTATTGGTGGTCAATGCAATTTCTTAGCTTGTAGGAAAGATAGAGCTCACTGAAGCTCTTGATCTGAAATTAAAACTTATGATTAAAGGAGTGCACAAAGGGCCTCTGTAGATCAAATGCCAAGGTATATTTACACACTGTAATATTAATTTAAATCTACCTACAGCACAAGTGATATTAAGTGTAAAAGAGAACCCCTAAGAAGAAAGAGAAAGCTCAGTAATTGTAATGGAATGCAAGGTTAATAAACATCAAGTCAAAACATTCCTTTATTTGTATACTCCCCTCACTCCCGATCGCAGAGCTTTAAATTTGGAACAGGAATGAAAGATCTGTTGCATATTGTTATGTGCAATGATTGATCTTTGCTTTAACTGCTCATCTTAATTTTTATACAAAATGAAATATTGATTAGAAAATAATTATGAAAATATTAATTTAATTTTATATGTGGAACTTTGTGAACTATATGCATAACATTTCTCTTCTTTGTTGTAGGATGTGGACATGTTTTGGGATTTCATTTCACTGCGACCTGAGACTACCCATCAAGTTATGTTTTTGTTCTCGGACCGAGGTATTCCTGATGGGCATCGACACATGAATGGTTATGGTTCTCATACTTTCAAGATGGTGAATGATAAGAATGAGGCTGTATATGTTAAATTCCATTACAAGGTAAAAGTTAAAATGTATTTTTAGTAAATATTTTCAGATAGATCTATAGTTGTCATTTATTTGCACTGGCCAACATAGAAATGAAGTGGAAAATTAAATACAAAGATTAAAATAATAGGTAAGTATGCATTGGGAAACTAAAGTCTAATCTATGTCATAAGGGTGGCTGTGAAACACTGGAGTTGGATATTGTATGCTGTTGACAATGGAGTGGTAATATATCCTAAACTTAGGCATTCATTTTTTTATACTAAACTCCACTTACTTACATAAAAGTAAGACGCATTTCAGGAGAATCTCTCCCATCTTCAATTGCTCATCAAACCACCATTACTTGGAACAATGACTGGACACCTGGATGTTTCTGTGGTGGCCTCTGCTGGTTGAAGTAGGAAATTGCTGAGTTCATCCATAGGAGGAAACTTGAAATTCATTAGGTTTCTCTATTTTTAATAAAAAAAATGTTCCAAAGTGGATAACTTTAATGGGTTGTGAAGATGTTTCAGCAGTTTAATTTCTGGTTTTATTTCATGGTTTTTGGTCCAAAAGTGAGCTGCAACTCTGATTTATCTACCTCTTAAACTGAATATTCCTAGTTAGATGTTAAGTTTTCTGAATGTAACGTAGTGATCTCACTTTGTAAATCAATAACCATGCCCATAAGAGCAGTAAATTTTGCATCCAAAATCACTTGACAAGCCTCTTCAGGTGCAAAATAAAACTTAAAACTACCAAGAAAAATGTGCCAAATTAAGTGATAAGATGACCATACTAATAATGTTAACTGATTATAAATAACACTATTACAAGTAGCAAATGTGGATTCAAAAGTTGCTGAAATTTCTTTGCTAAATGATAATGAATTAAAGATAGTTTACTTCCAGAATCAATAAACATTAATGATGATAAATTATTGAATAGCACTGGAACAAAAAGAAGTTAAATTTCATTACAAGTTTGGATCTTTCCTACAATATGTGCATATAGAGTAAGATCTGCTCTCAGTAAAGTCAAGAAGAAGGCTGCATTTGCCGAAATGTTTTTCGCTTTTTCATTGCTTTGATTATAGGTAATGCCCAATTCACGCGAAAATGAAGCATAAACGTAATAAAATAAGACATAACACATTAACTTAGTAGTATGTAGGCATTCACAATGAAAGATGCAAATGTATGTATTAGCCAATCAAAAATGAGAACCAGCAAAGATGAACTAATAGCTGATTGAAAATGGCTGCTTCTGAGCAGAAGACTGTAGTGTTTATGTATATGCAAAGCGCAGTAACTAATTTGCTTGGCGTAATATGAGCAAGGATAGCTTTCTTATAATGCAATTAATCTTTTATCCATTGATGCCATTCTAACGGCAGAATCACTGATCTTCAGCTCTCTCTACCAATAATTTGCCTTTACACAGAGAACTGAAATCAAGTGCAATTCTTCTGCTAGCTGCTGCAAGTCCCAAGTGACAGCAGAGAGAGCTGAACTACTGTGCATGGCCACAGTGTAAATGTTGCATGTATTATTTTTTTGTTAAAACATAATGTAACCTATGCGTTGTCCTCCGTAACTTTTAAATATAAATTGATAGGGATTGTTAGGCAGATAAAATATTATGATGGTGACAAATGTGCTCTTATTGGAATTTGCAATTAATTCATATATAATACTAACCTAACCTGAGGTAAATCCTAGAAACTGGTGGACCCAGTAGTTTTTCGTATATATAAATTGATAAGGATGGTAAATCACTGTAATGGTGGCAAATCTCCTTTGATTGGAACAGAAAAAAAAATTTCATAAACATCAATTTATAGCGCATTGTGTATGTACTATCCACTTGAAAGTCTTATTATCTAGCTATATCTGTGGGTTACTACCTTTGGCTCTCTATGCTGTAGCTCAGGACTTGCAGCAAGCAGCAAGGGTTACATTTGATTTCTGTGCTCCATGTAAGGATAAATTCTACCATAGAGCTCTACAAATAGAGCAGCTGTGTTCTGATTGGCTGATTTCTTTAATTTAGGTTAGACTTAGACACAAAACCTTGGACCTTGCAAACTTCTAAATTTACGTCTTAATTGTATGCTTATTTTTATGTTTATGTGATTCATTGAGAATGGTTTCATTACAATACATAGCATCTAGTATTTACGTTTAAGTTTACATTACTTTTATTTACATTGTGAATGGGGCCTGACTTCTTAAAACACATAGATTGTTCATGTCCAGGTTTATTACAATATCAACATACCAGTTGGATTCCCTGAGTATCACCTTGGAATTAGAAACAGATGCTTCATTTACAGTAGTTTAAAGATGTGTAATATAAGTAAACTTTAAAATTCCTCAAGTTAAGGATAAATCATTTGCAAGACCATCAGATCAGGTACAACAAAAGCTGCAGCTTGTTTTTAAGTTTTACTAAGACTTAAGAATATCTGAGTATTAGTAGATCACCTCAATCACCCATTATTTGCTGACATGGATTGGATAAATGCACTTCCACAAAAGTAAATTAGAACTACAGATTTTCAACTGTCTTGCCAGTTGATTATTAGTCACTTTCTGCTTAATAGGTAAAATATTTTCAATTAAATTGCTCACTTGAAACTAGTATCTGAATCCCTACTGTTGAACTTGTGAAACCTACAAATTTAATATCAAATTATGCTAATAAACTGTGCAACTGATTTTGCTTTACATGTTTTAATGCTCACCTTAGCTGCTCAGATCTGTGCCACCAATAAAATAATCTGGCTTTAAAATAATGATCTTATTTGGTGTAACTCTTACATTGATATATCTTCTAGTATAGCATCATAATTGAATGCATTGTCAATTATTTAATTATGTACTTCGTGTATCTTGCCAGCTTCAAATGTACTCCAGACTTAACAAATATTATCTGCCTTCACCTTGGCCTTCAATAATCTTAGACTACAGTAAGCATGGCATCAAATGGATGTGCTAAATAAACAATTTGTGTTCCAGTTCCTCCTCGACAAGAAACTCAATCTTGGTTGACAATACCATAATTTTAAACTCAGATAAAAAAATTGAACACACAAGCATCTGTAATACAATATATAAATCCTAAATGAACCAATGAGCCAAAAAAGTGTATTTATGGAGGCACAATATTTAAAACAGTGCATTTTCAAATCCTGAAATAGTTGTTTTAACCAACAATACAATAAATATTACAACCTGGGGCAATCTAAGAACCATTTTGTCCTACGAGACTTCATGTTACTATTTTAACAGAATATGATCAAAAAATAATGCATAGCACATTTTTATTTATGAAATATTATTTGGGTCTGAATGTTCAAAGCTTGGAGATGGTAAGTTTGAATCTTGTGCTACAGGCAGCAATGTCTTCAGACTGAATGGTAACTATGAGCAAAGATGGATGGTATGTGGCAGATTGGGATTTCGCAAAGTCCCTATGTTGTGGTTTCTGTTTGTGCAACAACTGAGATGATACCTGGGAGGTATTCAATCATCCACCATATAGTCCATAACTTGTATTGACTTACACCTGTTAAGAAATTTCTAGGAGGTTAACACTTTGGTCCAGATAAGAAAGTTAAATTGGTCATGTGAAGGTGACTACACTCCCATGGAGCAGAGTTCTATGAATGAGGCATATTCAAATTGGTGTCCAGATGAGAGAAATGTATTGAGAACTTGGTTCATTTGTTGAAAAATGGATAAAACTTGTAATTATCTTGTCCATAATTTTTTTGTTTTTCCTATTCGTGAAATATTTCTTTAAAAAATGTATCTTTTTGATCTTCCCTCATATGGTGTTAAATTTAGACATTACTGGAATGAAGAAACCCTCAGGAAAACCCACATTGCCCTACATGACAAGAAAAGATAATTTACAACTTCAACTTATGTATTCACTTTTTTACACTATGGTCCAGCCATAGTTTTGAGTAACGGCGGTTCAGTAAGCAACTGAAGATGGGAGAGATTCTCCCGAAACGCGTCTTACTTTTGTGTAAGTGAATGCATAAGTTGAGGTTATATTGCCATTCCATTGTCAACAGCTTCATAAATACAATATTTACAAATTGTACTTTGAATTTATTTTAATAGTATGATAAGTTAAACATATATAGCTGAAATTGCCATTCTTGGCCCCTGGCCTTGACTACAGATCCTGTAGGCAAACCTGTGCCTCATTTATCAGCTGAATGAAAACAGCAAGCAGTAGGGAAGGAGGGTAGCTGAGGGACAGGCCTAGTTAACTCACAATCAATGTGCTGTTGAAACATACAGTTTTGCAATAGGAAGTGCATATAGTGAGTGTTGTGAATTTGTGAGGCATTGATCAATTATGCCACAATTGCTTTCTAAATTAGGGTTCAAAACACTACATAGTCAAGAGTAAAGAAAGCATACATGAAGAAAGAAGCTGAAAGCAAAGGACTGATTACATCAGATTTTTTTCAAAAAAAATCAGAAAGATCAAAAGTAAGTTTCATATGCCACTGGAGTGTCAGAAAGAATAGTCTACAAAATTGTTCAAGAACCCAAGCAAAATAAAAATCAAAACACACTGTTTAGAAAACACCAGTGAAAAAGCATAACATTTCAAAATGAATAACAGAACTAGATGACCTTGACAAATGTGTCATTAGAAGAACACTCAAACTTTTTTATGTTCAGGCAAAAACTGCGACAATAGCTAAACTACTTGTTATTTTAAAAGACAGCATAAACTTTCGGGGCAGCAAGTCAACTTTAAACAGAATAGTAAAAGAACTGGATTTTAAATGGAAAAAGACTAAAATAAACAGGAAACTGCTAATAGCTAAGCATGATATTTTTGTAAATGAGAAGGCTATTTGAAAGCCATACGAGAGTATAAGTCAGAGGGAATGCCCATTATTTTTGCAAATGAAACATATTCACAGTAGCCATGCCAACCCAACAGGATGTACTGATGACAGCATTATAGGCTTCATAGTTCCAGTATCCAAAGGCAAGAGGCTTATCATAGTTCTTCAGGGGGTGAACATGGCTTTGTTTCCAATGGCTTGCTCATATATAAATTAAACCGGAAATCGAAAGTTTATCTCAAGGAAGTGAACACCACCAAACTATTTCCAAATTTGCTCTCAAACTCCATTGATAATGCTGCATTCCATAACACTTAAGAAGATAACACTCCAACATCAAATTCCTTGAAAGAAACCACAAAAACATGGACGTAAATAAAAATATTCACTATGATGAAAATATGACTAAATCCAAGCTTTACAGCATAATAAAAGAGCACAAACCTAAATACCTAAAGTGTATAGTAGACAGAATTATAAAGAAAAATGGCCAAACAGCATTAAGACTGCTACCATAACACCCAGATCTAAACCCAATAGAATAATCTGAGCAGATATTAGAATAGTGGGTTGATAGTCATAACACCAAATTTAAACTCAAAGATATCGAGCATTTGTGCCACACAGTTCAGAGAAATAGGCATGAAAAAGTTTTCGGATATATAAACAAAATAGAAAACAATTACTACAATAATGATATTATAGTAAAGAATACAATTTAACAATATTTTATTGCTTGCATTGCACATAATAGTGGAGTTCGACTGAGGGAGTTTCCAGTGCAGAAGAATTTAGTGAAGACTATTTAACATCTTAAATAATTACTAATTTACAATATCTTCAGTGATGTATAATACGGAAACACTAGGTATATGTGTATTGCAATGTGGACACATTTGCACAGTTAATTAAGCGATGTTGAGTAGACACTTTTCAGGTTGCATTGTACAACAATACTAACAGAACGTTGTCTGAGTTGTGTGTGCTGATGCACTACTTCATTGATTCTGCTAGTTGCCTAGCTTGGTGAATAGCTTGCACTCAGCCTTTACATTTACATTCTCCAAAGGCCAAAAACTATGATTTATACAATAAATATGTATCAAGGCACTGCCCTTAAATGTTAGAAAAGGAGGTACCTTTTATACCCAAAAGTATAAGTTAAAAACTTAACATACGCACGCACTCCCAAATAAATTACAATACATTCGAGTATAAATATTACTATAGCCTGGCCTTTACATTAGTACAGAAATTCCCTTGATAACCTAATTAAACTAAGACATTCTGATTGTAAGATTTGAACAAAAATTAAGTAACTTATACCTGGATTACTGGTTTAATTAAGGGAAAGTTGGCCCATGCCCTCATTAATTTAGAAGTAACTTGTCAGCGTATAGCTGTGTAAAAGTAAAACAAAATCATTTTACTAGCACAAAACAATTGAGATATATTGTAACCATATGCTTTAACAGGTGAGCAGTGAATATGCCTCTGAAGTATGAGGGGAAGTGTACATAGTAAGGAAAGGCAAGAATTAAGGAAAAGGATAGATAATATAATTAAAATTATTGTACGATTGATTAGAACAATTTATTGGCTCCACTTGTTTAAATTTAGTACATGTTTGCAGATCATCGTCTGCATCATCAGCTAACCATCAACTGCTGGATAATTCATTGTGCTTTGGGGAAGTATATTCTGCTCAGGTGGAAGTCTGATGAACTTAAATTAACTTTTCATCTCCGAAAGTGTCGAAATTCATTAATCTTTCTCTGTATTTATAAATGTAGATTTCTCTCATGTTGCTAAGTATGGAGATCCTTGTATTGATTTTAACAATTTTGACTTTGGTTAGAAAACCATGACATAGTGAAAAAAAGCAAAATTATTCAGAGTTAGCAACATGGAAGAAAATCTTTAAAACATGTGAAACCTGTGAAACATATTCTGTATAATTCAATGAAAGTGGAGCTTAAGAGTATTAAATCGACTCATGTATAATTAAGAATAAATTAATTGCTTTACTGTATTAGTTCTGACACAAAATTGATTTTGAATTCATAAAGAATGCTCTTAATATTTCGGCCCAGAAGAGATTATTAACTTCTATCATGTTAATTTGCTCTATTTAGCTTTTAAAGTACTGTAAGGGTTGATTTTTAAAACAGTGATCTACATAACATAAAAGAATGCTTTTAATTTTGCTTTTAGACTGATCAGGGAATTAAGAATGTACTTCCAGACAAAGCCAACAATTTGTCTGCAACTGATCCAGATTATTCGATAAGAGATCTGTATAATGCAATTGCACAAGGACAGTTTCCATCATGGACTTTTTATATTCAAGTGATGACATTCAAGCAAGCAGAAACCTTTCGCTGGAACCCTTTTGATCTCACAAAGGTATGTACATATTTCATATACATACATTCAGGAGTTAATTAATATACTTCAATTATGAGTGACTATCAAGAAATTTAGACCTCATCTTATATGTTCAGACAAACTTCCCATCACTTTTAAAGGGGCAGTATATAAATATGTATTCCTCAAGGACCCACTTTTTGCTTTTTGGGTATGGAAGCTGCATCCTTGCAACTTTGTTTACTCCACACATGATAGGTTTGAGCCTTTTTGTTTCATTCTATTTTCAAACCTACAAATGAGTTTTCTGAAGGCTACTCTTATGTCATGACTGTAACAGCATGATCCTCAACATTGGGTAGGATGGGTTGACATTCCTAAGTATAGGATAGGTCCAGGGAGGTGCTGTTGAATGAGTTCTTTTTTCTGCACTCAGAAATGTGAAGTGAAGTGAATTTGCTGCAGGACAAGGTGTTGCCTGGAAGAACCTTACCTTAAACTGTAGAGGTAAAAGATTGCATTTTATGGTGCAAGACATTTTTCATTCTGCATTTGATTGAAAAATAATTGTTATAAAGGAAGTACTTGGGATAGCTGTAACCCTTCACTTTATAGTAAGTAGCAATTCATAAAGGAATAGAAAATAGTAAGTGCTTCTATAACCCAGAAGAGTTTGAATCTATTATCTGGTGCATAAAATTGGTACAGAATTGCAAAACAAGTCTGTACATTATTACTGCAACCCTTTATGAGGAAATCACTCAAATTTCACTAATTTTGTTCCACTTATTTGGACATGTTTCAAAGGCTGTTACCTTCGTCATCAGCATGGTGGAACTGTCAGCTTCCCAGCACGATATTAAGATGTCACTCTATAGATTTTACAAATTTAGTGATGAGGTTACTGTTATTTTGAAGATGAAAATTAACTAAATGGTTTTTAAGATCATTGTATGATTGAGTTGAACTAACACTATTTTGCTGCACTTGTTTAAAATATGTAGGACCAATTTCATGAACCCTTTGTTTGCATCATCAGCCCATGTTGACTGATTAAAAAAATATTTCAGTCGACAATAGACTGACGATATGAATGAAGAGCTCGTGAAACCATTCCTGTGTTTTAAACAAGTAAGTGGAGCAAAAGAGTGGTAGTGTGATTCAATCATACAACGATCTTAATATATGATTAGCTTCACTGTGCAGTGTTCCAATTAACGATTTTAATTAAATTGTTCTCGTTTTTGTTTATGAATATATTTTCCTACACTGTTGATTCTTTGGATTTTTAAGAGCTTTTAAGGTTGTTTTTTTTTTTTTCCTTCCCCAGAAATGGTATGCTATTGTTGATTTATCCTACAAATCATTTAAACATGCCCTATAGTGTGTTCAGTATACTTAACACAAAGGTGCAGAAATATTTAATCATACAATACAGAGCAGAAAGATAAAAGGTTATATAAGTATAAAATAAAAATACAATTTGTACTTAATTTCGACAAAAGCTCTAAAATTTAATTAAAAAAATGCATTACATTCAACATAATTATGGATATGATTTATAACAGCATTTGAAATAAGATATAACTATGATTTGAATATACAGTTTAATGCTGTTTTTTCAATTACTGATTGTTAGTATTGAATTGGAATATAAAATGTACAATAATTTGCATATAAGTGAAGTTAAGTGTGCAAGTAAAGTAAATAATTGCCATATATGTTTCAGCACGTTTTGTGTTGAGAAGCTTATACAAAAGGGACTGGAGCATAAGTGAAATATGGAATGCCCTTCAATTTTTAATCTCTCAATTTCCTCAAGGGAAGGCTTTTCCAGAAAGTATATCTATTACTAAATAGTTTTATGAACGCTACATTTCTTCTTAATACCTACTTTTTTTCATTTTAATCTCCAGTTTTGTTAGTAACACTGCCCAATTATTAACTACTTTTTTCATCATCAGTTCAATATTGTCAACTGATTTAACCTGTAATTTGTGAAACAAGCTGATTACAATTGAAAGAAAGCCTAATTTGCATAACATAAATTACCTTCTATATCTGGGTCTAAAAGTAGTTTCTTGCTATCTTAAATAGATGCTGCCTCATGGCCATCAAGATCATTTTGAAGTACCTGCTATATTAGTTCAGGCCTGAATTCAAGTTCCTCATTTTGTGAAAATTGGGAACAGGTGTTAACGGGGAAATGAGTGATACAATGCAAGTGTTTTCAGGACACCTTTACATTTGTAATCATCTGGTGTACCTCAGAAAATTGACTTTGTGGTGACTCTGTCACAGACATGTGCAAACTATGTTACATATACTATCTTACTGTACAAGAGGTTGTAAGTTTTCAGCATGTAGCTTGCAGCATTTGTAACAAACAGAAGTATACTATCATGTTTACCGATTGTTGAATAGTTAACTCTCCGAAGTTGCTAACAAATTAAAAGAAAAATTCTTCTGGGCTCTTCTTCCTTTAAAGTGCTTACCACCATATTTGCTACATAAAGTCCTACAGCGTCACTGAGCTGGCCTATAGAATTCCAGATTTTTCCGCTACAATTTCTGTTTTTATTTCTTAAATTTTCTTCTTTTAGCAAGATGTTAACTATATGCTTTTCAACAGGATAAATGCTTAACAGTTATGGAGATCACTTTTGAATTAATAAATGTGCAATGACATTTTTTGGCATTTTACCAGTTTTTTTATTCTACTGTCTCTCATATATTGCACACTTTTCATTGCTGGAATAAATGATGAAGTGAAGGGACAGTGGCCATACAGTATATATTGATATCTTGAAGGCAGTGAAGTGAAAGTTCAAATTCACCTTCTGTAAACTGCTAACAATTATATGGAAAAAGAACTGATGCCTTACGTGATTACTTTCCTGTTTAAAATCATAAACTTTTCTGTTGTTGATTCAGGAACTTATTTTATCATTGCATTCATTAATTTAAAGCACCTGTAACTGAAGAAGGATATAAACAGCAAATATTAACTATAGTATGCATCACTCTGTACTTCCAAGTACCCACTAGGAAAACTGGAACTATTTAGATATAATAATACTGGCAGCAGACTGTTGCATTTAGTTCTGTTGTTTCATCAAATCAATCACATAGCCTGCTCAATTGAATTTGTTTGCAACTATTTGTGGTATGAGGGAATGGGGGTGTATAGTAATACAAATTCTAGTACCACATTATTCCAATAATTAGCAAAATTAAGCAAGATGATAAAATAGTGCTGTGTTTATTACACTGTACAGGTATGAGTCTCATTAGACTTATTTTTTTTAACTAATTAGGTATGGCCTCATGGTGATTTCCCACTCATTCCTGTGGGAAAATTGGTGCTGGACCGTAACCCAACCAACTATTTTGCTGAAGTAGAACAGATTGCCTTCAGTCCTTCTCATCTTGTACCTGGTATTGAACCTAGTCCAGACAAGATGCTGCAGGTAATGCATATTGATTTGATAATTTATAACAGTTTCATTAATTATGTTTTTGTAAAAATGTGGTTTAATAGAGCATGAGTGTTTCTGTAAAGTTGCTGTAGATTTTCTATTCTTTAAATAGTAATGTACAGTGGAAATAAATTATAGTTTAAATTCATTAAATAAAAAAATGATCTTGCAATTGGGCTATTGCTGTGCACTGTTTAAAAACAAAAACTGAAGTGAAGAAATGTCAAGTATAGAATAGAAGGAATACTTGATTATTTTTTGTATCAGCTATTATGAAACTTGATTCAATAAAATAAATAGGAATTATAAAACATATATATAGTTTCTTTATTTTTAACTCAGCTGAAATTGAAACATTATAGTTTACGTGAACTGATTATTATAAAATTATCTTGCAGGGACGCCTCTTTAGCTATTCTGACACACATCGTCATCGCCTTGGAGCTAACTATCTTCAGCTACCAGTCAACTGTCCATACAGATCTCGTATTGCTAATTACCAGCGAGATGGTCCTCAGACATATACAAATAACCAAGAAGGTGCTCCAAATTATTATCCAAATAGTTTCAACGGACCACAGGATGTTCCACAAGCAGCCCTAAGCAAATTCTCGCTCACAGGAGATGTGGCCAGGTAACTGCAGTGAAGTAATCAAGTTTCCAGAAATGCTTTAAGTAATAAAATGATAGATTATGCTTATTAAATTTGCTTGTATAGGTACAACTCTGGAGATGAGGATAACTTCAGCCAACCATCACTATTCTGGAAGAAGACATTGAAACCTGATGAGAGAGAGAGATTGGTGCAGAACATAGTGGGCCATCTGAAGGATGCAGTGGACTTCATACAGGTATTAACATTTTCACACACACCCATACAGGCACAGGGTGATCAAATGTATTTGGACTTTACTGCGAGTCAGTTTGAGTGGATGACATAATTGCTAGTCAATGCACTTGGCCTTGAAGGGTGAGACCCAGTATTCAAAGTCTTTGCCTCGAAGGGTGAGATCCACTATTCAGAGTCTTCTGTTTGAAATGACTCACAGTAAAGTTAGAATAAATTTGATCACTCATTATAAATTGTCATGAACCTGGCTCCTTTGCCCACAAATTCATCTTTTCTAAGGCCTCTTAGAATGTGCACATAGTCCAATGGGGTTCGCCTAACGGGAATTATTGCTTGGCTATGCTTATGAAAGGACTTTTGTTAAATCAAAATACTTTTTTCATTCACTAGACACATAACATTTTTACATCCTTCCAGTTATCAAAGGTGTTACAATTGATACATAGCTAATGTAACAGGCTTACATTTTTGCAAGCTGGAGGAAAGAAAGTTGTGACATACAATATGTCCTGCCTGATGGTGGTCTCTGTCCAACTAACTCGTTATTCCAACAGTTTCCACACATCTCTTAGGAGAGAGTACTATTAAGCACAAATCAAGATAACAGTAACAATTCTCCCCGTATAAATTACTAGCTGCTCCCTCTGATGTTGCTGCCACTTTTAAATGACCAACAACTTGCCCCCCAACAATATTATGTTAACAAACCCTGAATAATCTATTCATTGTATGAGGGCCAGTCAAATGAAAATGAAAAATCAGGTAATATCTGGTAAAATCGTAGGGAAGTTTTGGAGTTCATACTATTATTTAGAACCTAAACTTAGGTATTCATTTTTTTACACTAAACTCCACTCACTTACACAAAAGTAAGACGCGTTTCTGGAGAATCTCTCCCATCTTCAGTTGCTCACTCAACCGCAGTTACTCAAAACGATGGCTGGACAACCGGATGTTCCTGTGGTGGCCTCTGTTGGTTGAAGTAAGAAGTTGCTGAGTTCATCCATAGGAGGAAACTCGAAATTCATTAGGTTTTCTCTATTTTTAATAAAAAAATTTTTTCCCAAGTGGATAACTTCAATGGGTTGTGAAGATGTTAGAGCAGTTTAATTTCCAGTTTTATTTCATGGTTTTTGGTCCAAAAGTGAGCTGCTATTGCTGATTTATCCACCTGTTTAAACCCAATATTCCTAAAATTATCTTTCCTCCGAATTTCCAAATTTCTTTTTGTTTTGCCTTTTGTAGCTCTGTTTACACATTTGCACATCTGCACATTTTATTTCGTAAATTCCTGATTTCCGTTCTGTTGGTATGGAGTCTTTTACTGTGCAACCTAATAAATTCTTGATGTTATATCTGTTCTTTGGGGCTAACATTATCCCATGTTCTTTGAAGATTTTCTTGAACTTGTTGTGGTAAATTGGATGGTAGGTGAAACTTTTGAATTTGTATTCTTCTTTTGTGTTTTTCAGTGTGGAAACTTCCCTTATCCCTTTCTGTCTTTTAAATTTATTGATAATTTTTATCACTGTGTCTTTGTTGAAACCATTGATTATAGCTGTCTTTATTATTTGTTTGTATTCTATTTTGTACTGCTTCTGTTAGTGGAATATTAATCAATCTGTGTGCCAAACTGTGAAAAACTGCATATTTATGTGGAATGGGGTTATAACTCTCATTTTTTATGTAGTTTTCTTTGTGTGTTTTTTTTCTGTAAATTCCAAAATTCAAACAATCTCCATTTCTTATAATTTTTAAATCTAGAAATGGTAGCCACCCATTTATTTCTTCTTCTATAGTAAATTGTATAGATTCATGTTGCACATTAAGAAGTTTCAGGGCATCTATTGAGTGTTTCTTCGGTATTATTGCAAAAATGTCATCCACATACCTATACCATGACTTGAAAATTAAAGGGAAGCCTTTTGTGATGTGTATTTCAAATGAGCTCATGAATAACTGTGCTAGAAAAGGTGACAAAGGGTTTCCCATAGCTAGGCCTGAAACTTGTTGGTAATATTTTTTCTTGAAGCTGAAGTAATTTTGTTTAATGCAAATATTAGTAAGTTTTAATAAGTCTTCTATTTCTTCCATTTTTAAATTTATTGATGTTAACCATTTCTTCAGTATAAGCATAAGTTTCTCTATAGGTATGCTCGGGAATAAGGCTTTTACATAAAATGAAACCATTATATCTCCAGCCGTAATTCTGCTATTTTCAAGTTTTTTGACTAGGTCAACTTAAATTTTTAATGCTCAAACTTTGGAATCTCTTAAAAGAATCGAAAACTTTGATAAATTTTTGCTACCTGGTCTGTGGGTGAATTGATATTGTTTAATATTGGTCTCTTGCTGTTATCATTTTTATGTATTTTAGATAGTGCATAAAGCCTGGGTAGTACTGGATTACTCTGTGTGATATTCTGTTTTTCAGTAGTGGATAGTGTTTTGACTTCATTTAATGTTTTGTTTAACATTTTATTGCATTTATTGAATGGATTCTTTTCAATTGGTTTGAGTCTTTTCCTTTAACATAATTTCAACTCTATTTATGTATTCATTTTCGTGTAAAATGGCAATTTTATTACCTTTTATCTGCTTTTATGTATATCACTGGTTTTTCTTTTAGTTGTTTTAATGCCATTCTATAATTTGTTGATTCCTTTCGGTTTTTTATGTTCTATAAAACTTTTTTGCAATTACTTTTGATGAACGATTTTTCCCTTTCGTTTAGTTGTTGGGTGGCTATGTCTATGTCGGCTATGTAATCTTCTATATTATCTGAGAAATGTATATAAGTTTTTAGGCCTTTGTTTAGGAGATTGATTTCATTTTCGGAAAATACGGCACTCGAAAGATTAATTACTTTATCTGTTGTGTGCGTGCATGAGGGTGGAACATTTTTATTTGGTGTGTTATAAGTTCTGGAGTTTATTTTTTAAATTCTGGTTTTTGTTTTTCATTTGTACACTTAAATGTTAATGTTGGTGGTGAAGTAAGTTTTCCAATATGTGAAATCCTATAGTTTTTTCGTTAGTCTTAAATACAGATCATAAATATCTATGTCTAATTCATGTAATTTTTAATTCTGTAAGTTCTTTTCAATTTCAATTACCTTTATTTCACAAACACACTTGTAAAAGTAATTTTGTTACATGTTTCGTGAGGTACATTCCTCACGTCAACCAAAACGACGACTGAGGAGTCAAATATTGACGAATATATTACGGATATCGAATTAACCATTGAGAAATTAAACACCATAGATAAATTATATTAGGAAAATATCGTCAGGAATATTATAGGAAATTAAAAAACAGCCAAATCCCCAAATCATACAAAAAAAAATAAAATCATTAAATAAAAAAGAAGTCATATATACAAAAGCAGATAAGGGAAGCCAAATTATAATTCTAGACAAAGAAGATTACCGACATAGAATGCTAAAGTTATTAAATAATGAGTTCATTGAAGTGGAAAACACTCCCCTACACAAATGCAAAAAATCAATAGAAGACATATTAAAAGGAAATAGCTTACTCATAAATTCAGATGTTTACAAAATCAAAATACCTAATCCATCAATAGCTAAAATAATAGGATTACCAAAAATACACAAATCAGGAAAAGACATGAGACCAATAATTAACAATATCAATATCCCATGTTACCTCCTAGCCAAATGGTTAACTACACGATTTAATACATTTCCCAAATTCCCAAGTCTAAGTATAAAAAACTTGTTCGATCTTGTAAACAAAATCAAAGATCATAAACTAAACTCAATTGATATCATGGTTTCCTTTGATGTAAAATCATTGTTTCCAAGCATTCCAAAAGAGAAAACCCTGAATTTGTTAAAAAAAATGGCTACTATCTAACAACATTGCAGAAACGCACACAAAAGAATATGTAAAACTCACCGAACTATTTATAATTGGTGGAAACTTTTATGGCTGGAGTCAGACTTATAACTAGAAGTTTCGGCCAGGACCTTTGCCCAGAAGACTCAGTCCACGCCACTGAAGATGTCCTCCGCAGTTGGGGATGAAACGTTTGGACTCCTTAGCTCTAACAGATCCACGGCTCCTAAGCCTAAGCCCGGAAGAAACTTCTAGTTATAAGTCACAGAACAATGTTTGGACCAAGCTTACTTCACATTTGAAGGAAAGTTTTATAAACAAAAATCAGGTTTAATGATGGGTAGTCCACTATCTCCATTTTTGGCTGATCTGTTCATGAGCTATTTTGAAATACATATAACGAGAGCCTTCCCATACATATTCAAAACATGGTACAGATATGTAGATGATGTGTTTGCCATTGTACAAGATAGATTCATAGAAGATGCATTGAAACTGTTGAACTTGCCATAAAATTCATTATGGAAACCGAGGTTAATAATACTTTACCTTTTCTGGACCTAAGGATAATAAAAAGGAATAAAAATATAGAATTTGGTATATACAGAAAGAACACACATACCGACAATTACATAAAAGCAAAAGGTTTCAACCCCAGACCCCACAAGGAAGCAGCATTCAATAGTATGACATATAGGGTAGTTAATACACCACTCAGTAAAGAAGAATACAGGAAAGAATACACACAGCAGAAATTAATGGATTTAACAAACAGATGGTAGATAAAAAAAATAAAAATATTTAAAAATAAAAAGGAAATTAAACTAATCACTACACTCAGTTCTTCACCTAAAGAAAATATTTATCAAAAATTCACATATCACCCTTATGTTAACCATTAAATTCCAAAACATTTTCAAAAAGTATAACATTACTCTGGCACCAATAAACAGATATAGTGTTGGTAAACTATTAAATCTAAATAAAATTAAACAACAAAAGAAGAAAGAAGAAAATTCAGGTATATATAGAATTAATTGCAAAGATTGTGACAAAATATGCATAGGAAAAACAAAGAGAAATCTGGGGATAAGATTAAAGGAACACTGGAGAAATATTAGACACAAACAAGTAGAAAAAATCAGCAGTAGCTGCACATTTTTGGAATGAAAATTATGAAATAGAGAAGGACATAACATTACTAAAAACAATTCAACCTCCAAAAGAACTTAAATATATGGGAAAAAATTTACATAAAAAAATATGAATACAAACTTATGAATTTTGATAAACCGGAAGCAGACAACATATTGTTTAAGTTCATTAACAGACCACAGAACATAGCAACATACATACCTTGCTGAAATTGACTCCTCAGTCATCATTTTGGTTGACAATGTGAGGAATGTACCTCATGAAATATGTACCAAAATTACTTTTATAAGTGTGTTTGTGAAACTTAAAGAGAGTTTTAATGTGACTACATGATTTTTAGTGTTTTACTTTAAATCAAAATAAGATTAACAAAAGTTTCACTGTGTGGATTCCGACATTCCGTAAACATATGCAAACATTTGTTTACTGGAATACTTTTTGTTTATAATGAGTTCAGTAAGCAATTTTTCTGAAAGACAAAGCCATTCTTTATTGAGAAATTAAAGCACATAAAATGTTGATGCTGGTTATTAAGAACAAGTAAAAGGTATACATTAAAAATATATTGTATATATATTTTTTTTTCATTCTTCCAAACCCAACTAGATGTTTTATGAAATAGTGAGCATTCTTCCTTGGTATGGCAGAATTGTAGCAGATTTCTAAGTCCAGATGCTCATAGTGGGGGTTCTTAAATATACTCAACTAAACCATGATTGACATAGCAATCATCCTATGAAAGGAAAAATTCCTATGACATATCAGGAATTAAATCTGGGACTCCAGGAATGGAGGTCAGAAGCTCTGACCACTATACTTGGGGCTGGTAATATTATTATGCAAGTCTTTTTATTAAATTTTTGTATTCCAAAACACACAAAATAAGTCTTATTTATATTTATTTTCAGGAACACAACAGTTTCTTTTCCATGTTTTGTAACTAAACTCAAAGAAAGGTGTGTGTATTTGTATATGCATATGTGCATGCAGATAGAGAGAGAGGTCCCTTATTACACCGCACATGTTAGGCATTTCAATTCTTTAATTGCTTATTACATATTTTATGAAGAAATACATTTAAGTTTAATGCATGAATCTATTATACTTATGTACAGAATTCAGTTAATATGGAGAAGGTATAGAATCCATGCTTTTCTTATTGCAGGAACGTGCAGTGAAGAACTTCAGTCAGGTGGATGCAGAATTTGGGCGAAAACTGAGTGAAGGTCTCAAAAAATATGCAAAAACCAGCAATATTGCATATGCTAATCTCTGAATATAAACAATTATATTTGCATTTGTATTGCACAAAAATCTTGCATTTTGTGTTACTGGCTTTTCATCTCACATTTGAATAAAGATAAGGCTGGTGGAGAGGTTACTAACATTTTATGGGGAAACATAAGTGTGCTTATATATCAATATATATTTTTTTATGCTTTTTTATGGTGTCTTTATGGAGGGATGTATGTATGGATGCAAATAATCTGTACAATAAAGCAAATTTTATCCAGTAGCTATCATATGCTTATTTCTAAAACATACACAATAATTGAAAGACAATGATTTAAATTGTTAATTTAAATTTATGCCTTTGACTCCTGGAACACTTAGGTTCAGGAACAATAATAGATATTATCATTAACATATGTAGCTGAGCTTCTAATCAATCCTTTATGCAGATATTGCAGTGAATTATTTTTAACACAAATTTCTCACAAATGATGCGTCCTATTTTCATTATTGTGAATATATATTTATATACGTCATCATTTAGTTTCTAATGCTGAACATATGCAGAACTAAGGACTAGAGGTCACCATAAAAAAAAAACAGGCTTCTTAGAAACTTGCCTACATTTGGCACAAGTTACTACCTATTGAATACCAATAAAACGTTCAGGCCTTTCTGTTACTTTGTAATATTGGTAATGAAAATATCAGCAATAATATGCAAAATCCAAAGCAATAAGATGTCATTACAAGCTACCGTGTCCTCATAAGATATGACCCAAATTCTCCATCATGCTCTGCATATTCTGGCTATAAAGATTAATGCAGGTGAAAGAAATTTATATCCAATGAAATTGTTTTATTACACCATTTTATATAAAGGATTGTAGTTAACTGCTATATTAATGGAAACAAACATGGCCAGGGATGGCTCACATAGGCTGCAGAGCAGCAGCCTTTCCTCAGACAAATTGCTTAATTCTATTTTAGTGACTAGTACCATTTATTTTTCTATTCTTGATCAATCCTGGTGGTCTAATGGTAACTATACTTGTCTCATAAACCGAAGATCGCCAGTTCAAACCTTGCCAGGGTCAGTGAATTTTTTTCAGGCATAAAAATCCTAAGTATGGTTTCCTTTGGAAGGGAAGTAAAGCCATGGGTCCATGTTGTAGATTTATGGCATGAAAAAGAACCTCAAGCCTGAAAGAAAAGGTCTCTAAGTAAAATTTACTGGCCTTTCATGCCCTGAATTGAATTTGATGCTGATGGACCTGAGATGTTGTGATGTTGTGAGCTGCCAGTCAAATTGTATGGAATATTTGATTTTGCTTTTTCTCTCTGATGAGCTAGGTACTAACTTCTCTCTCTCTCTCTCTCTCTCTCTCTCTCTCTCTCTCTCTCTCTTTAGGACGATTTCCAGCATATTACAGAGTTAAATTGTTAATTTAAATTTATGCCTGTGACTACTGGAACACTTAGCAGCAAGGTTGAGCCTTTCTGAAACAAGTCATTCCAATTATTCATGAACATTTAAACATGAATAAGGTTAGTGACTTTCCTCAGTCCAAAAGCACTTTGGCGACAAGGAAAGTGGCTGTTGCATCACGGTAATGTTCCCTGTCACAATTCCTTTTTCACCAGGACGAAAAACAACACGACAGTTGTCTTCCATCCACCGCATTCGCCTGATTTAGCACCCTGGGACTTCGCTCTATTCCCCAAACTGAAAATCAACTTGAAAGGTCCGGTGTATACATGTGGAAGGGAACTACTTCGAGGATGACGGCGGTCATTAGTCTCAAAGTAGGTTTTTGACCAGATGGCAACACCAGTCTGGAATATTCTGGATACCATTTCGTATTTTCGAAACATCCTGTTACATAATATTTATACTAGTAATTACAGAGCCAAATATATGATGATTGGGTTGATATAAATATATTTTATAATTATGTTTCATTGGGGTGAATCGGAGGAACTGTTACATATGTTTTAGGTGTTTAACGCCCATTTTTTACTACTGAGGCACCACAGATGATGGACACTGATGATATACGAGATGAAATGATAAATTGGGATTTTTTTTTTTAAGAAATGAAACTTTCCAGGCCTAAGTTTAGGGTAACTCCCTGGCATTTGCCATTTATGAGGACTGAGGGAAACCTTGAAATACCTTGGTCAGGGAGAACGGTGCTGATGAGATTTGAACTCCAGACCTCCCGCTCACAAGTCTGCGCCTTAACGACCTCGGCCACCTGTAGTGATCGGAAGTGTTACAGAACACATATACTTCAAACGTGACTCAGCTGAAGAAGAGTTCCTAAAGTTTCCAATACAAAGAATGTCATTTTGGAATTTTTCAATTGAACATAATATGCGATTGAAGAGAAAAGATCACGGCCTGATTAACTTGCAAGTAGAATAATTGAAATATCAAAGACCAATGTGAACAAACAATCCCGTGTACATACCATTTGTTCTACAACAGTTTATTTGAAGGAAAGGAAGTGGTACAGAATGAATAAGCAGAGGCAGAATAAAGAGTAACCTCACATTGTTATTGGAGCAACTTATCTAATAATTATTTTAATACAATTGTTGGGATCAACCTATTTGCGTAACTTATTTTCAACATGAACCTTCAGTGAGCATTACCATCAATAAAATATATTATATATTTATTAGAATTTTAACATCATTAAGTGTATATTTTTCTCTATTATATCAATGTGCAATAATTTTGTTCTTACAATAAAACTTTTTTCATTGGCCAATATGTATAATGTGTATAATATTCAGTACTGTACAATTATTGCTGGATATACATTTTTCGTGTATTCTATATATTTTTTCAACAAGTTTCTTGTAAATTAAATTCATTTAGGTCAGTATAGTGTTAATTTCTGATAAAATGCGGTATCTTATTATGTGTGTACAGTTAGTCAAAGAACGTCATCTTCAAAAAGAGTGAATTTCCGTTATAAAAACATTTTAATAATTACTAGGTAATCTGTGATAATTACAATGACTCAAGAGGAATTATTTTCGTGCATAAGTTTTCTGTATGTAGCAATATTTGTAGAACTTTATTTCCTTAAGTAATAATCATCAGTCCTTTAATTGAAGGCTTGGTTATTTTAATTTTATTGCCTTCTCTTCTTTACGAATTCTATATTTAATTCATGAAAATATTAATCCTAATCTTTAAAACTATTGGACATCAATTATCATAAAGTTATTGGATTATTATATTTTATTTTAATTTCCAAGATTTAATTAAGTAGAAGTGTTTATTAAATAGCCATAATTATTCTTAAATAAACAAATATATTAACCCAGCCACCCAATTCATTTTATTTAATTTTTGAAGGTATTTTAAATCCTTTATTTTTAAACAAAAATAAACCTAATCTAAAACAAATATATGTTCATAATAGGAAATTAGTCTTTAGTTTTTTTTTTTTTAATAGCTTTTTTCGTTTTCATTTATCATTACATAAACAAAGACTTGGACTTTATTTTTTTCCTCCTGTAAAACAATGTTTAAGGAGTTAATGTTGTCTGACTCTACCCCGAATATAATGAAAATAATCAGTGTTTTGATCTGGGGGAATCTGGACATGCTTGAAGTCCTACTGCATGCTCTGATTGGCGAAGGGGGAGGAAAGAGGGGAATTGCTACTGATTCTGTAACAAAACGTATGTTTGTAAACTGACGAAACATAGTAACTATATAAAGATTTTAAACGATAAACAAAGATTACATTATATATATATAATTTCTTCTTAAGCTATGACACATGCTTTAAATGCAACAAATTTTCAACACTCTCAACGGATTTTGCATAAGTTGGCAATATTGCGCCTACCAACGCCAATCAGATAATCCGTGTGTTTAAAACACAATGATGACTTCGGAAGTGACGCATTGTGTATAAGAGTTCAGTGTTCTACAAGTTCAGAATTGTGAACCTTGATAATTAAGTTTTGGTATTCCAGCGTAAAATAGAGTACCTCGAAAGTTGAAGCTTGCACAGTGTTAAATAAGATAGATATTCAATAAGGGATTTCCATGAAGATAGTTAACTCACCGTAAAGGTAAGTAGAAGATGAGAAAAAACGGTTCCATATATGATAGGGAGGATTATGTTCGTGTTGTTTGTTTCTGGCTCTGTTCATCCCGAATTGAGCGAAAACTCAGGGATATAGAACATGTTAAAAAATACAGAATTAAATTAAATAAGTTCTAAGTATTCAGTTTTCTTGGGATACTAGCAGAAATTAGCTAGACAAAAAATATATAATTAATTGAAATATTCCGTTTTCTTCGGCACTAGCAGAAATTCGATAAACGAGGGTTGAAGGTGGAACGTGGAAAAGAACTTTAAAGAGCAGCAAGGTATTAACTGCTTTCAGGCTCAAATAATTGTGTGGCTCACTTGTTATAAATGAAGCTTTTAATGTTATAAGATTTGTGACTTGTGTAGAAGCTTGCTAGCAGCAACTTTAATGGAAAATTGTAAGAATGTTTATTTTCTGTCTCGCCATATTCATTTTCTGAAAGTTGTGTCCTTTTCCCTGGAAGTTCATAAGCTAGGAGAAACACGTTTAGATATAGATGTTATATAGAATTTTGATTATGGTATTTTTAAAAGCACTTTTTTTTTTCTTCATTATTTTCAATCAGCCTCTTAGGTTTGCATATTTTTAAATCTCTTAGGTTTGCATATCAGTTCTTCAAAACTAATAATAATAATAATAATAATAATAATAATAATAATAATAATAATAATAATAATAGGACATTTTACTTCTAACTTAGGCCATTTCCTAAATATTTTGATTTTTTTATACTTATATCTTTAAAAGTTGCACATTTAGAAGACTTTTAAGCTCAAAAATGTGCAAAATCAGAGTAATTGATCTCCATTTTAAAAGTGTTTTTAAAAATACCTTGATCAAAAATTTAGAAATTACAAATAAACTTTTAATATATATTTATCTTAGTTACTATTTTTTGAAAAATTTACCAGAACCTGCAAAAAAGAAAGAAAATTGTTTAAAATGATTTAATTTATCTAATCTATTTCACCACATTACAAATTTCTGTGTAATGTTGCCCATACTGCTAAATGGTAATCAGATGACTTCAATGTCAAGAAAACATGTTGTACTTTCTTGCTATATTAGAAAGTTAAATACAATTTTTTTAACAACAAACCGATGAATTTCAACCATAAATGCTATTAATGTAATCAGTAATCATCTATGGAGCTATGCACTGTATTTTGAAGCAAAGAATGTTGATTTTGATACACTGTCTATTTTGAAAATACAAGCTCTTTAGAAAGTTAATTTTGGTCATTGGTAGAAGTTAATTCAACTCCACACAAAAGTTGCTGAAAAGGTACATCACAGCAATAATTTCTTGACTGGTACAATATGGTGATTTCTACAAGGGTGCATAAATTTTATGATGTGTCACCTGAACAAGTCCAAAAATACCAATGAGAGTCATGCAGTAACATATATATTTGTAACTGCCTCTGGTGCTGTAGTAGTAAAAACAGGCATTAACCACTATTTAAAAAAAAATTTGACACATCAGTTGTAGTCACAAGGTATGTTAATTAGTATTTATATTCATCATCCAAACTTGATATTTTACCTGCTACTCTATTTTCTGAAATAGGTACAAAATGATGCATTCTGGAAGTACCAGAAATGATGACTGCACTGTTAAATCTTTCATTGAGAAGTATCATATACTTCCACTCCTACAGCTACCTGTCCATAAAACGCAAGCCATTTCTTCATTCAGAACAGAAAGAGTTTTTTTTTATCTCTGTGACAGAATCTTTTTAGAACGAATACATGTCTGCAGCTGAAACAATTTGCTCTCTGACAAGTCTGTGTAGATTTGCTTTGGAAGTAAGGTGTGTGAATGTACTTACCACTTGTGCCATTGCAGGGATATTTACCATGGCTTGTACCAAAAATTACCACATGCATCCAGGTTTTGAAAGTCATGGTTGTAGTAGCACATTTGTAATATAGTTTTAAGGCTCTTATATTGAGCTGCACTTACATCTAGAAAATATTCTATGTATTTCAAATTTGGTAGCATTTTTCTTTGATATGGAATTATTTATTTCTGTGTTTTAAAAGGATGCATCAAGAATAACATTATCTGAAATAACACAAACTTTTTGATTTAGTCTCAGCTTCTTGTTTATAATAGACAAATGACATTGTGTACTTTATATTTACCATTGTTCCAATGATGTCTTTGGTCCTCATCTTGGATAACAAAAGAGTAATTTCTCCTATGTCCATTAGCATTATAGCTGTATCACCATTTAGTGTCTCAGGTAATGTGACTGAAATTTTGCATTTTAGGAATGAGATATTAACTTTAGCTATTTGTAAGTGTTCTAATGAATTCTGATTTGGTAGTGGTAACAGTTGTCAAATGCATTCGTTTGTTGATATCCATTGCTGGTACTCATCATCTGGATCATAGTAATCAAATTTTTATGAGAAATTCTTGTACAACTGAAGTACTGGGACTTTTTCATAGAAAATGAGTCAGCACTTTCTGTTGGTCACATCGCATACTACCAGTTCAATAAGATAATTGTAACATTCTTCCAGTTGTGCAGCAAGAATCATTAGTTGAACTTTTTGATGAATGGTGCAGGAACATATTGAATGTGTTCCTAGTAAGCTAACCAACTTGGGTCTTAGATTGCTGAAAATTGATAAAGCAACATTTAAATTCAGATACTGTTTTTGAAATTAATGGTACAATTCTTTCAAGTTAAAAATTAAATTTTTTGTAGATGAATATTTCTTCTCTCAATGCTGTCCTTTTTTTCCAGGTAATATCGAACTGAATTCAGAATTTAAAAAAAGTCGGTAACTTTCTTGAATGTTATCTGTCAACTTGTTTCCTTTTTTTATTTCTGAAGGACCAAAATACCCTTTTCATGAAACTGTCAAACCATATAATCAGTGACATGAAAACTAACTAATCTAACTGATGAAAGAACTAGAGTTAGCAATTGTATTTTTTCTCTGTGCTGACATTACAATTTTCACTTTTAACAGTACATCAACTTGTCTTAAAGTCACTTTTTCAGCTAACTCAGTTGAATTTAGCCTTTCCTGAGTAGAGTTATCAGATGTTGAACAGTGAAATGGTTGCTATTTAAGATCAATGGTTTTGTGAATTTTGTAAGTATAAGGCCCTAGTTATAAAATAAGAAAAAACTATTTTCATATGCGAGAGGAACTGGTACTTGAGAAGAAGCGGCTTGAGAGCTATTGCTTACCAACTAGTAAAATAAACCGTAAATCACCTGAGCTCAAGGTTGTGCCAAAGACGAATTGTAAGAAGTGTCTTCTCTGCTGATAATGCTACTAGCATCCCTCTGGTGAACAGAGTCAATGTTTTTGAAACATTGTAAACTCATAACGACGTATGACCTCCACCAGTAGCTGAGCTAAGCCTAATGGGAAGAACAAGATTTTACTGCTAGGTATTATTTATACAAGCATTCCTACTGAAGGATGACGTGGGTACCGATTATGATGTGAGCATTTTTAAGCCAAGTGCTGGACTTGCTGATGTCACAAAAGACTTGGAAAAACTCACTGCTGATTTGAGCAAGGGGTATAAAGTTGTAATTGTTGATGGTGCAGGTAAAAGCTTTGAGAGAGATAATTATCAGATTGAGCAAGGTCATGGTCACATCAGAGCTTTAAGGGGGCATACAAATGTGAAGTTTCTGGATCTCATAGATGGGTATGGCAAACTTCAGCTTCATAGAGGGTGTTGAGTGTGAATGTACATTGATGACACCCACATTCTCTCACATTTGTGTGATAAATGTAAACCACTTAAAAGAAGAGATAACTTTACTGTACATGGCCTTCACGTGAATTCAAAAGACAAAAAGCAGCTTTTGCTACTTATTACTGACAGAAGCAAAGGTAAGATTCCTGTTTTTATGAATGGTATAAGGTCCCATTTTTAGGGTTCAAGTCTGAAATTCAATAAGCAAACTTAATAGCAGTTAGTATTTAAAGGACAATTTATTAAAGATAATGGCTGCATAGAAAATGAAGTTTAATTGAAAAATATTCATCAAGCAAAAAAAAAACAACCTTTTTATACTTCATCAAACTATTATATGATTGAAAAGTAAAACAGAGTAAATTGCTAAACATCTTGATGTATGACAATATAAAATGTCACATTATGTGCCTATCCAGGTATCATTTTAAACAGCAGAAATTATCACAATTGTCATTACATGCTTATTGTTTTGGAGCAGAAGCTTCAAGAAAAACTACATAAAGGAGGAGTTTGCATTTATGTTAGGCTGGATGTACCATATAAAATATTAGAGATATCAAAATTTAATTCAGAACAGGACATTGAATTATACATAATCCAATTAGATAGCAAAAATATAAATATAATCATAATTGCTATTTATCACTGACCATTAGGAGACTGAAACTTTCCTGAAAAAACTTGAAGATACCTTAAACTTTTTATTTAAACCTAAAAACACAATAATATTTGGGAATATAAACAAATGCCATGCATCAAAATCAATCTATTAAATTCCCTTCTTACTACATATAATATGGTACATACAGTTTGCTTTCCCACCAGGGTTGATAAAAACTCTAGCAAACAATAGATATATCTTTGTAAATTCAGATAAACCCTTATATTCTGTGTCTCCATTATTAGTGGTCTCTCTGACCATGCTACTTGAATAATAGCTAATAAGGGCTCTAAAATAAAACTCGAAGATTGCTATAGATATTTACAATCTAGAGGTATTAATGATGTAAATCTCATTAAAATGGTAGAGTCACTTCAAGAATTGTATAATAATGTCTACAGTGCAAATAATGTTAACAGTAAATTTAACAATTTCTTACACATTTTAAATTGCATTTTGTAGATTATTTCCCACTAAAAATTAAGAATAGATGTTATAATATGAGTAGAGAATAGTTAACCCAAGAAATTAAAAAATCTTGTCAACATAAAATACAATGTATAATGGTGTAATTCCTGAAAGACTATATTTGATAGTGAAGCTTCTGTTCCAAAAGAGAGAAAAGGAAAATGTCTAATTACAGACCCACAGCTATTTCACTTACATTTTATAAGGGTTTGAGAAAAATAATGTACAATGGACTACCATTTGCTTGAAAGTAACAATATTATGGTTAATGATCAGTTTGGTTTTAGGAAGGGAATTTAAGCAGAAAATACAAACTTTTAACTCACTAATGAAATTTTAACTGCATTCTGTGAAAAATATTAAATATGGAGTGCCTCAGGGATCTGTTCTAGGCCCTCTTCTTTTTCTGATGTGCATAAATGATTTCTCTTTATATAGCCAAGCTGTAGGTAATATTGTTCTATTTGCTGATGACACAAGCATATTGATAAATGAAACTATTCTTAATGATTGTACCATTAAATTAAATCAAGTTCTGAACTCCTTGTGTATATGGTTCAGAGCAAACAAATTGTTTCTAAATCTTCCTTCAGAGATTTGGAGATTATGGCTTCCTTCAGAGGGGAAGTAAAGTCGAGGGTCCTGTGTTACAGATTTACAGTACATAAAGGAGCTTCAAGCTTGAAAGAAGAGGTCTCTGAGCAAAATTTATTGCCTGTTTCCTGCCCTGAATTGAATGGGACACGAATGAGCTGAGATGTTAAAAAGCAGCTGTAAATAAAACAAATCAACAATTCTCCAAATCCTCTATTATGGATAGGAAATTATAACAGTTTACTTTGCAAACCAATGATATTAAATAGCGTGGTATAAGAAATGATAACCATCTGAATTAAAAAGTTCACATCAATCTTATGCCTAAACTTAGCAGTGCATGCTTTGCAATAAGCACATTAACTTTAAATTCATAAAAGACTTTAAAATTAGTTAATTGGCCTATTTCAACTGAGTAATGAAATATGGTCTTATATATTGCGGAAATTTGGTTAAAAGTGAGCATATCTGTATATTACAGAAAAAATTCGTCCGTATAATTGCTGGTACTCATAGCAGACATTCTTGCAGGAGTTCTTTTTAGCAATTAGAAATTTTAACTCTTCCATGTGAATATAAATTATCCATAATGAACTTCATTATAAAAAATAAAAGAAAATTTTGTAAAAAAACCATAATGTACATGACAAGAATACTAAATAAAAAGCATATCTATATAGACCAGTTTCAGTACTTTCCTGCCATCAAAAAGAAGTTTATTATTGCATTTTAATACAAAACACTCTTCCCCTTGGCCTAAAAGCCTTAATAAACAATGGTAAATCCCTCAAACCTATTCTAAAAGATATTTACATAAAAGGGAGTATATAAGTGACAATATATTCTACGGATTCAAAATCACGTAATGATTTTATTTAGCTATGTATATAGCAAAATTTATGTGACTTTGAGTGTTCTGCTTATTTCTTTTTTGTTGTTTTGGCTGAGTTGTAGAAAAGTTACTTTATTTTTCATTTATATTGTAAGCATTTATTTAGATGTATACTGTATTTTGTATAAATGTGTAGTATTATGATATTAGTAAATATCAAATTATATGTTCATGAATGTTTATGGCTATTTTGGAAGGAACTGAACTTGACTTCACTAACAACTGAATATTTTGGCTTTCAAAACTTGCTTTAATTTCCTTTTTCCCCTAGCTGCTCTGCTGTTTTAGAAAGTTTATTTTCAAAAACATTCAAGGTCACCAGACTTTCATTTAATCGTTCATCAAAACTTGTGTCATTTTCAAGATTTTCAGAAATAACGTTTGGTTTCTGCCTGCAAGTGGAAGATAATTTATTGCCAGGAATAACCTGAATATTTATTTTTCTAAGGATGTTTTCTAGCTCAGCAGTAATGTCTTTTTGTGAATGTTAAATATATTTGTACATTTATCTTGATGGTGGAGACAGATAGTATCTTGGGAAATGCCTTGTGCCCCAGAGCCGACTTCCATAGTAGTAGTTACTGTTCTGTTGATAAAATATTAATTCCATGAATGTTTATTGTGCAGTTTTAGAGGTAAATCTGCCAATATTCCTTGACTCCTTGACATTATTTGTAAGTTAACATTATCCATAAATTCAGAAAAGCACAGAATAGCCATATTGTTAGACACACCCTAATATTTTAAAATTAATTTATGTTTAGTATATGGCTCATCTATCATTGTTATGCCTCACTGAACATTATAGGGGACACATTGTTGTATACACTTTTGTTATTGTGTTTCATTCTTGTAAAGAGTCCAAATTTTTACTAAACAAATATCAGTTACTGTAATATAAAATTTCATTTTAATTTGTCAGTTCATTTATGGTTTGAAAGGAAAATTTAATATTCTGTTCACTAACAGTCATTCTTTATAGAAATTGTTAACTGCTTGCAAGAATATGTTTGATTTGCACCTTGAAATATTGCAGAGGTAAAAACACTGGTTACTACTAATGGTTTTTTCAAACCGATAAGTTTCTTGAAGATTGGAGCTTCAAATTCACTGTCAAGTTATTTGAGACCAAGGGGTACAAGTAACAAAATGTAAGCTTTGAGTAAATGATGTTCAAAGTTGAGACACTCCAGAAAATTCCATGATCATTTTAAGGGTAAACAAGTTATTTGCACACTTTTGAAGCTTCACTGCCTAACATTCCGAGGACAAACAATGATGAACTGTCAGGTAGCTCTTTTTTAATCACTAATTATTTAAAATATAGTTTGCAGTTATATAGCTTGACCTTCACGAACATCTATTATAACCTGGGAAAATGAAATAAAATGATTGAATTTCACTTCATATTTATTACAATTATGAACTACTTTACAGAAAGCATGAACACTTTAACTAAACAATAAATCTAAGTACTTTCTTAACATTAATAAAAGTTTACTGTTTAAGAGTAAAGAATAACTGATTGAACAAATATTTTAAGTTATTGATCACAGTGACACTAATAGGAACATTTTAATGGCAGGAGGTAGCTTAATACTTTGAGTTGAGCATGATTGTCTTTTCAGAGTCTATTTCTAACATCTGTCTTGTTCATTTTCTGAATGCAACAATCTGCTTCATGATTTTTATCAATTGGTTCCAGCCTTCTTGAGGCATTGTGTTGTGGAAGTTCGTGGTAAAACTCATGTGGCACAAAGGGAAGGAGAGTCTGCAGGTCTTTGTACTTCACATATTTGAACTTAATGTGTTTCATTAGTTATTTTTAGATTAAGGAAGACACTGATATTTCTGCTGCGAGCTCGACAGCAACATTATTGACTCTCTGTTTCAATGATGAAACTTGTACGCCCATACATAATAGTAATTAACAACCTTAGCATTAAGAGACATACACACTAAAGACTTGAGAAATGAGCCTCGTACTCCCACACTAATAAGAATAACTGCTGAAAATGAACATGGGAAACTGCCTCTTTATATATCATTTACAAAACTCATAAGTGCATGGTTTACCAATGCCAACAGGATTCACACATGTAAGCTCATGCCTCCGCAACACCTTGAGAATTCAAATGTATAAATAAATGATTGGCTTTCTTAAAATCAAATGATGCCAAATGGGGAAGAAATCGGCACACCTAGGTGACCCAAATTCAGATTTCAACTATAATCTGCCCGCAACATGGTAGTTAAAAAGGACATAAAACTTCTCTTGCTTTTTCCCTCTTGGTTACAACAGTGCTTTAGTATTTCTGTAATACTTTCCTTCTACTTTTGAACTGTAGCAAACAGTTGACATAAGTAAAATTCTTGTTTTAAAATGATACATTAGAATATGTATCCCTAATATTTGAACACTGTTGATTAAAATATATAAAATGTAATAAAATATTTACAACATATATTTTACATTAATATTTTAATGGAGGCCGGCCACAATACTGTTTAAGCTTAAAGTCTATTTTATTCCTGTTTTTGAATGAGCATGAAAGATCATCTCTTACCTATGTAATAAATTATATCTTTCTAGTGTAACAGAAATATGATTTATTCTGCATTTTATGTCCCAAAATCTGCAAAATAAAACAAATTCTTTTTAAAATATATCGCTTATTCATTAACATTTTTCTTTATCGTTGAAACATGTGGTCCTTACTACACTTGCAACACTTTCAACTGGAGATAGGGTATTAATGCAAAATTAGAGCTTAGTACAGAAACAAACTTCTAGTTATAGCATTTTTTTTTGTATTAAATGTATAAAGTAGGAGTGAGATAATAAATAATATTTTCTCTCTCCTGTTAACTGTAGAGTTTAATTAAACAGTGAATAATTATGGATGCTTTGCTCTTTTTCAGCTTGGAAAAATGAGTGATATAAAATCTTTTTTTCATCAGTGGTGTACCAAGCAGAAAGTTTCACCACAGTTTGATGTTCGTCCCACAGGTATTTAAGTAATATTCATTAGTTTTAGGTGATTGTTCAGACTTGAGTTCTAGATGAAATATGGCAATGCTGGATATTGAAGCCACCTATGCCAAGGCTTACCATATTTTTTTGTGTCCAACCCAGTACATATTTTTCAAATTACTTAGAAGTCCTAACAGTTACTGAAACATTAAACTTTATTTATTCAGTTGTATTTATCACTAGACACGATCTTTTTCAGAAATGGTTTGTTTTATTACGTCATAAAATTCACAACAAGAAAGTTCTTAATTAATTTTAATATTTTGCCGATGTTTAACAGTAGATTAGTCTACCCCTTTGTGCAGACCAAATGTTCCCCAGTATTGGAAAGAAAACTCAACTGGAGCAGATGTCCCAGGCAAAGACATCACAAACTCAACCATTTTAGAAATATTTCAACATGAAATGTCAGTCTTTTGAAATACCTTAAAATTTGCTTTTCACTTCTCTTGAATAGTATCTGGCACCTTTTCAGAACTGAACCACAACCTACCCTTTGGTTTTGAATTACCTGATTCAACAATATACAATCATCAAATAGGTCATCAATATTTATGGAATCTTTTATAATTTCAGTAACAACTTGTGCACTCTCTTCTAAATCAGACCAGGCAAATTCAGTTCATAAATTTATCCATTGAAATTTACTAAATTTATCAAAACTTGTTCTGCACAACTCTTAAGTAATATTGGTAGTATTTATTTCTCATGCATCAACATACAGAATTTTTTAACAAAATAAACACAAGTAAAAAATTACTTTTAAATATAACAATTAGGAACAGTGCCTTCGTCAATTCCAGAAGGCACTAACTCCAATAAAAATGTATTCCAATTTGATTGGCTCAGCCATCCAGTCCCCACTGGAATGTCCAGGAGACCAGGCTCCGATCCAACCAAAAACAAAACTAATTTATACATTCAATACAATATTAAGTTGTATTTCCTACAATACTAAACCTCCCCCCCCTTTTTTTTTAAATTAAACCCATTCTGCCAAATTTCAATCCTTGAGAACTGCTTATTCCTTAGGATCTTATACACACTAACACTGATTAACCCTAAGTATTGGATACTAGATTTATAAAAATTGTCTACACTTGAGAAGAATTTTTGTTCCTGATTCTCCTAAACATCTTTTAGAGTGCATAGCAATTCTTTGGCAGAAGATCGTATAAATTGTGGATTTTCTTTTCCTGAAGTTGACAAATTAATTCAGAATATGTCCAAAATGCTTCTGTTGCTGTGATAGAATGAGCTTCCAATTTCAGAACTACAAAATAACTAGAGTACCATATAAAATTTCAAAAACAGTTCACTTTCTAGATTTTCAAAAAAATCAAATAATTTTGGGTATTTGTCACAAGATAACAACTATGATTTTAAACCATCAAAAAGTGGAAAGAATTCTTTCTATTGCAGTTAACAAACTAAGGAACTGTGCTGCTATGAGATAATATTTTTATTGTAATCTGTTTCCACAAATTCAAGAACACTTTTAAGTATCGCTACTTTTGCTGTAAATATGTGAAAATATTTATAAATTTTTATATTAACTTATATGTCCAAGTATAAAGAATCATGCTATTTGTACTGAATTGTGTATAATGTCGGCTGAACATCCAATTCCTAAAAAGGTCTATCTAAATCACTTAGAACTTTTCTGAGCACATTTTCATTCCCCTCTTTACACCATCAAAATTACTGTTAGCAGTTATCAGCAATAACAAACCAAGTTTTCTTCAAGTTTGTATTTTTTCACACACTGCAAAAGATATTGAGTCAAAATTTGAGCAGTTTCACGTGACACTTCATTGAAATTTAAAAGTTTAACTTAAATTCACACCACCAGACTGAAATACATTCTGATTAACCTATCCATCATTACTGTTACATAATTAAGTTTCTTAAAGAGTGCAACATACTATCAAATATAAATGCTGAAATGGTGTTAACAATAATTGCTTTGGTTTTGGTTATAGCAAATGTAAATTTTGGGTCATATAACTTTTTAACCATTTTAGATGTGCAGTCTTATGTTTTGTAACTGAGTTCGTATCTAGCAGTGTGATATTAAAATGTAATTTCTTTAGCAGCACACTCCAAATCACTGTTATTGTTATTCCCATCTTTGGCTTTAAAAATTCTCTTATGTTTGCTGAAACACTTCCATTCCTATATTTAGCTGTTTTCACATGGTCTTCAATATCACTCTTTCCTTAATGTGCAACAGAAAATTCTCCAGTGCATAGTGTGCAATAAACACGTTCATTGTTACTGTCATTACACAATTTAAAAAATTTTATTCCTGTTGCAGGTTAACATTAAACACACATTTTCTTTGCTGATTGCTAAACAATGAGACAAAAAAACAAATAGAGATAAATGATCAAAAACTGTAGACAAGTTACTTCATACATGAAAACAACAAACACATTGCCCCTGTTTTGTTGCAAAATGACTAAGTAAAAAGTTGTGACAGGACTGGTAGCCCTACCTCCATCGTAATCGACATCATCGCTTGCTCCAAGGTCAGCTGAGGGTGCATGGCCTTAAGAGAATGTTTAAAAACACGATGCCCAACATGTAGATCTAAAATTTAAAAAAAAATACTCACCAGCCATAAAATTCTCAACCCCCAGACAGCTCTAAAAAACCAGGACTGTCCGGGCTAATCCCGGATGTATGGTAAGCCCACCTATGCCTTTAATACATTGGCTCTATAAAAGGGATGTTTAAAAATTTAGTAGCTTCATAAAAATGTTAATAAAATTGTTTGAAATACCTTTATTTCTCAACATAATTTCTAACATTAGCACACTATGTCCAGCCTGCTACAGTGCACTAATGTCCTCTCTGTAAAGGGCGTGAGGTCTGCAAAAGAGTGTTCTATTGCTGGAGTTACTTCTTTATGTGACATATATTTTATTCCAACTAAGGCTTTTGTCAATATTGGAGAAAATAAGCCTGACAGCCAGATCTAGTAAATAAGGCATCTGCAAATGAAATTTGTGAATTTTGGCAAGTATGAAAGTTAACAAGTAAGCTGGGATTTTCTCCTAATGAAACACCTTTTCTTTTTGGTTCTTTCAGGTCTTTAATTGCAATGTTTTCCTGTACTACCTGAAGTAGAAAGACAGTCATAATTACACCCTTGCAATCTCCAGAATACAGATGCCATGGCTTTGCCAGCAGATGAAACAGTCTTGGCTTTCTTTGAAGGCAGAACATTTTGAATGTACTTTTTGCTGTAGAATAAAGTGGTGTGTGTAGACTTCCTTAATTGAGACAAATCATCTTAAAATTTCAGGATTTTTTAACACTCCAAATACTGTTCACATGTATTTTATTCTGGATTAGTCATGCTTAAATCAATGATATCATGCAAAGCTTAAAGTTTTTCTTTGAGTGACAAGGGATCAAATGCTTAAAGTTGCCATTTTTCTACTATTTCACTAGGTAACAAATGAATAAGGTATGCATATAGTGTGTGTTTATTCATCTACAAGCTCACAGTAATTTTGCTGATTTTCACCATCAAATCATGTAACACCATATTATGAATTTTGTTAATGTACATTTTTGGCTATAGACAATCATTCAGCTCAGCCTTCCTGGCCATTTTTGAAATTTGCAGCACAATTTTTTTACCATTGAAAATGAAAGAGCAGGTTCTTCTAAAGCAGAGTACAAATTTATTTCTTTCCTCAAAATATTCAATGACTGCTCACGGTTCAAGTTTGTTCATCTTAAAAAAATATTCTCACAAAGAAATTACTGGTAATATAAAACTTCAATCATATTGTTTCTAAGAATGATTGATAAAGACTAGACAAAGAATTTGAATATGATAAAGCACTAATTCTTATGTCAGGTCACAATTTTTTAACACCCCTCTTATTAACTTTTCATTCTAGTAGCATATAAAGTAAAAATATGAGATGAAAATAAAATTCTTTAGGTAGGTGTAAACTATAGCTCAAAAGTTTTGCCATCATATGCTAAAGATTTGTGAGATGGTTGAGATATTTGTGTCTTTGTGGTGGATAATTCTGATCCATGTTGTTATTAAAATACAGGGAGGTCTAAGATCACTCGGCTAAACACACAATGAACCTAATCTTACCTAAAAGAATTATTTTGATTTTAACATTGCAAATTTTGTGTATAGGACCAAGACATAGGCAGAGGTTCCTATGTGAAGTTCGTGTGGAAGGTTTTGATTATGTTGGTGCTGGCAATTCTACAAACAAAAAAGATGCACAGAGCAATGCTGCAAGGGACTTTGTACAATACTTGATTCGTCGGGAACTTGTTCAAGCAAAGGATTTACCACTGGAGGTAAGCTATTAACTATTGTTGCACAGTATATGATGCACTGGTCTGAAAAAGTATATGTTAATATTGTCCAGAAAAACATATCACGTGAATTAATTTTCATGGAGATAAATGTCTAGTGAGTGAGAACATCATGGTCCGTTAATATTTGCTGCCTTCATTTGGATTGATTGAGGATGGCAGTGCCTTACACTGAAATTTTCATAAAATGTTTTTTTTATTTTCTCCTTATCTCCATTTTGAAGGCCCTCCTTTGCATTTATATCCCTAGAACTACCTCTTGTCAGCAAAGGAGACTTTCCTTTAAGATTCCCATTGCAGGTAGGTGCTTTCTCAGGTTGCAATGACCTATTATGAATCCTGCAATAAGCCTCATTACCTTCAAACTGTCTACAGTAAGTATTGAAGATGTTTCTGTCATCCATGTACTTATGACTTCCATGGATATTCAGTATTTATGGTAGCTCTGATCCATTGATAATGGCCAAATAAATTGTGGTTACAGGAATACCAACTTCTGTTTCAGGTCCAATGAATGTTTTAGAAGATTCTTTCTTTGCAAGGAAATCCAACTTTGTATACCAATCTGTTGTGTCATAACACCTACCAGTGTTTTTGCATACCTACAGTGAGTTTTGCCAGTTTATAAGGTTTATAAGCAATCCAACCCTGGGTTTGATCTGATAACAAGCTATTAATTACTAAAAATGTTAATGGGGACTTATACATTGAAGGTATAAAATGCTGGTTGTTTTTTTTTTGGGGGGGGCAATTCCTTCAGAGATTCTCTCTGACATAGGTTCAATGGCAGTTACTTCAGCCTGAAATACTATGATGGCATTTCACAAAAAGGTAAAAATGTTATACTTGGGTATCCATATGAATTCTGCCTCTAAGCCCTTTTGCCATTCTCATTTGTATATTGGATTAGGCTCCCAACAGAACAGAGATTTATTATCTGTACAAATTTTAACTATAACTTTAAAAAATCATACACTCACTTCTTCTTGGACCTCTGCATTCAGAAGTAAGCCTTGCCCCACCACAGTAACCTCTGCTTCCTCTACCTCTGCCTCATGATTTCATTGGTAGAGAACAGTGTTGCAGGGTGGCATGTGATCAGCACCCTGCAGGTCGCCTATTATGCTGCTTCCTAGATTGAAGATGCCACATTTCCATCAAGCAGCTTTCCACTTGTTCTCATGAGACTGGATGGACACCATTCCAGACTTCCCTAGCAAAGTAGGTACTGGAAATTGAACCTGGGCTTCCTGGTCAGCAGTTGGCAATGCTAAGCACTAGATCAGAGAGGTGGTCCATACAATTATTGCCGAAATAATAAAGAGGATTGTGGCTAAGTTTATTTTGATGTGTCCAGAGGATTGAGATTGCATCTATTTCCATTTTGTTTTAGTATGTGTCTACAGGTTTCAAGTAGAGAAGGATTTCCATTGCAACTAAAGGAGTACCGTTTTTTGTCCATGTTATATACTTACAAGCTGGTCACTGAAATTTTTAGAGTTTTTAGCAAACCTTTTTATCATACTTTTGGTGATCATATATGGAGGTATAGACTATTGTGACTCATACCAGTATTCTTGTAGTCAGTTTATGATCTATATTTCTAAGTATCCTTGTTTTACCAAAAGTTCTGGCTGTTATTTGAACCATTTTGCTTTTGATTGTTAATTTCTGCAGATGCTAATTTTAAGTTATTTCAATATTACATTTATACCCAAATTTTTGATTCTCAGGGTGTTAAGTTGTTTAGTAAATAATGTAATTATTTTTTAATCTTTCCATCCCTTTTTTTAACCTATAATTTTAGAAAGGTTGTCTTATTTGTAAGTTAATCCTATAGTTTATTTTTCTGAATCATCAAAAATAACAAGCATTAATCTCTTCTAAATATCAGTGAAATTTAACAGAGATTCCTGAATATTTAAGGAGTTTATAGGAGTATTACGGTAGTTAACAAAAGATGAGAAGAGATGTTAAAAAGAACTGATATTTTGATATTTTACAACAGAGCAAAACCATTAACCTAAACTGCATTCATCATTAGAGTGATCTGGAAAAGTTCATATGACTCTATTCCTGGTGAGAGTGGCTGAAAAATACATTTCTTATAATGGGATACAGAATTGAATTGGTGACACTTATACTTCACTTAACTTGGTTTCAATTTAACATATTTTGGGAATATTCACTCTCATCATCAGCAGAACATCAACTAGCAGCAGCATACTCTGCAGGCAGATGGAGAAATTTATTGAACATATCCAAAGTTAGTGTCTTGAAGTTCATGATACAGTTTCTATTTTAGATGTTGTAAATTTTATCTCATGTTGTTAGTTCCAAATAGTTGCAAGTGTGTTTCAATAATTGAGTGGAACATTCACCAATCTGTATGTGAGACTGTAGTGGATGGCATGCTCTTTTGTTTTGTGATTAAGGTGTTATTTTTAATGTAATTGTCACAGAGGTTTCCTATGCATTCCAAAGACTAATCTGTTACTTTTTATAATCTTCAAATCTGAAGAGGGGAATAATCCCATTTTTTGCAATTTTGAATGTAAATTGAATGAATATTTCATGTAAATTTAATAATTTTTAATTAGATGTTTAGGTATAATGGCAAATATGTCATCTATGTTTCTGTGCCAGGTTTTACAAATTATTGGAAAAGCATCAATTTTGTGAGTTTAAAAATCACTCATAAACAGATCTACCAAAATGGTGAAAGAGGGTTACCCATGAGTAATCCAAAACTTTGTTAGTAAAATTTTCTCTTAAAACAAAAATAATGATGTAAAAACTGATATATTCAGTAGGTCTTCTGAAGACCTTTTTGTATTCTTTGATATCTCTGCATTATTCCCAAGCACCCCTACAGAAAGAAATTCTTAAAGAACTGACTTTATGACCTTTCCAGAATTTCTAGTACTTTTACACTTCGGAGCCTGAAAGGATCTTTTAAGCTACTTTGATTTATGCTGCATCATTGGTGTCAAAAGAATTTAAAGCAATGCTAATACTAAGTGTTTACTGTAAGAGATAAAATTGTTTTAAAGATTCATTGAGGTGCTATCACAAACACTTTTATATGGAAGATATAAGTATATCAACAAGGAGAAAAGTAACTTGAATTGTCTCTTGATATATGATGCTGTTCATATCAAGACAAGTTTGATGTATTATATTTGGGGATATTTTTTCTAAAGGTTTAGCAGCCTTGATAATGTAGTCACTCACAAAAAAGTACTCACCTACTGAATGCTATCTGCTCATAGTAAATTTGCTGAAGAGTAAAAGTTGTAGGGTTGTTTGTAACTTTAATTCTTCTATAGCAAACAAATAAGTAGATGGTGTGTTTTTAAGGAAACCAACAATAAATTTGCAATAAGTCTTTCTTAATAATCTCTTATTTCATCATATGATATCCACACAAAATTATCTTTAATCTTTTAAATAGTTTCTTGTAATGCTTCAGCAAAACCACCACGGGTGGTGAGGTCTTTGAGGTGCAGGCTCGTAAGCGGGAGGTCTGGGGTTTGATTCCCATCAGGACCGTCCTTTCTGACTAGGGTTTTTCCAGGTTTTCTTCAGTTCTCATAAAAAGCAAATGCTGGGAAAGTACCCTAAACTTATGCCTGAAACGTTTCCTTTCTTTAAAAGAAATATCCTTTCATGTAATGTATAATCAGTGTCCACCGCCTGTGGTGCCTCAGTAGTACAAACTGGTATTAAGCACCATGTTAAAAAAAAGGCTTCAGCAAATAATTTTTACAGAGTTGATTTGTCAGACGCTTTGTGCTGTTTGTAATTTTCAGTGAATTTATATAGAGCTGGTCAGTTTTTACAGGGGAATGTCAACTACTAGAAAAGCTTCACACAAATCATGGGAAAACATGAGAAATGTTGGTCAGTACCTGAATATTCATTTTAGAATGAACAGTAACAATTTTTTGCACATTTTATCATCAATCATTTCTTTGTGCATAATGGAGTTGAAATGATAAGTCACTTGGAACTATTTCTCATTACTAATTGTTTTTTTTTTATATTTTTGACAATAAAGCACTTTTTTATCTGTTATCAATCCCAGCCTGCATCAATGGGGTTTTTGGGCATAAAAATCCTAAGTACGACTTCCTTCGGAAGGGAAGTAAAGCCACAGCTCCCGTGTCGTAGATTTATGGCAAGAGAAAGACCCTCAAGTCTGAAAGAAGAGACCTCTGAGCAAAATATACCGACCTTTTCACGTCTTGAATTGAATGGGATGCTGAGCCGTTAAAGAGTGTCCATAAATAAACCAAATCAACAACCATTTGTCATTAGCATTTAATTTTTAAATTTTTCTTCAAAACTGCATAGTTTTGTACATGCGCTTTTATTGCAGCTTATGACAACTACCATTCTTAAAGAGAACGAATTTCACATTGCAAGTCTGAGCAAAACACTAAGCCACTGCACTAAACACAGGCTGGCAGCAGATAGGGAGATTTGGAATTGCAGCTAATGTTATGTCTTCCTGTTTATTGCAGTTGCATAGTCAACATGACTCTCACTGAAAATAGATGTTGTAATTGCAGGTTGCTTTTTTGTTTGTTTGTTCCCCTCCTGACAAGGCTTGCTTTAATCAGCATGGCTCATGATATGGTGTGACATTCATCCTCAAACTGAATCTATTTTAACTGCCACAGGTGGTCGAGGTCGTTAAGACACAGACTCGTGAGCAGGATGTCTGGAGTTCGAATCCCGCCAGGACTGTCCTCCCTGACTGAGGTTTTTTCCAGGTTTTCCTCAGTCTGCATAAATGGCAAATGCCGGGGAGGTACCCTAAACTTAGGCCTGGAACGATCCTTCCTTAAAAATAAATCCTTTCCCAATGTATCATTTCATCTCATATATCATTGTCCATCGCCTGTGGTGCCTTTGTAGCAAAAATGGGCGTTAAACACCATTCATTAGGCTGCAGTTTTCCTCAATTCATAGTTCGTAGTTCCAGTTTTATTTTAAAATATGTTCTGAAAAGGAAGTACATATGCATTGTAAACTAATAAAAATTGAGTTCCACCAGCTTTTGTAACTACAAAAATGGATAATAACAGAAAAATTACAGAATATTTCTGCCCTTCTCTGAGATATTTCTTGGATATCATTCTTGCATTTTCCTGAGGGTTAAGAAAGGTTACTTCATCAAACATGTTTTTTCAAAACAACTCAAGCCTTCTCTTTGAAAAAAGATACTATTTTCTATTCTCTATATCCGCCATAAGGACCTGTTTAAGAACTAAAGTTTCAGTTTTGTGAATATCATCAAAATGTATGGATCAGAGTTTTTGATAATCTATCACTACTCTAAATCATCTATGAAGTTCAAAGTAAGAATTTGTAAAAAAAAATTGTCCCTCATTATGAAGGCTTTCAGGAAAACTCTTTATTGCAGATAGGATGAGTAGGTATGTACATGATTCCCCATCAAAATTTAAGACTAAATAATTGAAATTCTATTCATCTATCAACAGCTATTTTGCATTTCTTGTGCTTAGTTGTCAGGCTCTTAAGAAGTCGCTTTGCAGTAAATAGACAATTTCTGCCAAATCTTGAGCTCACAATTATATCATGCAACTGTTTTTTATGAGGAAATCACTCAAATGTTACTAATTTTGTTCCATTTAGACATGCTTCGAAGGCTGTTGCCTTCATCATCAGCATTGTTCCGCTGCCAGCTGGAATTTGGCACATTCAGGAAAGATATCCATACAGTTATTTATATAAAAATAACAGCCATGCACCAAAATAAAATAAACTCTGTATAATCAACAGCTTCACATTCAATTTAAGAAACATACTAATAAGCAAGATAGAATACAAATCCAAGTACCAAATAATCATATACATATATAATGCAGAAAAGTAGCTACACAATATAGTCAATAGTCAATAAGAAAAAATTTTAATAGAAAAATTAAAAAAACAATAAAAATCACACACTAAAAAGTTGCAAGAGATTATATGTACAAAAAATTCATATTCTAGCCATTTTCTTGCCAAAAATTCTAGAAAATATTTAAGATGTGAACATTATTATGCCTCCAGTAAACAAATAGTTTGAAAAACCTGCTAAAACAAACACAAAAGACAAAATTCTGCCAGGAAACCCATCAGGCATTTATATAACCAGTTGCAAAGAGGGCAGTTTAAAATATATAGGCAAAATGAACAAATATAACCTTATGATTTAAGGAACACACAAATGTAAATATATATTCATTTCTGTATGTTCTTACATTTGGAGGAATCAGCAATAGCACACCATTTCTCTCAAAAAATAAACCACAAATTCCAAAATGAATAAAAACTATTAAAAATTCTTCAGAAACTCAGAATTAACAGTATGGGAGAATATATTCTCATAAAAAATAGTTAATTTGATTTTCCAAACAATATTAACCTAATCACCAAAATTATAAAATCTACAGAACCACATCTAAATACCAAACTGGGAAGCTTACAATGGAACCTTGCTGATGATGTGGGCAACAGCCTTAAAACATCCAAGTAAATGGAACAATGAAATTTGAATGATTTCCTCATAAAAATTCCATAATTATATTCTATTTCACTGCGAACATCTCTGCTATTTAATCTTTTCCTGAATACGAATGTGTAGAGCAGTTCATAGTTAAATGGGCTTGAGCAATACGGATGTCTATGCGCTGCAAATTGAATGATTTTCAACCGGTAATTGTTTTACCATATCTTTAAAAAATAAACTTCAACCTTACTTTTAAATATTTTTGTTTTAAATTATATATCTCAAAGAATGGGTAGTGGCATAAGGCACATCTCCGTAGTCGCCAAAACTCATGTTGGTTTCCTTGCATATGCCCCTTTTGCGACGTATTACACATTTTCAAAACTGATGTAACTTTTTCCCATAGACTGTATCAATTTTGGGAAATGTTTTTCCGTCAATCTGAGGGTGGTAGGGGTTTTAGACTTTCTACTCCCTGAGTGTACAGGCCTCTGAATTTGGTAGCTTGCAATTGCTTGCGAGCAGTTGCTAAGCAAAATGCAATGTTATTGTTTTTTGTGGGTTTAGAGCTCTCCATTACCAAGCAATTGTGTTTGTGTGTGTTTTTTTTTTTGTTTGTTTTTTTTTTATTTATGGGCACTCTTTTAACATCTCAGGTCATCAGCATCCCATTCAATTCAGGGTGTGAAACAGCCGACAAATTTTGTTCAGGGGTCTCTTTTTTCTGACTTAACTTCCCTTCCCTGGCTTTACTTCCCTTCTGAAGGAAGTTATACTTAGAATTTTTACACCCGAAAAAATCCATTGATCCTGGCCGGGGTTTAGGCCAGGGTTTGGGTTTAGGAGGCAAGTATGGTTACCACTACACCACCAGGAGCGACAAACAATTGTATATGGTGATATCTAACATGTGAAACAATTAGTTTTTTGCACCATTTTACAGTTTTTCATACAATACCTGATCCACTAAATCAACACCATCCATTTGCATATTGTATTAATGTATAACATCAGGCTTGAAATTTGTGGTTTTGGTATCTTAGCTTTCCTATATTGTGCATCAAAATTTTGGAACTGCAATTAAATAAGCTGTAAATACCTTCTATCAATCCAAGCAGTGTGAGCACAGGTGGAAACTGACGTACCTCCATTTCCACTCTTTAGGCCTGTACATTAATATACTTTGGCAATCCAATACGATTTGAATATATTGTTCCAATGGCATTTGTCATTCTTTTATGTAAGACAGGGGTTCCAGTTGTCCAGATACACAGGCCTACCCTGATCAAGCACAGGTTCTATGAGCTACATGACTATAGAGCCAGATAACCGTAAGTCTTTTTCACCTGTGTTGTCAGTCCCTTTGCCAGCGTATAAGCACTGCAATTGTAGACAAACCTAATTTATTTTCACAAAGATCAATCTTTTTTATCCCAAATCTGACCCTTTTGTTTTGACCCTCCCAGAGCTTCAAGCTTTCATCATCAGTGACCTTTTCACCAGAAATGTTTTTTCTCTGAATTTTGAAATAAGGTGATCAAAAATAGGCTTAATTTTGCATAATTTATCAGTTATGTTTTCTGTACTGGCAAAATAAAGAAACTGCAATATTAATGAAGTCCTATTGTTTGAGATGCATCTTACAAAAAATGGAGTTGCTAGTATGTCATCTGTAGACATGTCTAATGTAGGTTTTATAAAAGACCCATGAGAAAATTATGCCAAATAGCCTATAAATCTCATTCTGTGTTACATCTGATCACTTTTCTATCCTATTGGTCTTTTGATCTTCGTGCACTTTAGGCTCATATGCATTTGTTTCAGTAACTATAAGAGCTACTAAATCTGCAGTAAAAACTTGCCAAAAAATCCATTCGTTGGCTGTCTCTTGTGAACTGTGTTAGAGGCTGTACACCACAGGTTGTACTCTGAAAAACATGTCTTTTTGTGTTGCAATGGTTTTTGCAACTCTATAAGCCTGTCTGTGCATTAATATCTGCAGGAACAAGCTACACCACTAGTTGAAGCCATGGTTCAAACTGGGAATAACAAGTTTGTAACTGTGTAATTACTTGCCAAGTAAACCTTGCCTCATTAAAAATATTCTCATTAATCAAACCCAAACATGTGGTGCCTAGAAGATTCCATTATCAGGTTGCTTATTTATCTATCTCAGCAGCTGAAAATTGTATAGCTAACTTTAGCATAATAAGCTAAGCTTATTTGCTTATTGTGCCATGCACATGTAACCATTTATATTCAACCTCGTCTAAAATTACACACATGTGCATGTATAAAAACCTACCCTCTTGGTACTGGATGAGCAATAATGTGTGTGTGCAGTTGGTTTTCATTATGTCAAATATTTTTCCTCTTATAATATTTATTATGTGCTGTGTCATCTACAAACAGAAAACTAGCGCTTGCAATGCTAAACACCAGTGTTGAATAATGATAGTAGTGTTCCAGAGAATAAAGAGAACTCTTTTAGCTCTGCAAATCATAGTCAAAGACATGTAAAATACACATAAACATTGAAAGTTTTTTTTGTGCAAATAATTACAGTAATACTTGTAGTTGGCTAATGCTGCATTTAATATCCTTTAATTCAGTTTTTGTTTCATTAAAATATGATAAACAAATAAGAAAAATATAAAGTTTTATATATATTGTACTTATGAAGCTGTAGACAATGGAGTGGTAATATATACTAAACTTAGGTATTCATTTTTTACACTAAACTCCACTTACAAAAAAGTAAGATGCATTTTGGGAGATTCTCTCCCATCTAGCCATTGTTTTGAGTAATGGCGGCTCAGTGAGTAACTGAAGATGGGAAAGATTCTCCTGAAATGCATCTTATTTTTAAGTGAGTGGAGCTTAGTGTAAAAAATGAATACCTAAGTTTAGAATATGTAAAGGTTTCTTCTGTAGTGCAGAAATTTTGATTGGGGGCCATTTAAAAACCTAGATTTGTTAATTGGGAACAGTCATTGTGGTGTTAAAATGGCCATTATGCAATAGGTTAAAACTGCACTAATTTTCATATGTTTGAAGATTTTTAGTGATGACAGGATAATGAATCTTTGGTCATAAAGGAGTATTGGACACCTATATAATTAGCTTAGAAAAGTTTTGAAATTGGCACAGTTAAATTTATAAATACTATTTTAAGAATTAAATAATAATAACAACTGAGGTTTATGTTTCAAACTTTTTTTTAAAAAAAATATTTATGAGATTGTAATAATAGTTGACCATTAATATCTTTATCATTAATATTATATTCTATTATTGCAACCTGGGGAATTATGCACTGAGATTCATCTTCCAAGAAAGTATTCACAACATTTTCTTTACTACCATTGTTCTCAGTGAAATGCTTTGTAACTTCTAAACTATAGACTACATCTCATTAAAACAGTGATAATGGCATGGGGCAGATTTGGGCATGGTTTGAAAGAATTTTCTGTAGTATTTGATTTTAAAAACTTTTTTTTTTCTGAGGATTAGGGTAATTTTTGGCAACTGATTTCTTCCATTCAGAGAAATGTTGTGCAAGACAAGTGATATTAAGTTCTGGAATGAAACTTTCAATAGGTTAGCAGTTGCATTTGAGAGAAATAGAAATATCTTTTAATCTTTTACACCATTAAGATCCAAAATTTCAGACCATAGTTTACAAAACATGAAGCTGATTAGGTATTTGTCTCTTCCAATAGTTTGGAAAATATTAAATAAGAATTGTGAGATTTATCTCCATGCATCTTTCCAGCAAAATTAAATTTGACTTGTTCCATGCTAGTGTATCCATTGGTTTCATCTGATATCTGTATAAACATTACCCTATTCCTGCTCTTATTTCTTAGAGCTTGGATTTATACTCCATTAACAATATATTTATCCTTAATTAGCTAGTGAGTCAATTAAATACTCTTATATTCTGTATAATTCATTGGTAAGCAGAGCATAAGAGATTAAATTGACTTACTAGCTAATTAAGAGTACATTAATTGCATCACTGCATTAGTTCTGACACGAAATTAAATTTAAATTTAATATTTTGACTGTCAAATCTATGGTAACATAGTCTGCAAACATTGACCAGGGAAAATAAACAAAATGGATGCTAACAAGTTAAGAGTATTGGAAAAAACTCACATTTCCTTTAACCACTCATTCTGGGACACAAAGAAAATGGAAAAAAATTCCTGAAACTAAAATTGAAAAGAGGATTAATCTCCATGGACATAAAGTTTTTAAATGCCTTCCTTGAGAATAGCAGGTAGCAGAATGCTGAATCTTGGTTCCACCTGAGTGAGTGTATTAATTCACAAAACAACCAATAATGGAGTTCATAAAAACCTAATCTGCTTCATGAGGAACCCTTGCATGATCAAAAGATAGAAATATGGTGCACCATTAGCAGCGAGAGAATAATAGGCCCCATTCTTTTTTAAGAAACAATCAATAGTGATAGATATGTGAAGAATATTTTGCAACCTTTTTCCATTAATTAACTGTGAGAGAATACAGGTTTGTAACTTTCTAACAGTACTCTGTAGTGGCACATACAGCCAGTCTCCTTGCAGCAGTTCATGAAATATTAGACAATAGGGTCATCATTAACAATATGACTTCCTCAATCTCCTGTTTTAATGCCTTGCTATCTTTCTTTCTGGAGGGCATTAAAGGAAATAGTGTACGAGACAAATCCACTTACATTAGATGAACTGAAAAATAACATGCATGAAAAAATATTTTGTATTTATAAGAGGGCAATGGTTAATTTCATAAGCCAATGCCAGAAATGTGTACAACATGACAGTAAGCAGTTCCAGCATCTTCTTGTCTTATAATGATGAGTGAATGTATCTTTTAAGTGTTAGTAATAACTTATGCAAAAATTGTAGCTGCAAACTTTCTGACTCCTGTTTATTACTGTCATCTTGAACCAAGCGACTGACCTTTATGCATGAAGAGATCCTGCGAAAGAAGAATCACCTGTTATTTCAAGCAAATTTATCTCAATTCACTTGACTAGATATATAGAATTATAGTTTACCATAAATGTCAGGATGAAGTGGGCCCTGTTCTCAACCAACAGCTTAATTGCAGCAAAACTTATAATTCATCTAGCTGCAGCAAAATCCATCTACAATGGATATAAACTGACCAACCATGTCAATGGCCTCCACCACAGATAATTTTATGCATGTCTTATAATAGTTATTGACCATGAATCAACCAAATGTAATTAATATTGCTTCCTCCCACTGGAAAATGGTAGCTGTAGTATTCATTAACAGTGCTGGGAATGGAATATCCCTTTACAACAGGGTAATGTTGAGAAGAAAACTTGAAACCATATATTCTTTGTATTTGGAACATTGTCTTCCAATGCTCACATGTGAAGAAACATTTTAGCTTGGAGGACTAAAAATGCCGTGAGAAAGAATAAGTGCTTGTGTTGCCGAATCACTTAGCTACTTAAAATATAGAAATGCTTATCTCAAAGAATACACTGATTTATTCAGAATAGTCAATGTGAAACATTTGAGTATGGCAAAATGTATACTTAAATAAAATCTGCACACTTAATTAATAAATATTCTTGTTTATTCACTTCCCATCACAATACTTAGCAGCTTTTTTGCTTCTCAATTTGTCTAACACCTTAAGCTGGGAAGAAAGAGTTCTAAAAGACGAGTTGGTTGTATGTGGATATATATATGGTAATCATCATTTAAACCTACTTGCTAAATCTAAGGGGTATTAGTGAAATGCAAGTTACTGTATATTAGCGATGAGAAGGGATGCTTGCCAATAGCCTTTTGTCAGCATATATTATTGAATTTTGTTGGAATTGATTGAGAGTTTTGAATTTACTTTACAAGTTTTATAAATTTAGATACTCATTGGCCATTAATTTTGGCTTGTTAGAAACCTATAAGTTTATAATCTAGAAAATGGCTCTCATTAATGCAAACTGAGAATAAAAATGTTCTTGGAAGAATTAGGCTATTCCAGGGAGTTCAAGTTAGTGCCTGTTATAAGATATGGATGCAGGCAACATCTGTATGGCTATAGTTTTATCTGCAAGAAAATGATTACAAGAAATAGAGTAATTTCTTAGGGTAACCTAAAAGCTGCAGAAATGTTACAGGCTTACTAGAGTGTAAGTAATGGCATTTGGTTGGTATGGCCCATACTTGGTATACATCCTTATTAAATCATAACATTGTTCTGTTATTTAATGCAGGAAGTATTTGCAGTAGTAATCGGAAACTTAATATTTCTATTATTATAGTAAATGTGCATGGTTTGTAATATTTCAGCTTGCTCTTGCTGCTAGTAATGCTGCAGCAGCAGATGCTCCTACAAATGCAGATGCAAATGTTTCCTTGGGCTTAAATCGTCCAGTCTTTCAACCAGGCATGGGTCCAAGTGATATTGGTGAAGCATATAGGCCATACCAGAGAGAAGGAGATAAACAGCAGACTTACTTGGAGCGCCTAGCAGATCAGAAACGAGTTGAAGAGGTATGCAGAAATAACTGTGATCCTTAGTGTTATAAGCTTAATTTTATTTATATGTTGGAAATTAGTTGTAAAGCTTGATAAACCCTTATTTCACTATAATCATTTTGCAAAAATGCTGACATTCAATAATGTGCTTTTAAGAAAATAGTTTTTCTCTCTCTCTTCCCTACATACGCATGCATACATCTTTGCTAAGGGTTGAGTTTAAAGTATCTGCTTATCAAATGGTAGGATAGGATACAAATCCCATTAGAGACAAGTTGCATGAGGGATGTTTAACACCCATTTCAAGAGTTCTCCTTAGCTTTGAACACTTAAATGAGAATTAATTTAAAGTGTTGATGGGCTCAAGTTCCTTTGGAGCTATTAGTCCATTCTGTTTGCTTTGAAAGTTTGTTGCCTTGGGCGTGCAGTCTTTTAAATGCTTATATGCTTTTGAGAAAAGGCAATTGCTCTCGTTTTGTTTATGGTCAATGGTACAGTTTGCACATATTTGTTATATTAAGAATGATGCTGTTTATTCATGGAATTAAAGAATTTAAATTTATAGCAGTGTTTAAAACCAATCATAGATATTCAACAGAAAAGCCTAAGTGATAATGGATTGAGAAACAAGGAAGATATCAAGAACAATTAGAATTATTAAGTGTAACATGATTTAATTAACATTTTTAAAAAATTGAGTCCCCGACCAGGAACTGACGATAGGAGCAATGGGCTCCCGAAACTAGTCTTCCATTCTATTGAATTTTAGTGATGTGTATGTTACAATCTGGACTCAATTTTTTTTAAAATGTTAATATTTGACATCACTGTTATAAAAGTTCACTATATTTTATACATGTGTTATTTATTTGATAATTTATATGATTTAGTCTAACCTAAATACACTTTTGGCTTCACTTACTAGTTTATATGTAATACATAGTCATCCGAGTTGATGGGTAGCAGAGGTTGCAGAGTGTGTACCACATAAATGCGTAAGTGAAGCTAAAAGGGTGTTTAGGTTTGACATAATCATACATATTATCTTATGATTTTCTTAAGTGTACATGTTCCAAATTAAGTGTTATTTATTTGTTTATTGCAGGCAGAAGACCTTGATGTGAATGCAGGTATTCATGGTAATTGGACTGTTGATAATGCAAAATCAAAATTGCATCAGTTTATGCAAATGCATCGTATTCAGGCAGATTATAAATATACACCAGTGGGACCAGATCATACTAGGTAATTTATGCAACATTTATCATGAAAAGCTTGATGCTAATGAACTGCAGACAAATTAATATATTGTATTATTGCCTAACTATTTAATCAGTTTATTACTGATTTAAATGCACAGCCTAAACCCATTTTTAAAATTTATAGTATACTGCACTTGTAATGGGAAGAATGTGAGTAGTAAATATTCCTTTTGAGTAATGTTACACTAAAGACATTGATTTTAGAATGCCATATTCCATTACATTTGTTAAGTTTAGTATGACACTTAAATTAGGCAAGCTGATTGACTTCAAGCGTTGCTTCTGGCTTCCCTGGATAATTTGGCAAGTTTGTTGAATCTTTCAGATGGCTAAGGTTTCTGTATTTGATGTGATGGTGTTTATTACTGAATCCTCTATTGGGAGGTGTATGAGGGTAAGTGCATAAGTTTCCAGCCAAACCATTTTCTAGGTATGATAAAGACAAACTACATTTCACTTTTCAATATAGTTACTTTTTATTGCAATATACTTCTCACGTCTTTCAATTAATATTTCAATCCTTCCCCCCAAAAAATAGTCAGAAGTCTTATCTGCAAAATGGGCATAAACAGCATCCATCACTTCTTCGTTACACTTAAATTTCCTTTCTCGAAGGTCCTTCTTGAGTTTTCAGAAGAAGAAATATTCTCTGGGAGCTAGATCTGGGCTGTAGGGTGGATGGTCTATCTCCTTGAAGCCACATTTCTTCACAGCTTCCTTTGCAGCTGGGTGCACAAGCCTGTTGTGAAGAAGGTGCATACTACCATTCAGCTTTCCTAATCTTTTCTCTTTGATGGAAGCAAGTATCTGGGCAGTAGGCCAGCATAGTACTCCCCATTTACTGTGGTGTTCCTCTACTTGAAGTGAATGAAGAGTATTCCTTCAGAGTCCCAAAAGATTGTGGCCATGATCTTCGTGGTTGACCGAGTGACCTTGGCCTTTAGAGGTGATGCTTTTCCAGGTTTATGCTATTCCATTGATTATCTTTTGGACAAGGGATCATAGTAGAGTACCATATTTTTTTGTATAAATTTTTTCCCATATTCCTAGCTCAATGGGTGGGCTACAAATTTCAATAATTTCACTCCCATTTCTATATCATGTTTATCTCTCCAAAAGTGATGTGCAACTGCTGATTTCTCTATCTGATTGTACCTTATGTTTCTCCAGTGTTCCTTCAGCCTGATTCCAATGCTTCTTTTTATTTTTCTAATATATACTTTGTTACTTTCTGAACAGTTGATTTGGTATATTCCTGGCTTCTTCTCCTCCAGTAATCTATCATTATCACCAGAATTGAGCAGATTTTTTTAGGCTAAACTTATTCACTGGGGACAAAGTAATCCCAAACTCTCTGAGTATTTTTTGGAATTTTTTTGGGGCCCAAGGATGATAAGTGAATTTCATGTGGATGGTAGATTGTTTTATTGAAACTAGTTTTGCATAATTCACCAGTAAGTGGAGCATAAGATTATCAAATCCACTCACTAGATAATTAAGAACATAATAGTCGCTTCACTGTATTAGTTCCGGCATGAAATTAATGTTATATTTAATATAAGCAATGTTTAAATTAAGAGCAGCCTTATGCTATCTTTATGGTATATGGGTAGATCAAAGCAGCCAAAGAACTAACTCAGAAAGGTATCTGACCAGTTTTTCTAATAACTTCAGAGTCTCCCATGTGAGATTTATAAAATCAGAATTCTCTTTATATTCAAAACCTTCAAATCAACAAAAGCCTTATATTGGGTTTTTTTTCTCAATTCAGTTTGTGCATTTTGCTCCTCTCAGACATGCAGTAAAACATTTTTTTTTAAACTTTTCATTTTTACTCGGGTAATATGTGCTACAAATATTGTACTTACGAAGTTGTTGACAATGGAGTGGTAATATATCCTAAACTTATGCATTCATTTTTTTACATTAAGTGTAAAAAAATGAATACCTAAGTTTAAAACATGTGATACCTTTACATTATATCAACTTATCACCCTATCTGCTGAGACACTTTCTGCCATAATTCTGTGTTTGGTTGGATTAAGTAGGAATCTTGTAATGGTTGTCATTTGCTATGTTAGATGGACATTGTAAATTTTATTGCTAACTGCTGATTCCCAAATGTTACCGGAATGCAGTTGGTTTGGAGCGAAAGAAGAGTTTTACAGCAGAAACTGATGAATTTGGCACATCTTATAAATTTTGGTTGTTTGCACCAATATAATTTATAATGCTGTGCAAACCTGTTAAACATTTGTATTGTTTATTGTAAATCTTTTTTCATACTTTTACTCCATTTCCCTAAAATGTATTCCTTATATATAGTTTTAAAAAAATGCTCTTATGATTTTTAAGGTATGAGTTAAAAACCATCACAAGGATTATTTAGCCTTCTTTTGCTGAAGATTTCAGTGGAAGCTGCATAATATGATTGCTTCAGATGTTTCAGAAACCCAAAAATGTCAGAAGCAGCTTTCAATGAAATCTTTAGTACAGTAATGCAGGTAAGGTTGCAAAAAAATATGCAAATGGCCTAGGCACTGATATAGCCTAGTCTACTTTGCTTTGGTGTTGACATTGAAAATTGTTCCAGTGCAGTACCATGAAAGAAAAGCTCTTTATACATAATTTAGCCACAAATTTCTGGCTGGGTTATGTTAATATGCCTTTTTAGCTCTTGAAAACATGTTAGACCAAAATGAAAGGTGTTTTGTTGCTGATTCATTACACCTCTTTTAGTATTAATTTTCAGTTAGCTATGTAAGAGCAATTAGAAAAAGATTATTGCAACAAATTTTAACATTAATACATATGTATGACCAGAGCTCAATATCTTAAGTTGCCATTTATTTATACTAATGTTTCTTACATACCGATGTTACATTTATATCAGATGATTCATCATGTTGCTTGATGGTTTCCCCACTTTCCTGTTTCTCCCTCTGGCAGTTAATCTAATGAATCTAGATGAATACTGTGCTTGTTAGAAATATGGTTCATAATGTTAATGGTGAATATGTATTTTGATATCTGCCAGCAGATGTTGAGACTTAATCCTTTTGAGTGCCAGCGCACTATACAAGGTACTGTATAAATAGTGCCAAGCAATATCAACTTGAGCAGTGTGTATGACACAGTTAAGAAAATCAGTTACTAATAAAAAGTTTGTGAATATCAAAAAACAAAAATGTAAAACTCAAAAGTGAAAAATAGTTTTTAGTGAAACTCGCAAATTCTAATTATACTTGAAATTCAGACTTGTAAAATAGGAACATATATATAATCTTTAAAAATGACTAAAGCAAGCTATGCTAGGTCTTATGTGTTGCATAAAAAAATACATGTAAAATAATAATAATGCATAGAGAAAAAAAAACATGCACACACATTAAGTAAACACATTTATGTGTCATACAGCACATAAATTTTCTAACTGAACTATATAAAAATTAAACTGTACAATACAAAATAACCCTGAATTAAACTTGTGCCAATATATTATGGGTAATTTTTTCTGGATAATATGGAAACTGCTGATCGAGGAAACGGAAATAGTATGCAACTGCTTAAAACAGAAACATGCAGTATTAAAATGCATTTGTTTTGTGACATACTGTACTCCTGAGGAAATTGCAAATATAAATCATTAAGGCAAATAAAGTTTCCTTTGTAAACGTACATATCTGAGTGGAGTTGAGTGTCAAGGACGAAAAAAAGGGTTACAGTTGCAAGGTATTTTTCCTTCATTGTTGTATGTTCTTTGGTGTATGTATGTGTTGCGAGAAAGAAGCTATGCATTTGCTGATTAAGAATGTGGCACTTTCGTTAAAGGATGAGATGAAAATGATTGAATTAATAGAAAAAGAGAAATACACTGTGAAAGCACTAATGCTACAGTTCAAATGTGGCAAAATGCAAATCTACAAAAGTTGAAAAAATAATGTATAATGAGTGAATGGTTTACAGGCAAAAATGGTGGTGTGAAAAGGGAAATAACAGGATATGAAGAAATCAATGAAATGCTATGGGAATGGTTCATTAGGGCTCAATCAAAGAGTATGCCTATTTCTGGTTCTGTGCTTCAGACCCAAGCTCTTGAAATTGCACAAAAAATGACTAAACCAGAATTCAAATCTTCAAATGGATGGTTGGAAAGCTTCAAAAACAGGCACAAAAGCATTTAAAATCATATGTGTGGAGAAGCCAATGATGTAAATTGCTCTGCTGTTTCTGAGTGACAGGAAAAACTTATAACATTGTTGGGCGGATACCAGCTAAATGATGTATACAATGGGGATGAAACTGGCACTTCCTAAAAAGTCGCTTTCTCTTCATGGGGAAAAATGTGTAAGTGGAAAATTGCCCAAAGAACTGCTTACTGTATTTCTTTGCCCATACATGGCCAGCAAACTAGAAAAAGTGCTGGTGATAGGCAAATCAGCTAAAGCCAGACATCTGGATACCCACAAATTGCTGTTAATTTGGAGATCCAATAAAAAAACTTGGATGACTATTGCGTTAATGAGGAATGGCTCAATAATTTTAACATCAGGATGAAGAGAGAAAACTGCCAAGTGCTGCAATTCTTGGAAATGCTACTGTTATCCAATCATTAAGCTGTCTTATGTGAATCTGGCATGGCTTCCACTAAACACTACCAGTGTAACTCAACCATGGATCAAGGTGTGATCTAAACATTGAAAAGCCATTATAGAAAATTTATTCTGCAGACAATAATTGCCAAGATGGAAACTGCAACCAGTGCCAGTGAAATTGCAAAATCAATATGTGTGTTGAATGCTGTGAATTGGATTCACATGGCAGCACAGAAGATAAAGCCGGAGACCATTAAGGAATGCTTCCGAAAAGCTAGTTTTCTTCCTTCTTTATATGAAATTGAAGATTTGGAGAAAGGGTAAGCCATTTCTACTCTATGCTTGAAAGGGAAATATGATACGGATGCTAAATAGTACATTTTAGAAGACAATGATGTCACTACCTACCACAGTGCTGATTCTACTGCAAAAATTGTCTTAAATGGAATGCAACAATACAAAAATGATGAAAGTATTGAAGAGGAAGAAACTGAAAAAGAGGACAAAAACAATGAAGAAGAAGAAACTAATAATGTTCCAACCATGTGCACCTTTTCTGAAGCTCTTGAATGTAAGCAATCTACAAATATTTACTGCCAACAAAAGTCTTAATGAACTTTATAAACATTTGTGTGTTGCGAAGGAATGTTTAGAGAAGAGTGCTATTGAGCACAACACAAAACAGTTGAAGCTGACAGACTTCCAAGAAAAATAACATGTGAAAGGACAAGAGACTCATATGTATGTGTATAGGTTAAGATTCCTAGTTTGTTGTTGCGATGCATGCGTTGAATGACAAATAGACTCAAATGTATAGTGTGACATTTTTTTAATTGGTGTTATGATGAATGTGTTGATGAAAGGACAGAGAGACTGAAATAATGTATGTACTGGATTATGAAGTAGGTATAAAAGTACCTATGTACCTACTAAGGTGAGTAGGTACTTTTTAATAAACTGTATTATATTGAAAATGTTGGTGTCTTAAAATGATGCATGGGGGGGAATCAGGAATATCTGAATAATATAGAAACCTTGCCAAAACAAAAAAATATTTAGTATCATGTTACTTCCGTCTTGAACAGATTTCACTGTTTTATTTTTTCATTTGGTATAGTCTTTAAGCCACATGTTAAAATGTACACATGTAAGTTATTTATTTACTGGAGGTGTAATGCATCAGTACTGCCTTAACTAAAGTAAGTCTACCATAATTATTTTAATGGCAAAACCACATTAATTACTGTTCCTTTTTACTGATCATAAAGACCAAGAGAAAGGAATGATGAGACTGGTCATTAAAATGAAGTGCATTTTTTGAATTTTAGGGAGTCTTGGTTTGTAATATTGACTGCTTGTGTGTTTAGATTTAAGAACCTTTGGTAAACTGGGCCATAAATTAATAAATCTTAATTCTTTTACTGCATAATTGTTTTTTGAGATAGAAGAAAATAAGCTAGTTAAGTCTTTGAATAGGGTGGTCAAATCCAACATCAGTATGTAATGTGCTCCTTTATTATGATAGTAGAAATTGAGAAAATGTTCCTTTGTGACAGTATATAGTTTCACAGTGCTATGTAAAGTTATCATTTATGCCAGAATTTAAATTTGGAGCCAAGAAACAAATGGTGCTTCAGTTTTTTCTTTTCTTTTCTTCCATCATTATAGTTTACTATTTCAAGTTTTAATAACTAGCATCTCGGTCTTTAACCATAGACTGTAAAGAAATTATAAATTTACACTTTTCAAAAATAGCCTTTCCCTTACAATTGAAGTATCTTTTTTAATGCTTTGACTTTTTTACTGATCGAAAGTTAGTATATTGTTCATGTATAGGTTCATGAACATTTTTATATGCTATAGAATGTTCTGTCTACAAATGTGTTTTAATATTTAGCTTCAGCCACTATTCCTTTAAGCTGCCACTTTTTAATTTTACCTTTATCTTTGCAATAGCATGATCTTAGATTTTGCCTTTTTAAATTTTACACAGAGATCATAGTTGATTATGCTACAAAAATGACATTGAAATGGTTTAAAGTGAAAGAACTGAATTGTGTTAAGTCTTCAAAGTCAAAACTACAGCTAATAAATGAGTGGGAGATAATTTATATTCAATATACTGGCTTGTCTGCTAGTCAACAGATGGGCTGGGATCAATTCCTGATTTGACATATTGCCTGTTTGACTTCATTTGTTTATTCTTCCATTGTTTTTCCTTCTTTTATACCCCCTTTTGAAGTTTTTTCTTGCCCTGGGATGGATTGCATTAGTTCATTCCATTCATTGTGTGAAAGATCTATGGCAATTGACATGAAATGTTAAGTTCATAAAAAACAGTATTTGAGTTCTGTATTAGACTCTCAAATATCATGCTATATATTACATAAGTTGATCTGGTATTAATTTTATTTTGTTTTGAACTTTAATATAATAGGAATAAAATTAATGGGAAAACATTAATAAAAAAATAATTGTTTTGAAAGCAGTCTGTAAATAATGTGCATAAAAATTGAAGGTAGAGTCACTGTGGTCCACAAGGATAAATCTGAAATATTTTCTGACACTAGAGATCATATTTAATATTTACTATTGTGTGAAATGTTTAGTGATTTTATTAACAGCATATAGCATTGTCAAGTGAATAAATCAATATTTAAATAAAATGATAAATAGTTTTGTTTTTATTATAAGTAATATTTTTGGGAAAAAGGGTAGCATACTGGCGAGTGTAACTTTAAAATGGTAAGCTGTTTCTGAATACTCAGGAGTTTAGGGACTTGCATGGTAACATAATCATAGAAAGAATATTGAAACAAGATCTCATCGTCAGGCATGCTTTTCTAGTTTCTCACAAAGTAAATGTTGTACAACTTGCATGTCATTAGACTCAACCGACAGCTGTGTAGGCTACATATTTTTACAGTGGAACCTTGTTTATACACTGGAACATCACTGGACATGATAAAGAAAACTCATTATTAACAGAAATATGGCTTATATTTTATAACACAGCATCAACATATTTAGATACATGCAATACAAGCTCAATCTCAGCTAGGTTAGTGTATATAACTTAAATCATATTGCAATAGAGACTGCAATTATTTTATTTAGCTATTTATATATATTTGGGATGAATCTGAAATATGATTAACAGGATTTGGATAAACAGGTTTCCATTAAGCTACTGCTAGTCAGATACTGATTAGAACACATAATTTAGTGTGGAGACATCAGATTGAAGAGAGTAAATAACATGCATGTTCTGTTTCATATAATGAAAATATATCACTGTATAACAAAGCCTAAATCAAGACTCCTTAAAATTCAGAGAGCAAAGCTTTCCTCATTAATAGTGCTGTCCTTTAAAGTGAAATGGGAAAGCATTTATTGAATGTTATCTCACTGGTTTCAGTTTGAACTCATATAAGCTGTGTGATTTTCTGTGGGAGTTCAAGTGAAGTTATGAGTTAACTCTCAACTTATTTTAGCCAAATGAGGAAAATATTTCATGGTATTGCACTGCCAGCTTGTGTAGATGTAGAACAATCATCATATTACAACCTTCAGGTGAGTGTATTTTGTATACATTTTGCTCTGAAAAGTTGCTTTAAATTCTGTGTTTTCCCCCAATAACAGGAAAGTAATGGTAAATGGTTAAATCACAAATTAATTTGAGGTTTGGGAAATTTATAATTCCTTTCAGAAGATCTAATGCTCTAACATAGCAAAGTTATAATACAAGAGAACTAATCCTCAGAAAAATTGTGCAGGTTTGAATCTGTTTAAAGGAATGGGTGATCTGCTGTAATACAGTCTAGCAGAGAAGTATTTCATTCATTTAAGCATGACATTGTCAATTGATCTTGGGATTTATTAGCTTCTCACAGTAACATCTTTTGTTGTGGTGCAGATAACTAGTCTGTTTGAGAATGTGGTAGATATAACATTTGGATTATTTATTTGTTAAACTATTTACACAGATGAGATGATTGTGTTTAACAACAGAAAAATATCGAAAAGCATAACTTTTTGTTGTTTGTTTGTTTATAGGAGTTTTGTAGCTGAAATGAGCTTCTATGTCAAACAACTAGGAAGAAGTAAGTAATGATTTAAGCTTGAAAGGCTAAATACAGTGCTAATCTACAGCCTTAAGAGCATTCTTTTATTCTTTCTTTTACAATCCCAAGTCTTATAAAAGGTAAAATTAAATGCCGTGAAAATATTAGCAATGTAATTAAATTGTATATACTATGTGTATTTTTACATAAACATAATTTTTAAGTACAAAGTTAAAATTTTGCTTTATACAATCTAGAAAAATGGATTACTTTTTTCCCATAGACCCAAGGTTGCAAGTTCAAATCCACCCATGGTCACGACGTACAAACCCAAGTATGGCTTCTTTCACAAGGAAGTAAAGCTGTTAATCCCATGTTACAGATTTACGGCACACAAAAGAACCTCATGCCTGAGAGGCTTCTGAGCAAACGTTTTTGGCCATTTTACACTCAGAATTGAATGGAAGCTAATGACCAGAGATGATAAAGAGCATCCTTGAATAAACATAATAATAATAATAATAATAAAAATTGTGATTTATTAATTTCTTCAAGAAAGTATTTTTCATTTGATTTCAAAACAAAAATCATGGATATTTGCATTTTTCTTTTTTAATTTATTTTTCCTCCTGTGAATACAATTTAAGGCACGTTTCTATTTTAGAATGATTATTAAATCCAATTAACTTGAGTTGGCAGCTCTACATGCAGTAGAAAAGAAACAAGTAAGGGTGGAAAGGTAACAAATGTCTTGGGGAGGAGGTATCTATGCACAAATCTTACCTTGAGGCTGGTTTCAAGCTATAACTGCTGCACTTGCATAGTCGGCTGCTTCTCCTTACTTCTTCCTTGTTCATCGTTGTACCATTCATCTTCACTTAAGAGGTCCACTGTTGTCATTGCTGTCATCTCCTAAATGAATGAACTATTTCCTGCCCTGCATCCAACTTTACTGTGCATGAACTCCTCTTCGATATGTTCCAAGTATCTTATTTTGCAAATCTTCCCAGAGATGTTAGCTAATTTAATTATGTCGTCAATTTTATATGTGGCATTTCTTTCTGCAACCCAGTTTTTCATTGTAGATCAAATAAGTTCAAATGGGTTCAGCTCAGGATGGTAAGGTGAGAAGTGTAAAACAGTATGGTTATGTACATGAAGAATGCTATTATTTTGTAAGTGGGGTGTTTAGGTTTCAGGAATTATGTTATAAATATCTGGATTATAAGACAGGAGAAATTAATGGAACCGAACTTTTCTGTGGACAGATTTTTGCTAAGCCAGGATAACATCTCCCTCCTGGATCTTGACATTATTAAGATGCACATTATGATGTGAGGCTATCATTCATCAGAACAGAGTTTGATAGAAGGCTGGGGATAATCTTTCTTTTATCCACTAGGAGTTCATGAATGCTGTCATCACTCCAAGCATAAGAGTGGTATGTAATGTATGTATATATACAAAGTGTTTTAGAAATATTTTTACAAAATTTGGTGGCACATTCCTGACACCAAAACAAGGAAAAAAAGGCTATATAAACATATGTCCAGAAATCCTTAGTTTTTGAGTTATTAATGAGAATTTATGCCAGAGTTAAAATAACTATTTCTATCACATCTTTAATATGGCTAACCTTCAACGGTGCTATTGCTGAATTTCGCTGATAATATTTTGTCATATCAGTATGCAATGATAATACACCAAGTACGTCAGTAGACTTGTATCAATAACATCATTTGATTACTTAACAAAATGAATTTTATTTTCGGTTATGAACTTAAGTCGTTAGATTGCACTTTGAAACACATTGAAACTGAAAAACTATTTCTGGACACATGTTTATGGATTTTTTTTCCCTTTGTTTTGGTACACTTTCATTAATAGCTCAAAAAAAAAAAAAAAAAGAAGTTTCAGACATATGTTTATGTGGACTTTCTCTTTCTTGTATTGGTGTGAGGAACCAGTCACCAAAGTATGTAAAAGTATTTCCAAAACACTCTGTGCACATATATATATAATATGTGGTAAGATTACTTATTCTAAATTGTTTAATCACCTGGAGATAATGAAACCTTTTGGCTATAATGTCATGATGCGCCATTATAACTTTCAGGCTCTTCTTTGTTCTTTTCCAAACAAAACCCAATCTCAAGTATTTTTCTAAGTTTAGATACAGTGCCTTGATAATTAATTCTTATATTCATTTTTCATTTACCTTTTACAGTGTAGATGTTTGTGAATGCACAATATAAAACTTAGTGACTATTTGGTGCATTACTGCCTCATTGAAATTTTCCAAACTGACTCGTAAGAGTTTTAGGTTTCTTTTTATCTGGTGTGAGGAAATGGAAGCAATGCTGTCATTGTCTTTGGTTTTCTAATTGTTTGAGTCAAATTTGTACCACTTGCATCACTAATATTTCACAAAGGAAAACTAAGTTTATGGAGCTAATTGCTCCCATAATCAGTTCCAGAATGACTGGAAGATCCAGAAACTTAGTTTTCCTTTTTTAAATATTAGTGATGTATTACAAATTTGACTCAAATCATTTTAAATTCTTAGTATAAAACATCACTGTTAGAAAAGTCCACCATATTTAACTATTATACTTATGTTTCATTTCTTTTGGAAACATATATTGCCTCAGGAACATTTTTTTCAATGTTTTTCACACTAATGCACACCACACCATTTTCTGCATGACTTCCCATATATTTACTCACATTGTTGACTACTTCATGGTTTTGCAAGTTTTCTTTAATTTCCATGTTTAAAGTGGCAAATACCACCTTTGGTGCCTCAGTAGTAATAATGGGCATTAAACACCATAAAAAAAGTGGCAAAGTAACACAAGAAACAATAGTTTTGTATAGCGGGAATTTTCACAGTGAAATATAGTATAATATAACAAATTATTATTGAGGAACTCACTCAAATTTCACTAATTTAGTTCCACTTACTTGATATGTTTCAAAGGCGGTTGCCTTCTTCGTCAGCATGATCCCAATGTCCGCTTCCCCGCGTGGTATTAAGATGTTGCTCCGTTGACTTCACGAACTTAGTGATAAGGTTACTATTGTTTGGGAGATCAAAATTAACCAAATTTTCTTTGTTTTTATTTATGAATATATTTTCCCACACTATCAATTCTATTGGTTTTTGAAGAGCTTTAAAGAATTTTGGTTCCTTTTGGACTTTGTGGTTCTTTTGCCAGAATTGGTCTGTTATTGCTGATTTTTCTGTGTGTTTATATTTTACATGTCTCATGTGCTCCTTAAACCGTATGGAAATATTTTGTTTTTGTTTTGCCTATACATTTCATATTGCAATCTTTGCAAGCAATTTCATAAATGCCTTATTGTTTTTCTGGAAGAATTTTGTCTTTTGTATTTGTTTTTATGAGGTTTCTTAAACTACATTTGTTTACTGGAGCCAAAATGATGTTTGCCTCTTTAAAAATCTTCTGGAATTTTTGGCGTGCCCATGGGTGGAATGTGAATTTCTTATAAATATGATCCCCTTTGTAGCCTTTTAGTGTGGTGATATCTTTTATTTGTTTTTTCTTTTTGAATTTTTCTATTTGCTTGTTGACCAGATCTGTTGTCTAACCATTTTTCTGTACTATCTCTATGATTTTTTGGTACTCCAATTTGTATTCTGTCTTGCTTATTGGAAGGTTTGTTAATCTGAATGTGAGGCTATTGATTATGGCATGTTTATGTTGTATGGGTTGAGGCTGTTGTTTTTTATGTAATTATCTGTGTGGGTATCTTATCTGAATATGCCAAATTCCAGTATATTGCCATTTTTTATAATTTTTATATCCAAGAAAGGAAGAATCGTGTTGTTTTCCAATTCCATTGTAAATTTAACACTGCTGCCTTGTAGGTTGAACAGTTTTATTGCATCCTCTTTCCATTTTTCATTTACTATAGCAAAGACATCAACATTTGTATATATATGGAAAAGCCTCAATTAATTTTATTTCCAAAAAACTCATGTAGATATCTGCTAAGAATGGTGATAGTGGGTTTCCCATTGTTAGACCCTTATTTTGTGTATAACTGTCGCCACTGAATGAGGAAGTAGGTTTGATTGATGCAAATTTTGGTGAGGTTCACATACTGTATTACTTTTACTTTTCCAGGTAGGTTTATTGAGGTTAACCATTTCTGTATGACCATTATCAGATTTTCTTTGGGGATGCTAGGAAACATAGAGACCACATCATACGAAACTAGTAGATCCTATTTTCCAATTTCACATGTCTAATTTTATCTATTAGTTCTGATGAGTTCTTTATGCTTTGGCTTTTGTATTTCGGCAAAGTATTAAATTTTTTTAAAAGGCAATTGGCTAAATTGTATTTGGGTGAATTTATTATATCTACAGTAGGTCTCATTTTTTGCCTGGTTTATGTATTTTTGGTAGGCCATAGATTCTAGGTGTTATAGGGTTGTCTAGTATGATCTTTTTTTCTTCTTCACTCAGAATTGTTACTTTATTAATAGTTTTTTTACTGCACTGATATATTTTTGTGTGGGATCTGTTTGCATTTTTTCATAATCTTGGTTGGCTAGTAAATTGTACATACTGTTTTCAAAATCTGTCAGATTCATTATTACAATTTTGTTTCCTTTGTCAGCCCTACTGTAAATGACGCCTTTTTCTTTTAAAGATCTGAGTATCCTGTGATATGTCATTTTTTGGTTATTTTCTTTTTTTATTTTTTGCTTTAGGACTTTTGCACATTGTGATCTTATGTTGCTTTTTTCTTCTTCTGGTTTGTTAAAAATCACTATTTCGATATCTGCTACATACTGCATTTCTGGAGTAATCTACAAGAATTTAATCCTACATTTAATAGTTGCAATTCTTTTTCCGAAAAGTTTTGGTTTGACCTGTTTGTGACATTTTCTATTTTGTTGTTTTGAATTTCTTTCCTAATTTTAATATTTTGCTGTTTCTCTCGAAGGTTGTCCAGTTTTTTTTTATTTATAGTCTGCCATTTTTGTTTTACTCGGGCGTTTCTAACCTCAAAAATTTTTCCTCAAGATTTTTCCAAAAGATTCTGCCTAATTGAGGTACCAGTTTTAAGTGTAGCTCATAAGTTTTTAAGTCCAAATCGCTTTTGGCTTTGTAATGATTCATTTTTTCAACTTGCAACACTTTCCTTTTGGCAGCTATTTGTATTTTGCTGTAATTGTTTTGTTTTATTATCCTCCTTATGAATGTAGGCGTTAAATTTTCTTCTAGGCAAATGTTGATGAAATGTATATCTACCGATCTTAACTTTTTCTTAATTCTATATTTTAGAAATTGTTTTATTTTGGGTTTTAGTTCACTAAGCATATTATTGGAATGGAAAACCATGTGGTAAAAACAGCAATAGGGAGAATATGCCGCTACCATTAATGAACTTCCATGAAAAATACTATTTTCACATATGCTTTCATGCTTCGTGACCACCATTAGTGACTACAGTTAATATAATAAATTAAAATCTTACTTCCGGGTATTGCCTTGACTTGAATGTAAAATTGGGCAATGATGTTACGCACAGTCTTAGCTACGCTTTATTGAAGCTGAGGTTCTGCTTGCTATGCTAGTCTCCTGCTATTTCTTGCTGCTGTTGTGCTTTTATATACTGATGAACTGTTTTCTTCCTCCCTCCCCTTGTGTAGGTAGCTTTGACTTGGTCAGTGGATCCCTGTTGCAATATAGATTTCCAGATGTTACTAATGTAAGTTTCCATGTTTCTATTCATGTTATTTTTATTTTTATAGATTTCTACGGCTTCTTAAGTAATTCTATTGCCCAGATACTCTACTCATGCTAACAAGATTGTATTATTTCAAAATCGATGTGATGTCTGATAGTAATTGAGTGCTGCCAAAGCTGATTTGTCCAGTTGATTAAGGCTTATGCTTAGGAAGTGTTCTTTTTTCTTGGTGTTAACAAAGCAGCCCATTTGTTCTATATATGTCTTGCTGCATATAAAAGGAATGCTGTATACACCAACTGGTGCTTCGGGATCCATATGGTCTTTTAACAATTTGAAGGAATTGTTGGGGCTAGATTTATAATGTATTGTTATGTTATAAAGCTCTAATTTCAAAATCTTACAAATATATTTGGCCATGACAAGTGACAAAGGGCATTCCATAGCTGCTCTGTCAATTTGTTCATATATTTGCTCTTCAAAGCTAAAAGAATTAGAGTTTATTTTAAAAGGCAGGGAATGTGTCTCCTTGATTAATGTCCAAGTTTTATTTTTGATCTTGGTAGTGGGATTTTTACTTATAGGTTTGTTAGTTGTACTTTCTAATACGTCTCATATCTAGTCTCTGTAATTTCAAGTATTCATAACCACATTTACATGCCGTTATTGACTGGTAGAATGACTTAAGTCTAATTTTTCATTTTTTAATTGCAGTTTGTTCCTGTTTACTAATGTTGAAGGCCAGAGATTGGCATAGTTGAGAATGCAGAACCTGTTTTATTTTATTGGTGTCAGCTAGATAGGTAATAATTTTCATATTGCCTTTTCTACTCCTGAGATAATTTCTTCTATCGGAACCTTAGAAGGAATGGGTGAGAAATTTAACCCTTTGCTGAGTATTCAAAGCATAGGTTCATCTAAGTGGTCTAGCATTTAAGTTGATGACAGTAACTTATACAACATTCCTTGTGAACGCGATCAGATAGAACAAACAGGCTGCTGTGTTAATACCAGGAAGAAAGAATACATCTATAGTGTAAGTCTTCACAAACCAGACAAGTCAGTTTGCATAGTACTCCATTACTACCAGATATCACATTGATTTTGATAATATGGTCTTGTTAGCATGAGTAGCACATCTGGGTAATAGAACTATTTGAGAGGATAGAAATCTATAAAAATTAAAATAAGATGAATAGAGACATCAGAACTTGTCTTGGCAACACCTGGAAACCTTTATTACAACAGCGAGCCACTGGAAAAGGCAACATTAATCAACACAAGGGGAAGAGTAGGAAAGAGCAGCTCACCAATATATAAAGGTACAACAGGGGCAAACAATAGCAAGCAGATACCTCAGCTTCGATAAAGTGTAGCTATAGTGCACAAAAAGTCAGTGCCCAGTTTTACCGTCAAGACATTCTATAGGTAGATTTAAATTAATTATTTTAACTTTGGACTTGAGCCATGGAAGCTTATACACTCTTTCTGATCACTGTTGTCATCAACTGAATTTCCGGACGTGCTGAGACATGCAGCTCTGCTCACATAAACCATCTGCCGACTTCATTTGAAAGTACATTTCATACACTTTTAATAGTTTGTTAAATTTTTCGTGTAGTCCCTTGTTTGCGAGGGAAAAAAAATAGTGGAATCTCGATCTATCATTCCCGGAATCATCGTTTTCCCGCATGTATCGTTCAATTTATACGGACCCAAACGTTTTTTCTTACATCTTATGTAAATAAAACCCTCATGTATCGTTCCTCAAAGTATAGTTTTCCGGCATTATTCGTTCAAAAAGTTCGGCCCTAAAGAAATTCTATTCTCGAACAATCGTTTTCATAATGGAATAATTAAATCAGTGGTCGTCGGATAGAGAGTTCGCGTCACGCTTGATTCCACAAAGCTTGACTCGATCTCCGTAATTGCCGATACTTTTGGATCCGTAGGATGATGATGATAGCCGATGCGAAGAATGGTCCAGAGTTGCTGGTACCGTTGCCGTCAGTTTTGACACCCACGAGGCAGTAAATGAGGACTTTGTCACATATGGTGTTAAAAATGTTGATGAAGTATACGACGACATGGGAAGAGCCACAAATTTTTTTGATAATGTGATAAGAGTGAGGAAGAGGGGGAAGATGATGCAACAGCCGAAGCTGTGCCATTGTTTACCTAAGCTCTGAGAACATGTGAAACTTGTCAAGCATATTCTGTGCACATGACAATGACAGTATGGATGGTAGTGAGCAATAGAATGCTTTTAATCTGGAAAATTCGTTTTGCATGAAAAGAAAACAAGCGAATGTCAGTAAACGACTTTTTTCAAAGAATGTGACAAACATTTTGATTTTTGTTGATTTGTTTTATTTACGGACGCTCTTATAACTTCTCAGGTCGCATTCAGTTCAGGGCGTGAAACAACCAATGAACTTTGCCTAGAGACCTTGCTTTCAGGCTTGAGGTTCTTTTACATGCCCTAAACAACAACATAGGATGCTGGGCATAACTTCCCGTATGAAGAAACTGTACTTAAGATTTTTACTCCCAAATAAATCTATCAAGCCAGACAGAGATTGAACCTGTAATCTTGGGCCTACTAGGCAAGTATGGTTACCACTAGATCACCAGGATCGACAGTATACATGGTAATATAAAATTTATACAAATTGTAGTGTTATTTATTTTTGAACATGATTTATGCGCTTCCCATATCTATCATTTTCCTGCATCCATCATTTTTAACCTGGTCCCTCAAAAAATGAGTAAATCAATCAATAAATAAAAAAAAAATTCAAAAATGATGAATCAAGTTTCTGCTGTATTGCCATGACTTATGACTTGTATTACAAACAATAGCAAATTTTATATAGTAAAGGCATGCTTGACAATTATCTCTTGCAGCTATAACTGGTCGTGAAACTGGTTCTAACAAACAATCTGCTTCCAAAAGCTGTGCATTATCCCTCATACGGCAGCTGTTTCATTTGGGAGTCATTGAAGCATTCAGTGGCACTCTGAAAAAAAATAAGGAGAGTGAGCAGATGAAACCATATGAAGTGGTAATCAGTCCAGAGCTAGAAAAACAAGTGAATGATGCATTGGAAGCACTGCATGTCAAACCTGCAACTGTGGTGAGTAAAAATACTTTATAAGAACAAATTCACTCATTCCAAATAACACGGAACGAAAAATACACAGCTGATGTTCACTATATAGAAATGTAAATTAAATCAATTAAATGGAATATAACTCTGGTTATATTCCATTATTGAGAAATGTTTGGTTCTGTTGCAGACACCTACTGAACCAGACCAGCCAGTTTCTCTGGTAACATCGCATGTCATTGATGAGTTTATTACTTCCAAACCTCAGCCAGCAGGTGTTGTACCATGGTCTCCTCCACAACCTAACTGGAATGCCTGGACCAGTTGCAACATAGATGAAGGACCACTTGCAACTGTAAGCAGCTTTTATGCAAACCGTTTACATGTAGAGGAATTCTGTAATGTTGTGTGGACAGATTTTATTTTCATCCTATTTTTAATGTTTGAAAAAGTTCTGTACAGAAACACTGATTAAATCAAGTACACGAGAAGTGATTACACATTAAAATAATTTTAGTGTAAGATTAAAACAAAAAATGTAGAAAAGTATAATAATAAAATAAGCTGGTTTTGATGCGTCTTGCAGTATCTTGTGAGCTCATCAGCACTGTAAAATCCATGTTTAAATTACCATTTTTTGCTTTATTTTTTAAAATTGTACATTAATAGGTGGTATTAATTGTTGGGTTTTGAAGTAACCATTAGAGAGAGAAATTTGTTGTTAGCAGCAAGAGATTGGCTCCAGCAGTTCCAGTGAGGGACATGTGTGAGTGTCACTCTGTGGGCAAGAAAGTACGGTATGGATGATAACCTAGAAATATATATGGGGGAGAGTTGGACATAATAAATAGAGGAAAGAAAAATGAAGGGAAAGTTATATTAATGAGTAACAAGCAGCTGTGCTTGCTAGCTATATTAGCAATAATGCTGATTATTGGGGGCATTGAGATAAACGCAGATCCTGAAGATATTAGTCAAATAATGAACATGTTGAAAACTATATCGGAAGACATGGTCGAGCTGAAGAAAATACAAAATAGGATAGAGATGAAATTAGATAAAAAGATAGAAGTATAAGTGTGTTACACTTTATGGAAAAAGAAGTGCATGAAGAGCTTCTTGTATGCAAAGAACAAATGGAGAGGGTGGAGAGAAAAATGTAATTAAAAGTAAGAAGACATAATCTGATATTATTTGGAGTCGAGAATAGAGAGAAAAGATTGATAAAAATAGTTGTAGATAATTGGGAAAGTTTAAATTGGTTGGGTGGGAAATTGTGATGTGTTTCAGAATTGAAAGAAGCAGAAACAGGCAGATAAATAGTGATTAGATTGGCAACAAACAAAATTAAATGGACAATATTCAGAAATTGTACGAAGCTAAAAGGAATGGAAAGTATTATAGATCAAGACTATGGAAAATAAGAGAGAGAGATCAGGAACTCATTAATAAAGAAAATAAAACTGGCAAGGGAAGAGAGAAAAAAAGCATATGTTAAAGGCATAGAATTATGGATGGATAGAAGAAAAGAGGATGTGAGTCAGTGACGAAACATGAAAACAGATAAGGAAAAAATGGCGAGTCTGTGAAATATCCAGAACTAGAAGTTGCAATGGGGCTCCAGTATGAGGAAAGAAGAGATGACACATAGGCAAACATGGGTGGCATGAAGAGAGAGGTTAAGAAGAGGAAACCTTTATGACATCACCAATAAGGCAAGTCACAACATAGAAGAGGGAAAGAACAGAAGTAATGACCTTCAAGGGGGGAATGCATAGTAGTGTTGGTGGCACTGGCCTTAAAGTGGTATTAACTCACAAGGGCAGCATAATGGAGATATCTGATAAAGAGAATGTGGCTGGGGTGAAAGAAGAACCAGGTATAGAGTGAAGTTGGAAATATTTAAGGGAGGACAGAGTGGTTCGAGGTAGGAAATGGACTGGAAGGTGGTGTTATAGAATGTGTAGAGTTTAAGACCAAAAATGATAAGTGGTGAGTTTATCCTAAACTTAGGTATTCATTTTTTTTACACTAAACTCCATTTACTTACATAAAAGTAAGACGCTTTTCTGAAGAATCTCTCCCATCTTCAGTTGCTCACCGAACTGCCATTACTGGAAATGATGGCTGGACACCCGGATGTTTCTATGGTGGCCTCTGTTGGTTGAAGTAGGAAATTGCTGAGTTCATCCATAGGAGGAAACTGGAAATTCATTAGGTTTTTTTCTATTTTTTAATATAAAATTTTTTTCCCCAGTGAATAACTCCAATGGGTTGAGAAGATGTTTCAACAGTTTAATTTCCAGTTTTATTTCATGGTTTTTGGTCCAAAAGTGAGCTGCTACTGCTGATTTATCCACCTGCTTAAACCTAATATTCCTAAAATGTTCTTTCCTCCGAATTTCCAAACTTGCCAAAACAAAGCAAAACAAAGAGAAGTTTGGAAATTCGGAGGAAAGAACATTTTAGGAATATTAGGTTTAAGCAGGTGGATAAATCAGCAGTAGCAGCTCACTTTTAGACCAAAAACCAGAAATTAAGCTGCTGAAACAGCTTCGCAACCCATTGGAGTTATTCACTTGGGAAAAAAATTTTATATTAAAAAATAGAAAAAACGAAATGAATTTCAAGTTTCTTCCTATGGATGAACTCAGCAATTTCCTACTTCAACCAACAGAGGCCACCTCAGAAACATCTGGGTGTCCAGCCAACATTTCGAGTAACGGCGGCTCTGTGAGCAACTGAAGATGGGAGAGATTCTCCTGAAACATGCCTTACTTTTATGTAAGTAAATTTAGTGTAAAAAAATGGATACCTAAGTTTAGGATATATAACCACTCAATTGTCAACAGCTTCTTCAGTACAATATTTAAGTGGAATGTTATGACTGTATAGGAGATCATGGTATAAGGAAGAGTAATAGAGATTTTCTGGTAGTATAGGGGTATTTATAAACAAGAGTTGTGGAGCAAATGCGAATTAAGTGTAACTTGTAAAAGAAGGGCAAGTAATGTGGTATATAAGATGAAAGTAATTAAACTATTCTTAGAATTAGGCATAGTGTATAACCGGTCATCTGAGTTTTACAATGAAAATTTGTACTTAAAGCTAAATATGATAGTATGAAGAAATTAAGTAGACAGTGCCCTAGTATGGAGTCAATTATAGTTAACGATTTTAATGCCAGAGTAGGTGAACATGATATAAGATTTATGGGGTTGGAGAATGAATGTGTATGGGTGAACAGAGAGGAATGGGTAAGGAAAAGAAGAGATAAGGGGCAAAATACGTAGAAAATTGATCAATTTCCATGAGTTGAATAACTTAATTATGGGCAATGGATTAAGAGTTTTTTTAATGGTATTTAATGCCCTTTCATACTACTCAGGCACCACAGGCAGTGGACACTGATGATACATGAGATCAAATGATATATTGGAAAGGTTTTTTTTTTAAGAAGGAAACATCTAGCTCCCCGGTGAATATAAATGGTCAGAGTGTAATAGACTATATGGTATGTAGTGAAGGAATCAACGAGGCGTGGACATGATAAGACATGGACATTTACCACTAAAAATGAGTCTGAGTTTAGGGGAATGCTATTGGGAGGAAGAAACAATGAAAAAGAAACATAAATTATTTAAGTTGGAAAGAGGAGTAAGCTGAACTTTTCTGGGAGAGTTTGATATCCAAAACGGGGGAAATAAGAAAGTATTGAAATCAGCACTGAAGGTAGGAAAGATACAGGATGCATTGGAAAAGGTGGAGTCTATGGTAAGGTGGCCAGAAAGTAAGACAAAAGTGAATCAAAGAGAAAATGCAAAAGGTTACGGATGATACGAGAGTGTATTAAGGTAAAGAAAGAAGTTAAATAAATTGGAACTTGCACAGTGAAGCCAATCATATTAATTGATATCATTGTATGATTCAGTTGAACTACACACTCTTAAAACTTCCACTTACTTTTCATAAATGTATGGAACCAGTTTCGAGAACATTTATGAAAAGTAAGTGAAGCTTTAAGAGTGTGTAGTTCAACTGAATCATACAATGATATCAATTAAAGAAAGAAGTGTTTAAGGATTTAATAAGCTGGAGACGTTTAGAATAGGAAGATGATAAGCAACTTTTCTTGTTCAAAAAAAGGGGATATAAGTGTGTAGTGCAGGATAAAAAGAAAGAACAATAACAGAGAATCGGTGAAAAAATTAAAGGAGCAGTCATAGCTAAAGATAGTAAATATATATGGGCAGTTATGAAGGATGTTTTAAGGAGGAGAAGGGTAAGATAACCCCAAGGGAATAGAAGAATTACTGAAGCCTGTGGGGTGAGAATATTCTGAATTAAAATGCTGATTTAATAATAAACAAAATAGTTCACCGACTATAATTTTTGGTTATATGTTTTATAGATCTGTTTTTTATTTTTATTTTTTTCAAGTACATTATAAAATGCCCAAAAGAAAGAAGAGTCTTATTTTTGGATGAGCTGCAGAAAACTTTTCCATCTTTTTGTCGTCGTCATTGAATATGAAGCAGAGTGCCTGACATGTACTCCAGGCCCCTATGTTTCAGTGGCTAAAGAGTTAGAGAGACACATCACTTTTGAAAGAAATCCCAATGTATAAGAGGAGCAACTTCATTAGAGAGTTTAACAACATATTTCATTAACCCAAACACTGAAATGGATGATATCAATGCTGCATAGGTTGCCCTCACATTTCAAGTTGTATGCCATCACTATAGCTACATTCAATGAACTGTACCCCAGGATTGTCGAAAGAGATTTCTTTGGATTCTAAAATAGCTGCTAAGGTATCAAAGACAAAAACAGAAACCATAGTTAATTCTGCATTAGCTTCCCACTCCATGGACACTGTAATGTAATCATTGCAGAACATTCGTTCATTGGCAATTGCACAGATGCAAATAATTTAGGGCTATTAAATTATTCCCTATTGTTTTCATTATTTTGATCCTGAGAATAGTGGTTTGAATGTGAAAGTTCTGGATCTTCAAAGTAAGCCCAAATGAAACAGGTGAAACAATTGCAAATCATGTAACTGAGACTCTACAGAAGTTTGGACTCGAGGACAAGTGAATTCTGCCCAAGTAGTTTCTTGTCATCTTATGAACTATTAATTCTACCAAACGTACTGTTACAGTTATCTTCTCCAAATTTGAATATAAGAACAGGTGATCATAATAAGGGAAGAATGAAATGAAAAACTAGTAGGAAGACTTTTAAACTCAAAGAAGGATAAATAAAAAAAGCAACCTGCTTGAGGGCCCACGTAATACCAATTAAAGGGATTGTAGTATATTGGGGTTGACAAATATTTTGGCTATATGGTAAAATTATATAATTTTTTTTGTAATTATAGAAATATTTGGCAAAAATGGTTTCTACCTTATTCATAAGTGCACCCTTGTATCTTTTTTTAAATTGTTTTAACATTTTAATGCACTTTTTAATTTGTATATATATTCAATTTTTAATGTATATTAAATATAACTTTCCTAGGAATAAAATAAATAATATAAGCAAACATAAACAAAATTTGCTAATGGGTAATCTGGACAGAAATTGCTAAAGAGATGTGTATAAGTTAAACTGAAAATGGAGATGGCTGTTTGGAAAGGATATTTAATACATCAGTGGGTACAAAATAGTCATAAGGAGAAAAATTATAGGAGACTGAATAGATGAAAATGGATATAACTTTGAGAATGTTTTATAAGACAATATTGAATATTCTTTTGAATTTAGCTGGTACGTAGGCTATGTTAGAAATGAATATGTAAGAGGATTGGTAATGGAGGGAATGTTTGAAGTACTGTTCAGGTTTTTGCAATTGTTGCCAGATAAACACATTTTTAAAGAAAACACTAAATACAAAGAGAATGATTAGAGCATTTGGTTAGCATATAGATAAGGAATCAATCAGGATAAATTTAAAGCTGTGGACAAACATATGTTTTAGCCATTACTAGAAGGGAAAAGTTCTCTTCCATTCTACAAATGATTCAAATAGGATTCAGGAAAAGAAAATGAAATGCTAGAGCTAATTTGGTTCAGATTGGGAGTATGTAGACTGGAAGATTACAGAATTAAGTTTAATCAGAGCATATGTCCTATTTACAGAGATGTAGAACATATTATTAGTATTTTATGTAATATGTGAGGATACTATAGAATGGAGAAGTGATAAAGGAGGAATGCTGGGGATTAAAACATAGCATTAAAGTATTTAAGAATCTGGAACAAAGGTTTTATTTAATATTAATAAAAAACTGATGAGTAAAGAAGAATAATAAAATATATGTGTAAAGTTAAACAGAGCTACATGTAGAAACTAATGAACACTCAGCATTATTAGATGGAAGAGAGGTTCATTAAACCAAAATTGTATGTATACATTCGGTTGTTTTGAGCATGGTATTTATTATTTTGTAGTTTGTATGGCTTGGAAAAAAACCTGTACTGAAACCAAGCTACATCTATTGTAATTTACTTAATATAAAATACACAAACATTTCATTTCCAGCTTTATCAGGTACATGCAATTTAGGAGAGTTAGCAGTATTATTTAATGGAATACTTTCTCTCTCTGTCTCTGTTTTGGTCTTTTGTTCCTCCCTCTCTCTTTTTTAATTTTCCCTATTGACATTTTTCTGTTAAATTTTTTTTATATTGATATTAGGAGCACATAATATATGCTTTTAAAACAAAACAACTGCAGTGCATTTAAATAAACATTCATTGTATTCCAAAGGAAAATATTATTTGTAGTTTTTAAATGCTTTTCCTTTGTTTCCTCTTGCCTTCTCTGTATTGCCTTACAGAAGTTTATTCTTATCTACAGGCAACAATGGATCAAATAAGTGAGGATCTTTTTAAAGGATTCCGTGAAAGGATGCAAAATGATGCCTCTTTACAAGCAATGACTAAAGAGCGAAACAGTTTACCTGTTGCAGCAATGAAAGGAGCAATAATGCAATCTATTAATGATAATTCAGTCATTATAATCCGAGGAAACACAGGCTGTGGAAAAACAACACAAGTGAGTATATTGTTAGCCATCTTACTTGTGCTGTAATGTAATCCTTTTTGCTTTTTTATGTGCCTGCATCCTTTCTTGCTTTTTTTCATTGATTTTGCATATAGAGAATACCACTATAGTTATCAAAATATTATTGTTTTGGTTTTTGTCAACTGGATAGACTGTTAATTAGAATATTTGGTGACCTCAGAAGACAGTTGGTAATACCAGCAATGGGCATAGATTCTCTCCCAATAATTGTAAGTTGCTGAACAAGCTTTACTTGAAGATTTGTTTTCAACCTAAAAAAATACATGCTATATATATATAATATTAATGAAACATAAAAATAAAGAAACACTATTAACAATGTAACAAATTAACACTAATAATAAAAGTAAATAAAGATAAAACACAGAAAAAGAGTCACACTTGAAACTGCTATATTTCGAACTACTGCGAGTTCTTCAATGGCAAGAAGCTAGACCAATATATATATAGGGTATATTAAAATTAAGGGTGCAAACTGAAACAGTTGAAAGTATATGATAATAGAAGCAAAAAAAGTTCCAGTAAACATGGGTCTGCAAATGAACCATGTGCGAGATAATTGCAAATGTGTGGTTACAAGCTGCCACTGACTTCATTAAGAAACATGGTCCTAATTAATACAAATTAATAAGAAAAATTCAATTTCCGTTCTAAGTTTGCTCAAAATTCACTCATAACTTAACTTAACAAGGAATACAATTCTACTTTAGTATGTTACAGATTATGTACTGTACACTATTATCTGTTAAAGGAGATGTTCAAAGTATCATCCTTGCATTCTCATGCAATACTGCACTTGTCTCTGCTGTGAGTTTCAAATTCTTTCAAACACCCCCAGATCATTTCAGAATTCTTGACAAGCATGTAGAATTTCCTGCTTCAGTACTTCAACCATATCAATAGGAGTGCTGTACACTACACTTTTGAGGTGACCCCAGGCAGAAAAATCCAAAGAATTTAAATCAAGTGAAGGCCAAGGTGCAGGCCCTCCTCGACTATCTGTTTTGCATCATATCTCTGCATTAGATGTTCAGTTTTGTAAACGAGCACATCATGGACTGCATCTAAGTGTGCAACGAATGAAGTCAGTGGTGGCTCATAACCACACATTTGCAATAAATATTACACACACTTGTTTGGAAACCCATGTTTACTGGAACATTTTTGCCTCTATTATCATATACTTTCAACGATTTCAGTTTTCACTATTAATTTTGATACCCTTGTTTATATGGGTATATTATAGAACACTTCAGTGCTCATCTGCACCATTAGTGATCCCTTTCATTAAATGTTCCAAGGACTAATAGTGGTGTTTAAGGAACTTGAAATAACTTAAAAAAACGGATGAAGAAAGGAAAGTGCGTTTTTCATCTTACCTTTTCCTACTGACTCTTCATGTTGCTCAAATAAACTCTCATTATAAGTTTTAAGAAGCACTTTCCTGTCATTGTTTGTGAAATAAACTTGTAGCTGCATTATTTTTATTTCTACATTTTCTTGCTGAAGATCTCATATTCATTTTAAAATGAGAGCATACTGACTGGATCAAGTGAAAGTCTTTTGGATAAATGAAGCTGAAGTCCATATTGTAAGCTACATGGAAAAACTTCCCATATTTCATAATCTTACCCATATTATTTTAAATACAGTATACTTTCCATGTTGGAATGTTAATATTGTGCTTGGAAACATGCCCATGAGTAAACAAAAATTCCATAAAACTCGATCCTAATCATGTGCATTCAAAGTTAGTGTTTCCATTTAAATATAAAACATAAGGCAGGCTTGTGCATCTTCTAGGCATTTTTGGAGGCTGCTGACTGCTCTGTGCTATGTGATCATTTTCCTGCTCACTGTATGCCTCAAAACATAAATTTTGTTGTTGATTTGATTTATTTATGGCTGGTTTTTAACATCTCAGGCCATCAATATTCCATTCAATTCAAGGGTCAAATGGCAGATGAATTTTGCTCAGAAGCCTCTTCTCTCAGCCGTGAATCTAAGACATGGGGCCCATGACTTTACTTCCCTTCTGAAGGAAGCCACACGTAGGATTTTGATGCCCAAGAAAATGCATTGATCCTGGCCAGGATTGAACCTACAATCTTGGGTTTACGTGGCAAATATGATTACCATTAGGTGACCAGGATCAACTCAAGACAGTAAAGGGAACCTATCTGCCTGCTTGCTTTGAAAGCTACAAAATGTGTGTGTGCATTTGAAAATGAGATCAATTCCTATTTAATTATTAAGGTCTTTCACTATAAACAGAAAGGTGATCTCTCTCTCTCTCTCTCTCTCGGGTGTATTAATGCTACAGCAAAGAGTGGCATATGAAATGGATTAAAAGAAATACTAATATTTTATCTTTTGCCTTTAATATTACAAAAGGGTAATATTTTCTTACAAATGAAATTTAATGTCAATTATAGTGTTTAATCATCCTTAACAGTAAGTATGTATAAAAAAAACCAGTAATTAACAGTTTTCCCATTAGTACGGTGGGGGAAAAAGTGTTTATTTTGCAATTATTGCAAATAATATAGAAAAATATCTGTGTTCTAAAACAATTAAACATTAGTAAGCTCACATCTTTCTGCCTTGTGCCATATGTAGAGAGTTGAATTAAAACAAAAATTTGTTTCACATGTTGAACCTTAACATAGCATAACTAATTATGAAGTGATTTGGAAAGTATGTTTGTGTCTGACATGTGAAAGAGTTGGGGAACACCATGTTTATGTAGCTGATTAGCTTGACTCTTATGCATCTGGGAAGGGTCAAAGTATCAAAGTGTGTGGCCGATGTCATTAAGTCATGGGCTTATGGACAGGAGGTCTGGAGTTTAATTCCTGCCAGGATCGTCCACCCATTTTTTCCAGGGTTTCCTTTGTCCAGCAAATGCTGGAGAGATATCATAAACTTTTAAAAAAAATCTTTCCCAATTTATAATTTTATTTTATGTATCATAATTGTCCACCATCTGTGATTTTCAGCAATCAAAAAGAGCATTAAACCCCATTCAAAGAAAAAAAAAATCTTGGTGATGATAGTTCAACCATTTCTTGCTCCAAGCAGCTGTTTAATATGTGCTGCAATTTAAATCCCGCTGGTAACCATACTTGCCTTCTAAACCCAAGATCGCAGGTTCAAACCCAGCCAGGATGGTGGATTTTTTCGGGCATAAAAATCCTATGTATGACTGCCTTTGGAAGGGAAGTAAAGCTGTGGGTCCCGTGTTGTACATTTACAGCACAATAAAGAACCTCAAGCCTGAAAGAAGAGGCCTCTGAGCAAAATTTATCGTCCATTTCACACTATGAATAGAATGGGATGCTGATGACCTGTGATGTTAAAGAGTATCTGTAAATAAACCAAATCAATCAAAATTTAAATCCCGCCAGCTGTGAAGTTTGCACAATAATAAATTTTCTTTAGAGAAATAATTTAATGGCTGCTGAAATGTACCCCTAGATTGCAGAAGTGTATGTAAAGAATATTATGAGTGAAAGTGTTGCTAAACAGTGTCGATATAAAAAAAACATTATGAGTAAAAGTGTTGCTAAACAGTACCATAGGTTCTAAAATGGATACGTTAACGTTCATAATGAAGAGATGAGCAGGTAACCATCTGTTATCATTAATGAGTTTATGGAAAAAGTGAATTATTGGAGAAAATCTGTCCTCAAATCTCTTGTACAGTTCTGTATGAAGTAGTGATGGAAAAGCAGAAGTTTAGAGCTTCATGGGTTGACATCCATGGATGTCAGAGGCGGCAGAGTTCTATGCAGAGGGAATATGCATGCTTGTGGAACAATATGTTAACTATGTTAATGTTCATATTCAATACAAAAAGTAAGTGAAGCATAAAGAGTGCGTAGATGACATATTCAAATGATTTTATGGTGATACATCTATTATCTGAGAAATCACTTATTCTAGAACCAGCACACTTCCATACTTATGAGACTTTGCCATGCTTTGGAGGACACTGAATACCGATAGCAGTACTGGTTTTATTCATGTCAGCATATGATTGTCTTGCATTCAAAGGAGGGCTTCTCCCATTTTGAAACACTTTCTCTCAGTAATTCCTTTAGTTTGGGTAAGAAATTAAAGTTATAGGTGCTGCATGGAGGAATTTCCAGTATTTTCCATAGTGATGAAACTTTCAAAGGAATGCGATTTTCAACACATAAAACACCTTAAAAACACCTTCATTGTCCATTGCCTTTTCCATTTCCAGCAAAGATTGAATTAACTGCATGTAGTGTACTGAATTGTCAATGCTATCTGTGCATAATGCATCCCAGACTCTTATCATATCCTTGCTGCAACATGGACACTGAATGTACTACCATCTAATCTGTCAAGACACCAATGCCATTTGCTTCCTGTAGACCATGATATTCCCTCCAGGGAACACCTCATTTTTATCCATGTCTTAGTTCAAACTTAGAAAATATATCTTTATTGTAGTTTCTTGACAAGCACTACTTTAGGCTTTTATATGCATTTGTCTGCAAGCTGTGCAATGGTGATAGTGAGTGCATTGAATAGGTCTATCTTCATTTTTATCAGTGTTAGCAAGGGCAGTGTCCCTATTTGTTACTACATAATGTGGTAAATGTGTTGCCATCATGGTTTTTTTTTTTTTCCTTCCTTGTATGAAGAAGCAATAAGTCCAATAGAACTTTCATTATCACCTTAAGAGTAGTCCCTGTTATACCTCTGTCCACACCATCCTTTATAACTTGAAAACCCGGTCCTCATGTTAGAAGTTCAACTCTAGGCCAGCAAACCAAGAAAGTATAGAGAATAATATGTTTAACCATTGTATTACTTATCTAATAAAACACTTTAGGTTTTAAATTCCAAGATAAGTGGAACAAGCCCCTACAGATTAAAAAAGTTGTCTGTGGACTTTTTTCTATAGTGCCAACTTGTTTTTTCCAGGTTAAGATTACACAAAAATATTTAACCTCATGATACAAAGCATAATTCATTGCTAATAGCATCAGCCTTTTATGCACTAACAAGTAAAATAGCAAAATCTCTGCATAGATGAATGGGTTAGATTATAATTTATTAAGCAATTATGACTTATTGTGTTTGTAGGTATGTCAGTATATCCTGGATGACTATATTCAGACAAAAGCAGGTGCCTACTGCAACATTGTAGTGACACAACCCCGTCGTATATCAGCAGTTTCAGTAGCAGACCGTGTGGCAAGTGAAAGAGCCGAAGCTATTGGCACAAGTGTTGGATATAGTGTTCGCTTTGAATCATGTTTGCCAAGACCATATGGTGGAATTTTATTTTGCACTGTTGGTAAGGAAAATTGTATTTTTACACAATCCAATATATAAGGCATGTGCTTTATTAAAAGAATATGTAGATTCTGGAGGGGGGATCTCAATATTATTGATACTCTCTAGGAGTTTTGCTATTAAATAATGCTCCTCTACATGAGCTTAACGCTTTTTCACTATTTTGTTGATTTAACAATTTTTAATATAAGTAGCACATTTTCAAATAATCACAAGAAGTGTATGTATCTCATTCATATGCTTCTAAATAGGAGGTAGGTACTAAGAAATTGAGTCCAAGTATGACTGCCAACCTATTATAATTACAGCCCTGCTTTCCTTATATTTCTGCTGATAGTCTGGCAGTATGTTTGAGCTACAAATTTCTTTAAAAATCATGCACCAGAGCAATTAAACTTGCTGAATTATGGTTTGAAGTAGGCTTTCTAATGTTATTAGGTTTTAGCATGCTTTTCACTTTTTGTATTATGGAAAAAACATTTTCTATCTGCATAGTAATCACAGTTCTGAATTTGACTGATAATAAAAAAATACTTTTGGTAAACATATAATGCTATCTATTAATTATCCAATTACAAATAACTTATTTTAACAATATCATACTTGAATGTCTTTAGCATTAAAGCTGAACATTTCTATCTAGTTATTTTCAAGCTGGTTATTTTAAAGTGACAGAAGATGGTATGTTTCATGGTGCACCTTTTTTTTTTTCAGATAATATGATTAAAGTTTGGAACTATGTATTTTCATTTGGATTCTCTGGGTGATAACCATGCCGTTTGTTGCATTTGTAACAATTTTATTTGAAAATTTCACATTAACAACATAAACAAATGTGTTAGTTCAGTTCATAAAAGTGTTAATGATAATGGATTTGTAACAAATGAAGCAACAATGGAGAAGCCTGTGCCAATTCTTTCAAAGTCACGATTCCTCTTATCATTACCTCATCATCCTCTAATACATATTTTATGGACAGTAAATTCAGATCTAATCCAGAAGGTAGTCAAAGCTAATTACCAGGAAAATAGCATTCATGATTTGCATTGACATCCATTTAATATTATTGAAGATGATGGGTTTAAGAAGTTAATCAGTACCTTAAACCAGATGTGCTGTCTACTCAGAAGTAAATCAACTCAGAACAGTGTGAAAAAGTAGAAAGAAGAGATCCGAAATATGGGTAGCATAACTGTTGGACTGATTTGTGGACATTAACAACATCTGACATTGACAGCATTATAGTATCATTGTTGACTGTATAAACCAGAACTAAAACTTAAACATGCATGCTTTCAGATAATACCATTTGAAGACATGACTTACATGGATGAAAATATTGCAAATTTCCTTAGCAGATTAGTTACTTGGGGCTTAATGGGTATTTAGTGGCTGTTATTCATGAACAGTTGTAATGTGCAAGAGTATGAGTTATAGGCTGCCTGAGTGCAATTGCTGATTGGGTAAGTGTAACTGTAAAACAGAATCTAGCTGCCATGTTTAAAGTTAGTATTTTTATTTTTACTAAAAGCATAAAATGACACTGTATCAAAACTAACAATAAGCACTGTGCTACGTTATAAGAGATATTAATAAATGTTCCCCTCAGCATTAATACATTGCTGATATCTGCATAGGACATTCCTGTATTTCATTTAACTTTTCTTTCTTAAGAACAAGGTATTGAGAATAAGTTTCTTGTCATTGGGAGATCCTATCTCTTAGTTTTGAACAAGTTGACAAACATTTTTTCTACCTGGAAAAATCCTTACCATTTTTCTGCAAGAATGTGCTTTCACATATCAATTCTACACAAAAACCCATTTTTGAAGACTATGTAGAGGCAAAACTAAGGAAGAATAATGAACACACTATTTACATACAGTGAAAGCACAAGTTATACACAATGGTTTGTTGACAAAGCCTTCCTCCAACTAACTAATGCTATTACTTGTATAAGTATTACGTGGCCTTTACAACTGGCTTATCCCAGTATGTAGCCTTGCTCTTTCAGCCAGTAACTCAAATCTCACTATAGTGAATGCTATGAATTTAGGAAAAATTTTCCAAATGCCATGTGTAGCTCATACACTCCAAATTGTTTTCGAAATAAGAATTTTTTAGTATAAAGAATATTCAGATTCTTGTGTAGGTAGGAAACTAATAGAAAGTTTGAAACAATCTTCAAAATCCACCAGGATTCTCAAAGCATCACAAAATCATATTTCTCTACTACAACACTACTTGATTCAAGGTGTACCTACATGATTGAATTCAACTCTTCATATGCTATAAAGACTTCAAGAATAAAAGGGTGTTATTACAATTAACATCATAATGATCTGAATTATATTATTAGCTTCACTGATCAAGTTCCAACTACCATTTCAAGTTTGAGGGCCATTGTATTTGCATTCTTTGATTTCACCCTTCTAATAAATCTTACAGTATTGCAATGGGAGCATATTGTTTTATTGGTGATACATTAAACATTTTTGATCAAACTCACTTGCTGTAAGTTCTTCTACAGTAGCAGTGATCAAGATAATCCGTATAGCGAACAATGTCATTTCTGAACTTCAAAAGCCATCACACAGTGGACTAGGAATTGGAACAGAAAGACAATCATTGCTGGATGCAATTATTATGTGATATAAGAAAACTTAAAAGAACAAAATATATTCCATGTCAGTGCTGTTGTTCTTTGCTTAAAAAGACCAGTTTAATATAGTAATTTTTATTTGTTTTAGATTACATTCTTTAGAACCAGAAAAATTGCCTGGAATATGGGTATGAAAACATTAGGCATTAAACAGCAATCACTGCCAGTTAACACATCCCAGGAAGAAATTACAACATATCTCAATGATTTGCTATCTCCTCTTTTAAGCATTTCCATTTATTGGAAAACAAATACAAAGCTTCCAAAGCTGAGAATATTAGCTGTAAAGTGTTTGTTACCAGCAGCAACATTTTTCTCTGAGAGACTATATAACAGTGCAGGATTCAATATGTGACAGAAAAAGAATTAAGCTTGATACTGAAAAAGTGAGAATGCATGTACCTTTTTTTTTTTTTTTTTTTTTTTTTTTTTTTTTTTTTTTTTTTTTTTTAAAGCAAAACCTTATAAAAGTCGTTAAAATTGGATTTAATTGTATCAAATACTTTTTATTGTGTGACTTGTGCAGGTGTATTGGTAATACTTTTTCACAGTTTATTTTATTTTACCATCTTATATTTAATTTTATCATTAATAATTTAATACATTATATAGTATTACCCCTCTTTTACACTTTACAAGGGACAGAAGGAATACTGGAGTAAATCAAGAAAAAAATGTAATTCGTGGAAAATTATGTACATATGTAAATAGAAGTGGAAAAGCAGGTAAATGCATCTTAGTTTTTCAATCTTGGTACTAGGGTAGGTCCATAAGTTTCCAGCCTCACCTATAAGGATTATCGCCTTCACAAAATCCTTATCTGTTAAGTAAATAATTGCAGCTGTAACTTCTGCTCTGCTGTATTCACTTGTTCCAATACAGTTGCATAAAGAAGGCTGCTCTGCTGTATTCACTTGTTCCGATACAGTTGCATAAAGAAGGCTATGTATAGAAGATTGTGACATGTTCAAAATGGAGTATTAAGCTGTTAAGTAGTTCACAAAAGGAGAACTTGCTCCAAATAAAATTAAACAGCAATTGGATAGTATATTTGGGGAAGCATCCCCCTCATATTCTACTGTAAAAGAATGGGCCAAATTTTTTGAATGGGTTGAGAAAGCATTGAAGATGAAGAGCGTGGAAGTCAGCCCTTGGAGTGCTCACTCCTGAAAACATTGCTCGTGGAAGGAGAAATTATGGAAGATCGACGGCTCAAAGTTACAGAAATGTTAGCAAGGTTGGGCCATTCTAAAACAACAGTGCTTTCAATTATTTGTGAACATTTAAATATGAATAAGGTTAGTGCCTAGACTGTTTTCCTCTGTCCAAAAGCAGCAACTAGTCATCTGTTGTCGGGAATTTTTGAATCTGTGCCGTGGCAACTGGAGAGATGTTCTGTAAACCATTATTGCAAGAGATGAAACTATCATCCTCTACTTGTCCAAAAGAGAATCAATGGAGTGGCATAAATCTGGCAAAGCACTGTCTATAAAGGCCAATCTTACTCAGTCAATCAAGATCATGACCATAATCTTTTTGAACTGTGAAGGAATACTCTTCATTGACTTCAAGGAGAGGGACACCACAGTAAATTAGGAGTACCATGCTGGCCTACTGCACAGACTATGTCCTTCCATCAAAGAGAAAAGGTGAGGAAAGCTGAGTGTTGATGTGCGCATTCTTCATAACAATGTGCCTGTGCACACAACTCTTGTTGCAAAGGAAGCTGTGAAGAAATGTGGCTTCAAGGAGATCGACCATCCACCCTAAAGCCCAGATCTAGCTGCCAGTGACTATTTCCTCTTCTCAAAACTCAAAAAGGACCTTCAAGGAAGAAAATTTAATTGTGATGGAGTGATAGATGCTGTTTATGCCGATTTTGCAGACAAGACTTCTAACTAATTTTGGAGGGGGATTGAAATGTTAATTGAAAGATGTGAGAAGTGTATTGCAATAAAGGGTACGTATATTGAAAAGTGAAATATAGTTTTTGTCTTCATCATACCTAGAAAATGATTATGCCCAGAAACTTATGAACTTACCCTTGTATGTGCCAGTGCAATATGTGTTTGTCAAAACACGTTTTTCCAAGATTTGAATCTTCCCTTCAGTAATGAAAGGTTTCCTTTCTTTTCTTTTTTCCATTATTAAGTAAACACAATAATAAAAACAATAAAACGAAAAGGATTAACTGTTGAACAAAGAAAGCAAAAAGAAAATTATGGCAAATGACTTAGGTCATTGACTGAAACAGATAATTAGAACAAAAAAACATAACAAATAGCAATAGTAAAATGCAATGAATCTGCAACAATAATGTTACAACTACAAGAACAAAAGCAATCTAAAACAATAACCAGAAAACAAAGAACTTGAGGCAAGATGAATACGAGATCACTCAAGAAAAAATGTGAAAGTGGGTCTGCGTGAGGGAAAGCAAAAAATTCTAGCCTAGGGGGCCATAATTGCTTGACTTTGCTGTTACACCATGGTTACTTGATGCATTTCTGGGTTAGTTGTAATGACATTTTACTCAGATTATTTCCCTTTATTCTCACTGGTTTGGGGTAAATAATGGGAAACATAAACTGAAGGATTTTAATCCACTGGGGAAAGCAACAAAAAAGCAACAGGAAAACTTTAAAACGTGCACATAAATGTAGGGTAACCATGTAATCATTGGGCTTTGCAGTATGATTGTAAAGGTGTTAAATGTGTTTTAAAAATACACTAAATGAATAAGGAAATTTAGTCCTATTTGTTTTATGTGTTAATAATCTCCAAATATAAAATGGAAAATTTGTGTTTTATTTGATAAAAAAATTTGAAAGTATAGAAGTATTGAATATCATATCTAAAACATGTATTGAGAAATTTTTGTATAGATAAATCCCATGTTATTCAAATGGACCCATGATATAGTTGAGTTGCCTATTTATGCAATTCCTTTGAGGCCATATCTCTCTTAAGCACATATTGCTGCAGTGTACATATTTTCTTAGCTGCCCAGTTTTCGAACTCTGCTAGTGCTGAATTTTATTCTTCACAGCTGTACTTAGCATTGGGAGGAAGAGGGAGAAAAAATCTTCTGCTAAATGGCACTGTTGGCAGAATTAGTTTGGAAGAACTATCATGAGTATATTTTTGTTTTAACTGGTAATACAAAGTGGCATTCTTTTAATGCATTACATGTCTAACTGTTTAGTGCATCTGACTAAGTATACATTACTTGTTAAAATGTTACAATGCAATGATGCTTCACTTGGTGAAGAATCATAGTATGTGTCTTTATTTCAGTACAGAATAAGATAGGCAAAAAATGTTCAGTTTAGAGGTCTGTAACTAACCATTAATATAAAAAATGTTCTTTATAAAACATAGGCTAAAACTACTAATTTTGTAGCATCTAACATATTTGTTATCTTTCATATGTGCTTTGTTCAGAAATTCAGTGTAGCACATTGTCTCATTAACTGTATGACACCACTATAAATGAATTTATTAATGACAACATCTTTAAATAAATTCTGTGCTAAAAATAATGTTTTACAGTAAATGAGAAAGTACATAAATCATGGGATGTGATATCAGACTGTGCAAGAGTTTTCAAAGCCAATCATGAAGATTGTTTCTGGTTGAAATCTGCTACTCTACCCTGTCCTCCACAAATAACATGCCAAATAATATGGTCACTGATTTGACTTTCTTTCTGGCAGCATGATGCAAACATCCTTCAGCTATGTGAGTTCATCAGATGTCTTAGAACAAACTCACCTGGTTGGAAGCTCAAGAGACATTGTTTGCAAATTTTTGGATCACTTACAAATTTGACCAAATAAAATATTTGGCCAGAGGAGTATTCTATTAAAAGTGCTGTACATTTCTTCATTTCATGCATTTGAAATAGCACGTTTTCCAAACTGTGAACATTTGTGCATATTCAGGGAGCTCCATGGGGAGATGGTAGTTGTGTTATACATTACTTAATTATGTTGCAGGTGTTCTGCTGCGAAAACTTGAAAATGGCCTCCGTGGAGTTTCTCATGTGATTGTTGATGAAATTCACGAACGTGATGTTAACACAGACTTCATTATGGTGGTTCTGCGTGATATGGTTCACACGTATCCAGATCTACGTTTGATCCTTATGTCGGCAACAATTGATACCAGTCTTTTCAGCAAGTACTTCAATAACTGTCCAGTTGTTGAAATTCCTGGAAGGGCTTACCCAGTGCAGGGTATGTGTGCATATGCTTTAAACAGTTTATGAATTTATAGGTAAAATACATCTTGGTATGCAGTTAAAAAAATTTCACAGATTTTGAATTTGGTAAATGAGGATAAAATTGTTAAATATTTAGTTAATGCTGTTTGCTCTATTTTGAGAGGTTTTCTATATTTGTTCTGATCCTAATGCACAGGCTATACAAATTTATTCTATGTATGTACAGAATGTTTTCCTAAAATCTGACAAAGTTCAATTTGAAATTCCTTATGTTAGATTTCAGCACTAAGTGCTGATTTGGTATTTTGGGTAAGAGGTTTATAGCCTCAAAATACCATTTAGTTAGTTGGTTTGCAGAATATAACCAGAGAGCAGCAGTAATAAGTCTGTGCTGGAAGAATACCAATTGAATTAGTTAGTTGACTGCAAACAATATTGCACCGAAGTGTATGGACTAGAATAAGTCTAAACAGGCTCTTCCAACCTTATGAAAAAACTCAATCAAGGAAGAAGGTGACAAGGACCTGAGAATGTGCCCAAAAAATGCAAGAGCTTATTTCAGAAGGCCCAGGTATCTAGCTCAGGACATTGGTGACTATATTGAGAGAGAGCGGTGTTATAATTGTCAGATCACTCTAGAGGAGTATATGTCCTTTGTCATCAAAGTGTGCCAAACCAAGAGTTTTGCAAGTGAACTTGTAGTGTTTGTATGTATACTAACTTAAGAATGGCTCCTGGCTTCCTTTTCAATGTGGATGCATAAGTGAAAAAAGAGTAATGACCATTGGCTCAAGATGTACCAGTGGTAACCAAGACAAAGTTTTCAGAGGTCACCACATACAACACAATAGCTTCCATGGGACAAACATGAGCATCAGGAAACAGTAGCTGAGGATGGGAACATTGGTTCCCAAAACATGTCCTAACTTAAATGCAATAAGTGAAGTGTGTAAGAAATTTACCCACATTGTATTAATATATCTAAAAAAAAATTTGGAATATTTTATATTTCACGCATTATTATATGTGCATTTTTTGAACATTAAATATTTTTCCAAACATTTTACAACCACTCTTATCTATTCAGATATCATTTTGAGTTTATAATTTCCTTTTTTTTTTTTGTATGAGCATAAAAATGAGTTAAATTTAATCACATTTTTAAACCTGGGCCAATTGGAATGTTTATTGGCATTGTTGTATCAGGTTATTCTATTGTAGAGGTATTTTAATCAGTTTAACACATAATTTTATGAAGTAAAGATGCCATTAAGTCGAGAGTAGACTGCTAAAGCATTTGCCCTGTTGGAAGATGTACGGGCCATGTGTCTCTTGTTGCCCCGGTTTTATGAGTGTACTGTACAAAGGACATGCCGAAAGTTCAGGGAACTTGGTATCTACTGCAGAAGGGTAACATCTGCCAGAAAGGATCAATTTCTGCAGCTGCAAATTTTGCGTGATTGTCACACAAGCACCATAGAAGCTCAAAATCGGGCATCTAGAGTAAATGTCAGCATGAGAACAGCGAGAAAGAGATTTGAATAAGCACAGCTCATCTCTAGAAGACCAGCCAGAGGTCCCTTGTTTACCCAGCAACATCGGCAAGCACGCCTTGCCTTTGCTCGTCAACATCTGGAGTGGACTGAGGAGCAATGGAGAGATTCCTGTTTGATGAGTCGAGGTTCAGCCTAAGATCAGCTGATTAAATGGAAAGAGTATGAAGGACTGGAGAAAAGTATGCCCCTTGAGCTTCTCATCAATAATGTCTCTCGGGAGAAGTTTCATCAGTGTGGAAGCCAAGACAGAGTTGTTTTTTGTGGAGAATGGGGCCCTGAATGCAAACTGGTACATTGAGGAAATACTTCAGGAGCATGTTATTCCCTATGCTCCATATGTTGGCAATGATTTCTGTTTCTTGCATGAGGAGGGGATTCAGTTATTAGTTACCAGTATGAATCCCTGACCTTAACCCTTTGAGCATCTTTGGTACATGATGAGGAAAAATGGTCATCAAACATGTTCCTGAGAGCCTCATTGAACTTCGGTAGCCTTTGCATTGGCAATAGGGGCCCATACCACAAGAAAACCAGGAGCTGATCTGCAGCATGCCCCTAAGTTTGCAAGCTGTGACCCAAGATCAAGGAGGAAACACCAGCTTCTGAGAGTGCCACTGAGTGTTGAAAGGTGTGTCATTGCGTTACCAATGCAAGGGTTGCCTAGTGTTAGCCTACAGTTAAAAATGAGATCATTACAAAATGTGATCATAACTTGCATTCATGTTCATGATCATACAAATAATGAAATTACAGACTTCAAATGATATCTGAATACATAAAAGTGGTTGAAAAATGTGGCAAAATATTTGAAAAAATAATTTAAGTTTAAAAAAATTAATGCAATTATATTAATTCACATATAATAATGCTTAAAAGGAAAAATATTCAAAAAAAAATGTAGGTGTTGCTTTATTTTTGTCTGTCAGCGTATTTTATCAAGTTTTTTTAAAACAATAAAACATTTTATATTCAGATATTACTGAGGCATTCATGATTTAAAACGACTGGACATTTTAAAAATCACCTCACATGATGTATATTTTGATAGCAAATATTTCTGTTCTGTCTCTTCTGGACAAGGCACACAGTTCATTTTAAATCACAGTTATCTAAACTTAAGTATGAATCTATCCCAGTTATAATAGTTATCTTTTTTCTATAAATCCTGTACTGAGACTCATGAAATGATGAAAGAAGGTTATGGAGGTAAATGTTTAAGCCATACTCATTGCTATGATTTAAAAGTGGTTGGAAGTAATAGTTGTTGACCTGCATCCCAGATGCCATCAATATTATGTGACGATACTCATGAGGCCAGAATTAATTAATCATCAATGAAAATGGATGCCTGACTAAGAAATTTCAGAGGAGTGTAATATTGCTTTGGGATCATGTCATGAAATCCTGACAAAAGCTTGTTGTGCATTCTATCACAACAAAGTTTAACCCTCAGCTGTTAACATGAGCAGAATGACAACCACGTTGTGATCTTTTTGGAGCTGTTGGATTATATTAATGAGAATGCAATTTTATGAATAGAATGATGAAACGCCGGTCTAAGGTTGAGACAAAAGTCTTATCACCATAAAGGATTGGAAAATCTTAACCAAGACCCAAAGAGCTCGTCAGGTCAAAATATTGAAGTGTTATTAATGATTTTCAGTGATATTTGTGTTTTTATTCATCACAAATTTCTGCTGAATGGTCATACTGTGAATTTGAACTAAGATGTTCTCAGATGTGTACGAGAAAAACATGAAAACGAAGAGACCTGGACTGTGGAAAGAATTCATGGGTCATGCAACATGATATGCACCAGAGCATTTATTATTGCTTGTACAGAAAATAAATTGACTGCTCTTCCACATCCTTTGTACTCTCCTGACTTAGCACCTATGGACATTTTTTTTATGTCCAAAGCTGAAATCCGCAATTATAGGATGAAGATTTGATTCATTTGAAGAAATAAAACAAAATTTGCAGATAGAACTTGGTACAGTTTTGAAAAAAAACTCATGATCAGGACTGCTTTCAAAATTGAAACACCATTGGGAAAGGTATATTAATAGAGGGGGGAACTACTTTGAGGAATACAATGCTCACCAAGATACAAGTAAGCTGAAATTTTTAAAAAAAATTAAAAGTTTGATTATTTTTTGAACAGGTTACATATAAGGTCCATTTTTAATTATATTAAATTTAGATTATATAGCATTTACTGTCTATAAGTTCATTAAATTATGTAAGTTATAGTAGGTTTATTTAAATGGTCTCTATATTTATAAGACCTAAAACTGTAGTTCAGGGTTTTTCACTAACTTAACCATGAAAAGTAATAGCATGAAGCTTTTTAACCAGTTATGGAATCAGTCTAAGCTATATGTTCATGCAGGTGTTTTCTGTGCTTGTCAGTTTTTGAAAATCTTTATTCGGCAAACCATAAGTGCACACTAAAGCAACAGGTACTTGTGTTTCAGGAATTTTTAAAAATATTGATGAGGTATATATTTTTAAGACAATACAGACAGATGGCATACCTAATGTCAGTGACATTAGTTGCAAAATAAAAAATTAGCAGAATTTCAACAGCCACCAATGTAGTCTCCTAAATATATCTCATGTATCAGGCAATTGGTCAGTAGTTTAATAAATGTGGTTCAGCACAATTATTGCTGAATGGTATAATTTCACTGAAAGCATTGTTATGAAATTCCATTAACTTCTGCTTTTGTTCAATTTTTGTAAATTAGCAGAAACATTACTGTCATTACACCCAACTCATAAAATTTCAAATTTAAAAGCACATTTAACTTTTTGTTCAAATTTATTGCAATAAAATTACTATAATGCAATGAACTTGAAGGGTAGTATTTTATTAATAATTTTTTTGATAAGGCACATTTAAATATCAAAAGTATCTTTTATAGTTGTGAAGTATATAATATACAGTAAAACTTGTTCTTAGGGGAATCCCAGGGGACCAGAATTTTTTTGGAATTGGCCAAATTTCTGCATTAAAGTAAATATAATATCATATATGTACTAATATTAAACTTAAATATTAGTATACATTCTATTCCCACACAACAAAAATACTAAGCCTTTCTTTCAACATTTTCCTCCTGATGCTCTTTTTGCCTCAAATTGTAAGTAGTGTGGAAGCCAAGGCGCAATAAGACAACCCTATTTTGTTTTAAATATACAGAGTAATAGTATGCAGTTTCTGCTTCTGTTCTGTCAATGCATTTTCTGTTTTATACATGTTCCACTTTGAACAAGTTTTAGTTTATATTGAAAATTTACTAAGGAGTAAGATAATTCAGTTGTATAGCATTTTTCATTGGAAGGAGACAGTGAATGATTCCCTCATTTGGCATGAGAAGTTTATATGTTAGTGATACTGGCAGTGGTTAAGTTGGTAGCATCCATTCCTAATGCTTGTATTTATTTTTCAGCATACTTTTTGGAAGATTGTGTGCAGATGTTGAAGTTTGTGCCTCCTCCAGATTCTCGCAAACGCAAGAATAAGGATAAAGATGAGAGTGAAGGAACTGTTGGTCAGGATGAGCAGGATGAAAATCTAAACAAAGTTGTTTCTGAGGATTACTCTGTTGAAACGCGAAATACAGTTGCCCAACTAAGTGAAAAGGAAATCAGTTTTGAGCTCATTGAGGTTAGTGCTACAGTAAAGAATACTTTATCTATCTCTTCTGAAGCGGATATTTAAAACACTCTTTATGATTTCACGCACGTGAGTGGTATCGAGAATATTCGGGACTGGTGCTGCCATCTAGTCAAAAACCTACTTAGAGACTGATGACTCTTAAGTAATGTAACCCTTAAAGTAGTTCCCTTCCATACTTATACACCAGTCCCAGCGATTCTGCCATTTTCCAAGTGCATCTTGAAAGTCATGTTCTTTGAGAGTGCTTAGCACAGACAGCGTTTCTTCTTGAATCCTTTCAACGTCCTTTCAACGTGATTTTCAATTTGAGAAATAGAGCGAAGTCGCAGGGTGCCAAATCAGTCGAGTATGGTGGGTGGGGGACAACTGTCATATTGTTTTTCGTCAAAAAGCTCCTGGTGAACAAGTAATTGTAATAGGGCGCATTATCGTGATGCAGCAGCCGGTTCCCTTGTTGCCAAAGTTGGGGCAGTCGTCTCCGCACATTTTCACAGAGCTGTCCAAAAACGTTACAGTGGTACATGGAATTCACTGTTAGATTTGGTGGGACGGATTCTTTGTGGACAATCCCCTTGATATCAAAGAAAATGAAGACCATGCTCTTGACTTTGATCTTTCTTTTTTTTTTTTTTTTTTTTTTTTTTGGGGGGGGGGGTCTTAACGAGTTCTGGCTCTTCCACTGGGAGGATTGTTGTTTTGAAGCGTTCATCCATCTCTCGTCGCCGGTGATGACCCTGGATAAGAAGGTTGATATGGCCTGAAGAAGCTCAGTGCAAACTTCAACATGCTGTGCTTTCTGATCAGCACTCAGTATCGTTGACACAAATTTTGCAGCAACACGATGCATGCCCAATTCATCAGTTAAAATTCGTTGGCATGTCCCATAACCTATTCCCACTTCATGAGCAAGGTCTTCAATGGTTTGACGTCAATCCTCACGAACAAGTGTTGAACTTTGGCAACAATATCAGGCATTGTGTAGCTGATAGGCCTACACTAGCATCATCTTTAATAGCTGTATGGCCGGCCCTGAAACTAGCATGCCACTCAAACACACATGTACGGCTCATACTTTGTCTCCAAAATACTTGTTGAATCATTGGGAGGATCTCCGTAGCATTTTCCCCAAGATTTGCACAGAATTTGATGCACACTCTTTGTTCTAATCTTGGATCCATCATAAAATCACCACACACTACAGAATATCATGAAAAGTACTAAGAATCTCAACACATCCACCCAGCTGCATGAAACTTTAAACACTCACTCAATCAGATGTGCTAGTGTTACCACCTAGCAGTACAAAACTCTACTTCAGCTACTGTCAAGATGGCAGCACCAATCCCAAATATTATGGATACCACCTCATACATGAGATTTAATCAGGACATATGCTTCATAGAACATTTTCCACATCATCAGCTCTTAAATGACTCTGTTTAACAGCTGACGATGTGGAAAAATTTCCAAGGAAAAAATGTGCTACTCAGAAGAAATTATTAATGGATGTTTGTGTTTGATTCCGAAATTAATATTTAAAAAAAACACACACACACACCTAATCTTTTTATATTATGGCTTGGTTCTGGCTCTGACAGTACTTCAAGCTGTAAAATACTTCTGTTAAATAAAAAAGAGAGGGGTTGGAAGGCAAACTAAGTGTGTAAGCAGTTGTAATTTTACTGAGTTAATGCACATTTAATAGGCTTAGTTTGACGAAGAAGCTCACTAGAGCATAAAGGTCCCAGTTATTTTATGTACAATGGCTTTGAAACTGTCAGTATAATATAGATTTCATCTTCATGTCCCCACATTCTAACTTCGTTTGTAAGCTTGTGTTGTTAAATATGTTAAAAGTACATTGCAAGCATTTTTTTTTCCCCGGTGAAGCGAGTACTTTGTAGACTTTTTTTTTTTTTTTACTATAGTTTATGAAATTTAATTTACTGTATAAATAATGCAGTTCTGCAAAAATGATGCAACATAGCACAAATATATACATGACACATGGGCTGAGGTTCCAGCCCAGCAATAGTCCTTATTATAATGTGCAAAATGTTAATCTAGCAATCAATATAAATATAAATATTGTACTTACAAAGCTGTTGACAATGGAGTGGTAATATATCTTAAACTTAGATATTTATTTTTTGTACTAAACTCCACTTACATATAAATAAGACACGTTTCCGGTGAATGTGTCTAGCCATCGTTTTGAGTAACGGCAGTTCGTGAGCAACTAAAAATGGGGGAGATTCTCCCTAAACATGTCTTATTTTTATGTAAGTAAGTGGAGTTTAATGTAAGAAATGAATACCTAAGTTTAGGAAATATAAATGTGTTTTCATTTTAGATTCGAAGTTGTCATGGTAGTGGTATGTGATTGGGATGTAGCTCTATAGTTAATTGATGTTATTTGGAAAGGTGTGATGAAGTCGATTGTAGCAGGATAATGTTCACTGTTTGAATATGTAAATCGTTAAGTAGAGTACATTGCACATGTACTACTGTGCATCTGTGATCAGGTGGAGAACTCGGTTCTAAAAACTTTCAATCCTTTGTAGTTGTAAATCGGAAGCCAAACTCCATATTGCACAGCCATATAGCCAGATAGTTCTTATCAGTGAGAATAATATTACTCTTTTGAAATAAACTGGTAAAGGTGATGATCCTTGAAGCAGATATTTCAGTTGAATAATTTTGTGTCGTAGTCTCATTATAAAGCTATTTATGTACTGTCTTTAATTAAGTTTGTTATCCAATATAATTCCGAGATACGATGTGGATTGTACTACAGTTATTCATTCTTCTTCTGAGATTTTTTTAAATGAACTGAACTACTTTAGACTTACAAGGGTTCTTTGAATTTTCTAATTTTTGTATCATATGCTTAACAGATTGATCTATGTCTGAAGGTTATCAGCTGATGATTTCCATGTAACTTCTTAGAATAGCAGTATTGTCAGCAAGCTGTGCTATAGTTATATTATCGTCTTTTGGGAGATCATGTGTATATATTATTTTATTTATTTGGTTTATTTACGGATGTCTCAGGTATTCAGCATCCTATTCATTTCAGGGCATGAAACGGGCAACAGATTTTGCTCAGAGGCCTCTTCTTTCAGGCTTGAGAATCGTGACGTAAATCTAAATCTACAACACGGGACCCACAGTGTTACTTCCCTTCCAAAGGAAGTCATACTTAAGATTTTTACTCCCAAAAATTCCATCGATCTTGGCCAGAATTGAAACCACGATCTTGGGTTTAGGAGGCAAGTATAGTTACCATACACCACTAGGACCAACTAAACTGGAATAGTTAAGCAGAAATCATCGCATATACAAAGTTTGCATCAAGCTTGATCTGAGAAAGCATGACTCGTACTCCCCATAGTTGCCGATACTTTTAGAGCTGTAGAATAATGATGATAGCCAATGCAGAGAATGGACCAGAGTTGCCATTGCCGCCAGTTTTGATACCTACAAGGCAATGGACCAGAACATTGTCACATGTGGCATTGAAAGTGTTGATGAAGTTTGTGACGAAGTGGGAGGAATCGCAAGTGTTTCAGATAAGGTGAGGGGAGTGATGCAGAGGGGAAAGATGGTACAAAGCCGAAGCCGTGCCTATGTTTGCGGAAGTTCTGAGAGCATATGAAACAGTAAAATGTACATAGAGTATCACTTCGAAATGAAGTTTCGCCTCCTTTCATGAACAGCGCAAACTAAGGCAGGAAAACGGAGCCAAAATCCATTCAATTAATGTACATAGATATTTACCGCTTTGTGCATATCAGACTAGTGGCTCAGTTGGTTCGAGGGAGAGTCATGTTCCCTCATGGGAAGGTAGTGAGTTCACAATCACCTTGTAACTTTTTTTTTTCTTCATTTTTCTTACTATAATACATATTACCTTTATAGTGAGGAGAATGCATAAATAAAGTTATACTGTTAACACATAAGTGGGAAATTTTGATTTGGTTAGGTACAGTTTGCTTAAGTTAAAAAACATTCCAGGTAGGACAATTCATAGAAAATTTATAGTATTAACGCATAAGATTCAAATTTTGGTTTGGTTTGGTTTGGTTAGCTTAGCATAAGTTTAAAAAAAAAAAATCAGGGAGGACAATGCATAAAAAAGTTATACTTTAATGCATAATTTGCAAATTTTGGCTTGGTTAGGTTAGTTTAAAGTAAAAGCCTGCGTCTTTTCCCATATCAATTATTTCCTTTACTTTTTACATTCCTACATATATTACAGTTTCCCATTTAATTTAATTAATATGGCCTGTAATTAACTATTGACAAGCACCCTGAACATTTCATTTATTGCATTCCAATGCTTTGTTTCTGTGCATTGCGACTTATATCCGCCTGGATTTGTTGAAGTCACTGTCTTGAATGCTGCCCTTCGCTTCCATTTGTGAAAAGATGATGTGACTGGTTCCCAAGTGGTATTGTATGAGTGAATCCTATGCACATGACAGCGACAGTATGGATAGTAATGAGGAACAGAATGGGTTGAATGTTGAAAATTCATTTTACATGAAAAGAAAAGAAGCAAATGTCAGTTAATGATCTTTTTCAAAGAAAATGACAAACATTTTTATTTTTTGTAATTTGTTTTATTTACAGATGCTCCTTAACTTCTCAGGTCATCAGAGTCCTATTCAATTCAGGGCATAGAATGAGATAAATTGCGCTTAAGAGACCTTTGTTTTCAGGCTTGAGGTTCTTATAAGTCCCATAAATCTATCACAAGGGACCCTCAACTTTACTTCCCTTCCAAAAGAACCATACTTAGGATTTTTATGCCCAATAAAAACCCATCAATCCTGGCCAGGATTGAACCTGTGATCTTGAGTCTACGAGGCAATTGTTATACCACTAGACCACCAGGAATGACAACAAAGTGTGAAATATGATCACATAAACATGTAAAATTGACACAAAATATAGTGGTTGCTTATATACTGGCTGTATGTATTTTTGAACATGATTTATGCATTTCCCAGGTTTTTTTTTTTTTTTTAACTTGGGCTCTCCAAATTCTACTGTACTTCAGTATGTCAGTGAAATATTGGCCACTATCAATAATGTAGTATATTACTAATTTGTACAAGAATTGTCATAAACAACAGTTAACAAAATGTATTAACAGTTATTTCAGTTTAATCATATTCATAACTAAGCAACTTATGGTTAGTAATATACATTACAACACTTTGTAGTTAATTTAATGACCATGTGAAGTATTATGTTATGTCAGTAATTTAGATCGCTAATGTTTAAGCCGAATTTCAAATGGGCATAAATATTAATAAACAGTAATAAAAGCACAAAGCTCTTGCTTAATTTTTTTAAACAAAAGAAAGCACATGCTGAAATAGTTTTTGCTTAATTATCAAGCATAAGAAATAGATTACTGATCTTAATTACAGTCACTAAACATAACACCATCATGAAGTTAAATAAGACCCCATTTAAATTTGAACAAATGACATACCAGACTGTTGTATGTATGTTGGATATTAGTTCTAATTGAAGTCTCAAATTCAAGGACATTAAGAAATGAGTTGCATTTATTTCTATTTTACCTTAAAATGATAATTTTGTTGCAGGAATTATTGAAATATGTCAAAACCTTAGATATATCAGGGGCAGTACTCATCTTTTTGCCTGGATGGAACCTGATATTTGCTCTAATGCGACATCTGCAACAGCATCCTTTGTTTGGTAGGTATTATAAGTATACTGTTAATTTTTACCAAATGAAGTGCATACTTAAAAAAAAATTATAATTACTATGTTTGTTAGCTTTAGTAGTAATTTGTAGTACTCCTCCAAAGCTATTTAACATTTTGACATATCCTGGTTACTAAAAGGGTTGAATGAAAAATAATGCCTCCTTCGCAGCTGTGTATGGATGTGGATATTTTAGTAAATGAAACCCAGAAATAATCGTTCGAATTTTTTTCTTTTAATTACATGTGTTCATTTTTCAACACAACTGGATACATTTCTGCCAATAATGAACAAGTTTTGTGGAAAAAGCCCAAACTGTGTTTCTTCAACCTTTTTACCTTCATCAGATGCAGATCCTTTAGTTTTGGAAAGAGCATTTTTTCTCAGAGTGATCATCCTGAATCAAACTGTCAACTAACGAGGGAAACTTAGTGATGCTGTCACTGGATGTCCAACTCCTTGCTGATCATGCAGATCAGATGTACAGATGCCTTGCAATCTTTACCTGTTGGGCCAACGATGCAGTGCTCGTATGAACATATTTACCATAAATGACTTGCATTCTTCTATGAATATCTGTTGGACGTCTCCTCTTGCTGTCAAGAATTCTGTCACACTACATTGTTTACATCACATTGACCATTCATCTGCACAAGGTTTCATTCTATACAGTGTGACAACACAACTGTTCACTACTTAATTGCCAATTGAGGGAAAGTTAAGCTATGAACATTCCAGTACCAATTTCATGCCAATGCTTCCATCTATTGTGAACTTATGGAGGTGGAGGCATTACTTTTCATTCAACCTTCATAATTAGACATAAGTTGGAATGTAATGCTTACTTTAATTGTACCTAGATATTCACAGCGAAGACTTTAGTTGCAATATATAAGGAAATCATTTCATATGCTAGAATATTGATTGTCATATTCCCTCATGCAATCTGATGTTTTTCATGATGTCAGGATAAATAAAATATGGACATTTTTTAAGATGTGTGCAATCCATTTGCCCACATAAGTAATGCAAATGGCTATTTGGAAGTAATAGTTTCTAATTTCTTTTGTTTTTCTTTAACATTCATGACTCCATTATCTGAATGCTGCCATAAATTAAATTTTTTATAGGTGTGGGGTTTATTTTGTGATTTGAATTATTTTGTATCATTTCTTTCATTATTGAGTTTTCTATATGTTTTCTATTTGTTAGGCAGTGCAGTTAACTTTTTACTGAATGAGGGCTAGTTTTTCAATGAGTTTGTGGGCAGTTTCAATGGTTCTTTTTACTAAATTATCATTGTAAGACTATCTTTTCTTAGGTATTTCAACATTTAGAAATTTGCATGATCTTAAAACATAAGCAGATTCATGAAGCAATTGCAATAATCGCAAAATTGTTATTTTGGTGCAAAGAAAGTATATGTGAACACATTATGAGCATTTTATTTTTCCCCAGACACGACTTGACAAAAATAAAACTTTTTAATCATAGAAACATAAAAAGACTATATTTTTGAATGATTAAAATATAATTTTATTTCTCAGTCCAACTAGTTATTGCGCATCCCAGAGCAGGGGCCTGTCACCTTGCAAGCTTGCAATGATATTGCTCTGTGTGTGTACCTAACTGTGCAGTGAGGGGTGTGATTCATTGAAGAAATAAATGCCATCCTGTTTGTTTCCATAACCTGTGTTTGTATTTATCATTAAAAAGTAAAAGATTGAATAGTTAAAAAGGAATAACTCCTTAATATTCCTCTCGTGCATACAACTAAATTATAGTCCATACTACCTGAATCTGCTAGGTCAATTTCTGGTTCAATGTCCGAACTCTTGAAAAAAGTCCACAAAATCTTGTCATCTGAAAGGCTGATGTGATGATAAATGATTCAAAACGACCATCTTGAACACACTTACTACCTTAATGGAGACGTAATATTTACAGATAGAAGCTGATAGTGTACACACATGCCAGGTCCTAACAATGAGCCAATTTTGTGCACATTGTTGATTACTGTAACCAAATGTGGTCATTTGTTGAAAGTTTTGCTGTGCAGTTACGCTATAAATTTATAGGGGTTAAATCGACCCCTCTCGCAGTTCTAGGTATAGGGCATCAAAAATAAATAAAAGAATAAAATATTTTATATCCAAATGTAACATAAAGAGGAAGAAAATTGAATTAAAGTCCAGATGTTTGGTGGAAAAATATGAATACTTGAGGAAAATATGCAATAATAAATTTATTTGGGGGTTATTTTGTCCCCTTCCGTAGTTCTAGTGTTAAGTCTCTTCAAATTCACAAGAAAGTAAGTGGAAATTTTTAACATATAATCCCACATCTAAAGAATCATAGTTATTGACTACACTTCCTAAACTTAGATCACCATGTTCACCATTGAGCAATTGTTATTCCCAAAATGAAATCTATTTTTGAAAGGTTGAATATTTGAACAACTTTGTGATTAATCTGCTTTTCCCTTGAAGTGATTCATTCAAAACATGTAAATGTTCAGTTATATCAACTATAAATGCAAAATCACATTTCCACTCAATATCTGTAACTTCACTAACAGGTTCTCCACTCATTTCCAGGAACAAACTGATCTCCAATAAAAAAAATGTGCTTAGAATTTTGCTTTTGACAGAGCCACCCAAATTCTGTATAGTATGGTTCTAGATCTTGTAGGAAGTTTTAAACTGTCTTATGTTTTAGTTTGTGAGATCGCATCTTGTTTTATAATCTTCACTACCCTGATTACATTGTTTACACTAGCTGCCTTAGCATACACAAGTTCTGGTGCACTGTGCAAAGAAATTATTTTATTGCTCTCTTTAATTTTTGTTTTAGAAGCGTCATGAAACCAGTTTTACAACCAATAATAGCCAGAGCACTATCAATGTAAATGTATCCCATGGAATTAATACATTCTCCACAACTTCCATTAAGCAGTTCAGAATATCTGACCGTGTTTTTGTGCCTTTCATAAGCATTAGGTCTTCCTTCTTCTTCCACACTTCAAGTTTTCATTTGTTCATTGAATAAATACACATAACTGGGCTGTACTTGCTGTTTCTGTTCTGATCAATAGCAATAGAGAATGCAATGAATTTTCTTGCTGTATCAATAAGGTATTCATTATGTTTGTCCACCAGATCTTGAATTCTGCTTGATAATGAATAAGAAGACTTACACTCTCAGTCTTGTGAAATGCTTAGAGGTCAATTTATTGGCAACTATAATCACACTATTTAATAAGTATCCCTTAAAAAAAACAACAAAAGAACCTGCAATTTCTACTGCCATCTCATAACACTGAGAACTGAAGATTTTGTCTTGGTGCTCTCCTCCTATTCCTCTTATTGTGATGTGATATTTTCTTTAAATATTTATATTAGGTATATTTTTTTCAACCTCCAATTGCTCTGCAACGTGACTAGATAAGCATAAGGAGGCAGATCTGTGCACTGTGTTCTGCACTATTACCCCACCATAATGTCCACCAAGGCCAAGTTTAATACATTAGTTGAAGCTGAGCTACATACACTTCAACATGGCCGACATGACGAATTCTCCCACCATGTGGGAGTTGCAAAGCATCATTTGTTTTCTAAAGGCAGAAGGGAATAGTGCAGCAAAAATTCATCACAAAATGAGGTGTATTTATGGTACAAACATATGAGTGAAGATGTTGTGCATGAATGGTGTAGGAAATTTAAACAAGGCTGAACTGCTGTTCATGATGGTGGACAAGGATGCAATTCTGTTGCTAGTGAAGACCTTGTTCAGCAAGTTGATCAAGTGGTTCGAGAGACAGAGGTTTACCATTAGTGAGTTGTCTGTGGAACTTCCGCACATTTCAAGGTCAGCTCTATACTATTGTTACAGAACACTTTGGCTGTCAAATATTTTGTGCACGCTGAGTTCCCAAAAAAGACCAATCTCCATATGCTGGTAGCAACCTTCTATGAAGAGGGTATTGAAAAGCTAATCTATTGATATTACAAATGTGTTAATCTTAACAGTGACTATGTGGAAAAATAACAGCGACTGTACTTGACTCCTGGTAATAAAACTATTTTGTGATTCACATATGTCTTTTTGTTATGGCCCATCGGAGGTTGAAAATAAAATAGCGCTCAAGCAGGGATTTTTTAGTTTTCAAGAACTGAATAATATTTAGCATGCAGAGTAAGTTAATGATGTCAAAAGATTGAGCAATTTTCTGTGATAAATCAAACAAATTGTATCACCACTGCATTCAGTGAAGTATGTAGCACCCCATTTGGAATTGAAATAGTTTGTTGGGAAAACCTTCACTTTAATGAGTTTCCTTCCATGACAATGGATACTATTATACTAGCCACCACTGCTACTGTGGGTAAAGTGTGCACTCTTGCTGGTCTGCATGCACTGAGCAGACATAGTGCAGGAAAACAAGCTCATGCACTGCAGAAAGCCAGTTGATTGTGTCCATCCTAGAGTCATTTGTTCAGTATTACGTGATCAATTTTTAAGTTCAATTTTTCCTGTAAAGCAGCCCCCACATTTCCCAAGATTTAAGTAATGATTGTGCTTCTACCTCTGAAATATTTAGCTTTTGATATTGCATCATTTAAAAGATCATTTTTATGAAATTTTTGGGCTTAGTACTGGGATGTTGTGATAATTACTAGGAAAATATTTTACTAATCTTGAAAACACATCAAGATTGCTTCAAGAGAAAATATCTATTATACACAGAGACAAAAAAAAATTAATATAAGGCTATCATTTTTAAAAAAATTTAACAATTGGAAAGAGCAGACTCTCCGAAGTATTGGTGCCTTAAAATATATACATAAAAAAATTGAGATCATCTCTACCAGTAGAACCATAATGAAAGAAAAAAATTGGGACTCATATAAGTTACGTATAAGAAAAATATACTAGTTCAGATAATCTATAACAATAAGATTATCAAATTTCCCAGCTGGTATTCTGAGGAGATTCCATTATATTATAGCACAGAGATATTGTTCTTTTGGAGAGTTATGGCTAACTTCTTGCTTATAAGGGGGTGACCGCAGCCCATTACTCTGTAGATTATGCATTTGGCGGTTGTGTGAACACCCATCTTGTATAGTTGGGCAGCTAAACAGTTATGTTTTGTTTGAGTCTGAAGATAACAGAAGTCTCGCATCTGTTACCATATGTATAACCATATTTAAGAAACAAAAATTAGGTCACCTAACATTTGGCATCAATAAATTTATTTGCTAATCATAGTGCATATTTATATTTGTTAATGATATACCTTTAAATTAAGCAAAATAAAATTAAATCCTAAACATTGAAATAGATTAACAGTAGATTATCCTTTTTAATTAGAGGACTATTAAAATGGAGCTTAAAATGTAGTTTAATACATTATTTATTTTTTGTTTGTTGATTATTGGTTGAATCTTTTATTCAACAACTTTAGCATTCATTTCACATAATAGAACTGATAAGGGTTTATATCTCTGTTTGCATGCATGTGTGCGTGAACCAATACTGATTGTTTGTTTATTTATGGACGCTCTTTAACATCTCAGGATATCAATGTTCCAGTACTGATGATACAAAGTGTTATAATGACTTGTTATAAATTGTAAAAGTATGTGAAACCAATGTTGAATTTTTTTCTCTATTTGCATATGAAAAAGGTTTCTACATGTGTAACAGTGCTATTAATCACCCTGAATAGTGGAAACCTTTCAGTTTTGATTAGCAATTCCAACTTAAATAGATTAATTTTGTAATAGTAGTTTCTCTTATGCTTAACCACTGGACTAAAGAAAGAGGTTAACTTCACATAGTACTAAAATGTTTTAATTTTTAATATATATTAATTTTGTGAGAGTCATTATGTAAGATATATACACTGACACAAACAAATAGGTTAGTTTATGTGTTTATGTATTTGTCAACTATGCAAACTGAGATCATGCTGTAAGGCCTGGAACACTCAGTTTGCATAGATATTTTAATTGACTGTGAATAAATATTTTTTTTGATTAACAGGAGGTCCTGGTTATTGTATTATACCATTACACTCACAGCTGCCCAGAGAAGATCAAAGAAGAGTATTTGAACCTGTGCCTAATGGAGTAACAAAGGTAATTTAATTATACTCACAAGAAGGATTATCATTTATAGTGAATTGAATAAAATTCTGTTTTCTTCTTCTATGAGTGAATTCTGAAGAAATGAAGCTAATGTGGTTGTACCCATGAAACATCTATTTATTTCTTTTTTTTTACCGAGTTCCAAAGGAATGTAAGCTATTGCAATTGTACCCATGGAAAGAATTTTTAATAATTTCTCCAAATATCCATTGATCATACCTACTAAATGCCATGTGTGTGTGTGTCCGTAAATGCTCTAGCATTTGCAATTTTTTTTTCCCTGAGTGAAACTTTGCATATAACCATCAATTAACAAATGATTTGTCGAGTTCATTAACCAGTAAAATTGGACCATTGAGGTGGGGGTTAACTCAAAGGAATAATTTTTTTTAAAAATTTAAAATTCCCTGTAGCGGCCACAATTTTTGTTTTTTCTCAACGAAACTCCATATATATTCATTTAAGAACTTTCAAAAAATAAGACATTTATAAAAAAAATCTGTTGGAACTTACACAGTGAAGCTTGTTAAATGTAAATTATAATTAATCTGTCATCTAACACATTCTTATGCTTCACTTACTTTTAAATACGGTGGGACCGGTTTCGAAGACACATCCTCTCCATCTTCAACCAACTTGACGACTGGTATGAGAAGCTAAAATCTTGGACCTGTGACTCCGTCCTGATGGTGTTTTTCTTTATAAACTGGAAATTGGTATTACATTGTACTATAATGTCGAAATTCATAAGATGATTCCTATGTTTATGAATGTAAATCTTCTCCCATGTGTCCAATTCTATACATTCGTGTGCTTCTTTTAGTAACTTTATTTCTCTTTATTTTTATGTTGTGATTATCTTTCCAAAAATGGTGTGCCACTGCTGACCTATCAATCTTGTACTTAACGTTCCTAAGATGTTCCTTTAACCATGTTCCTATGTTCCTTTTAGTTTTTCCAACGTATATATTAATGCATTCTTTACATGTTATTTTGTAGATGCCTGACTTTTTCTCCTGTGGAATGTTATTAAAACTGTTGTCCACTTAAGCATTTTTAGAGTGTATCTGTTAACAGGTGCCAATTTAATGCTAATATCTTTAAAAAAAATTTTGAATTTATTAATAGCTACTGGATGGTAGGTGAATTTTTTAAAAACCGGTTTCTTTTTTCAGTAAATGGTGTGGTGTTATTCTTGATCAATTTCTTCTTTAGGAATCTATTAAGTTTTTTGTTTACTAAATTTTTTTTTAAACCATTTATAATGGCAATCTCCTGTATCTTCTCAAATTCTTTTTTTTTACTCCTCTTTACTGATTGGTAAATTCACCAGTCTATGTGTTAAGCTGTTGAAAATTGAGTGCTTGTGAGCTATGGGGTTAAACTCATTTGATTTTATATAGTTATCTGTGTGCGTATCCTTTCTATAGATTTCCATGATTATTATTAATTTTTATATCTAAAAACGGCAACATTCCCTTTGTTTCTGTTTCCATTGTGAACATGGGAGAAGATTTACATTCATAAGCATAGGGATCATCTTATGAATTTCGACATTATAGGAGAATGTAATACCAATTTCTAGTTCATAAAGAAAAAAACACCAACAGGATGGAGCCACAGGTCATAATAGATGTTAGTTTCTCATACCAGTCACCAAGTTGGTTGAAGATGAAGAGGATGTCTCTTCGAAACTGGTCCCACCATATTTAAAAGTAAGTGAAGCATAAGAGTGTGTTAGAGGACATATTAATTATGTAAATATTGTACTTACGAAGCTGTTGACAATGGAGTGGCAATATAACCTAAACTTAGGTGTTCATTTTTTACACTAAACTCCATTCACTTACACAAAAGTAAGATGCATTTCGGGAGAATCTCTCCCATCTTCAGTTGCCCACTGAACCGCCGTTACTCGAAACGATGGCTGGACAAAGGGATTTTCCTGTTGGTTGAAGTAGGAAGTTGCTGAGTTCATCCATAGGAGGAAACTTGAAACTCATTATGTTTTCTCTATTTTTTAATAGGAAATTTTTTTCCCAAGTGGAAAATTTCTTTTTGTTTTGTGTATGTACATGTATGAACAGAGCTACATAGGCAAAACAAAAAGAAATTTGTAAATTCGGAGGAAAGAACATTTTAGGAATATTCGGTTTAAACAGGTGGATAAATCAGCAGTAGCAGCTCACTTTTGGACCAAAAACCATGAAATAAAACCGGGAATTAAACTGCTGAAACATCTTCACAACCCATTGGAGTTATCCACTTGGGAAAAAGTTTTATTATTAAAAAATAGAGAAAACCTAATGAATTTCGAGTTTCCTCCTATGGATGAACTCAGCAACTTCCTACTTCAACCAACAGAGGCCATCACAGGAAAATCCGTTTGTCCAGCCATCGTTTCGAGTAACGGCAGTTCAGTGAGCAACTGAAGATGGGAGAGATTCTCCAGAATTGCTTCTTACTTTTGTGTAAGTGAATGGAGTTTAGTGTAAAAAATGAATACCTAAGTTTAGGTTAGATTAATTATATTTTATTCCATAGATGTATTTAAAATAAATTGATAAAAGTAACTAGAAATGCTAATTGAAACTTGTAGGTTGTAGCAATTCATATAATATAGATACTTGTATGATTGAAGTGAACTATACACTCTTATTGGCTCCACTTACATGTTTATATGTTTATAACTTGTTTGTTTCACAAACCTTTGTTCGCATCCTCAGCTATCTGTCCAGTGCTAGATAATTCATTATGCTATAGGAATGTGTATTCTGTTCTGGTGAAGGTGTGATAAACTTAAGGTTTATGTTTTCATCCCTGAAAATGTCGAAGTTCATTAATTGGTTTCTGTATTTGTAAATGTATATTTTTCTCTCATGCTAATTATGTAGATCCTTATACTGATTTTAATAATTTTGCTTTATTTACTATGTCATGGTTTTCTGTCAAGAATTGAGATGCTACTGTTGATTTCTCCATTTGTTTTTATGTTCCTGAAATGTTTTTGAACTGTATGCGTATGTTTCCCTTTGTTTTTCCAAATATATTTTTCGCATTTTGTACAGTTATTTGGTAAAAACCCCATTGGTCATTTTATTGTCTAACTGTAAATATTCACGTAACAACCATGCTGTCTGGAGAGGTTTCAGGTCCCTAAAAAGTGAACAAACCACCAGTGTTAAAAGTTAAGATTTTTGCCATTAGGTATCATCAGCAAGGCTGTAGAGCTTCACTATGCTTTACTACGATATGCGGGGCAAAGGGTTAAAATCTTTTAGAATATTTTGAAATTTTTGCATATCCCATGGATGATATGTGAATTTTTTAAAAAGTATCTTCTCTTTTCCTGCTGAAAATGTTATGGTTTCTTTAATAAATTTCTGCCTTTTTGTGTACTACTTCAACTTTAGCCTGGCTGAAGATGAGAACTAAATGTTCTCGAAACTGGTTCCATACATTATGACAAGTAAGTGAAACATTAAGAGTGTATAGTTCAACTGAATCATACAGTGATATCAATTATATAATTAGCTTCACTGTGCAAGTTCCAATTTACATTTTAATAAAGCTATAATTTGAATTTATATTCTTTTTTAAAGTTGCTGTACTAGATGAGGAATTTGCTTAGTTTACACTGCTCCTTTGGGACAAACTTTGTGTAATCCTATTGTACACTAAAGTTGATTAGGCCAAGTTGCATAATTTCTAGTTAATAGGTGATTGACTATGTAAAAATAAACTTACTGCCCTGTTTATTTATTTGTTTGCTTTTGTCTATATATTTAAATTTTAGGATACTTCTGTTCTATAGCTCTTAATAATAATGTTTTCAGATTATTCTTTCAACAAATATAGCAGAGACCTCAGTAACTATCAATGATGTTGTGTATGTGATAGACAGCTGCAAAGCAAAAATGAAGTTGTTTACATCACACAATAATATGACAAACTATGCAACAGTTTGGGCATCTAAAACAAATTTGGAGCAGCGTAAAGGGAGAGCTGGACGAGTGAGGCCTGGGTTTTGTTTCCATCTGCTTACAAAGGTAAGTTTGAACTGATTTTTATAAGAATTTCAGTGGTTCTCAGTATTGTTTGTGCATAATTTTAAATGGAGTACTGAGTTACCAAAGGTAGAGGAAGGATAAGTCAGAGCACCTCTTCTGTAGAAGAAGGAAATAGACACAATGGGAATGGATTTGACAGTATATAAGAGTAAGAATTGGGACGTTTGTAGTTAAATATAGTAAACCAAAGGAGATAAGAAGAGAAAAGGAAGAGATCAAGAATGCTTTATTATGGGAATTATCAGTTTTGTTAATTACACTGGGCAACAAAAAAATAATTTTTGAATGTTTCGAGCACTTCATGAGGCAATTCCTACTAATTTTGGGTTGAGAAAAACAAATATGACAATGAAAAATTTTTATTAGCTCTAGTTTCTATGATATACACAAGGTGGAAGTATTACATATTAACGGATTGAGAGAAAAGGATACATTTTAATTACATACATGCTAACAACAATGAAAGTGCATTTGATTTTTTTAACTGGTAATTACATGCTAAGAGTTCTAAATTGCTGGAAAAATACTTCGCAGATAGTCGTGTCTGAAGAGAATCATGTGGTGGCCTATTGACTTTGTCATCTTTTAACTTGCCTCTTGTGATGGAGTTCCGCAGAATCCCTATACAAAGACCAACAGTAATCCGCAAGCATTACTTCATTCCAATGGCCCTGATATCTTTGTTCCATAACAGAAATGTCCTGATGGAATCTCTCCCCATGTTCATCACTAACAGCTCCACAACTAGGAGGGAAAAAGTCTAGGTGGGAGTGGAGAAAATGGATCTTAAGGGACATGTTGCATCCAAGGTTACGGTATTTTTGCAGGACCACTGTCACCAAATGCTTGTAGTTGTCATCTCTTTTGTTGCCTAAAAATCCATGAACAACACCCTTGAAGGCTTCCTAAGCTTTCTTTTCTTTCCCCTCCAAAACTTGGTCAAATGCAGGATCCTTTACAAGTTCTCTTATTTGTGGTCTTACAAAAATGCCTTCCTTAACTTTTGCATCACTTAATTTCGAAAATTTCTCTCTGATGTACTTAAAGGCCCGTCCTTCTCGGTTCATAACTTTGACAAAGTTTTTCATCAAACCCAGCTTAATATGAAGGGGTGGAAGAAGAACGTCTTTTGGGTCCACAAGAGGCATCAGATTGCGTTTCTGTGAGGAAAATGTTATTTCACCACAAATATAACAAAAGTTATTCACCATATTTGCACATTTTCGTGGCATTTTTACAAATTTTACACTAAAAAAGCACTCGCGAACCAGAAATTTTGCATTAATTTGAGTAGAAACTACATGTAATTCACAGTCACAGCAACAGTATCTATGTTTATGACTTACAAACAGCTGAATAGCATTTGTGTTTTGTTATTTGACAGGTGTGCCAACTCCCCAAAAAAAATTCCCCCAAATTTAAAATCTTCACTCTAAAAAATGAAATGGCACTTTATCTTCAAAACAAGAGCTAATCTATCATTTTTATGGTGAGTTTTGAATTCAGCAGATGGAAATACATGTAAATTCACTATTTTTAAGCCCAAAACATTTTCATTGTTGCCCAGTGTTATTGGAGGGGTTGAAATGAACCCTGGCTTAATTGATTCAGGGGATGAAGTGAAAAAGATTCTAGGCAGAATAGATGGTTTAGAAGTATGCCTTAGCAATTAGATGAATGTCATTTCCCAGTATATTAAGCAAGAGATACGAGAAGTTCAGGAACTAAAAAGGGAGAAAGGAAAGGCTTGAGGGGAAAAAAATGCAAGTTCAATTTGGTGTTTAATGAAGTTGAAGTTGAAGAAAGGAGAAGAGTTTGGGCCCAATCAGAAGAGATGCAAGATATTTTGGAATGAAAGCTGGAGATGAAACTAGGAGGATGGGAAATTGCAGATGCCTCTTGATATGATATGATTTTTCATTGATGCATGGTGATTTGAGATTACTACACAAGGCACATTTATTCTAAGAAGCATATAACATACAGCCAAGTGAAATTAGAAAATAACACTATTTCATCGTTCTTTTTAACAAGTATGAAACAAATATTAAAAAGGCTGAATTATGATTTACATTTCTTTTAGAGCACAATATCCCATTTGCTTATTTCTGACCATGCAAGAAATTAATCTAAAATAGCACAGGAATATGGTAGTGCAAGATCAAAAACCTCTGCACTCCACTCTGTGTACTGAAAGCTAAACAAGCATATCATTCCACATATTTGCTAATGAGGAACATGAGGAAAGTGGAGGAAGAAAGACACTATGACTGAACATGGACAGAGGTGGAGGGAGCACATTGTCTACATCCCTCTATAGTACCACAATGGCCACAGTGTATTGTATTAGTACTGCAGTTTCCTACAAAATTAAATTTGTTTGAAAAGCTCTTACAGCTATTTGTTGATCATTTTATTGCATAATAACCTAAATATTAGGCAAAATTGAATGAATGTTTTGCAAACTATTTACCAAGGGGTAAAATATGTTTGGGTTGTGGTGAACTACCATGTTAATTTGTTATTAATTGCAACTAGCTTTCAATAGACAGATTAATAAATACCATATGAGGCCAAGAAAGAAATAATTGATTTTTTGAAATAAAATACCAATTTCCGTAGTTACTGATAGTAGTAATGATGCAAATGCAATAAAAACATTTTCCTTTAATTGTGTCCTTTTTTTTTTTTCCAGCAAGGTCAAATATTTACTTCTTTTATCATTACAAGAGAGTAAAGGCAACACAGGGAAGAAATTTTCTCTGCTGTTGATAATTCCAGCAAGGTCAAATATTTACTACTTTTATCATTACAAGAGAGTAAAGGACAACACAGGGAAGAAATTTTCTCTGCTGTTGATAATGGATCGTCTTCCTTGGACATTCCTTGTGAAAATTGCATGTTTTCTTCTGACATGCCTGTACAGTAATTAGTGCAACAAAAGGTGTTGCCAAATTTGTGAAGAAATATTAATCTATATCTTCTGGATTGTTCATGTCATTTATACCCATTTTATACCCAGAAAAGCAGTTTTCTGTCAGTTAATGTAGAGAAATGTTTAGTCCAGTTATTTTACCATATTCAGAAGAGATCCAAAAGGCAAAATGTGTTATAAGTAAATCAACATGTGTGGCACAGTCTCTCACAAAATGTTGAAGTATGTTAATACCTATGTTGTGATTGGGCAAACTAAACACTCTTGCAGCTTTACTAACTTACTTTTCACATTAGAACATGTTTTGCAAACCTTTGCACACACACTTGTCGACAGTTTGAAGGGTTATTGTAATTCTTGGAGCGTATACACTGTTTGGTTCTAGCAGACATCTGATGAAAATAGTTTTCATCCCATAGTATATCAAAATGTTCATCAGCTGATTTTTGAATTTGTGGGTATAAATTTTTTCCTGTGTGTTCAGTTTTCCATGCCCTTCTGCTGCCATTAAACAACTGTACTTTTTTCCAGTTACAATTATATTTTGTGTTGAGAATGTTAGTATCTGTTGACTCACTCTTCATGAATCAATAGGATTCTTGAGCAGTAGGATGCTATTCCATTTTGTAATGGACCTCACTAGAAGAATGAGATTAATAAGCAGTTTGAAACCATTAAGACTTTCGTATAGGATCCACACACAAAATTGTATTATTTACTTCAGAGTACACTTCTTATTTTTAGCTCTCTAAATTTCTTTCTGCAGCTATACACCTTCTAAGAAGGAAACTCTCAGTCTTCAATTTATCTATTGGTAAGATTTGTTAAGCCTCTTCAATTTGATTCTATCTTAATTTCCAGTGTCAAATTCAAAAAGAGGAAGTACCATAGAATACTTGATAATTGAAGCAAAAGCCAAAGCATACTTGAAAGAGAATGAGTGTGATGAGATGTTTTATAGCCTGTTAGAAAGTTTTATACGACAACTTGTAGTTATATTCTGAAGAAATATTCATTTGAAGATAAGTTTCTTAAATATCCAGAAGTTGTGAGCATTTCATTCATAAAAATTGTTTCATATTCAACTCTAGAATATTCTGTGCAAAGATTCCCATATTGGATAGTGAAATTGGACTTAACAAATAGAATATGAATTTGTAATTTTAAATTTACAATTTAAGTGGATCTAGGAATAGAGAAGAATTCGGGCAAAATCGCAGATACTAGAAATAAAAGTGGACAAGTAAAGTATAAAACATTATGTAAAGTTAAGTTTGCAATACTAAGGCTATCAGTAACTCTCCTAGAGAAAACTTTTTAGTCTTCTGAGAGAGAAAAAATTAGAGAATTCAGTCTTTATTAAGCACATCACCACTAGAACCACTTGTCTATAAAATCAAGATGATATCACAATAAGCATGCTTAAAAAACAAATTTGCAGAAAAGCAACTGGTAGATTCAAAATACCGCCACGGGTGGCCAAGGTCATAAAGGCATGGACTCGTAAGTGGGAGGTCTGGGGTTAGATACCTGCCAGGACCTTCCTCCCTGACTGGGGTTTTTTCCAGCTTTTCCTCAGTCCTCATAATTGGCAAATGCCGGGGAAGTACCCTAAAATTAGGCCTGAAACATTTCCTTCCTTAAAAAATTCTTTCCCAATATATCATTTCATTTCATGTATCACCAGTGTTCACCACCTGTGGTGCCTCAGTAGTAAAATTAGGCATTAAACACCATTAAAAAAAATTTGAAATATGCCACATTTTTTATCACAGAAGAAATGAAGGTAACATGATTATTTATAAAATTCTTAGATCTGACATTGTCAGAAAGGAGGGGGGTTATTGGGGGATTGCATGCTTTCCAATAGATTCTTGCCCAGTGTGGGATTGGAGCATTGAGCTGGCAGTAGTTAGCCCCCCCCCCCCCCATCCAAAAAAAAAAGAACTGTATAAAATATGAATTGCATCTTTAGAAGACAATAAGCATAAGATATGAGGGGAAGCCGAGATTCCTAATGGAACAAGAACACACAAAAGTTTAACTGCTATGCTCATATGTGCAAAAAGGTCTCAGTTCAACACTGTAATGTGTTAATGGATATCATTGTATGATTAGTTGAACTACACACTCTTAAAGCTTCACTTACTTTTTATAAAAGTATGGAACCGGTTTCGAGAACATTTGTTCCCATCTTCAGCCATGCTAAGGTTCAAGTATTGTCATGATATGTTGTCTTCTGTTCCATAATAAAGTGTTTGTATTTTGTGGATTTCGCTGCATAAATTTTGAGGCATGGGGTCTACATTTGGAAATGGGTTTAAATAGAACTCGAGAACCATCTAATTTGTAAATGTCTTTATAATGTTGATGAATTATAAACATTCTAATTCATGTATACTTTATATATGTGCACATGTTTAATATTGATGATGTCATATACTCATTTTGTATGACTGTAAACAAATGGAAACAAAATTATGTGTTAAAAGTGGATACAAAATAATAAAATTTAAAGTAAGAGAGGATGATTCGTGCTATTTATTTTCAGAAATGTTACATTAGTTATTAGACTTACGGTGTATAAAATTAAATTGAAAAAATGTTGTGCATTATGAAAAAAAATTCTATGTACACAAAATTTATATCTAATACCAACTCACAAAGGCACAAGGAATATTGATGGTCATAATTTGGTATTTTGTGTATAAAAAAATCAAATGGAGATAAAGATTTTTTCCAAAATTACCAATTTGGTTGTTTTGTGAAATTAATTTACTTTCCTGTAGATGCTATATGTATATGCAGAATTTAATGTTAAACCAGCTTAACAAGCTTAAAAGTCTTGTACACAAATTATTAGGTTAATTATCTATACTATAAATTGTTTCATGCAGACATCAAATAAGTATTTAACTAAATATACACTTTTAACTTTACTTGGATATTTTATATTGCCACAAATGATCTTAACATCACTTAGAGCAAATAGAATGAATAACATTTTTTTAAAAGTTACAGAATTTTGTTTCATGTTCAGTAAAATCTAAACAACATAGGGAAAAAAAATCATTTTGTAAAAAACTGTGTAACATAGAGTGACTGTTAATATAGGCTCGCTATGAACGTCTGGATGAACATATGACTCCAGAGATGTTCCGTACTCCTCTGCATGAGCTTGCATTATCTATCAAGCTCCTTCGTTTGGGACCTATTGGACAGTTTCTCAGCAAAGCAATTGAGCCGCCACCAATTGATGCGGTTATAGAAGCAGAAGTTCTACTTAGAGGTAAACATAATATCAAGTAAACATAAACATAATATCAAGTATTCATTATGTTTTAGTTTTACATTCATGTAAAAAAAAAATATATAAACGTCTCTTTTATTGAAATGTAAAACAGAGGTAAACAAGTTGCAAAAACCTTGTGGAATAGTTTCAGCCAAATATCAGCAATGAATATTATTGTTTTAATATTTATTTTATATTCTGTTCTTACTCATAGCTTCTGTTTAATTATTATGTTGTTTTGAGCCAATGTTTTCTCTAATGTTTTGTGTATGTTGCTAGTATCCAAATAATAGCTGCAAAGCTTTTCAGATATTTTCTGATTTCTCAGATTTATTAATTTTTCAGAGGCTAGGTGTATTACTTTAGTAATGGTACATTATTTTTAAAATTTTATAATATTTTCAGAATTGAAGAAATATATTTGCTGATTATAATTTATTTGCTTATAATGGATCCATTCTGCTTGTAAATTGTCAATTCCCTGCTATTTATACTGCCTTGTATAGAACAATGGCATCACTGTCAAGGATGGTGAAGATAATGATATTTTTAAAATAGTACGTACCTTCAAGCCTTATAATGCATTTATGGAAGAATGGGCTTAGCATGGATGCATACAGATGTAATATTTTTTAAAAGAATTAAGGAAAAATACTAAAGAAGAGTGTACTATGTGCAGGAATGTGGATGGTGTGTTCCATTGTCTAATGGAATGTTGATTTGGTGTATTTATGGATGCTGTTTAATGTCCCTGGTTATCAGTGTTCCTGTCAATTCAGAGCATGAAATGGCCACCAAATTTTGCTCAGAGGCTTCTTCTTTCATTCTTGAGGTTCTTTTTCTTGCCATCAATCTACAATATGGGGCCCACGACTTTACGTCCCCTCTGAAGGAAGCCATGCTTAGAATTTTTACACCTGAAAAATCTATTGATCCTTTCCGGATTTGAACTCGCAAACTAATGGAATGTGAATTGGTAAAATGGAAGTTAAATAGTATTTGGAATGGTAAATGGGACATTCTTACGAAAGATATAGTGGCAATAAAAATATTATCAAATAAAAGGGTAAAAAAAAAAAATCAACAGGACAGGGGAATTACTAGTAAAAGTAAGGGATAAGTGAAGGAGAAACATAAGGAAGGAGCAGGTTCATAATGGTTGAACATTTTTTTTGTGATAAAAGTTCATAAAACTGAATGGTTAAGGTATGGGAGAACTTTAGTACTTTTGATACTGATAAATTTCCTAGATTAGTTGACAGTGTAAATTGATGTATATCCAATTGTAATCTAGTTTGCTAAATAAAATTCATTCATTCATATAATGCATTTATTAAAAGAAGAGAAAAAATTTTGACAATGAGAATTTTATGATTCCCTGAATAAAATAATTGTTTGTATTGATAGCCTGGATAATAATTGTTATAATTATGTTTCTTTATTGTGCCATTTTAATATTAAATAGTAGCACTTTACATTTATGTCATTGCATTTTGATGTAATTGTACATAATCATTTTTATAGAAATGAAATGTCTCGATGCCAATGATGAACTAACCCCTCTTGGACGTATTCTGGCTAAGCTGCCTATTGAACCTCGTCTTGGAAAAATGATGATTCTTGGTTGCATGTTCTTCTGCGGTGATGCCTTGGCAACTATGGCTGCCAATAGTTCAACATTCCCTGAAGTATTTACAACGGGTAAGTTTAATTTTCACAATTACTTTTATTAATAATTATTAATTAATTTCTTTGTAGAAACCTATTTCAAACCAGTTAAAACTTCTTTCCCAAGGGAAAGTTTAAAATTTTAAAAAGGTTAAAATTATTAAAATATTCTACACTCTCTTTAAATTACTAAAACTAAGGACATGTTTCGTGAACGAGTTCAAGAAACATGTCCTGAATTTTAGTAATTTAAAGAGTGAAACACTCATAAGTGTTGAATATTTTAATCATTTTAACAATTTTAAAATTTTGAATGATGCTCAAGAAACATGTTCTGAATTTTAGTAATTTAAAGAGTGAAACGTTTAAGAGTGTTGAACATTTTAATCGTTTTAACCTTTTTAAAATTTTAAACTTTCCCTTGGGAAAGAAGTTTTAACTGGTTGGAGTTTTATATTAATTTATTTATTATAGGCATAAAGTATTTTGTTTTCTCCTTTCTTGCAGGCATGGACAATAGAAGGCTTACATATCAGCAGAAGTCATTTTCTGGAAATCGCTATTCAGATCATGTAGCAATGTTGAATGCATTTCAAGCTTGGGAGGAAGCTAGAATGAATGGAGAGCAAGCAGAAATGGCATTCTGTGATCACAAGATGCTTTCTTTGCCGACATTGCGAGTTACATGGGAAGCAAAGGTATATTTATTACTCTAGTATTACTTTAAAAAATACTTGGTTTTTATTTACAGGATGCTTTTCTGGAATACGTGCTTTTGTGTGTGCATGTGCATTCATTGTATATGAATGTGTAAGAAACCAAAATTGATGAAATACCTTGTAAGTGAAATTTGTATAAGAACCAGATTTTAACTTCATAAAATTTACCATATTTAAATACATGTTTTGTTTAATGTTTATGTATCTCTGTTAGTTTAGAATAAGATCCAGAAATATAAAAGTATTCCAGATTAGTTGTGATGATTTTTATAATATTATTAACTAAGCAATTTTTTTTCAAATTCTGGATTATAGAATCAGCTGAAGGAGCTACTAACTTCAATTGGATTCCCAGAGGAGACAATGGTTCCTCAGGCATGTAATTATCAAGGTGGCCCTGACCCAAAGCTGGACATGGTTACAGCCCTTATGTGCATGGGCCTATACCCAAATGTTTGTTTCCACAAAGAAAAGCGCAAAGTAAGTAGAGATTCAAATAGCTGGGATTTTCACAGTGAAATGTAGCATAACACATTATTTATGACAAATTCAAATTTCACTAGTTGTGTTCCACTTGAACATGTTTTAAAGGCAGTTGCCTTCATCAGCAACAGCCTTTGAAACATGTTTAAATAAGCGGAACAAAGTTAGTGAAATTTGCGTAAATTCCTCATAAATAATTTGTTATAAATAAAGATTGGTTTCCTGTTAGGTCCTTTTAGTTGTACATTGTTAATTTAGGAAATTTGAATTAACTATGCACCTAAAGACTGTTATTTTTTTTCTTTAATCCTTGGAATGAAGTGCTTACAAGCTTAGAAATTTTATTTGTACTGTATTTAAAAGGAAACTATGCTTTCTTTTTTTTATTAGGTTCTTACCACTGAATCAAAAGCAGCATTGATACACAAGACATCTGTGAACTGTAGTAATCAGGAACAGCACTTTCCTTTCCCATTCTTTGTTTTTGGTGAAAAGGTAAAAATATTCACTTAATCAATTAGATAAGATTTTTTCAAATACACATGCATGTTGTATATGACACGTGTTTTATACCTAGCCTTGCTATAAATATTACAGATTTTTGAAAGGAACTGTATGTGGTGTCTAAGTGACCAGATAACAGTTTGGCTGTCAGATTCTATTTTTAGTTTAGTTGTAGCAGAAAATTACATTCCTTGAGGCTTAACCATGAAGAGAGGGTGTTTGTGTACTTCACCATCGAACACTTCACTGAGACTGGTACTTTTAATGACCATTCAAAGTCTAATGCCTGCACTCTATGAGGACTAATTATCAAAACAGTAGTGGCATGTTTTTGACTGAATCTGGTCTGCGGCAATGGGTGATAACCCTGAGATCAATATATTCAGGAGATTTATGTCCAGAGTGCTTAGACAAGATCTTGGTCTGAGGGCTTTTAATTGCAGTACTGCATAAATTTTTAATTGCAGAATTGAAGCAGCAGACATTAAATTGCAAACTACTCCTACTGTATCAAACTAACAACCACCATTGAAAATGAAGAGAAAGTACTATATATATGAATAATTCCCCTACCCGGATTTTAGGAAGGGAGATTTGGGAAAAAAAGTTGTTTGTATAACTGTATTAAATATTTATAATCAAAAAATTTACAATAAGTTATAAATTAAAATATTATTGCATTTAAGAAATTTGTTGCATCATAATCATGTCATGGATGTGGAACCAACCAACACTGCAAGAATTAAATGTTTACACCTAAGTCAACATCTTAAACATTTTTGTTCTATTTAGCATAAATAAGTATGATAAAATATCGTTACTTTTATAATTTTATGCTGCCTAATCTCTATTCATCATCAATGCAAGAAGATTCGCCATTATCATTGTTTGTCTTCCCATAGCATATCGTTCTCCATTCCATTGAGAGAACTCAAAATTCTGAACTTCTTGAAGCTTCTTTCCACCAATGGTAGAGAAATTGAAACTCATCCACTTTTCACCCATTTGCAGATTAGAGTTGTTGCCAGGAGCTTGATTTTACCTCTCGGAGTGAGTTGGCACTCTTCCTTAACTATTCATCTTGTATAACATTCTTTTAATGTGACTTTAAAGTCGGTCCTGGTGGTGTAGTGGTAACCATACTTGCCTCCTAAACCTAAGATCGCGACTTCAAAACCGGCCAGGATCAATGGAATTTTTCGGGTGTAAAAATCCTAAGTATGGCTTCTTTCGGAAGGGAAGTAAAGCCGTGGGTCCCATGTCGTACATTTACAGCATGAGAAAGTACCTCAAGCCTGAAAGAAGAGACCTCTGAGCAAAATTTGTCATCCATTTCACGCCCTGAATTGAATGTGATGCTGATGACCTGAGATGTTAAAGAGCGTCCGTAAATAAACCAAAATCAATCAATGTGACTTTAAACGGTCGATTGATGTAGACATCCAATGGTTGGTAAATCGATGTACATCCTCCAGGAATGACAGCCAAGTCAATCTTCCCTTGTTCAAAATTTTATGTATGTTTTCTGTAGTATGACTAGAATAATAGCTAGAATAAGCATGTTCTGTAAGTTGAGTAGTGCTCCTGGGTGACATTGCCATAGTCGCATCACCCAGTTCACAAAATCTCATTGGCCATCCACCCTTTAATATGAGCTCATAGATGGCAGCAGATTTTTCCCATCTGCAATTAATGTGCAGCTTTATTTTTTAATACTGTCAGTTCTGAATACCATAATAGATTCACCCTTTTTATTTATTGTGTAGTCTTGCAGCACATCAAGCTAGGTACATAAGCATTTCCTCTGCATTTTCAATTTGCAACAGTCAATATTAATTTCTCTGGTGCAATCTGATGAATGATGATAAATCTGTGGAATTTCACAATCTTTTGTTTGTAGACATTGAACAAAGCTCATTTTCCTATGAAAACTGAAGACATTATGTTGGATAACATGTGTGAGCCATCCACAACTAGCCTTAAAGCCAGTACTGGTTATGCTTAGTTCTTTTGTTATTGCTTTCAATTTCAATTGAACATTTCACTCGTAGTAGCACATCTAAACTGTCTCTTTTCAGTCACATACTCACATAATCTGTTTTCCACTTCAGGAAACTTTCCTTCTTATCCCAAAAATGTCTGCCAGTTACTGTTAGTCAGTTAAAGCTCTCATCCATGATTTATTTTCATCCAACAATGCGTTTGCCAGTTTGTTCTGCTTCTTCAAGGATGTGGAGATTTTCTCAATGTGAATGATCTGTAATGATGTTTCACATTAACCATCCTGCACATGTGCTTTCATTTTAGCTGATGCTACAGAAATGGCCTATAAATATGATTCTCAATTTTGAAGGAAAAAGGCAAACTTGTAGATTTTGGTGTGTCAGAAGTGTAGTACCAACTCTTAAAGTGAACAATACCCAGACCCCAACTTTTTGCTGTTACATTTTGTAAAAAATATGTGGGGATTATTAAGTATATGTTATTAGGCATTAAAGAAAGCTGCAAATGTCATAATGGTATGAGTGTTTGCCTGAACTTTATGGGAATCTTGTGAAGACTCGAGAAGCCATTCTGCCTCATTAATGGTTTGATAGGGAGTGAGCTGTGATAGTGTCATCAAGGTATTGAAGACAACAGCCAAAGTGTATGGAAACACTTTGCTGGAATTAGTGGTGAAGAACATAAACAATCTTAAATGTAAATTGGAACTTGCATAGTGAAGCCAATTAATAAACAATCTTGTTCAAGAACAAGCATTGGAGCTTCCAGTAAAGTTCATCTCCAGTCCACAAGGCATTATCCATTGATACTTGACTTGAGAGAAATGTTCCAGGTTTTATTAGTGTTCAAGGTCAGCCTTGTAGCATTTATGACTGGAATACAAACTTTGGTCATTGCAAAAGGATACGGTTTGCAAGAAAGGGTATCTAATATTTGCCCAAGGAGTCCACAGTGGAGAATTTCCCATTGCAGGTAGTGTGTGATGCTATAAGTGAATGGCAAGAGACTTTAGGTCATGTGAGGGGTTCATTTTAAGAGTTGATTGGTGTAGAACATTTAGAATACACAATAGTACAACATATCAAAAGCAGATATAATAAAATGAGTTGCAGTTACTTAACTAAAATGCTAAACAGTACAAGACTAGGTAGATGTGACACTTGCTTGTTTTCATGATTTAGCTAATATTTTAAGTGAGAAGATTAATGAGCATAATTTAAAATTATTCCTGTTTTAGATAAGAACTCGTGCAGTTTCATGCAAACAAATGACCATGGTAACTCCTATTCATCTGCTGCTGTTTGGTTCTCGCAAAGTTGAACTTGTTGATGACATGGTACGACTTGATAATTGGTAAGTAAGAAATAATGCCAAGAATTTGATATGTTATTTTCCCACTTGGAAGTTGATTAATCATTTCTTGCAGATTAGCCTAGTAGCCTGTTAGTGTTATTAAATTGATGAATATGAAAGAAAATAGGAAGTGTACTGAAACTCTGGTTGCTGTATCTTCATAAGAAGGTGCTGAGACCTACTTTGAAATTTTGATTACAGAATCATTGCAATATAAGAAAGCTGGCGCAAATTGTTAGGGGTTTTAATTGTAAGACTGCACAATCCAAGCCTGAATCATACAAAGTAATGAAATTATGTTGCACAGATGCACATCCCTACTTCATTCTGAAAGATATTTCACATTCCATCAAATGATTTGCTCATGCTCCCTGCTAGTCTTGCACTGTCACTCAAGTTGGTTCATAATTGTTTTAATTTATCTACATGGCATAAGCTAAAACTTTACCATAATATCACTCAAGGCTATTCAATGCAACAAGTGGCTATTGATAAATGTTTTTATTTACTTAAATGTAAAATTGGAACTTAAACACAGTGAAGCCAATCATATTAATGGATATCATTGTATGATTAGTTGAACTACACACTCTTAAAGCTTCACTTACTTTTTATAAATGTTCTCGAAACCGGTTCCATACATTTATAAAAAGTAAGTGAAGCTTTAAGAGTGTGTAGTTCAACTAATCATACAATGATATCCATTAAAATGTTTTTATGTTTTAGATTTTCATACAACTTAAACTAGGACCCAGTTTTATCACATGAACTCATGGCATTCAGCTACCAGCATTTCAAAATAGGTTTCAACATGAATTCTTAGGTACTTTCCTTGTAAGAAAAGACTATGAAATTGTAACTCACAGTTATATACATGGGGTAGGTCCATAAATTTCTGGCCTAACCATTTTCAAGAAATGATAAAGACAAAAACTATATTTTACTTTTCAGTATAGTTACCCTTTATTGCAATACACTTCTCACATCTTTGAATTAACATTTCAATCACTCCTCCCACCAAAAATAGTCAGAAGTCTTGTCTGCTAAATGGGCATAAACAGCATTCATCACTTCTTTGTCACACTTAAATTTCCTTCCTCAAAGATTCTTCTTGAGTTTTGAAAATAGGAGATAGTCACTGGGAGCTGGATCTGGGCTGTAGGATGAATGGTTGATCTCCTTGAAGCCACATTTCTTCACAGCTTCCTTTGCAACAAGAGCTTTGTACACAGGGGCATTGTCGTGAAGAAGGCGCACATCACCACTCAGCTTTCCCACCTTTCCTCTTTGATGGAAGCACATAGTCTGTGCAGTAGGTCAGCATAGTACTCCCCATTTACTGTGGTGTTCCTCTCCTTGAAGTCAATGAAGAGTATTCCTTAACAATCACAGAAGATTGTGACCATGATCTTCTTGGTTGACTGAATGAGCTTGACCTTTAGAGGCGGTGCTTCGCCAGCTTTACGCAACTCCATTGATTCTCTTTTGGACAAGAAATTATAATAGAGGATCATAGTTTCATCTCCTGCAACAATAGTTTGCAGAACTATTCTCTCGTTGCCACAGCAGAGCTCCATAAATACCTGACAACAGATGACTGGTAGCTACTTTTGGATTAAGGAAAGAAATCTAGGCAAACCCCCTTGCACTAATCTTATTCATGTTTAAAAGTTAATGAATAATTCGAAGGACTGTCATTTTAGAAAAGCCCAACCATGCTGCTATTTCTGTAACTTTGAGCTGCCAGTCGGTCTTCCATAATTACTCCTTCCACAAGAGCGATGTTTTCAGGAGTGAGCACCTCCAAGGGCCAACCTGCATGCTCTTTGTCTTCAATGCTTTCTTGAGCCATTCGAAAAAGTTTGGCCCATTCTTTTATGGTAGAATATAAGGGGGGTGCTTCCCCATATACACCGTCCATTCATTGTTTAATTTCATTTGGAGTAGGTTCTTCTTTTGTGAAGAACTTAATAACAGCTCGAAACTCCATTTTGAATGTGTTACAATCTTCTACACATAGCCTTCTTTATGCAACTAAATCTGAACAACTGAACACAGTCGAGTGTAAGTTACAGTTGCAATTATTTACTTAATAGATAAATGACACCAGATAAGAGTTTTGTGAAGTTGATGATCCTTAACTGCCAGGCTGGAAACTTATGAACTTAGCCTTGTATGTCTTATTTTAAAATAAAATAGAATTAATGAGTATCTGACACTGTCAGTTGGAAGGTGTCATTTTGATTGTGCATGAAAGCAAATGCATTAAACATTTCCAGAATAAAATTAAATAATTTTCTTTTGCACTATTTTTTAGTTTATATATAGTAAAATCCCTCTTTTATACTTTTCAACAGACTTGAATAGTGTAAATAATGGGAAAATGTATCATGGAAATTACTTATGTAATATGTATTTAGTTATAGAACACCAATAAATTATAGTATTAATTTTTATTAATAATGCTAACTTATAATTTGTAATTCTTTTACAACTATAGACCTGACATTTAAGAATGTATTCAACTTCCTATTTATTTACAAAAATGTCAAGTTGGCTGTTTGATTTGACTTCTGAGTAGCAGAAATATATCTATTTATTACATTTTATCTGCTCTGTTAGGCGGAGTACTACGATCATCATCAGAATCACTTTCACCACTTCCTTTACTTTCATCTTCTGCTTGAATATGTGGATCAACCATGCCTTCCACAGACACACAACTGTGACAACTTAGTCAACATGAAGGAAATCTACTGAATGACAATCTGCAACTTTTCCCATGCCATAGTGAACATGCCTTCTCCTTCTCCTGCACAGCCTCCTCCTCCGCCTCCTCATTTCTTCTTCTTGCTCTTTTTAGTCTTCCTCTTGTTTTGGCTCTTCTTCCCATTGTCCTCTTCTAATTTAAATTCTTTCCAGCTTCCATAAAATTTAATGCTTTCTGTACTATGCCTTTCCTTTATAATATTTAAAAGCATGTATTACTCCTAAATCCATGGTTGGCACTTTTGCTGTTAGCTGGAAAGAATTCCAATCTCACATTTCATAAATGAAGATTTTTGTGATTTGCAGGAGAGCAGTCTACAAACATAAATAATCATCTGATTCTGTGCTCCCATCTTTGAATAAAGATTAAGCATTTTCTTTTCAAAAAGTTCAAATGTGATCCATGCTTTTTTGTTTACATCACAGCTGGTAGGCAATATTATTTTTATGTATTGAGGTTTCTTGAACTTGCCAATCACAATTGCATGAAGTTTACAGAGCCATCATATTCTTACCAAACATTAAAATAAGGTAATGTTTACTGCACTTTCTTCCATTGACAGTTTTCCCTGTCGAAAGTGAATTTTTGTTTGGAAGAATAATAATAATATCAATATTGAACATGTTTTTAGGAGCATATTGTTATACAGGGCCTGCATTTTTTATTATTTTACCATTTAAGAACAGTTATTCCTTTCATGCTATTTGCTTTAGCACAAACATATTTATACACTACATTATACAGCTTTTTGAATTTTGTTAATCCATTCATTGACACAGAAAGGTTTTCAATTTGAGCATATCTGTCACTTTACATGCTTTTTCATGTAACAATACAGCCCTCATGTTTTAAGCACAAGCAGATTGGAACCAGATCTTTAATATTCCTTCCAATTTCATATATTTAGAGTAAGCAGCATACTTCTTTTCCTTACAGTTTGGACCATTTTCATTAGGGCTTTCCATAATTCAGTTTATTTTTATCACTTCTGTAAAGTGTGGACATTGATATTGTCACAACTCCGGTATATCACTTGCTTTTACATTATTCTTTTCAGTTAACTTGGTACAAAGTTTGATACTAGGGGCAAGCTTATTTTAATTAAAATCCTGAGCATCCTAAGTTAATATCTTCATAAGAAATGAACACAAATGATACAATGAACTGATAATTATGTTAAGCTACTTCCACTGCAGCCTTGTACATTCTGCATATCATTCCAATTACAATTTCAAACGTTATCTGTAAGGGGCTACATGCATATGCAGTGCTTGGCTATCTCTGTGTTTCACACATGTCAGATTAGTGTGGCATTAGCTCGCAATTGTTCACTTCAAGAATATTTTACTATTACAGTAATAACTTTGACAATTATAATTAAAATTAAAATATAAATTGGAACTTGCACAGTGAGGTCAATCATATAATTGATATTATTGTAAGATTTAATTGAACTACACACTCTTAATGCTTTACTTACTTGCCATAATATATAGAACTGGTTTCGAGAACATTTGATTCTCATTATCAGCCAGTCTAAAATTCAACTATTAGATAATTCGTTAAGCTGTAGGAATGTGTATTCTGTCTGGTGGCAGTGTGATAAACTTGTAGTTTATGTTTTCATCCCCAGCAGTGGCGAAGTTCATTAGACCGTCTTTGTATTTGTAGATGTAGATTTTCTCCCAAGTTGCTAGTTCTGTAGGTCTTCGTACTGATTTTAATAATTTTGCTTTATTCACTATGTCATGATTTGCTTGTACTTTATGTTCCTGAAATGTTCCTTTAACCTTTTCTCTTTGTTTTTCCAATTTTTTCCCTCCCAGTATACATTCGAAAAACAAAGAGAAACAACATAGGCACACAGCATTACATAAATTCCTGATGTGCAGATTGTGAACAGAGCTATATAGGCAAAACAAAGAGAAATTTGGAAGAAAGATCACTTTAGGAATATTAGGCTTAAACAGGTGGATAAATCAGCAAGCAGTAGCAGCTCACTTTTGGACCAAAAACCATGAAATAAAACCTGAAATTGAACTATTGAAACATCTTCACAACCCAATGGCGTTATCCACTAGGGAAAAAATTTTCATATTAAAAATTAAGAAAACCTAATGAACTTCGAGTTTCCTCCTTTGGATGAACCTCAGCAACTTTCTACTTCAACCAACAGAGGTCACCACAGGAACATCCATTGTCTAGTCATTTCGAGTAATGGCAGTTCAATGAGCAACTGAAGATGGGAGAGATTCTCAAAACGTGTCTTACTTTTATGTAAATAAGTGGAGTCTAGTGTAAAAAATGAATACCTAAGTTTAGGATGAGTAGTAACATGTTTCCACAAACTTTTCTCAGTTATCGGAGACAAGCACACTGTAAACTGAAAGGTAGCCTCAATTGATTTCTCTCCAAAATTGAGGAATCTGAGTTGCTCCTGATATCTTTTTATTGGTATTGAAAGTTGGCCTACAAAAATAAACATATATATGAGATATCTTTTTTACAAATACTGTGAACATACATAATGGTGATTGTTGTTTCCAAGTGTTGTAGTGACACAGTGTAATTATTGTTTTCTAGTTCTCTGCAAGTATTAGTTTCTGTGGTCTGTTCTTGAGGCAGATAAAAACTAGACAAAAAGCAAATGATGATGTAGTCATTTACTATTCAGAGGCAGACATTTAATGGGACCTCCCTGTTCTTCAAGATGTTGACTACAGCTCTTTTTCCTGATGACAGATTTAAGTTGTTCTCTCTCACTTCTGTGTGTGATGCCATCTTTACAATTGAGTTTGAGACAGTTGAGACTAGGATCAAAGTATTGCATTTGCATCCTCTTCCACAAACAAATCCTCATTTATGTATTCTTGTCTCCACTTTAATATACTTGTTTTCAGTGCAAAACATTATGTGAATTAATAAGTGAATTTCTGATTCATTATCCAAATTCTCTTGAAGATTCAAAATCATTTTATTAGAAAGGTCAAGCTGATAATATATGATGAAAGTGCCAAATAATGACGTAAAAAAACAGATCAGATAACTAACATGCATGTATGAAGACTGAATATATATTGCTTTTTGACTCTACATAGCTGTTAATTGCTGTTATTGCACTTATAGCTGTCATATTATGAACTGGACATTCAAAGAACAGTTGTGTCACATGAAATGTTCTTACAAATATAAACATTTTACACATGGCAATTAGGGTGGCCCTTATTTTTCAATTTTCTAAAGGTTTAGCTCCCACCCCCCTATCTTGTTCTAATCAAAAAAAAAATCTGCAACTTTTCAGTTCAATCTGACAACTACTTGGTGGCCCTCAAATGCTTTGATGTGGAACATAGTATATACAGTGATTAATCCCATACAAAAGCACAGTACTCTTCCCTATCTCTACTATTTTCTTTTCTTCTTGGAAAAATTTATGTGGGCATCCAGGCAACCCCAGCAGTCGTTTAAAAACACTCGGAATAAAATTTCTCAAAACGTATTTTGAAAAATTTATGAAATAATAATTATTTTTTGTAATGCATATAACTTCTATGAAAGAAACACATTTTTAATCTCTGTGAGTCAGAATATTAAAACACTCTTTTTGGTTTCACTTAAATGAACCAAATTGAACTAATATTAAACACATTTTTATTTACAATAGTAATACTATACAATAAAAGCATTATGTGAATGAACGAACATTAAACATGATTTTTTCCTAAGAGAGGATTTAGTAACAGGTATTTTTAGTCTCTGGCAACGATATATAAAACAAATTGTTCCTCAGTTTCATCTTTTGAGACAATGTTATTGTTATCCTGAATGACTTTTACTCCTCTTTTTTAAACACATTGACAAAATCTTCTCAAGTTTTTCAATTCTACTTTTGTAACCAGGATCATCTTCCCAAGTTGAAGGGTCTTGTCTAGGAAATCGGTGCTGATGGAAAATCTTATGAAGAAAATGTTTGAACCTGGAGTTACTATAAACTAAAACTCGATGTGTATAAAGAAAGAAAAATTATTTTGGTGCAGAATGTACCTCTTCAGTTAATTTTTTTCCTTCTTCTTTTTCTTTACCTTGTGTGCCTTTCAATATAATTTGAATCATATTTGGCTAACTACTGTTGGAACATTGTATCAAATAAGGATAGAGCCACAGTTTTGGGAGCTATCGGAGATGGAAATCTGATTTTTTCCTGGCAGTTTCCATTGCAGTGAGCTTCAGTGCTCTTTCTTTTTCCTTCCTTGTGTTTTTCGATCAACCCCAACCATGCAGCCTAGTTGTCCTTTTTGACAGTGAAGCATTAAAAAATTCTTATCCTTTTCATTTTTTATCTGTCCGAAAGCATCTGAATGAGATGTCAAAGAGATCATCCATAATTTCCACAAAAAGATATCTTTTTTTTTCTTCTTCTAGTTCCTTTTCCTTACATGCAGTTCTGTAAAACTTTCCATTCAGCATTTAGTTTAAATAACTTATCACTGCATTGATCAGTTCTTGTACTAGGAATTCATGCTTTTTGCCAAATAATGGGAGCTTTTTGAATTGCCAATACTGCACTTTGTTGTAAGATTTACAACTCTTGCATTGTAGAAAAAACACTTAAAACTTGCTGGTTTCAATGGTAGTGGGATTCTGACTATTTGACGAGATGTAGCAGACAAGAGAGACATCAAAATCTTTTCTTAACTTTTGTGACAATCTACCTAAAGAAGTTGATGCCATTTTACAAGTTTAGGAAAAATCATGTCATAAAAGTAAATTTACACCAGTACGGTCAATCAGGCAGTAGCATAAACAGCACTTCTGGAACAATAATTGAAAAATCATTAATCAAAGATATATCTTTAGTTATGAAATATGACAATAAAGCACATAAAATAATAACAATAATAGTATATGTTTATCTACTGATTTCGTAAAAAATTACTTTTTGGACTAAAATTTCAAACCTTCAATAGTTATTTTTTTAGAACAAGATAAGGGAGCAGCACTGTTTTAACTTTTGGAAATTACCTATAGATAAGGTAATGGCAATATATTAAAAATGGTAAGTCCATGTCAAATCAATCAAGAACTAATTTTGTAATATTAAAAAAAGTAGGAGACAAGAAGTAGGTAGTACTACTGAAGAAATAGACAAGAAATAGACTGATCCAAATTAAAATTCCAAAAGATAAGATGACTGGATGCAAAATACATTTAGATAATGGTATGAAAACTCGGAAAATCTTCCAACATGGCAGGAATGAAATCCTAGAGAAAAATACTTGTAATATTTCAAGTTAAATGTAAGGTACCCTTACAGTTACATCTGCACATTACCAGAATTTCAACTATCAATCAAGGATCACACCTAAAACACAATTTCATTCGACTGAGGCAAATAGCACTGAAAATTGCTGAGAGATTCCTGAACCCCCCCTTTTTTTAATAGTGTTTATATTACTGAGGCACCACAGGTGGTGGACACTGGTGATACAGAGATGAAATAATATACTGGGAAAGGGGTTTTTTTTTTTAAGGAAGGAAACGTTTCAGGCCTAAGTTTAGGGTACCTCCCCGGCATTTGCCATGTATGAGGACTGAGGAAACCTGGAAAAATCTCACTCAAGAAGGATGGTCCTGGCGGGATTCGAACCCCAGACCTCCCTCTCACGAGTCTGCTTCTAAACGGCCTCGGCCACCCATGGCAGTCCCCCTCTCCCTGAACCCAGACAGGTGGAAAGTATACACTGATGTTTGTTTCTTAACTATAGACCAAAGGAAATACTGGAACAGGAGTCTACTGTAAGCAGTTTGCACACTATATACCAAAAGGCAAAGGTAAATCAGCCATTGAAGGAGAAATTAAAGCCACTGAAGTAGTAATTTTAAATATAACTGTTTGGTATATTTCTGTTCCAGGATCAACTTGAAGATGAAACCTGAAGTAGCTGCTGCTATTGTGGCACTGCGACCAGCTCTGGAGAGCTTAGTGATCAGAGCATCACGAGAACCAGAATGTGTGACTGAGATGTCTCCTTTGGATGAAAAGGTGATGAATGTCATCAAGCAGCTCTGCAAGATGAATGCAGGTCGCTTTGGACTAGAGCAAATTGGTATGGGAGGGTAAGTATTAAAGTTGGAATTTTCAAATGTTTACCAAAGAAGAAAAGGAAAAGAAAACCAAATTAATGTAAAATAGTATGGCATATAAACACTAATGTAATAAAACTTGTTTACACTAACTCCATTCACTTACATACACCAGAAACATGTGTCCAGTTTTTATGTAAGTGAATGGAGTTGCTGTAAACTGGTTTTATTAAAATTAATGCTTTATATATATACCACTTCATTGTCAACAGCTTTGTAAGTACATTTAATAATATGGCATGTTAACTGCCCCTTATTATGTGGTCATGGTAGGCTTTCTGAGTTCATTCTTAAACAATGCCGTAGGGTGTTGCTACAAAAAGTTGTTGATTTTGCTCCCTCATCTCCAAAAATTTGTTTGCCTCTAAATTTCTTTATGCTTTTGTTTAAAATTTGTGCGGTTTTTTTCCTCCATTATAAAATGGCAATAGTTTGGAAAGCTTTGAGTATAATATGCTAGTATTTTGATTGGTATTTTCTGTATGTTTAGCAGAAATTATGCGTGCAGTCATAAATATGGAGAAGCATCATTTTGTTTTTTCCAGAGCACTACTGATAATTTAACCGTTTATTGCATATGTGTACCAAAAATCTTTCTCTGTTGGATTATAGTCAACCAAAAAAAATTAGCTATAAAAATTAAATAAATTGTACTTATGAAACTATAGACAATTCAGAGGTAATATATCCTACATTTATATATTCAACTTGTTTACGCTAAACTCCACTTTCTTACATACAAATACATACATACAATATTTTATTTTAGTGTAAACAAGTTGAATACATAGGTATAAGCTATAAAAATGTTAGAGCAATAACAAGAAAGTCCCACAGCTTGCTGTGTGTTGATATCAGTCGTAAAATAAACTCATCTATGGTAATATTCTTTAATTTTCACTCCATGATCTTTAAATGAATTCTGAATCTTCATTAGCATTCTTTTTTCCCTTAATGGCTCTCTTTGAATATTTAGTGAAGGTGTATGTTGATTTTATATTTTCAGATTCATTAGCAGACGTCCTCCACGTGGGCATTCACTTGGTAATGGCCCACCACCAAAGATGTTCCGAGGAGGTGGAGGTTTCAGAGGTATGGTGCATTGTGGTTACTTTTTCAAAACAAGTTAAATATTTTATTTACAGCAAATATTAGGAAATTTTATCTAAATGTAACTTGTCCTCATTGCTGCAGCTGAGATTCTTATAAATGTTGCAAGAGTAAGGGTTGCTGTAAATATTCCAAATTCCAAATTCTGTCTAAATGAGCAATTTTCAGTTCAGTGAAAGGGCAAAGTAAAGGTATTTTTTATTGATGAAAAGCTTAGGAGAGGGAAACATGTTTTTAAACAGAACGGTTAAATGATGGGGGCCACTGTTTAGAAAATTCTCCTTGGAAATATTTGAGACATTGGCACAGCATGTTCGAATATAATACCTGCAACAATAACAAAACTTTATATTCCCTTCTGTATAAGTTAGTGTGTACAGCAGATTAAACTTTTGGATTGTGGAAAACGGATATAGTTTCATAATTGGTAGAGATAAATGCAAATAATCAGGTTCATAATTGACGTTATTTAATGATTAAGTTTGGTTTAATCTTTTGAGATGCTTTCCGCATTTGTTGTTGTTGTTGTTGTTGTTGTTGTTATTATTATTATTATTATTATTATTATTATTATTATTATTATTATTATTATTATTACTACTACTACTACTACTTCTACTACTACTACTACTACTACTATATATATATATATATATATATATATATATTTTTTTTTTTTTTTTTTTTTAAATAAGGAAAAAAATGTTTCAGGCCAAGGGTACTTTACCAGCTTGCCTTTTATGAGAATTGAGGAAAACCTGGAAATAACCTCTTGTCAGGGGTAGTCCCCCCACTCAGGAGTTTGTGCCTTAATGACTCATGTTGGTGCATGTCAATATTCAAAACAATAGATACTGAACTACTGTGAATCCCATTGTTTTTTAAGTTCCCTGCACAACCGAAAATGGAGTATGGTGGCGTGCAATAGTGCTGGCCATATAATGGGACATATACTCTTAACTCTGGAAGATAGATAAATAAAATATCATTTAAATGTAAATTGGAACTTGCACAGTGAAGCTAATCATATTAATTGATAACATTGTATGATACAGTTAAACTACAAACTCTTAAAGCTTCACTTACTTTTCATAAATGTATGGAACCAGTTTCGAGAACATTTAGTTCCGATCTTCAGCCAGGCTAAAGTTCAACTGTTGAATCCTTCGTTGAGCTGTGGGAATGTATATTCTGCTCTGGTGGCAGTGTGATAAACTTGTAGTTTATGTTTTCATCCCCGGCAATGTTGAAGTTCATTATGCTGTCTTTGTATTTGTAGATGTAGATTTTCTCCCAAGTTGCTAATTCCGTAGGTCCTTGTACTGATTTTAATAATTTTGCTTTATTTATTATGTCATGATTTTGTGTCCAAAAGTGATAAGCTATTTTATTTAGGTATTTACAAAATAAACTGCAGAATGTGAAAAAATCTACATTTTAAAAAACAACGAGAAACATAGGCACACTGTTAAAGTAACATTTCAGGATCATAAAGTACAAGCAAATAGAGAAATTTGCAGTAGCATGTCACTTTTGGACACAAAATCACAACATAATAAATAAAGCAAAATTATTAAAATCAGTACAAGGACCTCTGGAATTAGCAACCTGGGAGAAAATCTACATCTACAAATACAAAGACAGCATAATGAACTTCGACATTGCCGGGGATGAAAACATAAACTACAAGTTTATCACACCGCCACCAGAGCAGAATATACATTCCCACAGCTCAATGAATGATCCGACAGTTGAACTTTAGCCTGGCTGAAGATGGCAACTAAATGCTCTCGAAACCAGTTCCATACATTTATGAAAAGTAAGTGAATCTTTAAGAGTGTGTAGTTCAACTGTATCATACAATGATATCAATTAAAATATGATTTACTCATTTTTATTTATATTTTTATTTATTAATTTTTTGCAAACTTGAAAAAACAGAAAAATATGTGTATTCTATGCATATTGTACGACTTCACAAATGCAGTGTATAATAGGGTTTATTGAAATTAGGACAAACAATTTTTTTTCAGAAATTTCAAAAAGTGAAGGGTCTTAATGTTATACCAGGTGATCCAGAATGAATGCAACTAAACTCCTACATACACTAGAGCTCGCAAATGAAAGACAACAAAAAAATTGACTGGACACTCTGGACTCCTTTGGTGCCAGAGATACAAGGAATTAATGACTTTAATTGTGGGTGGTTCAGGAGCAAGTGGGTACTATCACATGTGAATAGCACAAAGCATTCCTAGCAACCTTCTCAGATGTAACCTTAACTTATGTATTCACTTTACACTTTACTCCATTCACTTACACAAAAGTAAGATGCATTTCGGGAGAATCTCTCCGGAAACGCGTCTTACTTTTGTGTAAGTGAATGGAGTATAGTGTAAAGTGAATACACAAGTTAAGGTTATATTGCCACTCCATTGTCAACAGCTTCGTAAGTACAATATTTATTTACAATACTTCTCAGATGTGCTTGCCTTCACGGTTATCTGTATACATTATACAATTTGCACTTTGTGCTAAGAGAACATGGCAAGGGATTCTGTGAGCAAAATGGCTGACTTAGCTGTATGGGGCTGCTGTGGGAATGGAAGAGAGGCAATGCTGTTGTATGCAGTGAAGTATCTTTTGTGCATGCAGCCACAACTGATTCAGCAATTAAATGACACGGGTATTGCAACCACAGACATTTTCTTGGAAAGGTCAAAGTATAGTGTCATACCACAGATGCAAGGGCACATCTTTGAGCAGGTAGGACAAAATCTATCAATGAGTACTCATGCTGTTGCCAAGACAGTTGACATAGAGACTGCCACAGGTGGCCAAAATCGTTAAGGTGAGAAATCATGAGTGGGAGGTCTGGGGTTTGAATCCCGCCAGGATCGTTCTCCCTGACTGAGGTTTTTGCAGATTTTCCTCAGTCCTCATAAATAGCAAATGCTGGGGAGGCACCCTAAATTTAGGCCTGGAATGTTTCCTTCCTTAAAAATAAATCCTTTTCCAATATATCATTTCATCTCATGTATCGTCAGTGTCCACCGCCTGTGAGGCCTCAGTTATAAAAACGGGCTTTAAACACTATTACAAAAAAATAAAGTTGGCATAGATCAAAGCACCATATGGCATGTACTTTATGACCAGCAACAGTATCCATACTATAAACAACCTGTGCAGCATTTGACACCAGCTGACTATCATCATAAGGTAATCTACAGCCAATGGTTTTACATCAGGTTGAGGAGGTGCCCCATTTTACCACTGATTTTATCTAGTGATGAAGCGACCTTCATATAAGATGGTGCATTTAATTTGCACAATGAGTATGTATGTGGTGAGGAGAACCCACATGTTACTCATATTAGTGGCCTCAGGTCCAGTTTGCCCTAAATGTGTGGTGTAGAATTGTTTATGAATCAGATTGACCCTATTATTCTGCCAGCACATTTAACAGAACTTGTTTACTGTGACTTCTTGAACAAATTACCAGCACCAATGGAGAACATACCTCTCAATATACAACAGCAAATTTCAGCACAATGGTGCACCCCAGCTTTGCAGCCACGTGGCACAGCAGCACCTTACCGTAACTTTTGGAGATCGATGGATAGGCAAATACAATCTGATTGCATGGCCATAAAGATCACTTAATGTCAATCCTCTGGGGCCATGTGCAGAGTATGGTGCATAAAGAGCCTGTTAATTGAGTGAAAGATCTTCTGTCTAGGATAGAAGCAGTCTGTGATGCATACATCATATACCAGGCATTTCTGAGAGGGCAAGACAGTCTATGATGAGATGTCAATGCTGCCTAGAAGAAGCAGGTGGACACTTTAAGCAATTATGGTAAAAGGGTATAGTGTATCACACAGTTGTGCAGCTGGTACTGTGGATTTCAGCATGTGATGTAGTCTTCCAGTGTTATAGTGCTGTACTATTTGAGATAAAGTGTGACTGATTTCCTGAGCAGTTATTCACCTGCCTACTGTATTACATTCTGAACAATTGGTACTGTATGCAATGCTTAAATGAAACAAATAAATGTATACATTGTAACTCCTACACTGCACACATTAGGTGTCTGTCCCTGTATAGAATTAATATTATGTATACCACCTTTTTATTCTCAATGGATGATTTTTACCAGAGTTGCACTAGCTTTAAAGTTTTCTAAGTTTATTTAAAAGTATATCTAAATTACTTAGCAACTCTTCACTTGGCTTAAGATTAGATACAAAAATTTAAATATTAAGTAAATAACCACATCATTCAATGTAATTATTTAAATATTAATTTAAAACCCAGATTCACAATGAAGAAGTGACTGCTAATAAGTTCCACCGTGCAACCGAACTTCTACTTCCTTTTATTTTTATCTGGATGAGAAGTATTCTTTTCATCTCCTATTAAGGTAATTTTGATATGGAAAATGATACAAGCAAGATAAGCTGGGAAAACAGTGTTTGTAAGAAATCTACAGCTTTGGATAGATGGAGAGAGGATATTGGCACAGAACATTAACAATGACACATGGCACAAAAGAACGGAAACAGAGGAAATTAGACAGAAAAAAAACTCTTGAACATGAGAGAATGGCAGGAAATAAAGGTTAAACTTGCAGCAGAAGCCTACATGTGCAAATACAGGAGTTGGGGAGAGAAGAAGAGAAACCAAGGAAGGGGAACAAACCAAAGAAAGGGAGAGAAACATGCAGCATGTGGAATGCAGTACTTTATCAAGATAGTAAATTATCAGCTGAGTGGCGAACCTTGAGAAAGATGTTTCAAGATACATCAGGCAAGGTCAAGGATAGCAGACCAGAGAGATTTCACCAAGGAAGGTTATGTCACCATTCAAAGAAGATGTTAGTAGCTTGGAGTCCAGCATTCAAAACAGCAGTTTGAAAGCATGGCAGCTAAGTGGTAGGGAAAACACAGAAGGGGAAGAAAGTGTGGTTCATCAGAACATGAATCTTTAATAGTTGTTTATAAATTCAGTGGCAACACAGAATGAATTGAGTTAAGAAGTAAAAAGCGATTGGATGTATTAAAAAATAGATTGTGTTCTCAATAGCAGCTAAAGAAGGAAAGGCACTCTTGGTTTTTTGAAACTGTGAAGGATTAAAGAAATAAAATAGCCAATGAAACTTTATATCATTTAGTGGTGGTAGAGGTGTGGTTGAATGAGGAGGTTATAAATGCTAACGATTTTAGTTATTTTCAGAGGCAAGGAAATGTTAGCTAAGAAAGGAAAAATATCAGGAGGGTTAGAAGTGTTTGTTAAGAAGTCATTGATTAAATAGACAGATGTAGTGAAAAATTGAAGAGTTTTGTGACATTTGACATTTTAAATGGAAAATATGGAGAGTATGAGTGTGATGAATTTAAATTTGTAAATGAAAATGGCCAAATTGTAATAAGATTATATTTTATGGCTTATTAGAAATGATTTTAAAATTTTAAACTTATTTTTAAATAGTGGTCCTTTTCCACTATTAGTGGAGTTAGGGCTAAAGTTGATTGATAGATATGCAACATTTAGAACAAAATGATTATAAACATGAATTTGAAATCAAATAAGTGTACTTACAGAACACTTACTTACATTCCACTGTACTTACATTCCACTCACAGAAACAGAGTACAAATTGGAATACCAACAAATCATAAAGATAGGAGAAACTAATGGATACAACAAAGACACAGTAATAAAAATCATCAATAAAACCAAAAAACAAAAGGCAATAAGAGATGTTTCCACTCTTAAAAGTGCAAAAGAAAGGTACAAATTCAAAAGTTTCACATACCACCCAATTTATCACAATAAGTTCAAAAAGATATTCAAAGAACAAGGAATTATGTTAGCCCCAAAGAACAATTTTAATATAAAGAACTTATTAGGTTGCAGAGTAAAGGACTACATGCCAACAGAACAAAAGTCAGGTATTTACGAAATAGAATGTGCAGAGTGTGACAAAAAATACATTGGAAAAACGAAGAGGAATTTGGGAATCCGGAAAAAAGAACACTTCAGAAATATTCGCTTAAAACAAATTGATATTTCAGCAGCGCACTTTTGGAATAAAAATCATGAAATTAAATCAGAGGTAAAACTACTTAAACAACTTCATAATGCAATAGAACTTTCCACTTGAGAAAACATTTTCATTACAAAAAATAAGGATAATTTGATGAATTTCGATATCCCTCCATTGGATGAACTCAGCAAATTCCTAATAGAACCAACAGATGCCGCCACAAGAACATCAAGAGACCCAACCGCCACGTTTAACAACAGTTTGTCAACAGGCTGAAGATGGGAGGGATCGCTCCCGAAACATATGTTCCAAATGTTATGTAAGTGAATGGAGTTAGTGTGAAAAAAACTGTATACATTGTTTATTTATGAATATTGAAGTTTTCAAGGTGAGAAGAAGTATGGTACAGTATTTATTTAGATAGAGAAAAAAAAATTAAATTTTGTAACTGTGGGGGATTACACTAAAAATGGCCTGGGCCAGGCAGGTGAAGTTCCTTTGTATTTTTCTTAGCATTTCATTAAATTTCAATTTGGGTAATTTTTTCCTTGCATGAATCTTACAAGTTGGAAGCTATATTTTGTATTTTAACCCCCAGAAAAATCCAATAATCCTGGCTGGGATGGAACCCGCTATCTGGGGTCTATGAGGCAATTATGGTTACCACTAGACCACCAGGACCAACTTGAATCTTAGAATAAGTGTAGGCACCTCTAGCATCACTTCCATATATAGTAGAATAAGCATCATTAACCACTCTTTCAATAGCTTGCATGTGGCAGGGAAAACTAGGAATATTGATATTTTGTGTTTCCATCTAACATTTTCTGAAGGTCCTCAGCTTTGATATCGGTTGTCAAAGGTAGTTCCGGGATAGTATATTTGTTTCAGTCAATTGGGTTCACTTGTCCTTAGTCATGAAATATATACCTAGCAAAAATGTGTTGACATACATTTGCCATTTACAACAGCCTGAAATATTTCTGCAAGTATTTTCTGGTCTGGAGAAATTTTCTCCAAATCTACAGGAACAATGTGAGGCAAAATTTGTTGTATTTCACAGCAGGGCAACTTTCACAGTCTTCCAGTAATTTATCAGTAGACCCCAAAAATCCATTAAAACCTGTTGTCTGCTCAACTATTTTCTTGAAAAAGATTCCTGAGAGATGACTCAGTGAAAAGTAAGATACAATAATTAATGTACTATTACAAAGATAGTCCAACCTGATTCTGGGAAAGTTATATTATGCCTTTTCTAGAACCAACATTAGTATTAGTACTATCACATCCCATAGCAATTTTCTTCCAAAGTTTTAATGAATGCCAAAAAAATATTGTTTGCTGTAGCTGACAGAAATTGAACCATGACCAAATATATTTATAGCCTGGTTCTTCAACTAAAACCTAGTGCTCTTCCATCTTGGTTTGTCTGTTACTTTTGTCCCCTATTTTGTCAAAAACAATGTTTTGCCTTTTTACAAACAAATAAAATTCCTCTACACACAGCATTGCAATTTTTCTTCACTTCTTGTTGAATTTTTTTCTAATACTCTCATCTTCTTTTGACACCACTTACAAATCTTCTAAGATTGCCAACAGAATTGCTGTCACTTTTCTGATAGATACACCTGTTTTACCAGTAATTTTGGAAAAGAAATTCTCATCTATGTGGTTCATTTCCCTTTTGCAAGTGTTGGATATTTGCAGGTGGTTTACAAATCTGGGACTTGTTCTCTTCTGATGTATTGCTTTTCCTTTTAATCTTTGCTGTAGAAGTAGAGCGTTTAAGGTATTTTTCTTGATTTTTTCCCATTTACAACTCACAAAATAAATGCAATTGCATGTTGCAGTGTCAAATAATCTTCTAGCATTATGTCTGATATCATAAAGTTAGATTCACTGAATTTTCTGCTCTATCCTTTAAGTATACTCTTCACTTCATTATAATAATTTACTTCCTTCCTGGTCAGATAAACTACAGGGATCAAAGCATGTTCCATATGTGCACTACTTTATTTGTAACTTTTTTCTGCAATTACTTGTACCATAGGTTCTTAAGTTCCATCTCCTTTTTAATTATATACGAGTGAAGAAAGAATATATAATTACATCTCGTTACATAGGAAAGATCCTGTTGTCCAATTCTTTTGGGGTTCTAACAATTTCCTCCGCTCTCAATGATGTCTTCTTTATTGATTTTACGCATATAGTTTTACATTACATCCATTTATCATTCCAGGAACAATCGTTTTCTCAGATGTGTCATTCAATTTATGTGGTCCTAAATGTTTTACCTTATGAAATGAAATGAAATAAAATTCATTAATATGCTAAGAACAAATACAAATGCAAACTACCAGGGGGCTTTTACCTATCTGGCCCGGGCCATTTTGGGTATGCCTCCTCACAACTATAAAAAATATAAATACAATAATTGGTTTTATACTATCACATTTATCTAAGTTCTAATATAATTAAACAAATGCAGGATTTCCACCTTGACTGCATCAGTCCCCAGTTCCCCGGATCATCAGCAAAAGCCTATTTGAATTCCAGGGGACCAGGCTCCGACATAATCCAGAGTCCTAAATAAACAATTTTCCATTACTCTACCAGTCTAATGCCTTTATTTCTCAAATGCATATTAAATGTTTTACCTTATTTCGTGTGTAAATAAAACCTTCATTCATCATTCCTGGAAGTATTGCTTTCCCGCATTATTCATTCAAAAAGTTCAGTCCTAAAGAAATTCTATCCTGAAACGATTGTATTCAAACTGGAATAGTAAAGCAGTGATTGTTGTATATACAGAGAGTTTGCATTATGCTTGATACTTTCGGAGCCGCAGGATATGAAGAATGGGCCAGAGTTGTCATTGCCATCAGTTTTGACACCTACAAGGCAGTAGATGAGGGTGTCACGTATGATGTCCAATGCGTTGAAGTGTGCAACTAAATAGCAATCGCGAGTGTTTGTGATATAGGGGAGGGGAATGAGGAAAATGGAGAAGATGCAACAGCCAAAGCCGTGCCACTATTTGCCAAAGCTCTGAGAGCATGTGAAACTGTACAAGCATATTCTATGCACATGACAATGACAGTTTGAACATTAGTGAGTAACAGAATCCGTTGAATGTGGAAAATGCATTATTTTGCATGTAAAGAAAAGCAGCAAAGAAGCAAATGTTATCTTTTAAAAAAGAAAGTGACAAACATGTTGATTTGTGATGTTTTATTTACAAATGCTCTTTAACTTCGTGGTTCATCAGCATCCCATTCAATTCAGGGTATGAAATAGCTGATGAATTTTGCTTATAGGCCTTTTCTTTTGGGCTTGAGTTACTTTTATGTGTTGTAAATCTATGACATGGGACCCTTGGCTTTTCTTTCCTTCCAAAGGAACCATATTCATCATTTTTAGACCCCCAAAAAATGCATCAACCCTTGCCGGGATTGAAATTGTGATCTTGGTTCAGTGAGCAAGTATGGTTGTCACTAGACCACTAGGACTCACATCAAAGTGTAAAATGTGTACTCAGTAACATGTAAAATTGATGCAAGATATAGTTTTTGCTACATACTGGCTTTATTTATTTTTGAACATGGTTTATGCACTTCCAGTTTCAGTTTTCCCGCTTCCATAATTTTTTTTAACCTGGTCCCTCCAAAAATAGTTAATCGAGGTATTCTGTATTTCTCCATAAAGAATATATGATAAAGCAAACTGCCCACAATCATAATCCACTTCAAGCTACAGCTCAATTGCAACTAAGTAATGTCGGTCCTGGTGGTGTAATGGTAACCATACTTGCCTTCTAAACCCTAGTTCGTGGGTTCACCAATCAATGGATTTTTTCAGGCATATAAATCCTAAGTATGGGTTCCTTTTTAAGGGAAGTAAAGCTGTGGGTCCTGTGTCGCACATTTATGGCACAAAAAAGAGCTTCAAGCCTGAAAGAAGAGGCATTTGAGCAAAATTTTCTGGCTATTTCACACCCTGAATAGAATGGGACGCTGATGACGTGAGATGTTAAAGAGTGTCTGTAAATTAACCAAATTCAACAGCAACTAAGTAACAGAAAGCAGGGGACATAGTGACAGAACTAGAACACAGGAGAATTAACGGTTCTTCTTTTTCATCTCCATCTCCTATTTCAACCCTATAGATTTTGTACTGAGTTGCCTGTTTAAAAGTATCTGTTCTGTCATTCATTTATATATGCATTTCTATAATCTGAACACTTTTAGTTGTAATAATTAATATTATTTAATCAAGTATTTTATCATTTGTAAAACTTCAAGACCATTGCAATGAGATTGAAAACTTGATGAAAATTTAAACTGGAACTTTTTTCCCTGATCCTGTTTTTTCTTCTTCTTAATTACCAAGTGAAATGGTAACTTTTCTGTACTACATATTTTTTTTTAAATTTTGGGGAGAGAAAAAAAATGTATCTAATGGCAGAATGTTTCCTTCTATTTTCTGACCTCCAAGATTACCAAATGATAATCCTTCTGATTATTATTTGTGGGGTAATCTTTAAAATAAAACATACAGAAACAATACCATGACCTGGGAGCCCTAAAATAATTAATCAAGTATTAACCAAAATTTGACGAGTTTCTTGTGTAATAAAGAGTACTGTTTTTCTGTTTGTGATAAATATTAAATAAACAAATATAAATAATAAAAGAAAGCGTAGAACGAGTGGTAGTAATATTGCTATGCTAATTCCATTTTAGTGATAAATGGTATCTTGCCATAATGTAGAACTTGCTCACCGCAATTAGTGTACTAGGTAAAATTCACGAAGGAATTCCCTGTAAATGTTTATGAATAATGTAGAACTTAGGAATATACTTGGGTTTGCCCATCTTTAGGAATAAATTAAGGTAATTGTTCAGAATGATTGTTACTTGATAAGTGTAAGTTTATTTTACTCTCTTTTTCTCTTATATTGTTTTAATTTCATGATCTGTCATCATAAGTAGATAGCATATTAAATATAAATTTAATTTCATGTCGGAACCAATACAATGAAGCAACTATTATATTCTTAATTATCTAGTGAGTTGATTTGATAATGTTATGCTCCAATAAGATTATCAAATCAACTCACTAGATAATTAAGAACAGAGCATATGTTTGCTTTTCAAATGAGCAGAATATGATATGAAGCTGGATGAATTTTCCTGATATAGGTGTAGGTTACTGTTTTCAGTTAAGTAATCATTGTAAAGGGTGTGGCAGTCATATAAAATGAAAATTATTTTATATTTTTAATTTTTATCAATTTAATACTTGAGTAGTCACATATTTTATGTTAATGTAACAGAAATAGGTGCTATATTGCCACAATATATAATGAACAAATTTTTCTTTCCTATTGTTAAGCTGCAGTTACTTGAAAATAAGATGCTTTGAAAATATGACAGTGAAAACTAACAAATCATATTGGGGCACATGAGCCATGTTGATTGAATGTAAAAGTTAACTCTGAGAATGTAATGGAGAAAAGGTTTAATACATCAGGCTTCTTCAGCATGATAAATAGTGCTGAATCAGTGATACTGTTCGTTTAAATGAAAGTGCAATATTTCTATACATATTCTGGATAGATACCACATTCAAAGTCAAGTAGGATTTAATGATGGAATGTTTCTTTTTGTTATAGGAAACTATGGAAATAACAATGATAGTAATTGGCGAGGAAGAAGTTACAACAATTGGAGAGGTGGTGGTGGTGGTGGCGGCGGTGGCAGCGGTGGTGGTGGCTATAGAGGAGGCTATAGCAGAGGTTTTAGGGGTGGCTATTGAATCATTCCACTGCAGAAACAAAATAATTTATTTTTCATGTCAGGAAATAATCTGTAGCAGTACTTCTGAGAAGTAAAAATGTTTCAGTGTATTGTTTTTCATAAAATAAAGTTAAGCACATAAATTCTAGTATATTTAGTGTGAGCATTTATCAAATTTCTTGAGAATTTTGATAATTATTAGATTTCAAAGTATTAGCATTTTAAAAATAAAAATTAAATGACTCATAAATTACACGATTAGGTTCATTCAAAAGCACTTGCAGAAGTAATAAATTTTGTGAAGCTCTTAATGTAAATGTAGTTAATCCAGTCAAATATAATACACAGTATAAAGTGCAGAACAAAATAAATATTTGTTCAATTTTAATTTATAAGGTTATTTGAAGGATTTTAAACTGATTAATTAAAAGGAAATAAAGAGAAGAAAAGTATTGGTAACTGTGTTTTGGCTACATTGGGCCACTCTTAAATGGTCTGAGGAAAATTTACAAATAGCAACTGTTTCTATCCCCGTCCTTTCCAAAAGGTACCATACATTCCATTTTAACTATTTTACCTTTTATTAAACATTTTGTAGACTAAGTACACTGATACTCAGTCAAATGCTGGTAGCAATGTTTAGATAGCACATTATATGACAAAACTAGATCAGAGTGCATAAATGAGTTGCTGAAGTTGCAACATGGCAAGCAAATTCAGATAGCTGCATGTCAAGGCACTCTGCTAGAAATGAACAAAAACATGGACCACCATTGATGTGACACTTTATTTATTTAAAACTGTTGGTTGCCATATGCCGAGAATAAGTAGCTGGATTTATTTATGATAGGGAAACATATAACTTACTATCTGTAGGAGGAGAAGTACAAACAGATAACACATTTCCTTGTGCAAGAGAAATTTTGTCTGAATTGAAAATGTACTGGCCAGATGGGAACATGGACAAGTGCACACATCAAATGGCATTTGAGAGGTGTTAAATGAGTAATGTAACATATTTTTTTCTTTTTTAGGGTTTGAATTATTTCCATTTCTAATATGCTTTATTTTCCCTTAATTTTTAGCCATATAGCACTATTTTTCAGTATAATTTCCTTGAAAATCTATGGCATTGCATTATCTAGACATCAGAGCCTCTATGCTGTCACAGTACCTGCCTGCAAATCAAATCTCATCCCACAGATTGCATTTTTAGATCATTTAAGACATGGAAATAGGAAAGTGTAAGTTCAATAAAGTGGTCTTTTTTTAGATGTGTAGACTTGTGTTTTGCATTGCATTGTTATGGAAAGAACTTTGATCACATATTTGGAAGAACACTTGCACCAGAACTGATTTTTAAACTTCTGAAAAATTTTGACATACGTTTCAGAGCTTCACTATGAGGCAATACATTCATCAAAATAATCTATTTCAAGTGACAGAAGAATGTGGGTGTAACATCACCATCTGAACATATTGTCTTAATTTTTTTCCAAGGAGAAACACTGCACTCAACTCCAAGAATTGTCCTACGGTCTCAGGCTTGAAGTTATAAATCTGTTTTTTCATCTCCTGTTACAGTGCTGGACAGGAAATTGTCACCTTTAGCATCATAATGAGTAAGCAACTCTGAACAAATGATAGTTATCTGTTCCTTAAGATTGGCATTTAGGCTTCAAAGAACCAATTTAGTTAGCACAAATCTTTAAATATTGTAAATAGTGGATAATTTATTTGTATTTATATAATTTTGAAGCTGTTTACAGTGAAGATATTATATTTAAACCTATATAATATGGGTAACTTTTTTACACACTTCACTATCTAAATAAGTTAGGACAATGTTTCGGAAACCAGCATTCCCATGTTCAGCCGTTGACCCAATGTTTCCTGGTGCTCTTGTTAGTCCCATGCAAGCTGTTGTGTGGTATGTGGCTACCTCTGGTGGATCTGAAATGAATTTAAAAGGTGATCCCCAGATGGAAGGTCAAAATTCATTGTGATTTTTTGGTATTTTAGGATGAAAATCTTCTCCCAGGCAGACAATTCAAATGGGTTTTTGAATTCTTTTAGAAATTTTATTTCTGGGTTAATATCGTGGTTTTGGCTCCAATAATGGTGTGCCACTACAGATTTTTCCGTCCGTTTTAATTTGATGTTTATAAAATGTTCTTTCTTCCGAATTGTCAGATTTCTTTTGGTTTTTCCTATGTATGTCAATTCACAGTCTAAGCATTCTATGGCTATATTCCTCGTTTCTTTTCTGCGGGTATCCTGTCTTTTAATTTTGATCCTAAGAGGTGCTTAATATTTTATCTATTGATCGGGGTCAACTTTATATTGAATTTTTTTAAAATCTTTTCGAATTTGTAGTATAATTGTGGATTGTATGTGAATTTGCAAAATCTTATCATATCTTTGATTGCTTCTAGGGTCGAAATCTCTTTTATGGATTTCTCAAGTTTATATTTGTTGATCCTTTTTATCATAGTTGAGGTGTTAAAACTGTTGTTTATGATTGTGTTCATGATGTGTTCTAACTCGCTATTGAAACTTCTAAAAGAATTAAAAAAACCCATTTGAATTTGCCGTCTGGGAGAAGATTTTCATTCCAAAATACCAAAAAATTGCAATGAATTTTGACCTTCCATCATCGGATCACCTTTCTAAATTCATTTCAGATCCACCAGAGGTCACCACATACCACACAATAGCTTGCAACTAACACTAGCACCATGAAACATTGGGGCAATGACTGAGGATGGAATGCTGGTTCCAGAAACATTGTTGTAACTAAAAGATAGTAGGTGAAGTGTGTAAAAAAGTTACCCACATTGTATTAGTTTGACACTCCCAACAGGGAGTTGTGTAGTGTTATTTGCCAGTTGCCCCAAATAAGAATATTGGCACCTTTCTTCATTACAGGTATTGCTGCAGTATGCCACTTGTGAATGCAACTACCTTAACTTTTTTGCTCAAATTTCAGGTCTCCATATACATTTTTTAAATGCCTCTGAATGTTGATGATGGTCTCATTTTCCACTAAAGGAAACTCAGTTATGGCATAATGCACAGCAGTTAGACTCCATTTTGAAATCTAACTACATCACTACAACCAGATGGAAAAAGATGAAACTACAATGAGATAGTGTATGGAGATACAAAGATACTTTTTATAAAATATTTTAATTTTTCCAAGATAAACTGGTTGAGAAAAAGAATATTTTGCCTTACTTCTTGAACATCTATTGTTCTTAAATTTGTTTCAGGCCGCCAATTGCCCAAACAATGCATGTATAATCAGGTGGCTGTAAAACTTCAGAAATACCACCATTTGCTATATTGCCTACTGGAAAGATGTTCTAATCAGGGGTGGTGCATCCTTATGTGCTATGGTACAATGCTTATTTTGTTTAAACAATATTTTTGCTTAAGTTTTTTGATTCATTGTTTAACGATTTGTGTGTTTGAAAGTTAATGTTATTGTTCAATACCTTCGCTGCAGTTTTGGGGTGTGTTTGTGTGCTCCAGTGTGTTTCATATAGATAAGTACAAATACATGAAATTTAAAATATGTCTTCTGATTGGCTTATTCTAGGAGAAAAGTGCTATGCAAAGTGCAGTACATAGGGCCAATGATACTGTAAGTGGTCACAGAGTAAAGCATGATTGCTTTTAACTTTGGTTGTGCCTACAAAACAACTTCACAGTATACAACCACTGTTGCTTTCAGTAACAAACTGATACATTCTACTAAAAGTTGCATGTTTTAGTTTTAGTTCAAACACAAGCTTTGCTTTGTTATCTTGGTAATAAATTTAACAATTGGCACCACTTATCTCACCTTCGATAATAATCAATAGTTTAATTCTAGCTATGTTGGACATTAAAATTTTTGTTAAGAATACCAATAGGAACTTGGTGAGCAATTTATATTGTTATTTCTCCAGATGGACTGGAAAAAATGTACAGGCAAACACCAACTTTAAATACAATGCAGTCAGCAGAAGTCATGATGATTGGTAATTCTGCAGAAGGAGCACTGCATAGGCTTCATTGTCATTAGATAAGGTTTTTTTCCCATTCATGTAATAAACTCATAATATTTTCCATCAGTTGCCACTGGTTTTAATTGTAATGTTGCAGCAGCAACAAGCCATTAGACTTAAAAATAACCACCTAAGTAAATTTAGGTTTATCTTATATATTTTGGGAAACATAGGTTGATTGTTTCTAGCATAGTTGTAAATAAACTTAAACTGAGTTCATAATGTATTTTCTTTAATGAAATACAACTTTTTACAGAGTTTATACACTTGAATCTTATGAAATATGTTTCTGGTACAAGTTGATCATTAAAGTAGACAGTACACATATTATGTTTAACTGTATGGCTATGCTTTCTTGAAGGAGAAATTACACATAATATCATTTGTAAATTTTAATTAATCTGTCGTCTAGCATAATCTTATGCTTCACTTACTTTTAAATATGGTGGGACCGGTTTCGAAGAAACATCCTCTCCATGTTCAACTTGATGGCTCAAGCATAAGAGTGTGTTAGACGTCAGATTAATTAAAATTTACATTTAACAAGCTTCACTGTGTGAGTTCCAACAGAATTTTTTAAAAAATGTCTTATATTTCGAAAGTTCTTAAATGAATAATATCATTTACCAATGAAAGAAGTTATTCTTTTAAAAACCAGGATTGACATTTTTCTTCCCAAAGTGATATTTTTGTGACATAAAATCCATCATTCACTATAGTAGTTCCAACTAGAGTTTCACAACTTTTCTCCATCATTTCACCTCTTTTCTCAAAACTGAATAGCATGATTGCATTTGGTCCCAAAGTCAACACTATTTTTCTTCTTTGCACCTAAAGAACAAATTTTGCTTTTATAATAAGCTCTTGCTTTTTGCTGGAATTATGTAGAACATTTTAGATAGGAAGCGGAGTTGAAGTATAGGTTCTGTGCCCCTTGACATTGCTGAAATTGTGAAACCCTTCTTTTGTTCATTTAGTTAATTATTTTAACACATTTGCTTCATCTTTGTAAGATGCTTTTGTATATCCTTAGGAAGTCCTGAGCTGTAGGAATAAATTGTTTCACAGAGAGAATGTTTAATCCAACTGTACTTGTGGTAAAGTAAAGCTGGTGTAATTGTCTGTAAAGGGGGTACAGACCTTTTCTAGTAGCAACTTGCATAATATTATAATGATAACTTGAACTAGTCTAACCCTTGAAGTTTATCATCCTTTTCTTTAGTTTATAGAGCGTAGGCTTAATCATCTGCTTATCTTTTAGAGTAGAATAAAGAAAAATTGTTTTCGTTTTAAGGAGTCCGGTTATCAATAAAAGTTGGCACAGGAAAATTAAAGTACTATATGTTAAAGCATAGCAGCAGCATGTACCATGCAGTAATATTTTGTAGAACCATCTTTGACTTGCCTCTGCTTGGGTGGTATTATGGGGAAATTATATGGCAGATTTTGTGTTGCTGTCCAACATGGTTTCAATGTGGAAAAAAATTGGGAATGAATAAAATTGCTAAATAAAGTGCAATCATTTGTATTAATGCAACTCATCCTTGAATTAAAAAGTATAGAATTTTTTAAATGGAATAAGAAATGGTTAGAGCTTATTTTGTAAATATAATACAGTTTCATGGGTTTTGCTTTTCAGGCAGAAGTAATAGCACTTCTGCCCAGCCTTAACTTCTGGGAGACTTGTATTAACACATTCTTTTTCACAGACGGTCAAGCTTCACTTAGTGCATTTAAACCCCATCAAGTCAGCTCTAGAGTTATGCAGGAATGTGTCTAAGGTCTTGTTACTAGGGCTGATGATAAGTGTGGTATGAATATTATGCACAGTTAGAAAAAAATATTCTGAGGGAATAAAAAAAATTGAAATCTCACTGGGCCAAATTTATTAAGCTCAAAGGAAATTATGTTGAGAAATAAATTTTTATTTTTGCAAGAAAATGTTATTTACTCTCAATCTGCCCCTGTAATCTTTCCACAAAGAATCAATTAGAACTTTTTGGGTGCCTGGACATCAGGGTAGGTAATGAAGCAACAGATCAACTCTCAAAAGTAATACTGTTGGTGCATTCTTTATACTTTTCCCAAAGGATTGTAATAAGGAGCACTGCAATTCAGAGCTAATACTTTGGTGGCCACCAACATCCTGTTTAAAAAACTACAGAATTCTAAATCCAAAGACTTTCTTAGCACATACATTAAAATGGAAATTCAATTAATCAGCATTATATCATTAGGGCCCAGCAGTCTATAGATTGGTGGCAAGTAATTTTTTTCTCGTATCACCTGAATTTTTTAAATAAATTTTCATTGTATCTAGTTAACAATGTTAACTAATTATATAAAAGAATTATCTTTGAAAAAGTGGAATAATGTAAGATTTATTAATTCATATTGGTATAGTGTATATAGCTGCAGCACCTGATAAAAAATGTTATTTTTTTATGAAATTATAATTCTGAAGTTATGAACAGTGAAGTAGTAAATTAAATTTTGTAAAGGTTAGTTTTTGGTGACATATATTTCAAGTAAGTGAAGTATATGTGCCACCAAAAATCAATTCTTTACCATATTTAATGTAATTTTTCCTTATTACATTGTCCTCTCTGATTTATATGCTTGAAGATGGTTATTATTATTGCATCGCACAAGGAAAACACTGCTGTAAGCAATTTGAATAACAAATTGAGGCAAAGATGTAACACCAGTAGAAGCAGTATATGCTGTAATTCTGGTAAATATGCTAAAGAAGTTGCTGTTCTTTGAGACAGTTAATCATGTCTCCAAATAGTTTGCTAAATAAGGATAAGGCAGCTGGTGTTGCAACTTGGATACCAAATGTGAAACAATTCCTGCAACGGTGCAAGTACATTTCTCTCTTCTGAAAATGTACTTACTTGAAATGACTAGTTCCAGGCCTGGGAAATCAACTAAAAATTCTATAATCACTAGTACTAAAGCACTACAGTAAGGACAAGGGTGAAATGGACTATCATAATTAACCATTTAGGGAAATATACCACTTATAACAATGGAAAAGTGATACTGGGTTCTTCTTCATAAGAATGCTATGAACCAATGGAATGAAGGTGTGGATGAGCAGACTAATAGCCTGCTATAGTAGAGCCAATTAGCAATGAGTGGCAGATTGATATTCTTAGAGACTACATAACCTAGATATATTTTCAACATTACACTGTAGATCATCAGCTCAAGTACTTCTAGTGTCACAGTGACTGCTGCTTGGATCTGGCAGCTAGCTTCACTAAGAATGCTGCACGTGGTACTAGTAAATGGTTGGATTATATGCAGAGATATATATTGGCAAGGTTACCTGAACTTGCTGGAAATCTGGCAATGCTTGGCTGTCCAATATCTGATGTTTTCAAATTGGAAGAAAATAGGGGCCCAAGTTTATCACCTTTTGTAGTGTGTTCTGATTCTTCGGATAATAGCAGTTAAAGATAAAATTCATGAAATAGTCAAAGATGTTTATGTATTTTTTTTAAGCTTATTTTGATTTAAAGTAAAACACTAAAAATCATGTCATCACATTAAAACTCTCGTGAAGTTTCACAAACACACTTATAAAAGTAATTTTGGGACATGTTTCTTGAGGTACATTTCTCACATTGTTAACCAATCAACGACTGACCAGTCAATTTCAGTAAGGTATGTGTTTTGTTATGTTTGCTCTAGTGGTCTGTTAATGAACTTAAACCATATGTTGTCTCTTCCAGTATATCAAAATTCATAAGTTTGTATTCATAAATTTAATGTAAATTTTTTCCCATATATTAAGTTCTTTCAGATGTTGAATTGTTTTTAGTAATATTATGTCCTCTATTTCATGATTTTCACTCCAAAAATGTGCAGCCACTGCTGATTTTTCAACTTGTTTGTATCTAATAAAATCCCAAACTATTCAAATTTATTAGGTAAAGGATATAATGCTCATGATAAAGCCATAAATATTTAATGATAATAGCTATTTGCTTATGTTAACTTAAGAAATCCATTTGCCTATATTATTATATAAGATAAAGGCCATAATCAATTTAAAGCTCAAACATTCATTGATAATTGTTTTAATCATATAAATTTAATAAGTTCATTTGCACATGGTTTTATGTTAGGTAAGCGCTTCCATTTTCAACTCAAGTAACCAATATTTGTGTTTTAAATTGTATAAATCTTTAAGTTCATTTGTATAGATTTCATGTATTAGAAAAGGGCTATCACATTGTATGTCTTTATGTTTGTTTGTTGGCCTATATGACATACCGAATAAGAAAAATGGAACAATTCAAAGGAACACATACATATGAAAAGATTAAAACTACAGATAATAAATTTGTAATAGTAAGTGAATCAACCAATGGCAAGCATAACAACCTGAATAATGTGTACCAAAAATGAAACAGGAGACAGACACCTTTATTGCAACTAAATAGAAATGAATGAAATTTATTTGCTTAGTAGATGTATGTTGAAAATATAATGCATTGCAATGTATAGTATTATTACAATCCTGTTGTAATAAGTGACGGTTTCTATCTCAAAATTTGTTAGCCATGTGTTTAATTCCATCGAAAGATGTTGTATTTAATTCCATTAGCAGAAATCGTGATTCTTACTTCGTATAAGGAAGCTATTTTAGCATTACTAAAGATATGTGTTATGAACATTTTGTGGAAGTAATTACAAAATTATTGATGGTGGTAAATGATAGGAGTTACTAGTTTGAATTAATATCCATAGAAAATAGTATACAAGTTACAACAGGACAAAAAGCACAGTTTTCTGGAGAGAAACATAAATTATAACACATGTGTCTTGTATTCAATCTGCATCTAATATTATATTCTCATAGCATATCATAATCAAGTGTACTGTTGTGTGGTAATAACAAAACATTAATAAACTCTGTATATTTCTATCCATTGTGATTTTGTTATACTTAAAATCACACTTCTTTCACTCCAAAAGCATCAATCTGAAAAATCCCTATGTTATCACACCCTGAACAAGTTGAGCATATAGTGGGTTAGGAACAATGACAGACATCTATGATGTCAACATCATCGATATTTCTGCTACAGTTGGTACTTTTTTTTTAATATATATATTTTTTTTAAATTTTAGCACTGGAATAGGAGTTCAAATTCAGTGTAACACATTGTGTTTTATAGACAATGAGCTATAAAAATAATGAGTATATGTTACAATTAGTAACTAGTGATCTTTGAAATCATAGCAGGGAAGGTTGTCAACAATATGTTGCACAAAATAAAAGACCACATTTGCAGAAACATTAATCCAATTGGCAAATCATATTTGTGCTGACAGCTTGCAACAATCACATTAATGGAAACAAAGCCAATACCTGGAAACCTGCACAGTTTGAAAGCATTATCATTCAGTGGCATAATGTTGATATTACATTGTATATTCGACTTTAATTCCAATGTTAAAAGGAATCATGCCTAATTGTAAATCAAGAAGTAGTCTTCTTTGAGAATGGAACTTTTATATAGATGGGAAAGTTATAAATTGCCAAGCATATGAGAAATAGATAAGTTAATTTATTGCATGTACATATTTTTTTCATAAATATTTAAAATAAATCAAAATTGATTTGAATAGTTGGGATTTTGACAGCGAAATCACTCAAATTTCACTTGTTTTGTTCCACTTACTTGGACATGTTTCAAAGGTAAATTTCCTTCATCGTCAGTTCCTTTCAAAAATGTCTAAGTAAGTGGAACAAAACTAGTGAAATTTTAGTGATTTCCTCATAAATAATTTTTATATGATACTATATTTCACTGTGAAAATTCCAACTATTCAAATCCAAATTAAAACTTCAGTGTAATTAGGAAAATAACAATTCCAGTTTCTGATGATGAAGGAAATTTGCCTTTGAAACCTGTCCAAGTAAGTGGAACAGAACAGTAAAATTTGAGTGATTTCCTTATAAATAATTTGTCATATAAAATTAAAATTGTTTTTCTTCCTTTGATGGGACTTCGTAACATTAACGGAGTATTTTTCCCAAGGATATATTATATTTACTTTTGCCTTATTCATAGGCAAGGGCAGCTGGTGCCTATGGGCTCAATAGCATTGCCCCCCTTGGCCCCACCCGTAATTTAAACTCTGCAAATTATTTAAAAACAGTAAATAAAACAACTTATAGAAATACTTTGTATCAATATCCTCAATTATTACACATTTCTATGTAGGAGATTCTACAGTATGGATGTTAACATTGGTTTTTTTGCAGAGTTTCTGCAGCATCACTATGTTGTTGTTGTTGTTGTTGTTGTTGTTGTTGTTGTTGTTGTTGTTGTTGTTGTTGATCTAATGGCAAGGATTTTGATCCATCATTTTTACCTGGCCAGCCAATATAATTTGTGTATTTTCCCTTCAGGTGCAGCTTTCCTCAGTTCTGTGCATTCCAATAGATGTGCTCCGTTTGGAATCTTGTCAGTATTGCAGATCTTACATGTGTTATCATTCAAAATCTGTATACTATAGGACTGATATAAAAGAAAATAAAGTAATGATTCTTACAGACTCGGCTTCTGCTACACAAGCTATAGAACGATATGATAGCAGCATGACTATTACTGGTAGCTTCCTGAGTGCAGGTGAGTTTGAGCTTGGTTGTCATGGCAATGGTAAGTGGAATCTACCATTTTCTCTACTTGCTTAGTGGTGTCTGTCAGGGGAGGTGGAAAGAGGATATGACTTGGGCTCAGTAAGAGATTCACTTTCAAAGCAGGAAGTTACGTTCAGTGTGGAAAAAATGAAAGTATTTAAAATAATTGTTTATAAATAAATAATTATTTAGTGCTTTCAGTTTGCCAGATAAGATTAAAATAAGAGACAGTGACCGTCCAGTATCCGAATTGGTCACTGAGCAAGTACAACATGCTTGTAAGAGTTGGGGAGCATTTACATGCAGATTTGATTGTAGTTTGTATGAAAAAAATAGTTGTGTGGTTTTGAGGAGAAAAATTTTGTATTCTGTTTTGTGTGTTTACTGTTTGGAGGTGGTGATAGTTGGGTACATGACATAAGATACTTTCTGGAAAAATTAAGCAGGAAAATTCAAAATGACATCAACATAATACAATCAGTTTTCAGCTTCTTGTAAAAAGTAATTTGCCAAAAGTTTGAGTAGTACTTATAAAGAATCAGTTCGTGTTCATAATGATATGGTGAAAAAAATTGGGAGGTTCTATCCAGAAAAATTATATTTTGAGATTATGTGGTGCTTGCAATCTGCCTCTGAGGGACATGATGAGTCTGCTACCTCAAGCACAAAGGTGTATATTTAGAGCTGATAGAATATAACAAAAATCTTGATCCATTGTAATGCAATTATTTCAAAAACACAACAGTTTTCAAAGGTATAAAATGAAGTGTTATTATATGCTTCAAGTTTGTAAGTAATGAAATTATGCATTCATCATTCCTAGCCTTGCATGGTTGATGATACAGTAGATATCTCAACATGTACCCTGACCTTCATGATATTTTGATATGAGTTGAAAAGAAAAGTATATGAGCGATATTGGGGATTTTTATTGTAGAGAATCACAATGCATTAACAAAATACTTGAACCACTGTTACAAGATTTTCCTGCAATGTTAATCGCACAGACATAATGGAGCTTCTGTATTCCAGGAAAATAAAGGAGGTGTCAATGTTTTAGTTAAGGGCATGTATACAAATGCACATTACATTTACTGATATGCACCCCAGCTTAATAAACTAAATGGTAAAGGCTTTGTCTCATATTTTTAGCACGAAGATCTTTTTTGCCAACCTAAAGGGGGATCTCAGCTTCTCAAATTTGCCTGATAGAACAGCAGCACTAGAAGAAACGTGCAGCGTTAGAATTCCAAGCTCGTAAGATGGAATACTCTTTCAAAATCAGTACAGTGATTTTCCAAAACAAAATGTTTTGAGAACATCAAATGTGTATTGCCAAAATGTACACGGCAGAAACAATGTGCCAAGCTGCTGGAGTTATTAAGTAGCTTAATAATGACACTTTTCAATTCTAGCTGGATTTCTTCAACAAGATTATGCCTCATGTAGACTTCTTGTTTGATGTTTTACAAAAGGAAGAAACATGTAAAAATTCAGCAAGTGCTACATTACAATGAGGCCACAATACTGGACATCAGAAATAAGTTGCCTTCTTCGTTAGAAGAGATACAAAAAGAACTAGCTGTAAAAAGACGACTTGGAAATCCTGTACAAGATTTAAATACTGCCTTGAGAGAAATCTATGATTGTATTGTAACCGAAGTGAAGGATTGTTTTCAATTTCCAGGTCATCTTTCTAGAGCAAAATTGTTTGAGTTTGAAAAGTATGCAGAATATAATAAAAATCTCTCTTTTGAAGACATAGACACTTTTTATAATGCTTTTCCTACGATAGACAAAGAAGCTTTAAAGTTCAGAATTAGAAATTTTCTGCTCAAGACCAGAATTCTCACAAGCTATCTGGTTGCTTAAAACCATTAATTTTCTTGTCGTTTGGATTTGATATTATTTTTAAGCCATCAAAGAAAGCACTGAAAATATTAGTGATGATGCCCATGACAAGTTGTGAAACAGAAAAAGGTTTTTCAACTTTGAAGTTGATTAGAACTTATTTAAGAAATTCCACGGAGGAAGGCAGGTTAACAGAGCTAGGAATGTTATCCATTGAGAAAGACATGATGACATCAATTCCTGATTGTAACACAAAGGTGATTGAGAAGTTTGCCAGTGATAAACATTGGAAGATGGAGTTCCACTTCAAATGAAGAGTTTAGGGGTGGCTGTTAAATAATGGGCGTTTTATCTAAAATTTTTGAGTCTTTATAAGTTATGATTTCTATGGTTGGTTGAGCCCTCCCAAAATAAAATTCACGAACAGTCACTGTTCATAGGTGTCAAAAATGCTCCTGTGTGCTGCAGATTCAGAATCAGCTAATCATTTGGCAAATGTTGAAAAGAGGAATAGATCTAAACAAAAGCAAAAATGGCACTGAAAAATGAAAACTTAGACAGATTTTAAGGGTAAATCCTCTTCTGTATTCCATTAAAATCTACTTAAATGTGGAAAAACTGGACCCCACAGTATGTAAGAGGTGCCAGGATTCCAAAAACTCTTCTTGTACCTTCAGACCACACAGAACAGAACCCATTCCTTCCATTCTCTTGAAATCTGGATTGCATGCCAAAACAGCTTCCAAATTTTTGGCAATGGATGCCTTAACTGGTCCAGGAGTCATTTTGTCTTTCACTACTTGGATTACTTAAAACGCTTCCAACATTGGCAGAGTTGCTTCCTCTACTTATTTTATTGCATACTCAAGGTGGAAAAAATGGGCCTTTATATAGGTGTCATAAATTTACTGCATGCAAAAGAACCTCAAACCTGAAAGAAGAGGCCCCTGAGCCAAATTTATCGGCCGTTTCATGCTCTGATTTGAATGGGACACCGGTGACCTTAGCTGTTAAAAGAGCATCCTTAAATAAAAAAAATCAAATCTCCCTAGTAAACTGAAAAAAAAAACCTGAAATATTTAAAGTCGGTTAAATATCTAGGCCTTGAACTGAATAAGAAACTAATCTGGAACAATCATATTAATAAAATTCTCAGCAGGGCCAGGTGGTCTCTTATAACCACCAGATGCACTATCAGATCCACCTGGGGCCTTAAATCACATATTAGCCATTGACTTTATGTTGCTCTAGTTAAGTGCCAGATATCTTACAAGGCCATTGTTTTTAATTACCATGGTTGGAGCAAAATTTGATCACCAAGTAAATGAACATTTTATCTCTTAAATGTTCCATCTGGAATTAGATGGATGCTGACTTTATTTCAGAATCTGCTGCACAAAACCAATTTAGTATAGTACGAATAACGAAAAAAATTAAAGAAAATGTCATTGACATTTAGTTGAATGCACAAAGGTAAGAGACTGAAAAGAATAATCATAGTATTTATTGACTATATATCTTTTTTACTCATCCTCAGAATTTTGATGATATTTCTCAAAGCAATAATAGTAGTACTAGTGTTAATAGCAGTACTAGTAATAATAATAGTAGCATCTCCTGTACAGCTGAATTTGAGCACTTTGCATTTGCAATTGAGGCAGCTTCCTGTAACAATGACCTCCATAATGCTTTCATAATTTTCTACATAATATATTGCAGCTGAAAAGCATGTCCTTCACCATGTCTCTAAAGGCTGTGGAGGGAGAGGTATTGATGAAAATTTCTCCCTGAAGGTAACAACTAAGCTTAGTGTGCTCACTGAAGAAATTATTTTGTCGACTATGTGATGTTCAATTTCTTCAGCTACCCTGTGAAGCTCATGAACAGACAGGTAATGTGGCCTATTCAAGGGTAAAAAGCTTTCAAACATTAGCCTGCTTTTAGCATATCAGCTGCACTGTCTGACACTAACAACTGCAATTTATTCTCTTATTCTACATTTGACCACAGGTCCTTCAAGGTACCCCTTGCTGCAAATACTACAGAGTGATTTGTTAAGTTCTTTGCAAAAAATATGGAGTATACACAGTTTCTGACATGTGAGCTTGCCCACAATGACAGTGGCAATGTATCTGCCTCAGGCATTTGCTATTTTATCTACACTTAATCAGATAAAATGCCATATATGTTCAAATGTCTTTTCACACAGCTGGGGCAAGTAATTCTTTCTTAAAGTGGAACCATCTAGTATTTTTCTGTTATACAATTCTTCTAAAAATGTTTGTAGAGCTTGGTTCTGCAGGGCTGCAACAGGTATATCTGTGGCAGTGAGAACTTCACTTAGACACAAGTTAAATGTTTGCAGATCCCGTTCCCAACTTGAAACTTAAGAAGCTCTGCTTTGAAGCATTAATAGGTAATTTACAGTTAGTACAGTAAAGGCACAGTAGTATGATTAGTAACTATGATGCAAATTTTATTTATTTTTATTTTTTTGCATGAAAACCTATAATTTCCTAAATGAAAAATTTTAAATCTATAAAAACCAAAAATATGGATTGAAAAAAATCTAATTTAACTTTCTAGACCCTAAAAATCAGGGACTTAATAATGAGTGACAGAATTATTTATCAAACTTGAAAAGATTGATGATGACCGTGCCATTGCTGTAGCTGAACCAAAGGATTGCAATCTGAGCTTCAAGCCAGATATATCATGGCCAATTATGGAATATTTCTGGGATTCTATACAGGAGAGAGCATTGTCATTGTTGAATCTGCATTGTAAAGAAAATCCTCAAGTACAAGACAATGCAGGGAAAAATTGGCACCAAAATTTGAAAAAGCACTGCAGCATAGCTCATATTCGCACTCTTTCTTTTATATTGTAGGGAATGACAAAAGTGTCACCTTATATCCAAAAACATTGTTAAATGTTAATTGTTCACTTTCACCTATGTGGAAGGGATGAAAATTAAAATATTATCTAAGAATGTACTAATTTCAATTTAACGTGGTTTTTGCATTAAATTTAACATTTGTAATTGATTTAGATGATTGGCTCTGTTTAACTATTAATGCCTACTTTAATTGTTTTTAATGCCTTTCAGGCAATCTATTTTTCATTAACATTATAATAATCTTACCAGATATAAGGTAAGTTTCTCATTTATATTAGTGTAATTAACATTTAGCAAATTATTCTGTTGCTTTTATCCTATTAGTATTGTGGAATGTTGAATTTCGAGATCATCCCCATTTTCTAACAATAATTACATTTTTAAAATTTATCAACTACAATATGTTCTAAATGAAAATAGCTCATAAACATCTAATTAAGGATAATAATCTATGAGCATTTAAAACTTTCTTTGAAACACATTAAAAATAATTAATAAAAAAGTTAATTGATATCATTGTATGATTCAGTTGAACTACTCACTCTTAAAGTTTCACTTACTTTTGATAAATGTATGGAACCGGTTTTGAGAACATTTATGAAAAGTAAGTGAAGCTTTAAGAGTGTGTAGTTCAACTGAATCATACAATAATATCAATTAATATGATTAGCTTCACTGTGCAAGTTCCAATTTACATTTAAGTAATAAAAAAGTGTTTTTCACTTATGAAATATTTTCATTTAATTTTTTCATTGATTCATTTTAAAAGAATTGAACAAATGAAAAACAAACATGAAGGGTAAAATTGACGTCCTTGATATATACAGCAGTTGATTTTTAATTTTTTAGTGTTTATACACTATTATGGTTCAAGAATTAATTATGTGTATGTATTTTCCAAGTAATATTCTGGATTTAATTTCTAATTAGGACAAGTGGAGTTTCTTCCTGGAGCATTAATGCTCCCTGAAAAAATTACTGCCAGATAATCCTGTTAATGTCCCTGCCCATTTGTATATTTGCCATTTGATTTCATCAGAGACAAGAGATATTAAAAATACCATAAGAGAGAAAACTTTAGTGTATCCACCTATAATGGCACTGTTTATAGGCTAATACATTCAGTTTCTGAATTAAGTGGGGAGGAAGAAAAATTAGTAAACTAAAGTTGCTTATTGGTGTATATATTTTAAAAACTGTATCCTGTCAAATAATATACATTTCAAATACCATTTCTGTCATATTTTGTAGACATCACATGACACAGAATGTTGTATCTGAAAGAGAAAAGAAAACAGTTAATTCATATATGATGATAACCTGCTCTTTACTACTGCAGATAGAATGAAAGAAAACCCACATATAAATCTATTACAACATCACAATTTATCATGAAATCAAGTCTCTCGACCACCCTGTTGATATTAAAGTATGAAAAATTCAAAGATATCAAGAAATTTGTATAAAAGAAGGAAAGTAACTTGAAATAATATTTTATCATTAGTTGATTTCCTAATTATTTTATACCATAGAAAGCCTAGCAGATTATGCATCTGTGTATGTTTTCAGTTTTTATATACTTGTTCAAAATGTACCTGTGAATTTAGTTTTCATTGCTTTTACTTTTAAAAAAACATCAGCGGTATAGTGGGCAAAGTTTTATTATTGCCCCCCTCAACCAGCAGCCATCCTTGAGTAAATACAAAATCAGTTCAAGTTGTTACAGTAAGTTAGAGGGAGTATGCAAAAAAAAAAAATCAAAACAAATACTCATTTAAATGCAAATGCACACATGGAAATCATGTGTAAGTTTAGAGAACGGAAGAAGCTATTTGCAAAGAAAGTGTTACTATGAATTTAAAAATATGAAAAGAAAATCTGTTCAAAGACTTAGAGAGCTATGTGGCATATGGTTTTTTTTTTTTTTTTTGAGTAGTGTTTAACGCCCATTTTCACTACTGAGGCATCACAGGCGGTGGACACTAATGATACATGAGGTGAAATGATAAATTGGGAAAGGATATTTTTTTAAGGAAGGAAGCATTCCAGGCCTAGGTCGAGAGGTCTGGGGTTCGAATCCCGCCAGGACCGTCCTCCCTGACTGAGGTTTTTTCCAGGTTTTCCTCAGTCCTCATAAATGGCAAAGCAGAGGAGGGACCTAAACTTAGGCCTGGAACGTTTCCTTTCTTAAAAAAAAAATCCTTTCCCAATATTTCACCTCATGTTTCATCAGTGTTCACCGCTTGTGGTGTCTCAATAGTAAAAACGGGCGTTAAATACGGTTAAAAAAAAAAAAAAAAAAAAAAAAATGTGTGTAACACATGATCTAGTTAATTTCACATGTTCGATGTCCGAAATTCATCTCTAGTTGTTACATTTCTAGGTAAGGCAATGGAAGCATTTTTACTGATTTGTTGATTTTTTATTTACGGAGGCTCTTTAACATCTCAGGCCATCAGCGTCCCATTCAATTCTGAGCGTGAAACGGCCGATAAATTTTGCTCAGAGGCCTCTTCTTTCAAGCTTGAGGTTCTTTTAAAAGCCGTAAATGTACAACACAGGACGCATGTATTTACTTCCCTTCCGAAGGAAGTCACACAGGATTTTACGCTCGAAAAAAATTCATCGACCCTGGCCGGGATTGAACCGCGCTCTTGGGTATAGGAGACCAGTACGGTTACGACTATTTCACCGGTCCGACATTTTTACTTACCTGGAGTATTTTGAAGAATAAAAGGCAAATATGAAGTAACACGAGTGTTTACGCCAGGGTACTCATTAGCACAGTGAATTCCATAGCTGATGATGCCGCTGAGAAATACACGATCAATGCGTTTATCCAGCCATAGAACAGGTCCACCTGAGTCGCTCTGTAACATTTAAAAGTGTATGTAGTAGTAGCAGTAATAATAATAATAATGATGATGATGATGATGATGATGATGATGAGCAGGAGGAGGTATCGGAATTCTTAAGCACTTAACATCAAATAAGGTAACACTCAAAAACAGGCTATGAGCCACGCCTGGCAGGTAAACAAGAACTGATAAGTAACAGGCCAAAGGGAAGAAGGTGGTTTATAGCTCGTCACCTAGTGTAACTCCCTCCACCTGTAGTCTACAGTCCAATACCAACAAACTAAATTCTGTTTTTAGTGCTTAGAAAACCTGCTGGTGTTCAATTGATAGGTTTTGCACATTTGCTTTCAGCCTTAAATTAACCCCATAGTTGTGCTTGTTGCGCAAATATAGGGAAAAAAATCCGGATAAAATGGGCGTATTAATAAAGAAAAAAGAAAAAAAATGAAGAAACATTGCAGTTTATAAAAGAAATGAAATATTATAACAGAAAAAAAGTTAGAAATGTGATATAATAGTATAAATATATGTTTCATAATTTATTTTGGAAAATAAAATGTAATGTAATATTATTATAATTATATTCTGCATCAATATCAATGTAACGTTTGACAAGAAAAATGAACGTGAAACTTGTGCTTAGTGTATTTTCATTATCTTATATATTTCCAGTCTTATATTCTCTTCTGCAGTTAATAACCGTAACCTCTTCATACACTTTATTGTGTTCATTGCGGAAATGACTCAAATACTGCCTCATGCGAATTAATCGGAACAAGGTAATTTTTTTTTCATAGTTATAAAATGATTGGCAACAGTGTGCTACACATTGCTTATTCATAGATCCCGTGCTATCTATGTATTATTTGCTGTGTTATTCATTGTTAATTAACCTGTGTGACGATTGTTTTAGGACAAAAGTATATTTATTTCGATGTGTGTCACTTATGAGGAATTTTGAGGTTTCTTGTGCGATTAGTAATACCTATGTCTTGAGTGGACATTACTCCCCGGAAGAACATATCAGAACATTTCCGTAGTGCTTACACCATGGTGTCGGTATAAGCACTATAAATAGAATCATTAAGCTGCACAAACAGACTGACTGAATTTCACGAAGAAAAGGGGGGACTGGCAGGAAAAAGAAAACGAGGCCAACTGATGAGCGCTTTCCCCACAGAAGAAAGCAAATCAAACTCCAGGCTCACTGCTGTGTGCTAGGCTTACGAAATGGAGGAAAGAGGAGTGAATCTGCACATTTCTAATGTTCGTGGTAGACTTCTGGCAATTGGAAGGAAAGCCCTTAAACCTGTAAAGTAACGCTTTCTAATAGGAGAAATGCCGGGAAGCTCTCTTGTGGGCACTTAGTCGTCAGGATTGGATCATGGAAAGCTGGAAGAAAGTTCTTTTCCCTAATGCGAGTCACTTTCTTTAAAGTGCAGGAGGAGAGAGTTCAATATGTGCGCTGAGCGAATAATGAGGCAATAACTTCAACACATTTACAACAGATCGTAAAACACCCTGTGAAGAAGATTAGGGTTTTTTTATACATGAAGGACCGAGACCTTTAGCACGGGATGATGAAATCTTATTAAGTACATCCAAACATTGGAAAGAAGTTGCTGGAGAGCTGCAGAAATGGTTTCCAGATGGTGACAGAATTTTGGCTCCTTGACATACTTCAAAGAAAGTGAAGAAATTCTTCAGTGCGAACAACATTTTGTGTTAGAGTGGCCAGGGATTCTCCTGACATTAATCCAATAGAAAACTCGTGGGCTATTTCCACAAAAATAAGCATAACAGAGCCTCTAGTTAAGATGTGGTTTCATGGCGATAAACTTAAAAATAATTGCTCAAAGCTTGTGGAATCTATGTCAAATCGTGTAAAGAAACTTATAAAAAAAATGACGACACATTAGCTATTAGCAAAAATTAAAGATGTCTATTAGGTGAATAACCACAAAAAATATAAAATGTATATGTTACTATAGTGTTCCGACTAATTCGGAACGGGATTTAGTAAAGGGAAGGAAGACTTTTATAGTTTTTTGTGTAAATAATCAAATATCTCTTTCCAATAAAATTCAGCTTGATGCAATACGTAACTGTGAGTGGTGAAGTACTTCAGACATCGGTCATTTCTCATATCAACCAATTCGTGTCTTTCTTCGTCGGTCCTGGTGGTGTAGTGGTAACCTTACGTGCCTTCTAAACCCAAGATCGCGGGTTCAAACCCGGCCAGGATCGATGGATTTTTTCTAGCGTAAAAATTCTAAGTATGGCTTCCTTTGGAAGGGAAGTAAAGCCGTGGGTCCCATGTCGTACATTTACGGCACGATAAAGAAGCTCAAGCCTGAAAGAAGAGGCCTCTGAGCAAAATTTGTCGGCTGTTTCACGCCCTGAATTGAATGGAGCGCTGATGACCTGAGAGGTTAAAGAGCGTCCGTAAATAAACCAAATCAACAATGTCCTTTCTCGATATTTAACTCTGCTGACTAGAAGCAAAAGAGTCCCTAACCCTCTCGAATAAAAAGTTGAGATATACTTTTCAATGTTTCTGCTGAACAAAGATAAAGTGTCTGAAATTTAATGTTAGGAGACCATTGCTTATATTTTTAAGCTCATAATTTTCAGGCTTGTTCTCTCTTTCAATTCTATCTTTCCGAAGTGAAAGTATCTCCAGAAAAGAGCTAATTTTGTCGGTTGAGGTGAGGACAATTTCATTTTTGCCGTGCACGTTTTGTTAACTGCATTTAATATTTGGATTATGTTGGCAAAGAAAGCAGCCTTATATTAACTGTCCTCACGAAGAAATCCGTGTATTCAGATTGTTCAGACAGATAAATAATAAAAGCTCTTCTTTAAGATCGTAAAATCTCAGTATTCGACTGCATGATAACCACCCCAAGGCCTGAATGAGCAACGAATGCATCTAGAATCCATTGCAAACACAGTTCTGAAAAGAATTCGTTTTCAGTGAAACCATATGGGGGATAACAATATGGGGAAAATGTATTGTAGCAGTGTGACGGTTAAAAGTAGAGGCGACATGACAGTTTGGAAAAATTACGTAAGAAAATTACGAACCCAAATCCAGTCAACTAATGTAGGCGAATAATTACCATACTATCCGAATCGTCCTGCTAGCTCAATTGTAACCAACGGGAAGGCAATGGGTTCGATTCCCCAAGGGCTACGGTTTTTTTTTTTTTTTTTTTTTTTTTTTAATAAACCTTCGTAATTTGCCTGGACATACTTTTACTAAAATGAATACGTTATTTTTCTTAGTGACAACGCATAGGTTGCAATTTTACTTTTATTTGATGTACGTTGCAAATTTCGGTTAAAGTTTAAAATAAAAACAAACAGTAACAAATTGCAAAACTTATACTGTTAACGCATAGTTGTAAATTTAGGCTGTGTTAGGTAAGGTTAGCTTAGGTTTAAATAAAAGTGCACAACTTATGCTGTTAAACGCGTATGCCTTTTCCTGTATCCATTATTTCCTTTGCGTGTTACATTGCTACATTACAGTTTCCCGTTTAATTTCTCTGTATACTGAATGTGATTAGTTAGCATGCATCCTAAAAAGTTAAGTTTTTGTATTCTAATGCTTGTTTCCGTGCATTACGACTCATATCCGCATGTATTTGTTGAAGTCGCACTACCACTTTGCTGCCGTTCGTGAAAAAAGGCGTGACCAGTGCAATAGGTTCGTACTGTCTTTAAGGAAAGTAAAAGATATAGTCTTAACCACAGATTGGTCTTAACGAATGTTAGAAGAGTCTAACTCTGGACATGCTACTAATCCTGCTGCGTATGGTAACCTTGGTGGACGAGTTGATCTCAGGACTTCATAAATGATGGTTTAACTCTGTTTAACATCTGTAATTATATAGAAAATCTCGATCCATTACTATCCTGTTTTGGAGTCATTTTGATTAACGATGTATTAAGAGTTCTTCAGATTAGTTTTGCAGCTACGCCTCTACTCATGGTCCTAGTTAAATAGTTACAGAAAAATGATATTATAGCTAAGCGAGTTAGAGGGGTTTTGATAATATTAACACATTGTTTTTCATGTACTTGCAGACGTAGAAAGCTGCGCATAGCAGCTGGAAGCAGAGGCATCTGTTTGATTATCCTCACGTAAATTTAGTTCTTTAAAATAAGTCAATTCATTTTACTCGCACACCCGTCAACTATAACATATCATTAATTAACGGCGTGATCCTTCGAAGGATGGAAAAAAATTATTTTGTGTCGTATGTTAACCTATTCAACAGCGATATGTGTCAATAACAAATAACGACAATCAGCTAATGTAAATGTTTATGGCAATGGCATGAATAATATGTTTTATGTAGCATGCGTTATATTTGGTAATGGAGATCTGCATCATTCATTAGTTTCAATAGGTATCCTTTCTTGCGGCACACAAATGGGTATTTCACAGCGTAATGTGCTGGGCACACCGCTTGGAAATTCAATCATGATTCGTGGTACATCTTATCTTTGAAGTATTTTAAGAGTCTTATTAAGAGCCGAAATAGCCACTCCGAGGTACATATTGATAAAGAAGTTATCAAAATATGTTGCAGTTAGCAAATTTTGTTACCAACTATTTCATTGTTGGCTTTGCTCCAGGTTGCTTAAGTACTTTAGCAGCATTCGAAACTGTTTAAAACTGGCGTTAAACACGATTCAAAAAGAAAAGAAAAGAGTCGCATTGTTTTGTTTTATTTTATGTCTAAAACCGAGTCTCTATGCATAGTCTGTCACTATCAGTCACTTCTATGTATTGCAATGATATAGATACAATCTTCTTACCATATAAAACCTTTTCTACTCTCTGAAGATGAGTAAATGTTTATTTGAGAGCCGATTTTTAAAACTACAAATTATTTTATCAATAACCTCATTATATAAATTTCTTGCTCTTCTGAAAAAAATATATACATCACTATCAAATTTAACTGGAGTCTTTCGAGGTCTGAGAAGAAGTTGGTGATTTATTTTGAAGACATCAGATCTTTCTACTAGTGTCTATCTACAAAGATAGAAAAGTCTCGGATAAACGCTATCAATTGTTGATTTGGATTATTTTTGGACACTTTTTAACATCTCAGGTCATCAACGTCCCATTCAATTCACAGCGCGAAACGATCGATAAATTGTGTTCAGAGGTCCCATCTTTCAGGCTTGAGGTTCTCTATGACACGGAACGCGCCGCTTTACCTCCCTTACAAAGGAAGCCATACTTAGGAATTTTTCGCCAGAAAAAATCCACCGAGATTAAACCCGCGATTTTGTGTCAACGCTATCGATAGTGCTACTAGCGATACAAATATTAACTGAACTTTCTGGAGCTGGGAATTCGGTACTCCGTCTTCTTAAGTATTTCAATGACAAAAAGAGTATTGAAATATGGCTTGAGCCTATCCCCCTCCCCCGCCATGTTGTGTATTCTGAAGAAATTGCAAAATTACATTACATTTAGTTTCTAGGGAAATTAATCACACAGTTCGTCAACGTACGCTATATACTTTATAACGGCGATGAATGTAGAGAGAAGCTGTTAAATATTTTTGAGTTTCTCTGCCCTCTTAGATGAACTACGAATAGAATAAACCAATCCTGTAAGAAGTAATAAAGCTTCCTCTTATTTCGAAAAAGTTCAATCTTGAACAACAAGAATCACAGAATGAGCAGTACAATGCATAGGTGCCGACTACACAAGGGCAAGAGGGCGTGGGTCCCCGAGGTACTAGTTGCTAGGGGTCGTTATCCTCTACACAAGAAATTCAATGCCGGGAAAATTGCTTATGTATTGTAAACGCATTTGTTTAGAAACACTTAAAGCTACGCTATGTGAAAATTACTGATTACAAGTAACAAATTCACATTATAGTCTTGATTGTATCTTTTAGTATTTTATTGCTGCTGAGTGACATTGTAAAAGATAGCACTGCACATGTTATATGCGTCAGTTTCGCTTATTATAATATTGGAATGCACTGTTGACATAGAGTGGTAATCATATCAAGTTTCATTTTTTTATGCCAGAAGAATGAAATATTCTTTTCCAACTTCAATTATAGGCTAAATTAAAAATTAAGGTAGGGTTGCAGTGTCCAGAACATGATATATCAATGGTAGTGATAGACATTTATAATATTTAAGTATTGTATGCTCCATGTGCATTCAGCACTTTTTTGTTATCACAAGAATAGTGTCGTCTTTGGTACAATGAACAAAAACACTCTAAGATTTAAATCCTAATAGAAATTAAAGACCAACAACCACTAACATTTCTTACTCTATCAAAACATTAACCTCGACAATGGTCAATGACAAGGAAAAATCTTGGCAAAATATATTATTTTTTTAGTTTCTTAATGGAAGTTCATAAAACTCACTAAACGTTCTGTATACTAAAATTATTGCCACAAAATGAAAATACAGAGGGTGCCAAAAATGTAAACACACTTCAAGTAAATAAAAAACTGTGTTAACATAACAAAACTGAATTTACACAAATAGAAAATGACGAGCACTAATCATCTTAAACTTTTACAGTTGCAACAGTTGCTCAAAATGTCCATCATCGGCGTCGATACACTTCTGAGTACGTTGAACTACTGATTGAACAACGTTTGCGAAAGTGTCCTCAGCGATTGCAGCACATGCCATTTCAATTTCTTCCCCAAGTGCTGCCAACTGTTTTCTGCGGTATACAACATCCTTAAGAGTTCCCCATTGGTAGAAGTCCAACGGAGTTAGATCCGGAGAGCGCGGTGGAAAACTCAATCGGACCTCTTCGACCTATCCAGTGCCTTGGATAGTGCCTAGGATAATGCCTTGTTGCTGTGCGAGGTTCCCCAGATCTGCCCTTACGAACATCGCATATGGTATCACGAGTCTCAAATTTGTCTCAAATGCGTGCAATTGTTACTCGCATTGGCGGTTCTGTTCTGTACACACGGTCTCCGTTGCCTTTGAACTTCAACAACATTCTTGGTTTTCCATTACCACTTCAAAATTGCTTTTCCCTGTTCAAACGATAATCTTGGGTCTATTTTGTTGTAGCAACGCTAGCATAACGTAATGTGAGTCGCATCTGTTTACAGAACATCATACGATAAACTTGGCTTCATTTGTTCATTGTTGATTTACCTATCACGTAAGCTATCATAATGCACGTGAGTCACATCTGTTTACAGAACATCATACTACATATTAATGTCGTTTTTCGGTCCAACTTTGAAATGTATTAAATAGATATCTACTGTGAAATTGTGTATACATTTTTTGGGCACCCTCGGTATATTGACACTTGTTCTTTCACAAATACTTATGTCGCATCTAAAATCAATGCATAGAAGTCGGGTTGCTTTATCTGATCAATAAGATTCCTTTGTATGGACAAAAACATCAATTTTAAATGTTCATTAATATGATGAAATGTCAATTTGCAACCAGTTAGTCGTAATCATGAGGTAAGTTCCGTACATCTTGGACCCTTAAGAAGCCTTTAAAAATTGAAGGATCGTCGTCATGACTATGGGCACTATCCCTTGACCCACCAAAAATAGTGGAGATGTGAACATTTTCTTCAAACAGAGAGCAGCATAAATTTGATTTTAATAATATTAAATGATGAAAGGGCATTTGTTCCTTTCTCATTAATAACGGGTTTTGCAGCGAACGCAAATTGCCCTTTTCAAGGCCCATAGCCATAGAACATATTTCTTTGTAAACAAACAACCTCATATTATGTTAAAATCAGCGTATTTTGTATTATCTTTGTGAATCATCATATTAAGGCTTGAACAAATGCTCATTTTATTTTAGCATGCTTTACATATTTTAGTTATTTTACATATAATTTCCATATTTTCAAACTTTTCTCACATACATCCATACACATATTATTACTATTTCCTCACTCTGTTAAATGCCAAATATGTGCCACTATTCATACTTAAAAAGGAGTTAATCGCGACCGGCCAGCCCAAGGAATATGATTTTAGTGAGTCCATATTAAATTTTTTTTGTTAATATGCATTCTGTTTGTTTTAGGTATTGTTTGTTCTTGAAAAAAGAAATGTATCTGTTATTTTATCATTCTTGTCAACAACAAAAATGCAAACACAGGCTTTCGCGCTGGAATCCAAAGCCTCAAGAGCCTACACGTGGCATTCACTATCCAACTTACAACCAACATCGTGCGGAATGAAATTCTGTAAAACATTCCCAATCACAAGAGAAGGAAAATCACTTGCTTCAAAACTCAAGAGTTAAGAACCAGAATTTAAAGGTGTCGGTATATCACTGACTTAGAATATTATTGTGTAATTTCTGTAAAACTAAAGCGATGCTTACTCAAAGATTTCTGCATTAACAGCACATTTAAACTGATAAACACCAGCCAGCCAAACAACGAAAATGCTAACAGAGATAACTATTTGTAACAACTAACAATTTCAAGTTCAAGGTCTGATTTCAACAACAACCATTGTCCGGTCCTCGTTAATGTTGATATCCCTCTTCACAAACAAACCAGTTATTGCTTCAGGGAATCCTTTGGGAAGTATATTGTACACAACATGAATCAACACCCAGAAAAAAATCATGTTTCGGCCATGTACAATAAAGCAATACTGAAGACAAGAGAAGAACTTGAAGATGATCCACTTTGTATTTCTGTTAACAAGACTTCAGATAAAGAAGACAGGATAATTGTCAGCTGAGTCATAAGTTAGTTAAATTGACAATATTCTGAACCAATTCTTTTAACTGTGAAATGTTATTTATTGATTCCTTCTGTAATAAAAGGTATTCCTCAAAGCCCCCAGTAGAGTTCATCTTTTAAATATATGCATTCCGAAATGCCATTGCCACCAAGACATTACTAACTAGAAAGGGTATGTGGTGAAATATTATGTTGAATATATAAATTCTATTACCAACGCTCTGAATGCTTTAGAACAGTTACTGTCAACCATGCAAATTCAGGCAGCGAGTGCCCTTAACCATGACTACAATGGCTGAGGACTACAATGGCCGCAAAAAAGTATTGTTTTGCTTTCTTTACTTAAAAGGGACAAAGTAAACATTAAAAAAAAACACCAGAACCAGAAAATGGCACATATAACAATATAAACATTTACTATGATTGTTATTGCACAAGTTAATAAGTTCAATAATCTATTTTTTTATATAACTTTTTTTTATATAAATGTGAAAGGTGTTAGGTGTGTGCTCGTGAAAACTAATATATCTGATCCTCTGTTAAGAAAATAATTGTTTTTGACAGTTTATAAATCTCCACCCCTGTAGAAAAAAATCAAAGAGAAAAAGTAGATAGTGATTTTGCTCCCCATTCATTGCTTTTAAGCAGCAAAGGCTGATGCATCACTATAAAGTTCTGTCATCCTAAAAGCACTATTGTCATAATGACAAAAATAAATGTCTCATTTAATAATGATTCTGTGATTAAATAACAACATACAAGATGCAAAAAGAAGTTAACATCAATAAGCAGTAAATCAGAAGCAACAATGTTTTTGCTATAAAGACAGTCCACGCTTTCATTATTTAAAAGAGCAAGACAAATGCACCTTTTTTCATATGTTTTTCATTGTTGCTATAGTATACTATGAGCAATTTTTTCCATGTATTATTCATAGAACAATGATAGAAAATGAGTATAAATTATTGAAACATATCAAACATGAATCTATACATATCAGCTTTTGTAACAGCAGTACAGAATAGCTCAACTTTCTATGAAATATATCAACTTGGTGCATATAAATATCTTATTTTATTCACTTATGACTATGCAGCATGAGGAGGGATGCTTTACTATTCAATATGAAAAACAAAGGCATCAGAATAGAAGAGTTAGTAAATGAAGGAATGTGATTTAGCCCTTAGCAACATTTCTTAATATTTAAAAGTTTTAAATGTTCATTTACAAGGAGAAATCAAAACTTGTGGACATGTTTAATGAAGTTCAGAGTTTTACAGGAAAACATGGTCAATAGATCTAAAAACAGATGAACTTCACTATTTTATTTGGTTAAAGTCTGTAATAAATGTTTCTTAAAAAAATATATGGAAGTTAAAGAATTGAGAAATTCTCTTCCCAGATATCTGAAATGACATAGCCGAAGTGTTAGAATTCTTTTTTTAGATCTTACAGAATTATGTAACTTTTTCAGAATGAAAATTCAATGAATTTTGATGTTCCATTCACTGATGAACTCAGTTAGTTCCTATCCAAACTATCAGAGACTGCCAAAAGTACAGAAGCACACCTTGGGATCCAGCCATCAAATCGAGTGAACAGCTGATGATGGGAGTGACTGCCCTCCCAAAACATGTCTAATGTTCTATAAGTAAGTGGAGTCGGTATGAACATATTTAATAAATTTTAATGCTCTCAGGATTCTGAAAGTTATCTTCAAATACTAGATTATTATCATGGTAATTGCACTGTGTTAAGAAACTTTGAAAATAAACTGAGATATTATATTTTAAAAAATAAAAACAATTTGCAGTGGTAAAAGAGCATCTAGTCATTATTTTCCAGACTGATTTATTATTATTATTATTATTATTATTATTATTATTATTATTATTATTATTATTATTATTATTATCCTCACTAAAGAAATGAGGATACAAATGAATTTCAGGGAGAATGCTCTGGAAACTTGAGTATCATACTAATTTCAATTATGACTATATTTTTTTAATAAAATAAAAATTCTAAACTTAGATATTAATTTTTTTTTTACACTAAACTCCACTTACTTACATAAAAGTAAGACGTGTTTTGGGAGAATCTCTCCCATCTTCAGTTGCTCATTGAACCGCCATTACTAGCAAACTTTTATTGTAAAAAAAAAAATGAATACTTAAGTTTAGAATATATTACCACTCCATTGTCAACATCTTCGTAAGTACAATATTTAAAAATAAAAATTGTTTTTCACTTTTATATGTTTATGATAAAGGTTTCCTAATGTAGGCAATGCTCATGAAACTTGATAATATATCAATGTTCTTGACTAGTAATTCCATTATTGCTACTGCAAAGGCACTAATGGCTCAGAAGAGTTTTGGTGTATCATTGCCCGTCTCTACCTTTATTATTACCATGGGAATAATTTGGTCTGCCTTAGTGGTAGAAACCAGCTAATCTACTAATACTTAATGATGAATGTAGGAATCAACACAGTGAAACGATCGTAAAATCTTAGGTAGATTATAAGTTCATCAATAGACCACTAGAGCACTCATAGTTACTTACACTGCCAATTTAGATTGATCCCTTAGTCGTTCATGGTTGATAATGTCAATAAGGTCTCACAAAACCTGTTGCAGTTTTTTAAAAAAAGTTTTAAGAGTGGAATGACAAGAGTGTTTCAATATGTTGACATGATTTTAGGTAGTTTTACTTTTAATCTACCTAAGTTTTTAAGTAGTTTTACTTTTAATCTACGTAAGATTCTACTAATATTTTCCTAGTTCTTATGAATACTCATTACAAAATGTGTTAATAGTATGTATGCTTTGATTGAAAGAACAGAATATATGGAAAAATATGAGCCAGAGGTTTACCAACCAAAGCTATTGTAAGACAATAATAAACTATAAGTCTGGATTCTGACTTGTCATTGTACTTACCTGACAAGCATCTTTATCTTTTCCATAAGTGCACATCTGATTTTCTGTTAAGGAGTCATTGTAATATTTGTTGCACTGATTAAAATTGATTACTTCTAGTTGTACCTCTTGCAACGTAGTGGAAGTAGGTCCTCCAAACTCCAAAGTACCCCAGCCTATAACAAATTTATAGATATAAATTCAAGATATTTAGAAAAATTATAAAAATTTTGAGATCAAAAGGTTTGTATTATAGGTCCCAAATAATGCAGTTAACCTGAGTTGATTTTGAGTTGATTTTCAGCAGAAACATACTTTAAGAGTGCTTTCTCCTCCAAAGAAAAGGGTCAATGCTAGATTTCAGGTCCATTTGTGTTATCATCATTCCATTCATTATCTTAATGACCAATTACAAATCTGAGAGTACATAAGAAACTGTTAAGTGACAAAATATTATGGACATTTTAAGACATTTTATAGAAAGATATCAGAACATTACTGAAATCATAATAATATATGTAGTCCAAAAGTTAAATATTTGTCAAAAAGAGGCATTCTCTAATGATGTAATTAGCTGATGTATGTCACTGATTTCAGTTTTTATTTTAGTCAGAATCAATTTCTATATCATCATCTGACATTTCCATTTCACTTCTTACTTTTATTTGTGTTGGATCTAAAAACCTATGCTTCTTAGGTGAAAGACTTTTTCTCTGAATACCTTAGCTGCAATACTCTGAGAGAGATGTTTCTATCTTTTATTTTCACTGCTGCAAGTTGTCTTCTTCCAAGATAGAGATTTGGCAATTCTGTCATAAAGATTCCCTTGCCATGGTTGCTTTTACTCCCTTCCTGGCAGGTTCTTACATCACTATAATTATGAGTATGCATGAAAACTATTTTTGGGTTTTCTCTCTTTATTTTCATTTTGCAAGCTTTTTATATTTCAACTGCCTCTCCATTTATAGATTTCTTATGAAATATAAAAGATTAAGTAATTGGGAATGGAGAATATAACATATCCCTTTTCTATTCTGTAACTCTAAATGATTTCTCTTTTCTTTCTTTCTTTGATGAGATGAACCATCCATTATGGAGGTATGCCTATACTGTAGGTATGATTTTTTTTCTTTTCTATAATTCAAAAGTCACAATCAAAATCCAGAAACTTAAACACAGGAAACTTATGTTAACTTCATAAAAAGGGGGAAAGTGATGCTAGAATTTGATTTTGTTTTGGTTCTATTCTGGCCTGCATACTGCCAGGACTATTTGTTTTCAATCTGATCTTGTTTGAGGGGGAATATGCTATTATATATATATAAACAATGTATACAGTTTTTTTCACACTAACTCCATTCACTTACATAAATTTGGAACATATGTTTCGGGAGCGATCCCTCCCATGTCAACAGGCTGAAGATGGGAGGGATCGCTCCCGAAACATATGTTCCAAATTTATGTAAGTGAATGGAGTTAGTGTGAAAAAAACTGTATACATTGTTTATATATATACCACTCCATTGTCAACAGCTTCGTAAGTACACTTATTTGAGATGCTATTATATAATGCAATGTCTTCACAACACCTACACATGTTATTCTCAGCCCAATCGTGCATGGATTTAGCATTTATATTGTGTACTCCCTGATTTTATGTTTATAGTTGTTGACAATTTTGCACCATACTAGTTTGTATGAATGATGTAGGTAGAGCCTACTGTAAGTCAAAAGCTATAGTCCATAAATGCATTTTTCCTTAGCTTCCTTTCCTTAACATCTGCTTTCATAATTTATTGAGTAGATCAGCTTTTCTTAAATCGCACACATTTTCTGTTCTACTTTTTATCATGCTTGCTTGTCAAGCTCCTTATTTGTAATTTTAACATGTTTTAAGGTTGAGTTTGGAATGTGCACAAAATAAATCAAATAAACTGAAGAAAACAATTCACTACTAATATAGAGAAACTGAACTTCTTGCACAATTTAGAAATCTGCACTGGAATAACAACCATCTCACACAGAGTACTAGTTACAACTGAACTGAAAAGGAAGTAATAATGGAATTGTGATTCTAAAACAATAATGAATCATATTCAATCAGAATTCTTTCATTGTTCTGCAAAAAAATTAAGATTAAGATGCCAATATTATGTCAATAAAATTTAGTGATTCTTTAGATATAAAAATTAAAATATTAATTTGTGGAAAAATAGTGGGTGATGAAAATTTTAGGTGATTTTTCTGTAACCAGCACCCATAAATTTGTAAAAATGAACTATCACTCTCCAAACAATTTTTCTATTGCAGACCTGTGTAATTGTTATACTACTGAGCAAATATATTTAGTGTATAAATTGTTAGAAATTACTATCACAATACAACATACAGAGCATTGTTCTACAACCCACAAAAAAGAGTAGAGTATTTGCATATCAACATACTAAAGTTTATCGGTTAAAGAGATTTATTATATACAAAAACTAAGTTGAGCAGATTTTTCATACTTTCTCACTTCTGTGCTTCTGACAATGGTAAAAATAAAATGAATTAAGAATATTTTATGCATTTTTCATCTTTGTAAAAATGGGAATAGTTGTGTGTCCCAAATATTTTTCTCGGGATACTGAGACTTTCGACTGAAAGCTGGGACTGTTTTGGCAAAATTTGCATGTTTTCTCAACCTAAAATAGTGAGTCGTCGTTTTGGTTGACAATGTGAGGAATGTACCTCACGAAACATGTACCAAAATTACTTTTATAAGTGTGTTTGTGAAACTTAAAGAGAGTTTTAATGTGACGACATGATTTTTAGTGTTTTACTTTAAATCAAAATAAGATTAACAAAAGTTTCACTGTGTGGATTCCCAAATTCCGTAAACATATAAACATACTAAAATAGTGTATTCTCTTTTTCCTTCCTACCCCCCCTTCTGCCTCCCTCCTCCCTCTCTCTCTGCTCATTACTGTTTACTCGGCCAATGCCACAAGTTAGTACTGCTGTAAGAGCTTTTGTTATTCATTGTCCATCATTATTGAATTTAAATTTAATGCCTGCAATATTTAGGCCCTGATATCGGGTATCTATATCATAACTATTATTCCAGTTTCTCTATTTACTATTTTATTTTACATTTTATGTTCATTTTTTTAATTAATTTAATGTACATATTTGCTTTAACTTGATTAACTAACTAACTAACAAACTATGCTCTAACTTCAGCAACACAATTTTACCCAAAGTACTTGTAGTCAGTACTTCAATAACTTTAACATTATACTACAATCACTGGTAGTAATTTAAATGTAAATACAACATTGTAAAATACAATATATATTTAATTATATATTAAAATGCTCCGATTTGAATTTGTATTATATAATCTTCGGTATGCACTTCAGTTGTCTGCTCGGTATCCATGTTGCTCCCCACTGAAACCCACGCTGCACATCAGAGAGGTAGCTGACGGTCTCAAGCTTCAACTGGAATTTGTGGTAGTTTTAGGTTAAGGTTAGGGTTAAATGGTTACAATACGTTTCTTCCTTTTCTTTTTCTTTGTAGTTTAGTGTTCTTTCTGTGTGCTCTTCTTTTGCTTCCTTTTTAATCTTCCTTCCTGCTTCCTTCTTATGTCAGTATTTCATTATTAATTACGTCCATATCAGTTGCACTTAGATGTTCTGTATTCTGATGATGTTCTACTTAAGCTCTCTTCGTATAGTCATTGCGCAGTTCTCCCTCGCTTGGAGTTGCATTCCTTCCTTCATCTCTATCTATAAGTCTTTGTGATCTTCTTGATTGAACACTTTTTAACTAATCTGTTGTTTTTCTTCCATTATTATAGTTCACAGGTAACAAGAGGTCGTATAATCGGCATATTTCTGTGCAGCCGTTCCACTCCGATATTAGAGAACCATTTTGATATTAATGATATGCACTTTTTTTCTAACTACATAATTGTTATTTTCTAATGACATGGTACGTTTTAAGATACACTCAAATACAACTGCCGCATGGGTCTTAACGGCCATACATGCAAATGTTCCCCTTATAGGAATCAAAAGAGCCATACATATACATATACATATATACACACATACCTACATATATACATATTTACACGCATACATACAAATACTTTGATGTCTTTACGTTTTCTATCAATAATTTTATATATAAATACGTAAACATGAATGGAACCCTTACTCTTGAGCCCTCCTTCCATTTATTGACACCTCCTCCACAACTTCCCTCTCTTCATTATGGTCTTTAACCTCCTTTGTCGGGTCGTCTCTAGGAATATTCCCAAATTGTGTATTTCGCATGCACCAACACTTCCCGGCATATGTTCAAATTTCCACTCCGATATAGTGGAAGCAGTAGAAGGAAGTGAAAAGTGTGCCCGCGATTTGGTCCCCCATTACTAGGGGAAAGGGGAGCATACAAAAACTAAGCGCAAATCTGATGCTCCCAGGAAGACAACAGGAGAGAAAGATCAACAACTGATCACAGCTAGTCACCAAGATTCTTCCTTCGCCGCAATTCACTGGGGAAAACCCCCAAACCCCAAGTTAGTGTGCAAACCTTAAGGGTAGGCTTAAGTACTGCTAAACTCCACCACAGGCGCGTGCCAAGAAAGACACCTTGAAGTCTGAATACCGTGAGGCTCAAATGGTCTCCTTTATTTTTTTATTTTTTTTTATTTAAGGATGTTTAACGCCCGTTTTTACTTCTGAGGCACCACAGACAGTGGACACTGATGATACATGAGATGAAATGATATATTGAGAAAGGATTTTTTAGGAAGGAAACGTTTCAGACCTAAGTTTAGGGTACCTCTTCAGCATTTGCCATTTATGAGGACTGAGGAAAACCTGGAAAAATTTTCCGTCAGAGAGGACAGTCCTGCTGGGATTCGAACCCATACCTCCCACCCACGAGTTCGCACCATGATGACCTTGGCCACTCGTGGCGGTACGAATTGTCTCCTGTTTGCAACATCTGCCTGTTCATGCAGAATTCTGTAATACCTTAATTAGGACAGATGGGAAGGTAATCTCCTCAGCTGAGGATGGAAAACTGTCGCTTTGGCGATCGGGCAGCACCAAATACTTTCGCGAGCACGTTGTTACATTGACAAGAAATGGCAGGTTAAGTCTCGCGTTCTGCGGATGGATGACCGCAAATATGATCCGAGAGCTTATTCAGGCGGAGCAACATGAATTTTGAAGGATACACTGAAGTGCTGTATGGCAGTATGTTATTCGCCGTTCGAGCTGTTTATCCAACTGAGGAAATGCCGGTCATTGATGGTAGCCATCCTAAAATCCATTCCATCGAATGGTCTGTCAAATCCCTACATCTCAATCTAATAGAACATATTATCACGAATACAGAAACCGATCTATAAATATTAACAAAATGCTATTAAAATTATATTAAAGGAAGATGTAGCAAGTAGTTTTGCGATAATGCTAAGGAAATGCGGTTTCCTGCTGAATGACACTGTAGTTATGAGTCGCAATATGATGGGTTATGTGGACTAGAAAATTCCGAAACACATGTCGCTGGAGTGAAGCATATACGATAGTATAAATTGGGTTGTTCGCAAAACGTTAATTCTCCTGTCTCTTGGTCTCTTTTAGCTTCTCTTTTCGCTGCTGATGGTGTAGTGGTAACCATACTTGCCTTGTAGACCCAAGATCGCGAGTAAACTCGACCAGGATCGATTAATTTTTTCGGACGTAAAAATCTTAAGTATGGTTCCTTCAGAAGGGAGTAAAGTCCTTCCCGTGTTGTACATTTACGGCACGTAAAAGAACTTCAAGCCTGAAAAAAGTCTCAGAGCAAAATTTATCGCCCTGAATTCAATAAGTCACTGATGACCTGAGATGTTAAAGAACGTCCGTAAATAAACCAAATCAACAATTTACCTCTTCCATTTGGCTTGTCTGCCCTTCACTCCTGCACCTGTAAGGTAACTAGTACTCCGGCAGGTATGTACTTGACTGTCGGGGACAATTCTTTGTCTTTAAAAATTATTAATGGTTTATATTTTGTGTCAGAAAGTTGTTCTATTCCGGCTTTTCTAAATCCTTTTAACATCTGAGCTGATGTCCGACCCTTGCTCAAAAATGGATCATGATAACATGGGATGGGAAAGCATCAGAAGAAGCCCAAGGATGAGCTTCACTCTAGAACAGCCCAGGCTGTGATTGACTTTTTTTTTTTTTTTTTGAATGGTGTTTTACGCCCGTTTTTACTACTGAAGCACCACAGGCTGATGATACATGAGATGAAATGATATATTGGGAAAGGATAATTAAGGAAGGAAACGTTCCAGTCCTAAGTTTAGGGTACCTCCCAGCATTTGCCATTTATGAGGACCGAGGAAAACCTGGAAAAAAATCTCAGTCAGAGAGGACAATCCTGGAGGACCTCCCGCAGACAATCCCGCAGACCTCCCGCTCACGAGTCCGCGCCTTAACGACCTCGGCCACCAGTGGCGGTACTTGATTGACTGCGGAGATATTGAAGTTCATATTTCTTTCTATGTTAACATTCTGTTTATAATTTCCTTGCATTTTCCTTTCCATTAATCCTATTCTTATTGAGAAGAAATCTTCTATTTCACTTTGCATTATTAGGTAAAGAAAGCATATGTATTATTTACACTAATTGCTCTTTCCATTATTTCCCAATTAAGTTGATACAAATACTTGTTTTTTTACGCTCTCTTGTTAGGCAACAAAATCCTCTTTATCTCTCACACTTGTTTTCTCTTCCATCTTTATCCTATTGTTTCCAAAGAAATAATAATGGTTTAAAATTAGGTTATATTTTTCGTAGTTAAGGAAATATATTTTTCCTTCGCTGAGATCATAACATACGATATCTCATTAAAAATTTAATCTTATACTACATACCTGTCATGGTAAAAATGATGAACTTTTTACGATATGCTCCTTTGAGCAGAGCCGTAGTTCTAAGTGCTGTTGGTTTCATATACAAGTTCTTGGTATCTTTACACATAGGTACTTTTCAATACTTGGCATGTATTTGCCGCATTAACCTGCATTTCTTAACAGCACAGCAACCGATCCTCTAGTCACAGTACTCACAATCTGTTATAATAATTGGAACGCTGTTCCGATATTTCAGCTGGCTATAGCACCGGGTTGCCAAGACTACGGACATCCACAGTATGATTCGCGTCTATTTCAGTTACCGCCAGAGTTGTTCTTCGTGACTGAGCGGTTTTCCAGGTTTCCTTAGTACTCATGAATGGCAAATGTAGGGAAGTACGTAAAAGTAGAGCTGGAATACTCATTTCAAATAAAATAAAGTAAACTCCTTCTAAATTATAATATTATCTCATGTATAACAAGTAACCACTGTCTGTGCTGCCTTAGCAATAAAAACATCTTTCACACTAACAACACCACCACCACCACCAACAACAACAACAACAACAACAACAATAATAATAATAATAATAATATTATTATTATTATTATTATTATTATTATTATTATTATTATAATTTGACTGAACGCAGTTCGGTTCTTATGGAAGAGCACGTTCTCCGGTTTCCCTGATTTCATGCTGTCATATACTCTTCCTTTCCCTCCCTCCCCCTTCATTCCATTCTAAAACCGCACATGCCTGGACGAAAAGAAAGAGAATCTCCATCTTCCTTTTTCACCTTGTCTTCAGTCAGCGGAGATGAGCATTCATCTGAAACTTCAGGCCTGCAGAGGATGGAAATTGTGTCCTGGACGCCCCAGACTATGGAGGGCGGTACACTGGTGCTCGGATGTTGCAACCAGTGGATTGTTGTTGATTTATTTTATTTACGGACGTTCATTAACATCTCAGGTCATCAGCGTTCCATTCAGACCAGGGCGTGAAACGGCCGACAAATTTTGCTCAGAGGTCCCTTCTTTCAGGCTTGAGGTTCTTTGTCGTGCCGTAAATGTACGACACGGGACCCTCGGCTTTACTTCCTTTCTGAAGGAACCCATACTTAGGATTTTTACGCCCGAAAAAATCCATCGATCGTGGCCGGGTTTGAACCCGCGATCTTGGGTTTAGAAGGCAAGTATGGTTACCACTACACCACCAGGACCGAGGAGATGTGTAGCACTGACTCTGAGTGGTCCTGTCAGGTCCTGTCTCATCTCTCCGAGGTGTTTCCGAATGTTCAGTAGTTGGGGATTGTCTCAAACTCCTCCGGTGGAGCGTTCGTTCACATTCATTTTGGATAAATGCCCACCTTCTTAGAATTTTCTAAACCTTACGAAGACTCTCCAAGAGAGATACAGTTGGCGCACATCAATTAACTGTGTTAGCAAAGCACTGCAACACCCCTCAAGTATCAATTCCCGGTTTACATTCGATATAAGCCCGCGCGACTTAATCCACAATATAGCGCAGAGGTTTCTGGATACTTGAAGATTTCAGGTTTACAAGAATGCTATCCTTGAAATCGAAATATCCAAACAGAAATAGTTTTTGTTTATTTCTATTACGGTGTTAAAAGAAGTTTACTTACCAAGGAGTGTCACCATCTGACCATCAAAGGAGTCTGTCACGTGACGAAAGGGTAAACAAACTGGACCCACTGCTAAAGTGTATACGATAATCTTTTCAGTTCTAACGACAGCAATGTCGTATTTCTGGGTTACAGTGTTGTATTCAGGATGCACCACCAATCTAATTATCCTGTACAGTTGTGTTGCGTTTGTGTCCTTTCCTGTTCCAACAAAATATTTACAAATTAATATATTACATTTACGGTAGAAATGTGTGTACAGTATCTATCAGGCATGTATGTGAGCTGTAAGAAAACGTTATTTACATTGACATTTTTGGGGTACACAATAGTATTTTTATACTGTTCACAAATTAACATTTATTTATAATCTAAGCCGGAAATAATGAACAAAAGTTACATACGTCCTTTTTTTTTCCTAATATATGTCTGCACTTAAATCCGATTGAGTTCTCCTGGACCACTTTTTGTGTTTCCATAAATGGAACCGCATGCCTCGCAACCCAGATTGTTAGTAGCTCATGGAATGCACTTCAAGTCACTCAAGCATAAATTTATCACCATTTTAAGCGCTTCGAGTTTCAGAGCTCCTATAGAGAGAATATCCCTCCTTCTCATATTCATACGAGGTAGGTCCATAAGGTTCCGGCCTTGCCGATAAACTTTATAACCTTCACGAAACCCTTATCTGGTGTCATACGTTATCTGTTAAGTAAATAATTGCAGCTGTAACTTTCGCTCCGCTGTGTTATATTGTTCACATATAGTTGCATAAAGAAGACAATGTGTAGAAGATAGTGACATGTTCAAATTGGAGTTTCGGTTTGTTATTAAGTTCTTCACAAAGAAGGACTTACTGCAAATGAAATTAAACAGTGATTGGATGTTGTGTATGGGGAAGCATCCCCCTCATATTCTACCGTAAAAGAATGGGCCAAACTTTTTCGAATGGGTCGAGAAAGCATTCAAGACGAAGAGCATGCAGGTCGGCCCTTGGAGGTGCTCACTCCTGAAAACATCGCTCGCTCTTGTGGAGAAAGAAATTATGGAAGACCGGCGGTTCAAAGTTACAGAAATAGCAGAAAGATTGGGCCTTTCTAAAACAACAGCCCTCCGAATTATTCATGAACATTTAAACATGAATAAGATTAGCACCTAGACTTCTTTCCTCAGTCCAAAAGCAGCAACGAGTCATCTTAGTTAGGCATTTTGGAGCTCTGCCAGGGCAACGAGAGAGAAGTTCTGCAAACCATTGTTACAGGAGATGCAACTATGGTCCTCTACTATGTTCCCTTGTCCAAAAGAGAATCAATGGGGTGGCAGGCGTAAACCTGGCGAAGCACCGCCTCTAAAGATCAAGGTCACTCAGTCAACCAACAAGATCATGGCCACAATCTTTTGAGACTGTGAAGGAATACTCTTCTTTAACTTCAAGGAGAGGAACACCACAGTAAATGAGGAGTACTATGCTGGCCTACTACACAGACTACGTGATTCCATCAAAGAGAAAAGGCGAGGAAAGCTGAGTGGTGGTGTGCGCCTTCTTCACGACAACGCACCTGTGCACACAGCTCTTGTTGCAAAGGAAGATGTGAAGAAATAGGGCTTCAAGGAGATCGACCATACCCCTACAGCCCAGGTATAGCTCCCAGGGACTATTTCCTCTTCTCAAAACTGAAAAAAGACCTTCGAGGAAGGAAATTTAAGTGTGATAGATGCTGTTTTACCCTTTTGCTTACAAGATTTCCGACTACGTTGGCGGGGGGATTGAAATGTTAATGCAAAGATGTGAGAAGTGTATTTTAATAAAGGGTAACTATATTGAAAAGTGAAATATAGTTTTTGTCTTTATCATACCTAGAAAATGGTTAGGCCGGAAACTTTTGGTCTTACCCTCGTACGTCTACGGCGAATACTTCTTCGCAACTGGTGTCCATCATTGATAATGTTGGCAAATGATTACTAGTGAAATGAACTACATTGAGGAAAAACGTTTGTTGTTTAGTGCTTCTAAACAGGAGAAGGAGGGAAGAAAGAAAGAAACTGTTGTCCTAACACGTATATCCACTGCTACCCGATTAACTGGAAAAATAGATGTTTTACTCAGCGATCTTTCACAAGGCTGAGCTATATTGTAAATCTGCGGAACTCCCAGTGCAAACATTCCTATTAAAACAAGCGAGTATCGGGCGGTGATTGCTCTGAATGCAGTGAACTTGTTCAACGCCTGTTTAGAGGTGAGATACTGTTGAACCCTGTGCGTGGGTGTGACAATGCAGAGTTCCAGTAAGAACGCTTCAATCTAAATTAACGTTTCTTTACCTGTTCTTTGCCTCAGGGTAAATAAGGCCTTACTGTCAGTATGCGAGTATTGGACACCAGAGGAAAGACTAGACCTGGGTTAAGTAATAGTGTCCTCTTACATATCACAATTTATCAGTTCTGCACATGCGTTCAAAGCGTATTCCTAACTAACGAACATCAGGGGGCCCTTTAGTAGCAGTATGCTTGTGATCTGTGTTGTAATCCAAGTGTTTTGATTGCTTACATACATCAGCAGTTATTATTAAACTTCGTTTTTTATGGTTATTAATGTGTTATGCTGTTACTGGGAAATTTTCCACTTCTCTGATATTTAAATTATATCAGAGGTGCACTACAGTTCACAATGATGGAAGGGTATATTAGAAGAATAATCAAGTGATGTGCTATGAGACCGCTAATAATGCCTTTTTAATTCCACCAAAGAAAGTGACAGACAGAGTGGCAAATTACTGTAAAGGTTCACTTTGTACAACAAAAAATATACAATAAAAATCTAGAAAGCAACACATGAAAAACGAGGAACTTTTTGATCATCCCAAGTAGTAATAACGTTAAATTCTATTGCCAAAAGCTTATGTAATAAATAAACAATACAGACAAGTTTAGATTTAGATAATCTACTCTTTTATCATTCGCCCCTTTTAATTTTACATGCTTGATATAAAGTAAGTTTTTGACACTAAAGTTTTGTAATGGAAATAAGAACTAAGTGTCTATAAACAGATATAATATTTAATATTAGTCTACAAACTAATTTAATTTCGCCTAAGTATGCTGCACTGTCGCAAAACAGGTGACTATGTTGTCATGACAGCTAGTACTTACTGTGAAAATCTCTTTGCCTACAACTCCGCTAAACCGGGTCTATTGTTTCTTCTTATGTTAGAACAGATTTTATACGTGATATCACACCCTTCCTGGGGTGTTAGGCTTAATGCGTAAATATTTCATAATTATAAAATAAGGTAAATAATTAAATGAATAAAATATATCCCAACAAAAAGCCGAGAGAAACGCAATTTTAAGTATTGTCCATACATTTATGTAATACAATGTAAGAAACTAATAAATAGTAATACCGGAAAAATAAGCTGATAGATGGAAATGTAATTTTAGAGAATATCTATGCTACTGTAAATTATAGACAGAGAAAAACTCCCGAGGTTTTAGGTCCTGGTGTAGTGGGTTCTTGCTTCTTTCCAGACTATTTCGATCTTGCCCTGCCACTAAAGACAAAATGTCTGGGAAGAAGACCATGACCTACAAGTCCGGGAGTTTTTCCATCTATAACTGACATCTACACTTCTTTATTGTAAAAATGAGAATGCATTAAACAAACCAAAGAACACAAGTGCACTAACAATGAATTGCGAAAAAGTGTTAATTAATTTGAGTGTATGCTAGGAAGTGATGCATACTGTGATAAAATTACATCGCTCTCCAAAATGTTAGTTTTCCTCATAGATGATGCCTTTGAGAATTATTAATATTTTAATAACATCGCACAGAAGTTACGCAAAATACTCAGATGTCCAATACATGTGTATGTTTAAAAATGCTCAAGTTAAAACTAGAAGAAAAGCAGGAAATTTTCAAACAGTCGTATCCTAATCTAATGTAAATTACTTATTTATAAATCTGTTTTCAACCTCGAAAAGTCATTTATTAAAAAAAAATTTAAAACCAAAAATGTTGCAAACTGGTGTTAAGAAAGTTCGCGATTCATATGGGCGTTTATTTTTGTATTGCAAACATAAATATATGGATGAAGAATGGGCACCTTTCTTTTAACTCGCCGAACGGAACGCATACTTAACAAAATTTGCCGTTGGTGATGTCACTCTAACGCAATTATCATGGCCAACACTGCTAAAATGATGTTTATATGGAAGTAATGCACTTCAACGAGAAAATTACTGTCCAGTGCTGGCAACTTACTGCTTCGAAAGCTTCATGTTTATTATTTTTCTTTCAACCGATATATACAGCAAAACTCTTTACTGTGTGCTTGAAAATAACTTTTTATTATTTTTGGTTTATTTAAGGACGGTCTTTAACATCTGGTCGTTAGCAATGCATTCTATTCAAGTCGTGAATCGGCTGATAAATTTTGCTCAGAAGCCTTTTCTTTCAGGCTTAAGCTTCTTTTATGTGCTGTAAATCTACGACACGGGCCCCACGGCTTTACTTCCCTTCCGAAGGGAGTAATGGATGTTTATATTCTAAAATATCCTTCGACCCAGACCGGGTTTAAACTCGCAACTTTGGGTCTACGAGGCAGATATAGTTAACAATAGACTATTAGAACCGACTACAGCACAAAACTAAGCACTTTCACCATGTTCTTTCCTCGTAACATCTCTTAAGATAACATCGCCAATGAATATGAGAACCGAAATCTAGGATCGCAGCATCTTCATTGCAAAAATGTCTTCATTAAATATAAAGTAACATAAGTTTGCTAAAGATAACCTCTGAACTAGGAAGAGACCAAAATGCAACTCACTCCATTTGCAAAAAGAAGAACTGCCATTTAGAATGCATTCTTAACTCTCCTAAAGTCAGTCATAAAATCTTAAACAATTAGAAAACAAAAGAGCTTTGGCGCAAATATTTCCGTAGGATAACATCGCATCGACTAACAGCCCTACAAAATTACACAATGATGACATCACAACAGCTAATTATAACGCCTTTTTAATGAAGGAGAGGTAGAATCAATATATTACATGTTTATCACTTTCTGAAATATTAACTAACACTAAGCATGCCCACTGCCTCAACCATATCGAGCCATATTCGAATATATATATATATATATATATTATATAAAATAAAAATAAAGTAACACTATTAACAATGTAACAAATTAACAGTAATAATAAAAGTAGAAAAGGATAAAACACTAAGAAAAGGTCACACTTGAGATCGCTATATTTCGGACTCGTCGAGTCCTTCTATGTCAAGAAGACAAGTGTATATATGTGTGTGTATGTGTGTGTGTAAATATACTATACTATATATATATATATATATATATATATATAGTAATTATAAAAGCTTTTAAAAGATAAAGTCACACTTGAAATCGCTATATTTCGGACTCGTCGAGTCCTTCTATGTCAAGAAGACAAGTGTATATATGTGTGTGTATATGTGTGTGTGTAAATATATATATATATATATATATATATAGTAATTATAAAAGCTTTTAAAAGATAAAGTCACACTTGAAATCGCTATATTTCGAATTCGTTGAGTTCTTCTATAACTTGTCTTCTTGCCATAGAAGAACTCAACGAGTTCGAAATAATATATAGTGTTCTATCCTTTTAAAAGTTTTTATAATTACTGTTAATTTGTTACATTGTTAATAGTGTTACTTTATTTTCATTATATATATATATGTGTGTGTGTGTGGGGGGGGGTGTTTAAACTGGATGAGCAGATTATGAGTTCCCGTGTGCGCGCGTGTCAGTCATCAATCAGCCATTCCAGTAGCCCTGTTGGCCAAGGCTACGGCTGCTTCATGGGACCACGTCATTAGTCTGAGTTAAATGGTTGTTGAAGTCGTACGAGTACAATGGTGTGCTAAAAAGTTGTGGCTAATAATTAGGCCAAGTATCCTATTCCATAACGAGTGTTATATTTACGATTTATATATACTCTAAGGAAATTATTCGCACTCCCTGCTGATACAGTTCCAAACGTGCTGCAATTCAAAATTAGTGAACAAATTTTGGTAAACGGGAGTGTTCGAGTTAAAAACAAAAGACGATAAAAGATAAACGCACAAAATAAATGCACACACCTTAGAGATACTGAAGACAAACCTCCATCAAGAAATGAATTCATTTTCCGCAGGAAATTAAGAAGACTGATGGATACTTCATTAATCGGGGCCAAAAATGTTGGAAAAATGAAGGAAAGCAGTTTCAACAATTCCTTAGGCGACACGGATGAGTACATGTCTTTTTAAGTAATTCTTCTTTTGTAATATTATTAGCCAATACCCCCAGTATTGAAAGTGTAGTTTGGTAACGTGCGGACATCCTGAGTACAGGCTGCACAGCCATGCAATCCCGTCGCCGAGCACGGAAAACTCACAATTTGCTCACTCTGCTCTTAAACCGGACCATTAGATAGGAGGGTCATCCAGAAAGTAAGGTTACAACATTTATGTAGGATCGAAAAACGCTTGTATTTAACTGAAACTCACAGGATATTTCACAAATATATTAAACTATTTTTCAACGTAATCGCCGTCGACATAGTTACATTTCTGTAGTCGGAGTACCAGTGTCATAGACCTGCGCCGCCAGCTCTTTCATCCACTTCTTCACAGCTTCCTCGACCCCCTGATCGTTGGGAAAATGTTTCCCACCCAAAAATTCCTTCAGTTTAGTGAAAATAGGGTAGTCCGAAGGCGCCAAATAGGGTGAATAATGGGGGGGGGGGTGATAATATCCCATCCAATCGATGTCAGTAGCTCCTGTGAAACTAGCGAGGTGTGGGGCTTTGCGTTGTCATGCAGGAGGCTGACTCCCCGGATCAGCATTCCCCTTCTGCGGTTCTGAATGACTCTTCGGAGTTTTTTAGGTTATTGCAGTAAGCCTCTGCATTAATGGTAGTCCCTTTAGTCATAATATCCACCAAAAGGATCCCCTTGCGGTCCAAAAAAACAGATGCTATGACTCTTCCGGCTGATGGGGTCGTCTTGAGCTTGATTGTCTTTTGGATTCTGGGGTGTAGTGACACACCCACGTCTCATCCCCCGTCACGATAGAGTCCAGCAAAGCTTCTCCCTCCTGTGTAAAACGATCCAAAAATTCAAGCGCGGCGTTCATGCGTTTTTGACGGTGCACCGGTGTGAGCATTCTGGGCACCCATCTCGCACACAACTTCTTGTAACCACAAGACACAATATCACCAAGGAGACTTCGAGAAATGTCAGGAAATTCTTCGTGAAGGTCGTCAAGCGTCACACGGTGGTCATTTCGCAATTGTTCTTCAATTTTTTGCACAACTTCGTCACAAATCACTGATAGTCTCCCACCCCTTGCCTCGCCATGAATATCAGTATGGCTTCTCTTAACAACCTGACCCACTTCATGACATGTCGACTCATCACATCACTACCATAAGCTGCCACGAGTTTCCGATGCATATTCGCAGCGTATTGTTCTGCAAAGTGGGGAAAAAAAACAAAAAAAAAAAAAAAAAACCGGATGACCGCGCGAATCTCGCACGAACGAGAGAGATCGCGGGAGCGCGCGACGACCTCTCCATCGGAAGAATTTACTGTGACTGAACAAAATGGCTGACAAACACGCGGGGCCAAACAAACTGACCGTATAATCCACCCTACACGAAAGGTGCGCCAACTTCGAAACAAAAAATTTCCCCGGCATCAGGAGCCCTTGTAACCTTGCTTTCTGGATGGCCCTCGTAATTGAAATTGAAATTGTAATTGAAATTGATTGATGAATAGAACCATGACATGCAAAGTTAAGTAGCTGGTAAATCACGACAACAGCCTCTGGCGAACTCATGGCATCTCGAGACTCACCTTATCTTTCGTTTGACTCGTTAACAGAAAAATAATGAAAAATGAATAGCTTTTGACGTAAAAATTAGAGACAGACTAATTTTAGGTATATGATAAACCTTACAATGAAATAAAAGAGTTACCTGCCAAATTTATTTCTGAGTCAAAACTGTGAATATCTGCCCATATGGGAGATCCACATTTTGAGAAATATTTCTTAAAAACAGATTTCCTCATTACAGTGAAAGTTGAGAGTATTACGTGAATTTGTGCAATTTTTTTGTGTTGTGTGAAGGGAGACATGATGAGCAAGTAATTTTTTCTGGCCATGAGAATGACTCCGTAGTCCATATGGTTGAATTTAGCCAGCCACTTTGGAAAGTTAGGCGCTTGTTCAGCCAATATGTCAAAACGGGTAAATCATTTGCGAAATAGTTTACCCTTTTTTCATACTGAAGGATGACAATACCAAATTATCCAAGGGAACTCCTGTAATTATTTTGTTGCTCCCGTTGGTCCCAGATTTATGTAGACTATCACACTTTATATCAGTTGTTACAGAAACAATCTGACGCCTTCCTTTCAGATCTACAGCTTTAGCTAGTTAAAATAATATGTATGCTTTCGTAGTCGGTGTTCAAAGCTTTAAAAGCTGAAAAACTGGAGTTCAGTTCCGTTGGATTTTATTTACATTACTGGGCATAATCCAGAAGGCACAGAAGAATTATTTATTCTACTTTGTATAATGTAAGCCCCAAATTTATTGAAGTTAAAGATCCTGTTCAGAGATCAATAGCAATTGCAATAATATAAGCAACATTTTTTCCATAAAGTGGTCCTACTGAAAATCTTCAACCGGATAGGCCCTGGTGGTGTAGTGATGGGTTCAAACCCGGCCAGGATCCTTCGGAAGGGAAGTAAAGCCGTGGGTCCCGTGTCGTACATTTACGGCACGAAAAAGAACCTCAAGCCTGAAAGAAGAGGCCTCTGAGCAAAATTTGTCGGCTGTTTCACGCCCTGAATTGAATGGGACGCCGATGTTAAAGAGCGCCCTTAAACAAACCAAATGAACAACAATCCTTGAACCGGCGAATGAAGTGGCGAATTTAAGCACTTACACTTACAATTACATCCCTCTTGGAAATAAAGTTGCATCACTATAGCATTTACAATTCAGCTTCTTTGGCTAGCATATTTTCCAGCATTGTTGATTCAGGAACAAGGAAGTAGCGTACAGCACCCAACAACTTTAAATCCTATTCCCTTACAGTTTCTCTACCATTGTCATATATTTTCATTTCTATTTTTTATTTTTTAGGAGTTGATCCCAATTACGTCCACAGCATTACAGTTTTTTGTTTTAACTTAGAACATGAAAAACACCAGGGGTTGTTATATGGGAATAATAAATAATAAACTTCCATAGTATTACACTCGGCGTTTAGCAAAGCCTAGCAAAGATATAAAAAATAACAAGGACGTGGCATTAAAGAACGTTATACACTATCGTATAATATGCACCTAGTTGCACATCTATTTTGGGAGCAAATGCTTGCATCATTTTAGCAAAAATTTGGAACACAATTCTTTTTTACAATGCAGGTGGTAGGCAAATTTAGTCGTTTTTATGAAGTTGGTTGGACATAAGTTCTTGTGATAAATTTGCCTACTAGACATTTCTGTTTCACTATGAACAGATATATATATATATATATATAACTAAAGTACTGGAAAGTTTTTAGCTAACTATAGCATGTGACCTATGTGCGCATTTTTACTTTCAGTTTGAACGAATAGGACAATATTCAAAGGGACATTTTCTTTTGGGTTTAAGAAATCACCCGCATCTTAATATGTGCCCAATTTACATAATTTTTCAAAGTAAAAAGATTCCATTTGTAATGCAGATGTATTATGTAAAATAAATAAGTGTCAAGTTTACCAGTTGAAATGTCGTGCTCGCCAACCAGTAGACCGGTGTCGCTTATGCTCTGCCTAATAAAGCAATGTGCAGCTGTGAGGGCATAATAGACTCCTATGATGGTTGCTCCGCAGAAGATCCTCGCTTGGGAGGCGCTCACCAAGGCGGCCATCATGGGATATTCGTTTATTCCGGTTTCATGGCCCCCTACAATTCGAGTCTGTAGAATTCATAATGTTGCATTAGTTCCCAATGCAATACTATGACGAAATTCGAAATTAGACTCACAAAGTTTTATAGCTGATTTTTAAAACATTTACGGAAGAATTGGAAATAATAGTAAAAATAATATCAATTGCGACTTTACAAACTGTTTAATTTCTGAAAGGAACACTTTTTTCCTAAACAATCCTCATTATTTTCATTTACTATCTAAACCCTTATGTAATACTATCCTGCATATTTAGGTTACATAGAATAACCAATTAATATTAACATGTTAAAAAGTAAACATGATACAAACGATATCTTTTAATTAAAATATAAAAATATATTTTAAAATATCTTTTAAAATATTGAGGAAAATAGCCCTACTTATTTATTTTTATTTGCTTAGCGTTACCAAAACAATTAGTACATGAAATGTTTAGAGATTTTTCAACCTTGAAAATACGACAAATAAATTGATAAAATAACCTTAGAGTAAATAGAAATTAGGCTCGACAGTATTAAATGCACACGACATTTAGATAAAAGTGTCTTTCTACGTTTAAATTAATGAAATAAGAACTGCGAACAGTGGTTTCTGAATGAGAGTGATGCAGAATTTAAACATTTATTCATATTATGAGGTCATTGAACAACATAGTTTTATTAGTTTCACTCCGCAAACATCGGATGGAAATATCAAAAGCAAAGCGATAAATAAAATGTAAAAAAAAAACTGGTTAATATAGCGTGGAAGAGTACAATTTATCTGAAATTAGCGCAATTATCACCTCAACATCCAGTGGCGGATCGTAATATAATAAAGTGGTGCAGCCCTAAGGAGTTTAATAAAAAAAAAATGTTAAGTACATGTTACACAGCTTGAGTATAAAAATAATAATGCACGCAATTAGGTTATCTTTGAGAATAGGTCGCCTTATTAATTTGTTTTTTGTTTCCCCGAGCTGCCACTAGGGGGGCGCGAATTGTATGTAAAGAACCACCGGTGTCAAAGTACAATTATTTTATTATACATACAGCAATACTAAGCGTACCAACAATTGCGGTCGATAGCTGCAAAACACATGAGCATCAAAATCACAAACACATAAGCGGTAATTTATTTCGCGGAATAGAGGGTAACATCGCGCGCTCATTTAGAGCGAACCTACGGTATCGTAAAAGTTTATCATTGTTTGGACACTCCATCCAGCAACAGTCATTTCGCGCCTCTTTTGAACATGTCCTTATATGAACATCAACTGTGATATGACTCCAGTTTGACTCCTACAAACTCTCGTGCAACATTCATGTCTTCTGGGTTAAAAAAATAACCTATTCTCAAAACATTGCGTTCAATTACGTCTACTCAATGTCTTAGACTAATGACTTAACAGAAGCTGATAAAGTGAAAACTACAACATTTAAACATAAAATACAACACATCAGAGACACTGCAGCAGGCGTATAAAAGGAAAATTAACTTTTAAAACAATAAGTATAAAGACGTGCTTACACAATATTTACTATTTTTACGTCATTTTATGTAAATGTGACATTATTCTTATACACCAGAATAGTGTCATAGAAAACCAAAGCCACAAACAGAAGTTCCACACCATTCGCTTCAATATAGCCGGAGCTAAATGCAATAGCTAATAAATTGATACGTTAACAATAAAAAAAGGTTGTGTTTTTGTACAACTAAAAACAAGTAGCAAATTTACTATACCAGTAAACGTAAATTTTAAAAATTGTGTAGCTAAACGAAGTCTCAAAAATTTATATTTAGCATGCTGGCAATACTCACCGGCTCGGACATCCTTCTGAGTTGCTTAGAAGCGAGACAGCTAGTCAATTTCTTCCCGCCCTAGATGCTGTATGTGTTTTCTCGGAGCCTAAGCAAGCGTCTACCGTTGCCATGACAAACGCTATGAAACAGGCAGCAAGTGCAGTCAAATTCGTTCTGACGGTATTAGGATGTATCAAAGGATACAGGTGTAAGAATCATGCCAAAACAGTGCGCAATAAATTCGTATGTCAGCGATTACAAATAGTTTATATTTGAGTTAAAAACGTGAAATTAATAATTCGTGTACACTCGATAAAAGATTGGTGCAGTCGGGCTGTACTAGCTGCACCCGTAAAGCTGTGCCTACATCCATCGCTTAATGACGAATGAAAGCATGTTATTGCTACGAGTATTGAAGCAAATAAGGAGGAAATACTAATAATTGACTAAACTCTCTCCTTTGTAACTTCAAAGTGGAAACTAACAAATGCACGTGGTGAAAGTTATTCAGGTTGACTGATCAGCAGCCTCTTTACTCCCAAATCAACCCGGGATACGGTTTCTCTCATAAAACAAGCTTGTTTTCATTTATTTATTTTTTTTTTCAAAAATCTGGCTACAGAAATCGAGCAGCACATACATAGTTTATTTCGGAATCTGAATATGAAATAATTTTTGACAAAAAATCTAATATTTGTATACGGATCGTCAAAGTGTACATTTTACAGCAAAAAAAAAAAAAAATATCTTATTTAATTCAACAGCATGAAATACTAAATTTTCTTCAAATGATGTGGCTATGTAGTTTAAGTTATGGAACGTCATGAATGCTATGAAGAGAGTCTATACCTAAGACTATGTAACTAAAATTTCAACAGTGGTTGCTTTGTGCGTAAGTTATGTTATTTTTGTAACTTTCTGTACCTTTTGTTGTATCTGTTTACATGAACTCTTAAAAATGAATTCTGACATATCAGAGGTATACACGTGTATATTAATGTGCCTAAATAAACTGAAAAACCAAACAAACTAAAGCATTTATCAATTTGTGGAAACAAAATTAACTAGCACAGAAAAACGTACAGTTATTGTAAGTATAAAACCTCTAATATTTTCTGAGTATAATGGCACATTTTGTAAAACATGCATTTTTGATGACGACATGGTGCATGAAAACAAAAATAGTGGTGCAGCGTACATACTGTGAGCTAAGTTTAAGGATATATAGATGTTAAATATTCAGAAAGAAAAATGCCATACCAAGGCAACAAAGAATGTCAAAGAAAAATAAAACAAAAATATACAACATACAAACTGCATTTCAGGGATTTGTTAATATTAGAAGATAGAAGATTAAACACGCAGCTAAAAAAATTAAAATAAATTTTAAGGCAGCAGCTCCTGAAAAAATTGTTTATAAAATTTACAAAAAAATTATAAAAGCTTAAAGAAACTACAAGTTAAAATTGCTGCTTATGTAATGCAGACAGCAACACTGAGGACGGTAGAAGACATACTTAAGAATGTGCTAGCCCACACACCACATGCCTCAGTTATTTATCGGAATAGTGCAGTTGGCAATGGAACTTAATCATGTTGTACATAATACGATATGCTATACAAATACGTTGAGCAGATTTAATAATCATGTTATCACTAGAGCACCTTATTCGTCGTAATTTTTGAGTTGACCATACAATGATAACACAAAAAAATGATTTATTTATTTGTATGGAATTTTTAAATACTGGAAAGTAAAGGAAGTTTGTCCATGTTTTTAAGTTTGTTTTATAGATATTTGCTACAAAATTCAATCTGAATGTGGCATCATAAAACAAAACACATGTAACAACCACAATTGCCAATTTAACCCTTTTCGGGCTAGATCTTGTCTTTGGCCCTCATTTTTTGAAAAAGCCCCTTCGGGCATCCTGGCTCTTTAGAATAAAAGCTGGGGGGTTTTTGTAGTAACTGAGTAAAATCTACGGTTTTATGTAATTCACAGACTTCTTAACGCAATGTGGTATATGCGATCCCCAAAAATCGCTTGTACTTTCTATTTTAGAGACCAACATTAAAGAAATGCAGATAGTAAATAAAGCTTTTGAATCTTCCAGTTAAGACTCCGTCAATCTGCTTTCTGATTAGTTATTAAATCACTATGTTCCAAAATCACAACTCAAACACAACAAATAGATCCTCCTGGAAATTTCGGTTGATAATATTATGGATTCCAAAGCATATCTAAGCCATGAATTAGACATCGAGATAGCTAGACCAATATGCCCTACAATCAAGCGAATGGAATCCCAGAAAAGTGCATTAAATTTGTTAAGTTTTAATAAATTAATTAAGACAAAGATTCCCAGAAAATGTAGAGCTTTTGGAACAAATGAAGAGCTTGTGCCCTAAAGAAACATGCTGGAAAAAAAGGCCCTAAAGAAACATGCTGAAAAAAAAGGTCAGTTGGCTTCATAATTCCTAACTCCTGTTCTGGTTATCAATATTGAACATCAAGAGAAAGTTCTGGACTACGTAAAATATGCATTAGGGATGTAACTGAAACCTTTTGGTGCCAAGTTCTAAATTACAGAGTTTCTGCAGGAAACAATTCTTTCGTTCATATATCATCCTTTGTTATATCCATCCTCGTTCTAATGGGAACATAGAATAGGTTTTCAGTGTAATGATTTAGTAAAAAACAAATCAAGAAATAGAATGCAATTTCCTATGCTATCTGCAACTCTTTCAATATGATAATGGTTAAAAAGAAGTAACAACAATTGTTACATATGTAAGTTACCAGAAAAGGCTATTGATCGTGTCGGTCCTGGTCGTGTAATGCTAACCATACTTGCCTTCTAAACCCAAGATCGCGGGTTCAAACCTGGCCAGGATTAATGGACATTTTCGGGCGTAATAATCCTAAGTATGGCTTCCACATTGGAAGAGAAGTAAAGCCGTGGGCCCCTGTCGTACATTTACGGCACGATAAAGAACCTCAAGCTGAAAAAAGAGGTCTCTGGGTAAAATTTGTCGGCCGTTTCACGCCCTGAATAGAATGGGAGGCTGATGACCTGAACTTCTTTCCTCAGTCCAAAAGCAGCAACGAGTCATCTGTTGACAGGCATTGAGCTCTGCCATGGAAAGGAGAGAGAAATTTCTGCAAACCATTGTTACAGGAGATGAAACTATGGTCCTCTACTATGATCTCTTGTCCAAAAGAGAATCAATAGAGTGGTGTAAACCCGGCGAAGCACCGCATCTAAAGGCCAAGGTCACTCAGTCAACCAAGAAGATCATGGTCACAATCTTTTGGGTCTGTGGAGGAATACTCTTCATTGACTTCAAGGAGAGGAACGCCACAGTAAATGAGGAGTACTATGCTGGCCTACTGCACAGACTACGTGCTTCCATCAAAGAGAAAAGGCGAGGAAAGCTGAGTGGTGGTATTTACCTCCTTCAAGACAACGTACCTGCCTGTGCACACAGCTCTTGTTGCAAAGGAAGCTGTGAAGAAATGTGGCTTATAGGAGATCTACTATCCTTTCTACAGCCCAGATCTAGCTCCCAGTGACTATTTGCTCTTTTCAAAACTCAAGAAGGATCTTTGAGAAAGGAAATTTAAGTGTGACGAAGAAGTGATGGATGCTGTTTATGCCCATTTTGCAGACAAGACTTCTGACTATTTAGGGGTTGATATTGAAATGTTAATTCAAATATGTGAAAAGTGTATTGTAATAAAGGGTAACTATACTGAAAAGTGAAATATAGTTTTTGTCTTTGTCATACCTAGAAAATAGTTAGGCCGGAAACTTATGGACCTACCCTCGTATATCCTTTGTCTAATCTTCTTATAAATTTCATCCTCTTTATTTATTTTTATAAGTTAAAAATACTCCTCATTTCTGCATATTTCCCGCAGCAGCACGTCATATATTATGTGTAAATAGACGAGTCCATAGTAAACTACTTAATTTTTTTATTATCCATTGATTTGCTGACTTTCCTCATTATGTGAATCTTTTATTTATAGTTTTGGTTATGTACCCTATTTAAAGTTTCCAGTTTAACGGCTTGTTTATTATAATGTCTATTAAATTTGAGGATATTGTTTCTGGAATGTCTTCATCCTCTATTTTGAATTTAATTTAGTTTGTACAAAAATTTCTTAATTCATAATTTATCCATGCTATTTTTATATTAAGTATCAAGTCTAGATTTTAGTAACATTGTTTCATCATTGTTAGAACTGCAGTTGCCTTGGTTTCCACATTTGCTGCAGTTTTATCTTATTAATATATTGTTCTACTATAATCCGCATATCATATTGCTATCCTCCATTTTGTACTAATTCAAAAATATCATTTACAAGTAAAAGAAGTAAGAACGGTGCCGATTTTGAACCCAGTGGAACTCCTGTCTTATAATCTGAAGGTCTGGTTTTATTTTTTTCTACCACAACATTTGTGTTCTTATGTTTAATTTATACACATTGTGTTTTGTTTTTTAAATACGTTTTAACCATGTTGCGGCTAGCCTTCTGACCCCGTATGTCTAATTTAAATGTTATTAAAATGAAGCGTTCACACAAGTTGTAGATGCGCAGGTTATATCTGTTTTATGTTACGCTAACTAGACCATTCAGTAGTCTTTGTTTTCTATTTCTGCCACACTATAGTCTTAGTGTGCATTTCCCAGTTAGAGAAACTTTGATAACGAATCACAGCAGTATAAATAACTCTTGGGGTGCCACACTGTAATGTAACGTGAACTTCTCAATGCGAAGATAAGCCGCGATGGCAACTCTTGCGGCGGCTGTCCATAGTTTTCAAGAAAAGCAAATAACGAACAAGTTTTTCAACAAAAAACATAAAATGTATTCTTTTAATATCAAAATAGCAGTTATATCTGTTACTCTAGCCTAATTATAAAGCTTTCAAACAGCTAACAGGTAACTTCAATTTTTAATAAGGGCGCAACTACAGCGCTGCTAATAACAGTTTGCGAAAGGAAGATCTCTTAAAGCCAGGCAGACCTGGGTCATTGTTTACAGCTAAAATGTTATTAACTGTCGAAAAAATTATGCATCTTGGTTGGAACTGTACATTTTATAAAGTAATCAGCCTTTACTAGGATCGGTTTTTTGTTGATTTCTTTTCTTCCCTAGTGTTCTTTATGTACCCGTTTCTTTCAGCTTTTTAAGCACATTTGTTACAGAATATTCACTGACGTCAGTATATTTCACTATTTCATTCACTTTCATTCCTAAAGGAATTTCCATTAACTTGTTAAATAGCTTAAAACTGTGCTTTTCGCCACTTCTTAGTTTCGCATTGTGCTGTTTCTTCACTCCACAAGCGCTTGAATCCCCCTACTCATGTTTGAAGCACAACTAACTGCTCGTATCCTTGTAACAGGAATACCTGGACAAGTTATATTCATTTTAACATCCTGTGTTTCTCTTTAAATCTAACTGTCGCCTATTTTAAAGGAACTATTTTCTTTAATGCGCAATCAAGTTTCAAGTGCGGTTTCATACCCAACAATCAAATACGCAACAACACAAGCATAAGTTCATGTCTATATTCTAGTGCGGTTCTTATGAAGTGTAACAACATGTTTTTGTATCATAGACTCGGCAGTAACGTGTTGTTAAAAGTATACTCGCTGCATTTGCCCTTATTGTTAAAAAAAATCTTTTCCGACAACTGCGGCAGTGATGAGCAAGGAAATTTTTCCATCAGACAAATGGTACTACCAGAGACCATTGTCCTTCTATGTCCGTTGAAATAGTCTGTGATTAGTTCACTGTTATTAGATGTTCGCGGGATATAAGCCTGAGCACCTATATCTGAAAAAGGCAAAGCAATGTAGGACCTAGGGACGGAATATATCGATACAAATGGTAAGTGTATTACCAACTCAATTACATAAGTAACGATAAAGAAATCTCATTTGCATTCATGTTATCATATTTTTGTTTAACACCATCCCATCTGTAATAATTGGCTAATTTAATTCTGAAGGCATGCCTTTGGTAAATAAGTGTTGTAATAACTATTACAATTTCAGAAAGTTTCTTTTGTACTCCGCTATAATGTGAGTGTGGGCTTTAGTATGTTATGATGTTCGGCTATACACATTGCTTCTGGGAAGCGAGTTGAGGAAACCCGTCTTTCTTATCCAACCATAAAATAATATAAACACTATTGAAAAGTGCCAAATCGGAATGACAGAATAAAATGGCGGGGAATCTAAGAACTGCAGCCTATCGGAGGGATATGACAAAACGTGGAATATGGTCAGAATAATTAAATACGAAAAAGAGGACAAATAAACAGTGAATCCGGAAGGTAGATGACGCATTTTAATAGCGTGTATGGTGAAAATGGGACGCGCTAGTGAGAGGGACCGCGACTGTTTCTAGACAGCTGCGTTTAATCTCCTTTACCAATATTAGACGGAGAAATAACGAGGTTATGTTAGCGATTAAAAGCATCCGGAACTAAAGGAGTTTCAGTTGAATTCATAAAATTCTCTTTAGTAGTACCGGAAGTAACAGACGTCGTACGAATCGCATTTAATAAATTATTAAAAGGAGAAAGATATGCAAAAGCTTGATCATTAGTAACGACACGGCCGATATTTAAAACACGCCCACCGTAAAACTACACTATTATCTGTGTTAGGTGAAGTACACTGCAAGCTTCTGTATAATCGATTAAAGAATACAATAACATATCTACTTTAAGGGAAGAATTTTCTTAGGGTGAATAATATATTCGTTTTAAAGACGCTAACAGATATAAACTTTAGAAAAAAATAATAAAACGGGTAAATTATACAGCCTACGGCCTCATTCACAAAAATTAAACGTAAAAACTAGATCCTGTGTATTGTAATGGAACCGTTCACAATGAATCACGCTAACATAAACATAAACGTACAATTAGACGTAAATTTAGAAACTTGCGAGATCGAAGGTTTTGCGTCTACGTCTAACTAAAAATTAAGAAATCAGCCAATCAGAACACAACTGCTGTGTTTGTAGAGCTCTGTGGCAGAGAGGGCTGAAGATTATGACCCTGTAGACAGAATGGCGTCAGTGGACAAAAGATTAATTGCATTAAACGAAAGCTATTTTTGCTCATATTACTCCAAACAAATTAGTTACTGCTCTTTGGATGTGCATAAACGCTACCGCCGTCTGCTCAGAAGCAGCCATTTTCAATCAGCTGTTAGTTGATCTTCGCGCATTATTATTATTATTATTATTATTATTATTGTTATTATTATTATTGTTATTATTGTTATTATTATTATTGTTATTATTATTATTATTATTATTATTATTACTTTTTTCTAATACTTACGTTTGCGTCTTTATTGAGAATGCCTACGTGCTACTAAGTTTACGTGTTACATCTTCTTTTAGTGTGTTTATGTTTAATTTTCATTATGAATGGGACCTCTTTGATGATTTTGAAATAGACTTTAACAGTGTTCCGAGCGATGCTCTGTGGGCAAATCTGTGTCAGAAAGGCGTCTTCAACAAAATGCTAAAAGCTCTGGTGTAGGTATACAGCAACCTGAAATTCGGTGTTAAGACGGACCAAAACAGTATACCGTATTGTAGATCCGCCAGTAGAGAAGTTCGTCAGGAATGTATTCTATCTCCGTTACTGTTTAATTTCTTCATAAGTGATATTCCGGATGCCCTACTAGCGGAGGAAATGAATGTCCCTGAAGTGGACGGTACATGCCACTACTACTATTACTACTACTACTACTACTACTACTACTACTACTACTACTACTACTACTACTACTACTACTACTACTATTACTACTACTATTACTACTACTACTACTACTACTACTACTACTACTACTACTACTATTACTACTACTACTACTACTACTACTATTACTACTACTACTACTACTACTACTACTACTACTATTACTACTACTACTACTACTACTACTACTACTACTACTACTACTACTACTACTACTACTACTACTGCTGCTGCTGCTGCTGCTGCTGCTGCTGTTGCTACTGCTACATATAACATGTTCATCGTAAATTTACTCAATTTATATCAAGCCGTATATGCATTCAGTTTGAATTCTGATATAATATTACATTAGTACGAGAAATAATTGCAGTATAGTCAAACAATTCACAAATGACAACAATGTTGTAAACAGTGAAGAATTTCCTCTTGTAATAAAAAAAGGAAAATGTATAAAACGATTAAAAAAGAACTCTGGTGATCATCAAAATTGAATAGTTCCCTAAACAGTGTCAACTGTTAAACACGACTTGAAGATTTTCGTATAATTTTTCCCCCTAAGTGAAGGGAATTGCAGAGATTGATCCGCCTACCTAATTGTCAGATAAGTTAGGCCTATTCACATCTGCTTGTATTTGGGGAGCAATAGCCCATCATTTCCGACATGCTCGTATTTTATACATTATGCCCATACTAGACGCAAAACAATGGCAAATGGAGTTTAGGCTCTACGCTTAGTGGCGTTGCTAAACTAAGTGGGTAAACGAATGAGAATTCCACACATTAGAACAAGCCTAATGACTAAATTCTTGAGTTTTTGAGTTGTTCGAACTTGCTCTCATCTTGAGAAAAGATAATCGTTTTAAGCATGAGCGAATACAGGCGCCACACACACACACACCCTTATCGCAATTTTAACGTAATGCACAACTGTGCACCTTGAAAGTATCATGGCTGAGGTCCTACGCGCGTACTCGTGAGCGGAAAGTCTTCATGTTATAAGTTCAATTCCCACCAGGACCGTCCTCCATGACTGAGGATTCCCCCCAGGTTTTCCTCAGTCCTCATAAATTGCAAATTCCGGAGAGGAACCCTAAACCTAGACCTGGAACGTTTCCTACCTTTAAAAATATCCTTTCTCAGTTTATCATTTCATTTCATGTATCATCAGTGTACACCGCCTGTGATGCCTCAGTAGTTAAAAAGGGGATTAAATACCATTCAAAAAAGGAAAAAAACAAACAAACTTGTAAGTGCATAAGATCGCCCTCTCTGCTTATACCCTGACCGCCGAAACATTGCTCTTGAGAGCCAGTTCATATAATATTGGGTATTCTGCGGATGCGACGTTGCAACACCTACCTCTGTTTAACAGCTGATATTGTAGAGTTTTCAATTTTGTCTGCTAAACGTATATAAGTATGCGTAATAATGAAATTGCTTTGCTCTAGAATTATTTATAGCAGCAATTAAATTGATGTATAGTAACGCAATTAAGAATAAACTTTCGACAGTGAGAGATCTACGGTGTAGATCTTTGTTCATGATTTAAGTAGGAAAAATCTCCAAGTCATTATGCCATGCGCCTTCTCTAAGAGCATTTTGTGACGGTTTAACACCTCTACGCAAAGAATTAGGTATCACTCTAAAATTGCCTCTTTGGGACATTTTCTAGCTATTATAAATTAACCAGTTCTATTAATCACAATAAATGAACTGCAGGCACATCATAGAAATCAGTTGCAAACTCAATAAGTAAAACCGGCAACATAGCGGCTTTTGCGCCACGAATGAGTGATCGATAATACTACTTTGTGGTTGATTCAGAAGGTGTAACGGGTAGCATTGCTCATTTGTTAGTCAATGGCAGTGCCAACTGAAAAGGTAGCGGTCAAGTGCAAAGTTTCAGCGGCCCGGATATAGCTTGTATTTAGTTTACAGCTGAATTACAAGAATTCAGTGTGAATAAACAACGAATATCTCATTAATTACGCATGATATAAACCAGAGACTTGTACAGAATGTTAAACCATTTCCGATTATACCATTTTGAGCGTAAAAAGAAATGGCTCTTAATAATCAAAGGTAACAAGTTTATTAACTGACAATCCAGTGGGAAGGGGACAACCTGAAGCATGCTCCGCCTTCATATACCATCGATTTTTTTTTATGAGGGACTTCTTATAATTTTCTGCTACCTCTGTAATATGCACTATCAAATATTTCTCTCGACTCGTGGTTTTTCCTTAAAACTTTCAAACTAACCAAATGTAATTCAGTTAAATTTGACACAAATATGACAAAAAGTGTTACGGAAGGACACAAGTGGTAACTACTGCATCTAGCCCTGCGCTACAGTTCATGTTTGCACATATTCGTAAAGTTTGATTTACTGAATTAGGTAATAAATGCTATTACGGGATTGTCACTAGTCCTTTGTACAGCTCAGCACAAACGATATGTATGTATTTATCGTGCAGGTAAATGCATCGATAAAGGACTGTCAAAGACAATGTATTGGACAGTTTGAGGTTCCGAAACCATCGGCCAAATCCTCCATTTGGTATTTGAATACGACATTGCAAACCACGTGAACGCTGTTGCGTGTTCCGAAGAAGGACGTCCGAAACTGGTAGAAGCAACTGCAGAAGTTAAAAGTATACTACAGAACTTTCAATTGAAATCGTTATGTAAAATACAGGGACCGACTCCAGGAGGCCCCGGCTAATGAATTTTTTCTTAAGTTAGGGAGGTCTGGAACAGGGTCCACCAAGCCTAGAGAGGACAATTGCGAAGCTCCTGATGGAAAGGCGGTGCTCTTTGATATATGTTAATAGGCTGCTGTGACCACATGCCCCCCATTAATGAAGTCGTGAGAAGGAGATAGAGGAAGCGGAAATCGTTGCGGCAGGTCAAGGCTGTAGTGCCAGTGAGAAGAAGAAGAAAATAGAACAGGAGAATGTAAACAAGCTACAAAACAAATATAAGTATTTTAAATATCGCAAGATTTGAAATCTTCCGTTAAGAAAGAGATTCTCATTTAATGTTTTTGGTTCCAGCAGTTTATACATGCGCACCTACTTTTGATTCTCCGACGAGACGGACCCACTAAGTCGGTCCTGGTGGTGTAGCGGTTACCATACTTGCCTTCTAAACCCAAGATCGCGATCTCGATCCCGGCCAGGGTCAATGGATTTTTTCGGAAGTAAAAATCCTAAGTATGACTTCCTTCGGAAGGGAAGTAAAGCCGTGGGTCCTGTGTCGTACATTTACGTCATGATAAAGAACCTCAAGCCTGAAAGAAGAGGTCTCTGAGCAAAATTTGTCGGCCGTTTCACGCCCTGAATTGAATGGGACGCTCATGAGCTGAGATGTTAAAGAGCGTCCGTAAATAAAACAAATGAACCAAAATCAACACCTGCAGTGTCAATGGCTGAAATAGTTTACTTTAAAGATTTTGTTGTTTCTAACGAATTGTGGCTTGATCTCAGCCCGACCAGGTTTCTTCTTATGGGGCACACTAAAGTGGAATCCATGCACTCTCGAACCTTAAGAAAGCATTCGATGGGAAATTGAACCCACGGCTCCCTTAGCCCGTCATATGGAGAGAAGCGTGTAGGTAGTAATGAAAATCACTTTTATGAGATAGCATGCCTTTAATTTACAGGTCTATCAGTTTGAAAGATATAACAGAACTTCTGGCGCCGAGAATTAAGCGAAACATCCCATATATTAATACATGCTATTTTGCTAGAGTAATGGTTTTGGAACATATTTACCATGAATGCGAATTTGTCTTAGCATCAACCATACAGTGTATTTGATCCTCTCTGCCTAACGTTGTCATAAACAATACATGTTACTGTATTACAACCACAAACTCCACCACCACGGTTGGCCGAGGTCGTTAAAGCGCGGACTCGTGAGCGGGAAGCCTGGGGTTCGAAACCCACCAGGGCCGTCCTCCCTGACTGAGGTTTTTTCCAGGTTTTCCTCTGTCCTCATAAATGGCAAACGCCGGGGAGGTATCCGGAGGTACCCTAAACTTAGACCTGGAACGTTCCCTTCCTTAAAAATACATCCTTTCCCAATATATAATTTCATCTCATGTATCATCAGTGTCCACCGCCTATGGTGCCTCAGTAGCAAAAACGGGCGTTGAACAGTATTAAAAAAAAAACACACACACATACATACACACAAACTGTACCCTCCTCCCTCTGACATTATATCCAACTTATGCTGATATATTGTTTCCGAAGAAATTGTTGTGATCACATTTCCCCTTATATCCGATATGACTTAGAAATAGCATGTGCCAGGCAGAAAACAAGGGAACCTTTTAAAGGTTTGAACATTTAACCATAAAGCTTGTAGCAATTATTATTTCATACTGCAACCAATACTAGCGTCTCTTCAGAAAATACATGTCAGTCTTTGCTTGCAATTGTGATTATTTAGGTTCCGAGTTTACATGAAGAATAACATAAAAATACTTCTTCCTTTAATGGAAGTATCAAAATAAGAGTGAAAGATGTTTGAATCCAAAAGCAAAACAAAAAAAAATCAAATATGCCCTTGGATTTGGAGACTACTTTTTCGTCACTTTTTGAGATATAACAAATGATAAGGAAGATTTTAATAAAGAAATGTCACATGAAAGAAACGTATTGTTAAGAAAATCTCGACAGTAAAATGTTTCTACACTACGAAATCTGGTTATGTTTTTCAACGAACTATCTTAGATCTAAGCAAGCTGTATCATATTTTGCACAACTCACATTATTTAATCATTTGATTCAAGAAGTGGCCATAGCGTGTTACCTCTTTTTTCCAACCACAGTCACATTGAGGATTCGGTGGTGCCGGAGGAGTGGAGGTGTCAGTTGTCAGCAAGCATGTGAAGGAACCGCCCCGAGCTCTATACCCAGCATACAAATATATCGTCATTCTGTTTGAGACGGAGGTAACTACGAACGTCCCAGAGCCACAATATACTTGGGTACTATTTGGCGAATTGTCGCCTGTTACGGACACAACCAACCTTTCATTCGAACAGTCGAGGCTCTGAAACACAAAAACAACATTCCTTCTGTTATTACGAGATCAAAACATGACAGTAACATGCGATGAGTACTTTTGTATAGTGTCCCACATTGATTATCCTTGCAAAACAAAAATGTGTTAAACCCTTTTCTTTTTGCGTTACATGTAATAAATATGACACACGGTTGCCTTTCAATTGGAAGATGTTTTACATTTTATGGAAATATATGGTGCAGGGTGGCGCACGAAATGTCATACTTTGAAAATTTGTTTATATAACTTTTAATAAAACATGTAAAATTTTGAAATTTTTATATTAATCATCAGAATGGGTATGCTCAGCGAGTATGCAGACACGTTCAATATGTCCATCTTGTTGACGTACCACCTCTTCGAGACGAACTGTGACGTTTCCGACCACTCTACGACGCAAGTCTTCTGTTACTTCCTGGAAAATTTTTGAGATAGCCACTCGAAATTGCATTAGATTGCGTCGTTTGTTGCGTTAGACTGTCTCCTTTAAATGTCCCCATAAGAAATAACCACAGGGATTAATATCCGCGCTGTGTGGCGGCCATATTGAACCACCCTGGAAATGTTCTGGATATCGATGGGACATCACACGGAGCTCGAAATGTTGGTACGGGAAATCCAGAATAACGTTTGCTGCATGAGGACGAACTCCATCTTGCATGAACCATTGTATCTCCATTGGTAACCCTGTTGCTTAAGGTTGCGGAAGAAAATCATTCTGCAACATGGTCATGTAGCGCGCACTGTAAACTGTGCTGTTGAAAATGATTGGCCCAATGATTCCATGGCTGGAAATGGCATCCCATACACTAACTTTTTGTTTCAATCTGTGTACAACACCAAGAGGTTCTCGTGCCCAAAATCTGATATTCTGCCTATTGACGCTACCGTTCAAATGAACGTAGACCTCATCAGAAAACCATGTGTTATGAATCATCATCATTTGCAAACTTACGTATCTTTTCCGTCAGTTTGTGCAACACTGTCATTTTATATGGGAATAAGTTCACGTCAGCATGAAATATTCTTTGAAGAGAACAACATGAGATGCCTAATTCGGCTGAAGCTCGTCTCGTGTATTTCCTGGGACTTCATGTCAAAGCCACTCTCACAGCCTCGATATTCTCTGGAGTACGGACTGTGTAGACACGAGATCGCTTTTGCTCTAAAATATTGCAAGTTTCAAATTGTGTGGTTAGTCTATACACCGTCTGTCTGCAGGGGGCCCACCTCGTACGAAAATGAACACGAAAACGTCGTTGCGTCTCTGCTACACTCTTTGTTTCCGCGTAAAACAACACAGTCTTGACTTTCTGTTCTAGCGTCAACCGGCCTTTGTCCGCCATTTTACTAAACTGAAGCGGTGGAGTCGCGCATGCGTGATACTGACAGCTGCTGTCTTCTGTTGAACCATACGCGGACTACGGCTAATCGTCACAACATTCCAACGTTGCCAAGCTGCAAATAACATATTTATTACACAATTTCAATGTATGACATTTCGCGTCACTCTGCACTTGCTTTTGCAGATTTTAAATGACGCTATTGTATATTTTTATATATTCTTAATAGATTAACATGTTATAAGCAAGAATTATCTAACTTTTCTCGTGTAGAACGAAAATGTTATTTAACAAAAAATAGCAACTCTATTGCTGTCTTTTTACTTCAAAACAGTTTTTGTTTTCATTTTGTATACACACAGCAACATATACTAATGATAAACTGTACAGGAAAAAGAGTTCATTGTTTTGATCCAACCAAAATGGAGACTATTTCCTGCAACACACTATATACTACCTGTTTCCCTTATCTTATGAGAAATGTTATTATCGTAAGGAATAATAAATAGGAAACCAGTAATTCTATTTACTGTAAGATTAGATTATATTAGATAACGGGGGGTATCGACCTACCGCACGTAAGCCTAAAAGTCTTGTTATGTAAACCCACTGTTTCCCTTCCTTGAACAAGTTACATTATTTTTGTTTTAATGTCAGCGTCCATTCCCAGGTCTTCCCTGGTTATAGAAAGCTTGTTTTTGGCTTACGTTTTAAAATGATGTCTCGTAAAGTTTACTACAGGTAATGAACAAGTTTCTTCCGTAAAACTCCTGCACTCACAAACTAAACAATCCGAAATGAACGGGAGTATTTAATAAATGGGTAGTCTTTTGTCAAGTGACATTCGTATGCAATCCTGGAATAATAATTGTAATTTTCAGACTAAATCCCTCTGTGACGCTATACGTTCCGTACGTATGTAATTCGCTTTCTATCCTCCCCTGTCCTTTCTTTTCTCCCTTTCTTGATGTTTATTTCCTTGCCATTTTTCCAAAACTAGTAATTAGGTGCAACAGTGACATTATCCTTTTTTTTCTGACTGTCTTATAAGATGGTTTTCGAGGTGTTGTTGTACTGTTAGGAGCGGAGGAAGGTAGTTCGTTGATTCAATTTTGCTCTACGGCTGGTCGTTTGTGCCTATGTCCCCCAATGCGGGTACTTCTGGGAGGAGGGGACGAGGTGGGCAATACCGGCGCCCAGAATCAACGCTGGTGATGCACGGATGTAGACGGGGTCTTTAACATGTTTGCAGACAGAACACTCTGGCGAATAGAGCTCCAGCTACTCAGAAAGTACGCTTCCATATCGGATGCGGGAGCAAAAACCTTTCCAAAGAGCAAGCCACCGTCACATCGCACCAGCCCACCTCGCACTTTCGGCTCTGTAACAGAACAATGGGATTAAATGATGTGAGAGTGGAAAATTCGTTTATAGTAAAGACCCGTCCCATCATTTGCCTAAGCGACCAGGGGCGAGCGAAAATCCGCAAGACACTCGAACTAACCTTCCAAATGCATTACCGCCGAGACACCGACTTGATTTTCGAGGCACTAGTGAGTTGGTAGTGTATTTGCCTGGAGAACACCTTTCGCTTGGATGCCGAGGTGAGCCGACACTCCGTGCGCTGGTTTTCATTGTGCTACATGTGGATAGCATCTCCTTGATATTCTTACCTCTTAATTTTTTGACGCATGTATTGTTTCCTTAAAGAATTGTTTTGTCATATGGGGTAAATTTTGGAATTCTGTATTTTTAAATTACTTTTTACTCCAGTCATCTTTTCAGAAAGTAAATACGGGATTCTAAAACTACGGTGCAAAAATTTTGGATCACGTTGGGTAATCTTTAACATAAATCAGCAGTACATTTGGACCAGTCAACCAGGCAACACTGCTGGTACAAAAGTAATATTAGCGTCGAATCATAGGATCATAATATGGGCCATCCGCCCTTCAGCACAGCTCAGAATGGATATGGAAGTAACAAGCACCAGCAAAACGAACTAGGAAGATATTCTTACTAACAGAAAACTATCAGCTTAACGAAGTGAAACAAACGAAGGTACTGCGTGTTTCAGATGCATGTAATGCAAATGTTTAAGCAAGCGAATTTTCAAATGAAGCGATAACGGTTATGTACGTAGAAATGAACTCCAATGAAGGGAAATTAGAAACTACGAACAGCAATGCAAAGCAGAAGATAGCTTGGCATGCTAAAGCGAATAAAGTGATTTTAAATTAAGAAAATGGGAGACACTGGATATGAAGAAATTCAACTTTTGGGAAAGATTATATATGCCATTCGAAGAGACCATTTTCCTACCGAACCATGTGATATTGAACAGCTTTTACACACTTTTATATTGGTTAGAATAAATTGTATACAAAGGTGAGTAGTTTTGTTTTGTTAATGATAAAAAAGAATAATTGTACAAGACAAATTTCTGTTAACATTATCCTTGCTAGTGCTACGTCTTGCTATTCCCCCTTTTTCACTCAGTTATATACAATTAATATTTACACAAGCAGTTTTTACATTTCTGTAATCTATTGCTGCCTGGAATGAAAATAAATGCAATGCTATCTTAATATGTAGTTAGAAATTAAGTTCATGTATAGGCAATAGGGCACGAATTTAATATTGACAATTTGTGTATGCACTTTAAATGTGCTGCACATTCCACTGCAAGATCATAATTTCCAAATATTAAGGCATTATGTTGCACGTTCCACATAGTTCAAACTTTTTATCCTAAATTTTAATATCATCAGAACTACCATCGCGAGTAACAATTGCGCGCATTCAAGACAAGTTTGAGACTCATGGTACTGTATGCGATGTTCACAAGGGCAGATCTGGGACCGGCTGGCCGTGATCGATGGCTTATGATCGATAAAGTCTCCGCCGCCATGTCAGATTAATTGGATGATCCGATACATGAAAATGCTGAGAAACATCAACATGGAGAAATGAAGTGTTAAAGTACAGTATGGAGGATAGTGTTCTTCTTTCTTCTTTTCTCAGCACCAGATTTGGAAACTTAAGCTGCCCCTTTTTTAGCTCATCTGGAGCTAATCGGATCTTCAGGAGCGCCGTTTTTCACTCTCCATGTGCTGTCCTTCGAACTACTTGGCTAAGTGCACCTGAGATACATTGCCTGATCGATGTAGTGGCTCACATCTCATGATGAATTCGCTTATAGACAAAGTTTTCTCTTATTGTTAGAAAAACATGTCTCTTTTGGGATCTGCTACTTTCGTTTGAGTTTAATAGTTTGCCATTGTAAACGTGTTAGTCCGCGTTCCTTGAAATGTCAAATGACTGCGACAGGTTGAAACGACCGAAAACTCTAAAATAATGATGTATCATAAAACTGAAATGTATAGAATTCATAAATATAAGCCAGAAATTCATTAATTTTAATAATTTTTAGATAAATTTTCACCCTTTCATTGTCTTAAATGATTTGCTTTAGGCTTGTTGGATTCATAATGCATTTCGTGAATGGAAAGTTATTAAATATTGTGGATAATGTGCTTAGTAAAGTACTAATTGATTAGTCACTGCTATAGTCAGTATGGTTTATCAAGCAGCTATTTTCCTACTGCTTCTGGTATTAAGATGCATCTATGATGTCGGATTATTGCAATATCTTGTAGACATTTTGTTGTAAACGTGTTAGACTTTGGAGTTCTATGTTTAGTTAGTGCTGAACTATATTTAACAGGTATTCCAAGTTTGTTAAATATGCCCACATTTTAGGACATATGCATATTTTAGGAAAAAGTACTCACTTCAGGTATAGAAAGTTGGTAGCAATTAAGTTTAATTTTAGAGTTTGATGGTGCAGTGGCTCTCCACCAACATTCCGTTCCTCTTCCGTAGTTAGCAGGATAATTTGGCTGGTACACATAGTACTCCTTCCCAGGAACTACTTCTTCTGCGTAGTCACATTGTTGATATGATAGTCCCACGACTGCAAATAGTATGAAGACTATTGCCAGGTCCAGATTCATCCTGTAACAAACACGGATTAAACGCTGTAAATACCAGTTCCCTAAAATGTTTGCTGGATTTAAGTTGATTTGCAATTATTATGCAGGAGAGACTGTTGCCTAAAATACGGCTAACACATTCGTAACCTTTTGGGTTCACTCCTGTGGAAATGACGCATTTGCTTTCCTTTCTATGAATTGTTGCTTATGCTCAGCTAGCTCCAGACAACCGCCACGGGTGGCCGAGGTCGTTAAGGCACGGACTCCTAAGCGAGAGGTCCGGGGTTCGAATCCCACCAGGACCGTCCCCCCTGACTGAGTTTTTCCAGGTTTTACTCAGTCCTCATAACTAGCAAATGCCGAGGAGGTACCCTAAACTTAGGCCTGGAACGTACCTTGCTTAAAAAGAAATCCTTTCGCAATTATCATTTCACCTCATGTATCATCAGTGTCCACCGCCTGTGGTGCCTCAGTAGTAAAAACGGGCGTTAAACAACATTCAGAAGAAAAAAAATCTCCAGACAATCGCCAATAAGGTTAAGTTGGTATAAATATTAAGCATTTAAATATTCGTACAATCGTTCACACATATGGGGACTTGAAATACACAAAGGTTCCCATGTAATTATTCATTTTAAATTTGGTGAAAATGGAAACATTTTTGCTATAAAAACAAAGTTTATTTTTTTATCATTCTTTCTATAATATTCATTTCTACTACGCAACCCATTAACATATATAATGTGATTAAAGTGTTAAAAACATTACAAACTATGTCATCATATATTCAACTTTAGTTAAGAGGGACAAACAAAATATCGTGTCGGTCCTGGTAATCTAGTAGTAGTCATACTTGCCTCGTTGACCCAAGATCGCGGGGTTCAATCCCAGGCAGGATCGATGGATTTTACAGGCATAATAATCCTAAGTATAGCTTCTTTAGGAAGAGAAATAAAACCGCGGATCCCGAGTCGTACATTTACAGCACGTAAAAGAACATCAAGCCTGAAAAAGAGGACTCCGAGCAAAATTTACCGGCCGTTTCACGCCCTGAATTTAATGGGATGCTGATGGCCTCAGATTTCAAAGAAAATTTAAATAAACTAAATTAAAAAAATATTTATCGTCAGAAAAGAAAGCAAAGAAAAATTTACATCAATTCAATTTACTAAAATACACGAAAGAAAAACAGCTCGGCTGGAATATATTAAATCTATTGGAATTACTGGACAAGTATAATCGTGAGATTTTATTTAATTTCTGACGAATTTTAAAGGCTTCGAAGTTTACTGAGCCTTTGAATGCCTTGGAAAATCCCAAGCTTGAGTATTATGGGAAAAGAAACGCACTTTTGGTTCGAACGGCCCGCTTTTATTGGGTCAAACGAGTGGTCTCTCCTATGCAAAAGGAATTTTCCTTTGAGGTACATTCCTCTTTCATTTGCTATTGTTTTTTTGGGAAAATAAATAAAGAATTCTTTTACGCTGTGTTCAAAATCATGGAACGTCCTTCGGAATACTCCCGAATTTAAGATATTGTAATGATTATTGTGCTGTATCAGGTGTTGGTGATAAATTTGCTGTGTAATAGTATTTTGTCGTGTTGTGAAATTCTGTTTTATTTTATTCTTGCGTAAAGTTATTGTTCAAATCTATAATGTTTTGGTATTGATATGTTAAATTGAAAATGTGTAAATGGATATATTTCAGTGCTATTAATGTAATCATCATTTCAATGTTCACTACCTTGTTACGGCCATGGGTGGCCAAGGTCGATTAGGCGTGGACTCTTAAGCGGGAGGTATGGGGTCCGAACCCCACCAGGACCGTCCTCCCTGACTGAGGTTTATTCCAGGTATTTCTCAATCCTCATAAATGGCAAATACCATAAACTTAGGACTTCTTTCCTTAAAAAATCCTTTCCCAATATATAATTTCATTTCATGTATCACCAGTATTCACCGCCTGTGGTGCCCCAGTAGTAAAAAAGGGCGCTAAACACCATTAAAAAAAATCTTTCTTATTCTTATTCCTAAAGGAGTGCATTTACTAAGTCATTAATTTATTGAGACTTATTAAATAAATATGAGAGCATTTTTTAGAAATGTATTCTTCTCCCGTAACATTTGATACAAAAACCTTTTCTCGGTCGTATCCTGGGGAGTTATTATTAGTACTTTTCCTAACAATTAAAGGCATTGATATTGCGCATTAATAGCGTGAGAGTGCCAATAATGCGAATATGCCTTGACATCCATTCTTCTGTTTTTATATCGTTTTCAGTTTTTGTGAATAATAGAATCGATAACTTGTAAATAAATTAGACACTTGAATTTTTTAAACTAGGTCATAAAGTTTTGATGAAGTTTTTACCACTCATTAAACTCATTTTAGCTTCTTCCTGTAGACAACCTGCATATTCCGTCTCTTACGATTTGCTGCTCTTCATTTCAGCCATTGTCTTGCTGATATCATTTGCTACGAGTTCATATGTAAACTTTTGTTGATTTTTTCTATCTGGAATTTACGTCATGTTATTATTTGGCCATGCTACTTTTATATATGTGCTGCATATGGTCACACTCTAAATTTGTAAAATAAATATATGTATATTGTACCTTTTAACCTCACAGATTACAATAACATGTTTCCCATTTGCTTTCCTTCGCCTCAGCATAAGTATTGTTGTTTAAACTGATCGACCATTTCCTGTTCATCATTCCCTCCAATGAAACCCTCAGAAATGTTCTTATTTATACTTTAGTTACAGAGGTGCACCATTCTTTGTGCATGTGATTTAGCTCGTGAAAGTGAGGCCTAGAAACAGAGGATTCACCTAGTGAAGTATTAGCTGTATTAAATTTTGTTTATGTGAATGCTTTATTTGTGAGATAAACCCACAACTAACCGCCACAAGGCTAAAGATTTGGGAATTTTAGAGCTCGCAAACTAGAATTAATAACTTTTTTCATGGAACACTTCATTTGTTTACTGATAGCAGTATGTGAAGTCGCTTTTCTTGCATAAAACACCCGTACAACATTCTTGTGCTAGCAGAGTATAAATTATTTGTTCATAATGGCAGTAACCCAAAAAGATGGTACAAAATAATCCTATTGAAATACTGAAATGTTTAGCATAATACATAATGACATCCACCTAGTTTTGACCCAGGCATTCTTAAGTGTGGCTACCACAATTTTAATTAATATATTATATTTACAAATTATTCATAATTAATTAACTGTCTGTTAACATTCTAAAAAAAGAAAATGGGAGATCCTTTGACCTGCTGTCTTATTCTAAGCCTCTAGCTTCATTCAAACCAAACACAGGTTCCTCCGCTACATCTTTTGTAATTAAATTCCTTTACCTCTCCGCTTTCTGCCTTTCTCCCTTAGCCAATTATCTGATTTGGTTTTATATGCTTCCAATTGAAAGTACCAACTATTGGGTTTACAATAATTGAAACCGGCACATCTTTTCCTTTAATAATATACACTTTTCCATTTTACTAACTCCATTTTCTTAACCTACCTAGAAAACACATCTACAAGGGCTGATTAATGAAGAATGATCATATTTTATAGGTATAATTCTCGCGGTAAAACGTAATTTTGCAATATTTCGTGAACTTAATTCGTAATGTACACGCCGTGCTAGTTTCATTGTTGTCACTTCCAATTGTCGCCTTTCAGAGGATGTTAAATTCCGCCTACAACAAAATGCAGAGGCGACACACGAGGAACAACACACTGCTCAACAAATCTTCAGCTCAGACAGTGCAACGTTACAGGAGGTCTATGGAGAGCTTTTCTTCCCTATAGCACAGTTCAAGATGATTTAAAATAATAAAAAGGTAGGCATCCAATTTCAAAGGAAGGTGGATCTTAGCTTCAATTTGTGCTGTAACGGAAGGAAGCCCTCATTGTGAAAGGATATTTTCGAATCCTTAAGAATCCTTTAAGAAATTCTGAAAATTTCACTGGGTGTCCGCACGTTGGTAATTGAAAAGTTGCACATGAGACATGTCATGATCGATTCCAAGACAGCTGATCCCCCCCAATAAAAGAAGATTCGCGTACAGGTTTGCATGCAGTGGAAAATGATGTTACAGGAAGATGGGGAGTTTCTTTCAAAGGAAATCACCGATGATTAAATTGGCTACATCATTTCGATCCTGAGAACAAACAGTAAGTGAACATCTCCATTATCACACACACAAAGAGTTGCTTCTGCTGGGACAGTTATGACCATCTCAATGTTTTTCGATATCCAAGGAATAGATTACCAGCATATCGTATCTCGCAACTGTAACTAGGTAATTTTTTTTTGAGTAGTGTTTAACGCCCGTTTTCACTACTGAGGCACCACAGGCAGTGACCCTGATGAAACATGAGATGATATGACAAATGGGGAAAGGATTTTTTTTAAGAAAGGAATCGTTCCAGGCATACGTTTAGGGCACCTCCCCGGTATTTGAAATTTATGAGGACTGAGGAAAACCTGAAAAAAAAACATCAGTCAGGGAGGACGGTCCTAGCGGGATTCGAATCCCAGACCTCTCGTTCACGAGTCTGCGCCTACACGACCTCGGTCACCCGTGGCGGTACCCATGGCGGCGTAACTAGCTAATGACAGAGATGTCCTGAAAACTGTGCTAGCCCATATCACACAAAAGCCACATTTCGGTAACAAGCTGGATGCTGCGTCACGATAATGCACGTCTGTACATCGCAAATGTTGTTACCGAATACACACACACAATGGATACTAAATTAACGCCATCGTGTGTCTTTTCCATACTGAGTTCAAATATGCTTTCAGATTTTTTACATCAGGCAGGGCTTTTCTTGGCTCACGTTTTAAAAGAATTAGTAATTACGAAGTATTAAATTATAAATATTACCTAAAATTTTAATGTGATAACTTTCGGTCATATTTTGCCACCGGGATGTCTTTCTTCACAGTAAAGCAGTAAAAGGCCATCATACTAGTACTCCATTCACTTGGTATCACTTTTCCATAACAGAAATCTGCTGATGTAAACGCTCACGCTTATCAGAGACAGCCTCAAGAGTCTCTGGGAAAAAGTATTATTAGGAGTCACTAAAATATGTATAACTGGCAAAGATAGGCTAAATACGTAAAATACACCTAGAAATGCTACATTTATATGTATAACTGGCAAAGATAGGCTAAATACGCAAAACACACCTAGAAATGCTACATTTTGCAGTAAATTACGTAAAATAGACAAAGATAGGCTACAGTAGGCTAATAATGGAAATAGTTAAAGATAGGCTAAATTTGGCCGAAATACATCATGGATATGCTAAGATTGGCTATAATTGGTCGAAAAAGGCAAAATTAGGGTAAACTTTGATGGAGAAATGCAAGGACAGGCTGATTTTAATAAAAAATAAGCGCTAAAATTAACAAATATGTCAGAAAAACCAAAACAGAGATAGGCTAAATTATCTCCCCGAATTTTTGCCTTTTTTTCCTCCAGTAAATTTAGCCTATCTCTAATTTGAATTATTTTGAAAAACCATACTTTATTTAGTATTTTTACGAATTTTCCTGCAAACTTTTGCCAACCTAGTCTGTCACTCTTATTTCCTGCAAACTTTAGACCACCTTAGCTATATTTGCCTCTTTCCTATATATCCTGCTATCTTTAGCCTATCTTAGCCTATATTTGCCTATTTTACTTATATCCTGTAAACCTTAGCCTATCTTTGCCTATTTCTCTCATTTCCAGGCTAATTTAGCCTATCTTTGCCTATTTTTCTTATTTCTTGCAAACTGTAGCCTATCTTAGCCTATTTTTGCCTATTTTGCGTGTTTCCTTCCAAATATAGCCTATCTTTGCATTTTTCCTCCAAATATTACCATATCCTTGGCCTTTCCCAGAAAATTTAAGTGAACTTTGCCCTTTTACGCCTAATTTTGGTCTATCTTTGCCTTATTTTGGAAAATTTAAGCCCATATTTGCCTATTCCTCCTAATTTTGACCTATATGGGCCTTATTTTGACGATATTTAGGCTATTTTGTCTTTTGCGACCAAATGTAGCCTAGTATTTGCCTTATTTCGAAATAACTTAGTCTATCCTCGCTTTTTAGTAACCAATTTGTGGTGGATTTGCGTAATTTCGGCTAATTTTAGCTTATGTTTGCCTGTTGTTCCACAATGTAGGCTATCTTTGCACTATTACGTCAAAAGTTGAGCAATATAGGCAAAGATAACCTCAAATATTGTGGGAAAATTGAAAAATAGGCAACGGTAGGCTAAATTGGGTGGAAAAGGCAAAGAAGGGCTAACCTTTGGTGAAATAAGCTAAGATAGCCTAAGACTAGCTTAATGTTTGAGAAAATTATAAAAATAGGGGATACTAGGCTTAATTTTGGTCGAAAATATGTAAACTGGCAAAGATAGGCTAAATTTGGCACAAAGTGCGTAAAATACATTAAGAAATGGTACATTTTGCTGCAAATTACGTAAAATACGCAAAGATAGGCTGTTGTAGGCTAAAACTGGCAGCTATAAATGGAAATAGATAAAGATAGGCTAAATGTAGCCGAAATACTGCAAAGATTGGCTGTAATTTGTCGAAAAAGGGGGGGAAAAAAGGCTGAACTTTGATGGAGAAAGGCAAGGACAGACAGATATATTTAGAAAAAGGGGCTAAAATTAACAAATTTGTGAGAAAAACCAAAACAGAGATAGGCTAATTTTTCTCCCCGAATTTTTACCTTTTTTCTCTCGAGTAAATTTAGCCTATCTCAGATTTGAATTATTTTTAAAAATCATACCTTATTTCGTCTTTTTACGTATTTTCCTAAAACTTTAACCTATCCTAGCCTGTCACTCTTATTTCCTGCAAACTATAGACCATCTTAGCCTATAGTTGCCTATTTCTCTTATATCCTGCAAACTTTAGCCCATCTTAGCCTAAATTGCCTATTTCTCTCATTTCCAGGCAAATTTAGCCTATCTTTGCCTATTTCTATTATTTCTTGCAAACTGTAGCATATCTTAGCCTATCTTTGCATAATTTGCGTGTTTCCTGCCAAATGTAGCCTATCTTTGCATTTTTCTCCAAATATTAGCCTATCCTTGCCCTTACCCAGCAAATTTAGGTGAACTTTGCTCTTTTCCGCCTAATTTTGGTCTATCTTTGCCTTATTTTTGCCAATATCAGCCCATATTTGCCTACTCTTCCTAATTTAGACCTTTATGGGCTCTATTTCGGCGATATTTATCCTAACTGTCCCTTTTGCGACGAAATGTAGCCTATATTTGCCTTATTTGGGCACAATTTAGCCTATCGTTGCCTTTTGCTATAAAATTTGTGTTAAATTTTCGTAATTTTGTCTAAATTTACCTTATGTTTGCCTATTACTTGAAAATATAGGCCATCTTTGCATTATTACCTCAAAAGTTGGGCAATATGAGGAATGATAGGCTCAAATTTGGCAAAAAAATACGTAAAATACATCTAGAAATGCTGCATTTTGCAGTAAATTACGTAAAATAGGCAAAGATAGGCTAGGATAGGCTACAGTTGCCAGCTATAAATGGAAATAGATAAAGATAAGCTAATGTAGCCGGAATACTGCAAAGATCGGCTGTAATTTATCGAAAAGGGAAAAATAGGCTAAACTTTGATGGACAAAGGCAAGGACAGTCAGATATATTTAGAAAAAGGGGCTAAAATAAACGTATTTGTGAGAAAAACCAAATCAGAGATAGGCTAATTTTTCTCCCCGAATTTTTACCTTTTTTCTCTCGAGTAAATTTAGCCTATCTCAGATTTGAATTATTTTTAAAAATTATACCTTGTTTAGTCTTTTTACTAATTTTCCTGTAAACTTTAACCTATCCTAGCCTGTCACTTCTATTTCCTGCAAACTATAGACAATCTTAGCCTATATTTGCCTATTTATTTCATTTCCAGGCAAATATAGCCTATCTTTGCCCATTTTTCTTATTTCTTGTAAACTTAAGCCTATTTTAGCCTATCTTTGCATAATTTGCGTGTTTCCTGCCAAATGTAGCCTTTCTTTGCACTTTTCTCCAAATATTAGTTTATCCTTGCCAGCAAATTTAGCTTAACTTTGATTTATTTCCGCCTTATTTTGGCAAATATAAGCCCATTTTTGCCTATTCCTCCTTATTTTGACCAATATAGGCTTCATTTTGCCAATATTTAGCCCAACTTTCCCTTTTGCGACCAAATGTAGCCTATATTTGACTTATTTCGGCATTATTTAGCCTATCCTTGCCTTTTGCTAACAAATTTGTGTTAAATTGGAGTAATTTCTTCTAAATTTACCTTATGTTTGCCTATTAGTCCAAAATATAGGCTATCTTTGTATCATTACGTCAAAATTTGGTCAACATGGGCAATGATAGGCTCAAATTGTGTGGGAAAAGGGAAAAATAAGCAAACATAGGCTAAATTTTGTGGAAAATGCAAAGACAGTTTAACTTTGGAGAAATATATAGGCTAAGTGGACCTTAGTGTTTCAGGAAATTAGAAAATAGGCAAAACTAGGCTTAATTTTTCACGAAAATATGTAAACTGGCAAAGATAGGCTAAATTTGGCACAAAGTGCGTAAAATACATTAAGAAATGGTATATTTTGCAGCAAATTACGTAAAATAGGCAGAGATAGGTTAAATTTAGCCGAAATACTGCAAAGATCGGCTATAATTGGTCGAAAAAGGGAAAAATAGGCTGAACTTTGATGGAGAAAGGCAAGGACAGGCAGATATATTTAGAAAAAGGGGCTAAAATTAACAAACTTGTCAGAAAAACCAAAAGAGAGATAGGCTAATTTTTCTCCCCAATTTTTTGCCTTTTTTCACTCGAGTAAATTTAGCCTATCTCTGATTTGAATTATTTTGAAAAATCATACCTTTTTTTAATCTTTTTATGCATTTTCCTGCAAACTTTAACCTATCCTAGCCTGTCGCTCTTATTTCCTTTAAACTATAGACCATCTTGGCACATATATTTGCCTATTTATCTTATATCCTGCATACTTTAGCCCATCTTAACTTATATTTGCCTATTTTTCTCATTTCCAGGAAAATGTAGCCTAACTTTGCCTATTTTTCTTATTTCTTGCAAACTTTAACCTATCTTAGCCTATCTTTGCCCAATTTGTGCGTTTCCTGCCAAATGTAGCCTTTCTTTGCACTTTTCTCCAAATATTAGCTTATCCTTGCCAGCAAATTTAGCTTAACTTTGATTTATTTCCGCCTTATTTTGGCAAATATAAGCCCATTTTTGCCTATTCCTCCTTATTTTGACCAATATAGGCTTTATTTTGCCAATATTTAGCCTAACTTTCCCTTTTGCGACCAAATGTAGCCTATATTTGACTTATTTCGGCATTATTTAGTCTATCCTTGCCTTTTGCTAACAAATTTGTGTTAAATTGGAGTAATTTCTTCTAAATTTACCTTATGTTTGCCTATTAGTCCAAAATATAGGCTATCTGTCTATCATTACGTCAAAAGTTGGGCAATATGGGCAACGATAGGCTCAAATTGTGTGGAAAAAGGGAAAAATAGGCAAACATAGGCTAAATTTTGTTGAAAAGGCAACGACAGTTTAACTTTGGAGAAACAGGCTAATCTTAATAGGCTAAGACGCGCTTAGTGTTTCAGCAAATTAGAAAAATAGGCAAAACTAGGTTAATTTTGCAAAATATATATGACCAGCAAAGATAGGGTAAATTTGGTACAAAATACGTCAAATACTCGAAATGCTGCATTTCGCAGTAAATTACGTAAAATAGGCAGAGATAGTCTTGAATAAGCTAAAATTGGCAGATATAAATGGAAATAGCTAAAGATAGGCTAAATTTAGCCAAAATACTCAAAAGATCGGCTGTAATTTGTCGAAAAAGGCAAAAATAGGCTAAAATTTAATGGAGAAAGGCACGGACAGGCTGATTTTTTTAAAATCAGGGTTAAAATTAACAAATTTGTCAGAAAAACCAAAACACAGATAGGCTAAATTTTCTTCGCGAATTTTTTGCCTTTTCTTTTTCTCTAGTAAATTTAGCCTATCTCTGAATTGAATTATTTTGAAAAACCATGCCTTTTTAGTTTTTTTACATATTTTCCTGGAAACTTTAGCCTGTTCTTATATACTAATTTCTTATATACTAATTTCTTATATACTAATAACTTTAGCACATCTTAGCCTATATTTGCCTATTTCTCTCATTTCCAGGAAAATTTAGCCTATCTTTGCCTATTTTTCTTATGTCTTGCAAACTTTAGCCTATCTTAGCCTATCTTTGTATCATTTGCGTGTTTCCTGTCATATGTAGCTTATCTTTGCATTTTTCTCCAAATATTAGCCTATAAATGACCTTTCCCAGCAAATTTAGCTTAATGTTGCTTTGTTTCCGCCTTATTTTGGCAAATTTAAGCCCGTTTTTGCTTATTCCTCCTAATTTTGACGAATATAGGCTTTATTTCGGCAATATTTAGCCTATCTATGCCTTTTGCGACCAAATGTAGCCTATATTTGCCTTATTTCGGCACAATTTAGCCTCTCCTTGCCTTATGCTAGCAAATTTGTGCTAAAATAGCCCAATTTCGACTAAATTTAGATTTTTTTGCCTGTTAGTCCAAATTTAGACTATATTTGCATTATTACGGCAAAAGATGATCTAAATAGGCAAAGTTAGGCTCAAATTGGGTGGGAAAGGGAAAACTAGGCAAAGATAGGCTAAATATTGTTGAATAAGCAAAGACAAGCTAGGTTTTGGAAAAATAAGCTAAGATAGGCAAAGACTAGTTCAATGTTTCAGGAAATTAGAAAAATAGGAAAAACTAGGCTGAATTTTGCACAAAAAATGTTAAACTCGCAAAGAGAGGCTAAATTTGACACAAAATACGTAAAATACATCTAGAAATACTACATTTTTGCAGCAAATTAGGTAAAAATAGGCAAAAATATGCTAGAGTAGGCTAAAATTGGCAGCTAATATGGGAAATGGATAGAGATAGGCTAAATTGTGCCGAATTAAAGCAAAAATAGGTAAGAGTACGCTATAATTGGTCGAAAATGGCAAAATAGGCTAAACTTAGAAGGAGCAAGGCAAGGACAGGCTGATTTTATTACAAAAAACGGCTAAAATTAACAAACTTGTCAGAAGAACCAAAACGCAGATAGGCTAAATTTTCTCCCCGAATTTTTGCCTTTTTTCTTTCGAGTAAATTTAGCCTATCTCTGATTTGAATTGTTTTAAATAATCATACCTTATTTAGTCCTTTTACGCATTTTCCTGCAAACTTTAGCCTATCCTAGCCTGTCACTCATTTCCTGCAAATTATTGACCATCTTAGCCTATATTTGCCTATTTCTCTTGTATCCTGCAAATTTTAGCCCATCTCAGCCTATATTTGCCTATTTCTCTCATTTCCAGCAAATTTAGCCTATCGTTGCCTATTTTTCTTATTTCTTGCAACCTTTAGCCTATCTTTGCAGAAAGATAGGAGAAAAGGTGAGGAAAGCTGATTAGTGGTGTGCGTCGTCTTCACGACAACGCGCCTGCCCACACATATCTTGTTGCAAAGGAATCTGTGAAGAACATGTGACTTCAAGGGGATCGACCATCCTCCCTACGCCCAGATCTAGCTCGCAGTGACTATTTTCAATTCTCAAAACTCAAATTGGATCTTCGAGGAAGGAAATGTAACGAATTGATGGATGCTGTTTATACTCATTTTGCAAACAATACTCCTGACTATTTTGGGAGTTGGGGGATTGAAACGTTGATACAAAGATGTGAGGAGTGTATTGCAATAAAGGTTAACTATATTGAAAAATGAAATACAGTTTTTGTTTTTATCATACCTAGAAAATGGTTAGGCCGGAAACTTATGGATGTATGTTCGTCATCTCCAACGTAAATTCACAATGTTTCTTAGCAATTATTTCATGTGATAGGATAACTTACAGATAATCGTTAATGAGTATTGAAATGATTTAATTTAATTAAAAAGGAAGTAATTTTGTTTCAAGACTGTTTCATTTATAACTAAATGTCAAAAATTTAATTTTCTTGAGCCCAGTGACAAAATTGTGTAACAGTAGGTACTGTTAGTATTGTGCTCTCGTCTAATGATTTGTTTCCCAAGTTAATGGTTTCATCAACTGTCATAGCTATTTAGCCACTCTGAAACCCTTTAAGATATTTTTAAGAGCTAACTTGAGCCTCTGTGGTAAGCTGTTAGAACTATTCCTTGGAAATAAAAGGGGAAAATGTTAATAAAAATATAAGTGCAAAATTCATGTAGTTTATTCAATGATAAGACAGAATATAAAGTAAAAAAAATATATATATAGAATTTAACTTTATTTGTTCAAGACCATTCAAGGGTTTTCCATTGCAATTACAAGCTACAATAAACATAGGATCTTGCTTTATGTGGGTATACTATTCATCTATATCTAGTTATTCGGGAGTTCCTATTTTTCATTTCCGCGCTAGATTACTACGAAACTCCAAACAAGTTAAAAGAAAATGCGATAATTTGACATACAGTTAGATAACACCGGAACACGTCAAAGTGAAGCAATTTTTCTTGTTTCTCTTCATATGATGAGATGTTCGGTACCTTTCATGACATATGCACTGCAAGATTTTTGTTTGTGTCCCGCTCACTTGTTATGTGTCTTATTATATTTTGCTTTGTGTGCTGAAAGAAACATTTGCAGTAGAAGTTGGTTGATATATATATATATATATATATATATATATATATATATATATATATATATATAGGGGACGAGGGATTTAAGACAAGTAAATGTTTGTTCCTAACACAGTCATTCCAAATACATATTTAATGATTAAAAAAAAGAATGATTTACGTGTTTTATAAAGATGTAATTAATATTAAGATACATTGATGCTTTAAGCAGTATCTTTAATTACTGTGACTGTTAGCAGCAGCAGTCGGTGCGGGTGTTTTTTTGAATTGTGTTTAAAGCTCGTTTTTACTACTGAGGCACCACAGGCGGTGAACACTGGTGACACATGAAATGAAATGATAAATTGGGAAAGGATTTTTTTTTAAGGAAGGAAACGTTCCAGGCCTATGTTTAGGGTCCTTCCCCGGCATTTGCCAGTTGTGAAAACTGGGGAAAACCTGGAAAAAACCTCAGTCAAGGAGGACGGTCCTGGCGGGATTCGAACCCCAGACCTCCCGCTCACGAGTCCACGCCTTAACGACTTCGGCCACCCGTGGCGGTTGTCCTGGTGGTGTAGTGGTAACCATACTTGCTTTCTAAACTCATCGCAGGTTCAAACCCGATCAGGATCGATGGATTTTTTCAGGCGTAAAAATCGTGATTATGGCTTCCTTCGGAAGGGAAGTAAAGCCGTGGGTCCCGTGTCGTACATTTACGGTACGATAAAGGACCTCAAGCCTGAAAGAAGAGGCCTCTGAGCAAAATTTGTCGGCCGTTTCACGCCCTGAATTGAATGGGACGCTGATGACCTGAGATGTTAAAGAGCGTCCATAAATAAACGAAAAATAACAAACACTGTCAGCAGGAGTGTATGACGTTGATTTCAGTCTGTAGCTCCTGATGCAAGTCTCACCAAGAGTTAACGGATGTAGCGGCTATGGAGTGGAGTAACTGACCTAGGGGCACTTGGCCAGCACAGCAATCACCGTACATTCCTGGCCAAGTTCACCGATGTAGGAGTGTATAGTTGGGTTCATTACGCAGTCCAGGGACGCAATATTGAGTTCCGCATCTTCATGCCAAGCTTCTTTACCCAATAACATTTTACTATGTTTCAGAGTGGAAAATTGTGTTGTTTTTGTGTTTAATAACATTATTATCATTATGTGATCTTCATAACATTGTATGGTGCTGAGTAAAAAAACATTTCAAGAATATACAAATAATCTTAGGCTATTTCGGTTGTACCCATGAAACGATTTTTGAAAAAATTCTTCAAATCTCCATCGATCCTCCTATGCACATAAAATTATATATAATAACAACTAGATAAGCAGAAAAAAAGGATAAAACACTTGGAAAGTCACAAATTTACTATCGTTAATATTTCGAACAGCTCGTGTTGTTCTTAGGCAAGTAGGCAAATGAACATAGTAAATATAATTATTGAATATCGCAGGTAACATAATGTATGGAAACAGGTTAAACAAGCAACAATGATGAGAGAGAGTATAAAATATATTAATACGTAAGATTTAATCCCGGTGGTATACTCGCTTTATGCAAAAATATAGCGTTAGATTAAAAGCATCATCAAAATCCTTACGGTGAGATAAGGCATGTTGGGCAACCGGCAAGGGAGACTTGGTTTTAACAGAACGTCTATGATTGTTCATGCGTCGCGAAGTTAAACCAATATAAAATGCTTTGCAAAACTTAACAAGATAACAAACATATATACGACGTTCTTAGAAGAACAGGTAGCAAATGAAGAAATGTTACATTCTTTGCATAAATTAGGGCTGCGGAATGATTGGCACGGCATAATTAGCGCACAGGTTTTACATTTACGGCATTGGCAAGGATATGGGCCAGCAACGGGACGAGGTAAATTGGAAGGAGATAGATTTCGGGAAATATACTTTTAAGGTTAGGGGGTGTTCTAAAAGTAAGGCGGGGTACGAATTTAGCAAAATCATTTAAAGATGGATGCATTAACGAAAGCATCGTGACATTCTTTCAAAATAGGTCTGATGCTTTCAATTCCATGCATGTAAGTTGTAACAAGATTAATGTTTGTTAACGCTCTAGCGGTCGCAATTTTTGTTTTTCTCAGCGAAACTCGTCATATAATACCAAAGATTCGTCGAGTTCGTTAACAACAAAATTGGATCATTGGGGGGGGGGGGAGTTAGCCTAAAGAGAAATATTTTTATAAAAAAGTTAAAAATCGTCTAGCGACCGCAAATTTTGTTTTTTCTCAATGAAAGTCGACATACTTTAAAATAAATTTGTAAATGTAGTTTGTGGAAATCAAGACAACCGGGCATTAGGAAAGGGGATATACTTGAAAAGCGAATGGGAGATGGGGGTTAAAGCTAAATTTAAAAATCGCTCTAGCGGCAGAAATTTTAAGTATTTTAAAGAAAACTCAGTATATCCCATTGAAACAAATTAATAACATAGTTTCAGAAAATCGTGAAGACAGACTATAAGGAAAGGGGTTTCACCTGAAATCCAAAATTAAAAATCGCTCTAGTCGCATTAATATTTTTTTTCTGAGGGAAAATCCGTATGTCATTTAAATAAAGTAATAAAGTAATTTCTGAAAATCAGAGAAATCGTGTTATTAGGAGTGAAACCCAAAACTTAAAAATCGCTCTAGCGGCACCAATAATTGTTTGTTCACATTGAAATGCGCTATATAAGAAAATAGTTTCTGAAAATTAGGGAAATTAGACCATTAGGGGTAGGAGTATGCTTGAAATCGAAATTTAAAAAGCATAATAATAATGTTAATAATGTGCACCAAGAATGAAACACGAGACAGACTCTTTATTGCGACTAAATAGAAATTAACGAATATCATTCGCTTAGTATATGTATGTTGAAAATATAATGCAGTGTAATATTATTACACTCTTATATCTCAGAAAGTTAGTTATGTTGAGAGAAGTTATGTTCTAAATTCCATTAGCAGAAATCGTAGTTCTTACATCGTATAAAAATCAGTATTTTAACATTACGTAAAGATAAGTGGCGATTAATATTTCGTGGAAGAAACTACAAAATTATTATTTGTGGTGGATGAAAGGAGTTACGAGTTTGAATTAATATCCATATAGGAAAGTTGTATGCGAGTTACAACAGAACAAAAAGCGCAGTTCTCGGGAGAGAGACATAAATTATAACACGTCTGTCCCGTATTCATTCTGCATCTAACAATATTCTCAGAGCATATCGTAATAAGAAAGGTGTAATGTTGTGTGGCAATAACAAAACATTAATAAACTCCGTACATTTCTATCTCTTGTGATTTTGTTATAGAAAGCCACACTCCTTTTACCCCAGAAGTATCAATCTGAAAAATACAACTATAATACCGAACCCTGAACTAGCTGAGCATATTACAGTGGTTGTAGCTACGTCAACGTCTAGGATGACGAACGTCAATGATGTCGGCATCGCTATACTTTGGCCCTTCAACGTGTCGGTACCTACACCGACGGCGGTGTAATTATTACCAACACAACTTTTTGTTATTTTCTCTATTTTAGTGAATGTAAAAATTATATGCAGTGATCAGTTCACAAACATGGCTACATTTAAAAATGTTTAAAAATGCCAATATCGGTTTATCTATCAGTGGTCATATGTTTCTTTAATTAATAATATACCATTAATAATAATAATAATAATAATAATAATAATAATAATAATAATTCTAAAAAATTTGTTTTTCTTTTATTATAATTATAGATTGCAAGAATTCTAATTTTGTTCCGCTAATATCACACAGCAATGTCTCAATACTTCATTTCATTAATTAACAAGGTCATAATTTGGACTTTATATTCTTTTTTAAAGTTACTGTACTAGGTGAGGAATTTGCTTAGTTTACGCAATCATGCGTGACGGACTCTCAGGCAAGTAAACTCGTCAGGTATTATGTTCAGTATGCTTTCTGATAAAAAGTGAGTTTAAGAACCGTCGCCTATCGTTAGGCAACAAAACAGTTATTTAGAACTAATTTTGAACCGCAAACTTTCTCGCTGACGAGTAGCATGTACATGTATCATATTCTTGTTTCAAAAATTCTTCGTGGCACATGCGAAGTTAAGAATAATTTGCCATGATTTACTGAAA